>JAYKQN010000007.1:15837500-17037500 GCA_036785175.1 Eupleurogrammus muticus | reverse complement strand
TTTACATTACTTCAGCACTTATTTTATGTTAAGATATTTATTGAGGGAATAGAAATGAAAAAAAAGGATTTTACTTAATTTCACTTATAGACAAGTCCAGGGGTCACCAACACTGGTCCTGGAGGGCAAGGGCTCTAGTGGTTAAATAGTAGAATCAGGTGTGTTCTTGCCTGGTTGGAACACAAACCTGCACCATGGTAGCCCTCCAGGACCAGCGTTGGTGACCCCTGGACTAGTCAGTGTTTTGGGGCAGTGTTAACAGCTTACCTATTAAAGCAGAGAGACATAGGAACTATACAGCTAATGTGCACATTACAATATTTGCTTATCACAAGTCATAACATAATTTATTGAACAATTTTATTACACGTTGCAGATATTCCCCATTTTGTTAAAGTTTCGCAACACACTCACAAAATGAGCTGCTTTCATCCCTGGTGCTGTCAATGGTGCCGTCAGGCTGCATCTGCAGGTAGTAGCCGTGTTGGCTGTACAGCCGGGTGACAATGCCTTTCAGCTGTGGCTCTGCAACGGGGACACGGGAAAAACCGCAGCGTTTTAGACTGGTGCCTTTGCCACAGGTCGAGAGCAGAAATAATTTATGATGGCTTACATAACCTGAAAGAAGTACGGGTTAATCAAATATACAAGAGTTCAAAGACATTAACCACACACAACTGTGCTTTCAAAAGTTTCGAAGAGTTTAGAAATAGCGAATAGGTTGTCTTATTTTTTTGCATGCAAAAGAAATTTGTCTTTGGTTGGCTTGATATTAAAACATAAAAAAATCATGTACAAATAGGGCATATTATATAATAGTTACATAAAACACAATAGAAGATACATTAAAATGAGCACCAAGTATTCAAAGCCCAGGATATTGACTATCAGATTTGGATTGTGCTCTCATGGGAAATTTATATTGGGTCACACTGCTTGTTGTGTGACCCAATATAAAATTGTTGTGTCATTTGCCCAGAGAAGCCAACAACTAAAGCGTAGTATTGGAGATGATTTGTGCACAGTGGTTTACAGGTAGTGTATGACATTTACCATCAGGTGATTTTTCCACTTGGTCCTCTGTCAAGTCAACATTGTACATTTTTTAATACTTTGGTTTCAGACCAATTAACTGCAAAACTATAAACATTACCATTATGCCCAACTGTACTTTTTGTGCTAAACACACACTAAAGTAAGTTGTAGACAGTGAAGGCTGTCTCCTGCTAAATAAAAGATATACAGTATAATCAGGAGGCAGCGTGGTGGAGGAGGAGAGGAAGGAGGACGAATAGAGTGGTTGAATGTTTAATGAGCGGAGTCCCTGCAGCCTAGTTTGCGTTCTTTAAGAAACAGACAGAATTTTCGCGGCCGCTCTCAGACATCACCAATTACTCAAAGTACTTTCAGTACTGCATTTCACAGCCATCTAAGTTGTCTCGGAGCTCAGCACTTCCCCCCCCCGGCCCCCCACCTGGCAACTCAGACAGCGAGGAAAACCCTGACTCCGGTCTGGACGGACCCATCCGACTGGCTAGTCTCCTTCCAACGCAGCCAAAACGAGGGAGATAAAATATAGATGGAGGAGCAGTTAATGACAGAGTCTCTGGAGGCCTGGGGGCCGTTTGGGAGTTCCCCCCTTCCACTAAACTCTGCCTGTGCCCTCTCTCACACTCCCCAGGGAGAGACCTAGGGCACTGCGCAATCTGCCTGTCTTCCTCGGACTAGCACGAGGAAGAAGCGGGCGGCGGAGGACGCAGGGATGAGATCTGTGGGACTATTTCCCAAAGGAAGTGTGCCAGGGTTGAGGCATCAGTGAAATCATGACCTACTCCCATTGTTACATGCATCTGCAGCACTCCCTATCCTCTCTCTCTTTTCAAAACCGCTTGTCAAAACATTTCAGCGCCTCGCCTTCCCTCGCTTTCCTTCCCATTTCATACCCTTTGAGTTATGTACCGCTTTCATCCCACCTAATAACATCATACATCACCCAATCAGGGAGGGGAGCCGTTCCTTATTTGTTCCCACAGATGCAAAAGAGAGGGACCAGACAATGCAAGAGAGCGGGAAAGAATTGAGCAGGGGGGCAGCGGTGGAGCAGAGTAAATAAGATGACACTGTCATTTCATTAATGGTGACGGCTGTACAGGCTCCAGAAAAAGCACATTTAGGCAGAAATTCAATAGATAGCTCATGCAATATGGCTGTAATCAAAGCTCCCGTGCTCACTGTCAGGAGCACTAAAACTAATGTTTTACTTAGCAGAGCTGGCTCTAACTTTAACATCCTCATCCCATCACCAATGCACAATAAATTCTGAGGTCGTTATATGGAAGGTACGCTCCCAGCTAGAATATAACAGATGTGTTTTACTGCAGCTGTATTGGCGATGACAGGAAAAAAACAGCTCCTTTGGATCCTATTACCATGTAAATGTTGAAACTTGTATATATATATTTTTTTCTATTTTCTATTTTTAATTTTTAATGACTGTGTTGTAGATGGCAGATCACCTTGACTAGACTTATTTGAGAAGTGCATTTAGTCATGTTCTGCAAGTGAGACTTTAGTGAATAATCTACTGCAAACTCATCTCAAAGTCTCTGCCGTGGAGTTGATTTTGTCAGTCGTGACTGTGGTTCAGGGAGAGCTCCGTGATATCTTGATTGAATCTCTAAAACTGAAATATTTCATTTCCCGGAGCTCTTCTTTTTTGGCTGTAATGGTTCAGTGCAGCAACACGAGAGGATTATAACAGCATGTAAATGAACACTAACTGTGCATAACAACACTGAGTCGACTCAGTGTCATCAAATTGCAGAGATTCACTACGGCCCCATGTGTATTCTGCCAACTGCTCCCCTCTCGCTGTCTTGACAGCATCTGTGTCACACACACACACACATGCACACACACACACCCACACACACACACACATGCACACACACACACCCACACACACACATGCGATCACAGACACACATAGACACACTTGCTCACTCAGTTTTTGCTGCTAAGGTTGCAGTGGGTTGGCATTAGGACTGAGCACATCAAGGCTCCATGTCACATTGTCACCTGAGTATTAAAATGCATCTTTCATCATAATAGGAAATAAAATGGAGTACATCACACAATGCACACGCATACATCCTCCAAGGTCAGATTCTCCTCTTGATGGAGGTAAAGGAGAAATACTTTAGGCTACTTAACTTAACCCTGTTTTGTAGCATGTATGTGATGCTTCACTGTGGAATGAGAAGAATTAATCTCATCAAGGCAATAGATTGTCTTGGCGTCGGCATCAGATGGCTCTGCCTACTATAAGTAGTACGTGCCAACGGCACAATGGAATTCGAAAAGAAGCGACTCCAAGCTCAAAACTGCATGGGCCACAGGTGCAGAGCCACCTCGGGCTGGCAATCCAAACTCGGTTCCTAAATCAGAACCAAATCTTGTTTTTTTCCTCCATGCACCCATAAAGAAAAGTTCATTTTAGCTTTGCTTTCCTGAAAGAGATGTACAACTTTATTCTTTGCAAACAAAGGCTCCATATGCCTGCAAGGATGCGCCCTACTGCCGAAACATTTTTATTCATCCGCCAGGACCCGTCAGCCTACGGCACGGATCAACGTACCAGCCTGTGTCTGTATTCTGATGAGCTAACGGTTAGCGTGATTGCGGTTAATTCCAGGCCAGCAGCAGTGTGTGAAAGGTGTAAACGAGCAAAAGCATTACGTTACTTTGTAAAGGCAAGAAACGACAAGGCTAAGTGCAGCAAATGTGGGGCATCAACCACAGGTACATCCAGTGATGGCCAGCTGTTTGTACAATAAATGTAGTTCCACACTAGCTAACATCTTTTTTGCTGGAAAAGATTTTTTTTCCCCCACAATATATTTTTCTCATTCTTGGCAAGTATTGTCAAACTTTGACATCTGGGTGAGCCGTTTATTGATTTTCTTTTTGGCCAGTAAAATATAGAACAAAAAGTGTTTTCCATCATGATAAAGTAAAATCGACAAGCCCTGACAGGCAGATGTTGTTGACACTGGACAGCTGTTTCCAGTCTGTTTGCTAAGCTAGGCTAATGGGTATGAGAAATATACAGTAAGGCTGTGCAAATAAGAATCCTGATTTGCATGCCAAACGCTCCCCAAACTTATATATTCGAGTTGAAATGATTTTTGTGCCATTTGTCTGTACAACATTCCTGAGACATGCATGCATGCTGCTGACCTTTACACTGTAAATGTTTTGTAGACTAAAAGCTGGGCCGTTCCAATGCTGCCTTCAGTGGGCTCATAGTCCTTGTAGAAGGATTTTTATTGTCTCTTAAACAGGGGGGGGGCTTTGTAAAATAAACCCACATGAGTAGATCCAATATCGATTATATTATTGTCCATAGTTTATCAATTATCATATATTGCAGCTACACTCTCCGAGCATCTTTTGAACAATCATAAACTGATCCAGCTGAATATAATTCGTTTTTTTTTTGTTCTATTAAAGGTTGTAGGGTGGGCCTAGTCCCAACTGGCCCACGCATAATGCTGTGTCAGCTTCAAAGAATAGACTCACGTTGGTGAAATGTGAAAACGTGAAAGGGAAAGATGTGTGACCAAGTGTTGGTCTTCAAAGAACAGCACAAGTGAGAGAAATTGCATAGGGAGAGCAGAGTTGTTTGGTTAAGAAAAAGGAGTTGAAAAGTTCTCTTATATGTGAAAACTTTAGGTTCCAACAATCCAATGAGGAGCAGAAGCACATCACTTACAAGATGAGGTGATATCCGTGACTTTTGGCAACAAAATCTGTTTAACCATCTTATCGAAAAGCACAGTCACTAATGCTGAATAAATGTATTGGGTAAATAATCATTGGTTAATAGGGACTTCAATATTGACCCAAATAATGATGCTATTTGAGTAGCCTTATGTACAGTCTTTCCCAAACCGTCAAACTGCTCCTTTACTGCTTTTTGTGCTCAAGCCAACTCCGGGTGAGTCCATTTTCCTCAGCGAGAGTGAACTTATTTTTCTCTCCATATAAGCCCTGGAGAAGTACATTGACAGACAGTGACACTCTGTGACAGCGGACTTCCTCTGGTTGGATTAGCAAAACACACAGAGTTGTTTACATGTGCAAAACAGCCTGTGCTTAGCGTGCACATGTAGCCTCTGCTGCTCCACAGGGGTAAACAGAGAAGACGATTTAAAAAAAAAAACAGTGACTCAAAGGTCATGTTTAGTGATTTGGATATGTTGGGGCATGCTTGTGTTCAAACAGTGAGCGCTTATTTTATGTGGCAGGGGGCCAAAAGCTGTTATAGTTTTATCACACAAATCTTATGTTTAAAGTAATGCATCTTATTATGGACTCCGAAGGGCAGCGTAAAGCAGCACCTTTTTATATGACTGTAAACGCTAAACACTTCAGAAGAGCTCTAGTGATTTGCCATCAATATCTATGTGGCACAAAAATGGGACAATGGAATCCCCTCTGAGGCATTGAATATGCAGCCATGCTCCAAGGCGGCCTGTATAACAGATTCACAGCGAGAGTGATGCTGTCGACACAATGTTTGAAGGGCACAATACATCATCATATTCATACCAGTGGTCCAATGCATTTCATTTGAATAAATGAGCATGCCCTCAAATGTTTTGGAATGAAAGTGAAAAGGGAGGAGAAAAAAAAAAGCAACCTCCAAGGACTTGAGGAGGTTGTCATTGAAATTACATTTTTCTGTTTGTTTTTTTTGGGGGGGGGGGCACAGATTCACTTTAACTCATATGAACAGGCTCAGGTTCTACTCCACGTTTTTCCATAATCAACCATAACCACACAGTAAGTGGATTTGAAGAAAAAAAAAAAAAAGAGGTCCTCTTTTGAACTGATACAGAGGGCTCATAATTATAATTAATCCTCATACCTACAGTATGTGGGCTATCTCGTGTGAGTCAGTTGTAGCATCTGCAGATAATGACGCGTCCCTCTCCTGTAGTTACAAGAACAGCGGGGACTGCAAATCTACAACTGCCTCCCGGAGCTCAGAAACACAACCTGCAGCCTCAACCGTTTCCTGGGTGTTTCCCCGCTGAGAGGAGGTGTGTGAGCACATTCATCACTCCTGGGACACGTGTGGGCTTGAGTGACAGAAAACATTCGCCGATCCAGGTCAGTGGAGTGTGGGTCAAAGAGGGTTTCCTGTCTGCTTATGTACATCAGTGGCACGGGTGTTGTCAGTGCGCTCCCGCGACAACATGTCGACTCATCAGCAGGCCTGTTTCCAAGTGACCTCTCCACACACGAGAGGAAATATGACTTGCAGTTGACAAGTGGGAAAGTAATCATATGGAGGTAGAAGAGGCTTTAAAAGATACACAACACAGCAAGCAGAAGAAGTGCAAATTGACAATTTTGAACATCTTATTGCAGGCAGGCAGTGTATGCAGAACATTCTCCCAGTCTACAGAGACATTTTTGTAGTTCTGATATGTTGCGATGTTTAATTATCACCTGCAATGTAAGATACATTATGTAAAAGCAAGAGGCTCCATTTTCACGAGCATTTTGTTATCAGAGTGGGGTTACCTCTGATCCCAGCACTGTGTGGACTGCACAGGGATGCCCCTCATCAATTTACATTCAGCACCGATAATCATTTCGAAAAACCACCTGGGGGAGTGCGGAGCCTAGTCCTAACAGTGCAACCATTCACACAGCAATTATGTGTAAATGAGTTCAACGCACATTAGAACCCACACCCATGGTAACCACTTCATGCATCACCACCGCCATCAAGGGCACTTAAAGCCTTCGCCGCAGCGTAATTGCTCTGAAAAATAAGCAGTTTATCGCTAATCAGGGATAGTGTATGGCTCACTGTCGGTTATCATTACACCGCTGTATTTATCCGGCTTGATTTGAGCGCAGTATGATATTCCTCTAGCCGAGCTCCTCTTGATGAGGTTGGATCAGCGGGGGCCTGCACGACTGGGTAGCCAAGGGCATTTCTTCTTCTGCTCTGACCGAACCAAACAACGGGGGTTTTCCTTGGCTTTTATTTTCAGGACTGTTCCCCTCACTTCTCAGCAGCTCTCTCCCTCCACACCCTGTGCATGCATGCATACATCTGTGCATTTGTGCTGCGTATGTGCAAGGGAGAACAAGCCTCTCTTTTCGTGTAGCGTACGATTCTGCTTCTAATAAAAGAAGAACATGGTTCCTCCTTTTTTTTTTTTTTTTTCCTCCTCCTTTTCTAAACTGGGCCACGAGCGCCACAGCGCTGCTAGTAATTATCAACCTTGTGGGAAGATAGAGGGGAGAGAGAGAAGATGGAGAGGAGACGAATGGAGTCATGAAAACCAGTCAACAACATGGAGGCAAGATGGGAGAATGTTTGTCCAGAAAAAGGAGAGGGAGGGAATGCAAGAGCACAGACACACGGAAGAAAGAAGAAGAAAAAAATGGCAATGATGGAACGATAGAGAGACACAAAGATACAGAGTGTGACAAGCGTGAGAAGGAGGGAGAGGAGATAGGGGAAGACAGGTTGAAAAAAGGATGTTGTAGGGGGGGAGAGCAGGAAGGGGGGTGAGGTTTAGGAAGGAATAGGAATGAATGAGGTGTATCACATCACCTGCGACTCCCAACAATGGCCTCTTCATTTAAATTCAAGGCTTCATAAATAATTTTGCGTGACAGCGGCAGTGGTTCATGTAAGCGGGTGCCGGGTTATTGCCGCTTATTAATGGTGCCGGCAGGAGCATGTCAAACACGGGCAGCAGCAAATAGGACTCTGCTTCCCCTGACACGCATTTAATATTCATATGTGCTTCATTAGCGTCATGACAGCCACATATCAGTGAAGGTTAAAAACATGCTCAGCACTTGGGACTCAAAGTGATGTGGTGCGGCTTCATCGGTAACATTATGGCTCCAATTTATTTATTTTTTTTCAGGTTGAAATCCTCTTTGCTGTGCTTTCACGTGGGCCACAGTGAAAAAAAAAAAAAAAGAACCGCAGGCGAGAGGGTAAGACCACTGAGCCGAACAGCTACGGAACGCACCTCACCTATCCTTCTTTTCCCCGTGGAGCCTCCAGCAAGGACACAAATAGGCCCTTTAATATATGCAGGACAAACAAACACAAACATTCCTCTGCACTCCCACGGGGGTCCGGACCTCTGTCAGTTCCTGTGATGATCACACGGGTAAACAAACAACTTAGCTGAAGAGCAGTCCGACGGACAACAAAAGGATTCTGAATTTGAACTTGGATTGATTTGCCTACCGAAAACACTGAAAAAAAATAAATAAATAATACCGCACGCTTGCACCGCCCTCTGTTCCCACACAGGAAGAAAATAAAACCGTCAGAAGAGGCGCTTTGGAGCATCTTGGCATGGGGCAGGCATCAGCCAAACATAGTCTGGGATTAAGTGCAGCTGACACAATTTCAATATTCACACGGCTTCATTTGAATGGAAACGTGCAGACGCAGATAGGCGCGTGTTTGTGCTTGAACAAATGAGAAGATGCCTACCGATGAGAACGGTACAAACCATTTAAACATTGTCATGAAAAAGTGTAATAATTTGATTTTCATAGTTTCTTCTTCAAAATACGTGTGGATAATGTCTGTACATGAGGCTGTTTCAGTTGTTTCTCTTGCAGGACATCCCCCATTCATGTTCCTCCTTCCGCTCATGCCTTCCCTCTCCTTGTCTTCTCATCATTGCGTATATGGGTGTCCTCCATCCTCACCGTCTTTCTCTTGTTAGAGGTAAATTCAATCTGTCCTTGTCAGGTTTAATCAAAGCACCCACAGATTCAATTTAGGAGGTATGCGTGGGAGGTTAAGGTGGCGCCTTCAGGACAACAGGAAACAAACGGGAGTTCTTTGTAGAACACATCGCTCAGCTGCTTCACTTTGAATAAGACTAAGGGTCAACAGCCCGTCCACAGCTGAATATCTTCTCTCCTGTTCAAACTCTAAATGCTGACTGCAATTAAACTCCTGTTTAAAGGCCCTGATCCTGCCATGTGCATTGATGTGTTTTTGCTGAATGTTGAAGGAGCTTCTGCAACCAGACACATGCATAATCCATAAAATAAGAATAAATAGATAAATTAATCCATTAATATCCATATATAAAAAAACCTTAAAAGATCCTTGTCATTTGACACTATTTGGTCCCAGATAAGCAAGGCTAGACATTTCTCCTTTTTCAATTTAGTAGCAACTGAGAGAGACCTTTTTACACAGCAGCCAAATTGTAGGTAGGAAGGTGTTGTCAATGATACTAATTACTTTTTGTTCAAGGGGCCATCCACACAAGCACAAAGATTTTTTAAACCAAGAGAGATTGATTTATTTACTTTTTAAAAAGTCTGGTTTCAGCATTAATGTGTGGACAGGAAAACCTCAGTTTCTTCTTCTTTGGGGTTTTAAGGCATCCGTCATCCAAAAAGTTGCATTGCCGCCATCTGCAGGAGTTTATTCTTCTCCCCCTTAAATCCATTTCTAAAATTCTTTTCAGAGATATTTCTTCCGAACCTAATATCTTGCAAATGTCTGAGCATCTCTTGTTTTTGGTAGACATCATTTCTGCCAAAAAAAAGTAAACCATGTACTGCAGTTTCTTGTCAATATCGTTTGATGCCACACTGTGTGACGGTAAGCAGTAAGTTATATTCATGGAGACTTGTGGAGCATGACATTGTTTGAGGTGGATTTTGCAACTTCACGCAGTTAGACACTAAATTAATGTCAATTAGGCCACTGTGAAGAAGGCCTATTGTCACTAAAGGGAAAAGCTGGTCCACCTTGAAGGTTGGTGCACAATAAATAAGGTAAGTTTCAGTGAGCGCCAGGTGAATCTGATTTATATACTCACAAAAGACTAAGACTATGTTAATTTGATCAAGGTCTGAACAGAAGAAACTGTGTCACATCTTCAAATTTTGTCCCACTTTTAGAGTGTTTTCCGGAGAAAATCTTCATGCATACAGTGGTGCAAAAGTGTATGAAGTTCCTCATTCAAAGCAAGGTAAGCATCTTTGGACATATGTAAGTTTGCACGCCACACATTTCCATCAACGACTTCTTCCGCAAAGTTGTCCCACCATAGACCTGGTTCTTCCAGGAAAGCCGCCTAGCTCACCTCCAAATTGAAGTATCCGAAATATGATGAAGGTAGTTACAGATCCTCCTCTGTTCAACAATGCATTCCTAATATAGTTGGTACACTTCTTGGCTTGACATGCATCTTGTTGACAGAAACACTAGGAGGAGCGTACTCAAGTTTTCCAATCTGGAGAGTGGTTCCAGTTATGCATTTTTAAGTCCGAAAAATACTGTCACCGTCTAAATGAGAGGCATATTGATAAAATATGCTTTAGTTCTTGTGTAAATGGGGCCTAAGAGAGATCATCATCACACCAGCCAAATTGTAGGTAAAGAGATGTGTTACCAATGATAGGAATGGAGGTTTCTTTGTGGTCAAGTCTAACAGTCAGTGGTTCACTCATCTCTAACAATTGTGTTCATTTCCTGTTTCATGTCATTATGGCTACTGTGAAGAAAACCTATAGTTAGGGTTAGACAAAAGAATAGCTAATTTGTTCTCACAAGAAGGCTAACTTCACTCGCTTGCTTCAGGACTAACCCCTCTCACAACTGGACGTGGCTTGAGTAGTCTAGACTGTACATAGATCAATCAATCATTCATTTGTCACAGGCTATCATTTAGGTACAATCACAGTGAAATGTAATATCAAGCACTGCACTGCTACATTCACAGCTATACTGCTAACACTAGGACATGGAGAGTAACTGTTTAACTCTTAACCAGCACTAGGACGTGGTGCAGCTGATAACAGGAGTACACGCCCTTAAAAGCCGCCTTCCGTAACTAGAGCCTGCCTGTAGGTTGTGTGCGTGTTGTCTACAGGCAGGTGATACACACACTCGCAGGCAGCACTCCTTAGGCGACTGCTGGGGCCTGCTCTGGCTGTTTGATAAATTGATGAAGTGCACCCCTACACAAGAGCACATTAAAAGGTTTTAGCACTGCTGCAACATTCATTAAAGAGAGTAGACATGCTCAGCTGTAAATGAAAGACACAAAATTTCTAGACAGAGCACTAAACAAGAGGAGAGCTATATGTCTGAAGGAGGCTGTTTCGCAGTGACAGTTAATATCCAGCCCCATGGTTTCCCATCTCATCTTCTTCTCCACATGCCGCCTCTATTATGTGACAGCTCTTTTCAGTTCCGCCCACCTTCCCTTTAATCTCCACTGCTATCTCTCCTCACTTCGCTTCCAGTATGTTTGATTACCTCTTTATCTATGTCCACCCCCGACGTTGCCATCCACCTCCACCTTTTGACACAATTCTCTCTCACATCAGTAACATCGCTTTTCTCTTTTAGCTCGTGTTTACCTCCGCAGACTCGCCCTCCCTCCCTCTCTGTCTCTTTCTCTTTTCCTCTGTCTCTCCGTCTGACCCCTGTCACAGTCAGTAAAGTTCTGATGAGAAGCTACCTAACACTGCATTGTCTGATCGGGTGTTGTTGAGTAAGCGGGTTTGCAGGCCCTGATCTCTCGGGGTCAGCTTTATGCTATCCTCTGCTGGATCTCTCCTTGTAACCTAGTCTGCTGTTCGCCATCCGGGGCCTACATTTGTTCTCCAACCGGCGGCTGGCTCCTCGGTTGCTTACTCCGACAACATACTACAGTGCAGCTCCATGCCAAACGGCTACAAGATGTCTAGGTCTGCACTATATTTGCATGCATTAGTTTCTAACCGCTCAGCTAATAGTGTTGCTATTTTTAACAGGTTTGTATTTTTGTGTTAACACCATTGTAAAGTCTGGTGGCTCTTCCTGTCTTGCTTATGTCTACATAGTTGTTGGACAGAGTTTTCGATTTCTGCTTTGTGGTTGTTTGTTGTTTTCCACCTCTGAGTGCACTGACGTGTGTGTTGGGAACATTTTGGGCTCATTTGATCTAACTCAGAGATCAGTACCAAAGGTGATACACAGATGCAGGCGGTTCGATATCCTTTGCTTTTTCAAGTCAGATTCCACCTTGAACAATCTAAGAGGGTGATTATTGATTCCTCGCTATACATTAATGAGCCAAATTGATCTTAAAAGACAGCAGCAGTGCAGCTCCCTGACAGTGTGAGACTTCTTTTTATTGGTCAAAATTCGCAGGTGGGGGGGAAGGTGATGCTGGGTGGGAAGGCGGGTAAAATCAAGCAGATGCTGTGGTTTGGCATGGCTCTCATCCGGTGTGAGATTAGTGGCGGCCACATGTAGAAGCAGCAGGGTTCATGTTGGTTGCTATCATTTCAGGAGCCCATTGCTTTATGGGAGTAGAAAATATATGTTATATATACCTGGGTGTGCATTTTTTCTTTAACAAGGTATTAACTTGTGCTAATGGCAAACTATCATGTTCATGTTACCAAATATAGTCACTTGTATATATTACAATATATGTCAGTTGTAAACAGTATATGTCAGTTGTAAACACGGCATTCATAGTTGGCCCCTCCCCCTGCAGGACCCTGCCACACACACTTATAATGGGTCATAGATGATTCTTTCCTACGCATTGCTCCTTTAATCTCTAATCTCTAAAGTCACACAACTTTATATTTTCTATATAAAGTGCCGGTCACAAATTTGGCCACACACACTTTAGATATATTCTCTCAATATTTTGTCATAATACCAATGTCTTGAATATTGCTGTATTGTATAAATTTCCCTCTTCTCCTACCTTTTGAATGTTGATGAGAGGCGTAGCACTTATTCACAAGTTATTGTTAAAACTGCAGCAGGTATTACTTTCAGTGGGTGCCTGCAGGTGGTGACATTGACAGGTATACATCTGTAGGTCTAAACTCCTATTGGAGGTTAGCTGGCCAAGCGTAATTCCATGTAGGTGAGTTAGTGGGTGAGCCAGTTCAGCTTGTAATGTCAGTCAGTCAGTCAGTCCTTTGATTTGGACTTTTTCCTCTAGTGCCAAACTTTGGTTTATGGCCAAAGAGTGGTGCAGTGATAACTAGGCCAACCTGGAAGTTAACGCTGCCCTCGTTCCCTCAACAAACCAGCCAATAGATTTTTGTTTTCCATTCGATTGTGGATTATTGTAGAAGATAAGTTCTGTGGCTAAGAAAATTCGATGATACATGTATCCTACAGTCTTTTCAAAGCGAGCAGCACAAAGTAAATATCGCATCCGAAAGAAGTTCAGCTCAAACCGATGCAGTGCGTTGTGACTGGCTGCAACAAAACTGCGTTGCTCCCGGCCAGTTCCAGGACATTCCAATAGAAAGCAAAGCAATCAAAGAGATTTTGTCAGTGATGCTCGCTCATGCTGCATTCAGTTAGGACACGGTGTCGGACATGTAAAGGCTTCAGAATTTACCAGTGGGGAAAGTACCAACCAATATTATGTTGTAAAGCAAAATTTAAAATATAATTTAAACTTGTTTGAACCACA
Source organism: Eupleurogrammus muticus (assembly GCA_036785175.1). Lineage (NCBI taxonomy): Eukaryota > Metazoa > Chordata > Actinopteri > Scombriformes > Trichiuridae > Eupleurogrammus > Eupleurogrammus muticus. The sequence goes on along the minus strand of JAYKQN010000007.1, from coordinate 17,023,977 downwards.
GGATTTATTTCGGGTATTTAAGCACACAATGTTTACTATGTAGCATTTAGACTCTAGCATGGTTCCCTTTTACACCTGCAAATGAACAGGAACTGTATGAATGACGTTTCATCAGTGTTTATCTTCAAACAAACAGGAAATGAAACAATTAGTGTTCCCCCCCATGATACATCTGGACCCAAGTTCACCTTCTCACTAGAGGGGTGGCAACAAAGTTTGTCATTTGGTGCGGAGTCAAGAAGACCTAGACCACTTTTTTTTTTAATGATTCAGTGAACTTGAGTGTGAATGATGCATTCATACCAACAGAAATGAACCAAACTCTGTGAATTTGGTTCCAATGGACCATTTGTTGCACACCTGCTGTGAAAGCCCCCTCATATTGGGGTTTAAGGACTTTACCTACAAAGCTCATTGCATTGCTATAAACCTTTATACCTTTTATATTTAGTGGTAATCAGTGAATAATGTAAGCATACTCACATGCTGAACTAATATAATTAATATGGTAAACATTATACCAGCAGCATGTTAGCACTGTCATTGTGAGCACAGTGTCTCACAGAGCAAATAGCAAGGCTGTATTTTATTTATTTTTTTAATGTTCATTCATAAACAAGAACATAAAAATCTATTAAGATAGACTCTTCTAGCAAATTAGAAACCATAAGATTGTACTTAACAAAGCTCTTTCTTTCACCACATAGCGTAAGCATATATAGACATAAAACATTATTGCAAACCCTGAAACAGCCAATGGTGTATCACTGGTGAAATGATTACAATGATAATAACTCCAACTATATGATTTTTTTGTTATTCATGTCCAGGATAAACCTGTTCGCCTCTGCAGAACTAATCTCTATAAACAGATCTTCATGCGACCAATCACAATCTGTCGGCGAGGGACAATTATTTGGTGATCAGAAACGGCTCCAGAACCATTTGCAGCCTGCATCGTATTGACCGATCAATCATGCTTTAGCGGGCATGCAAGCAATGGGTCCTTGTGAAATAGTTCTGTCTGCTCAGAGGTGGAACCGTTGACCAAATCGAATCTCTTCTCTGGAAACTGGGGAGTTTCAGGTTTTTTTTTTTTTTTTTTTTATTAGCTTTTATCTCTGGACTTATGGGGGTTTGTTGGACAGTAAATAATACCCGACGAACAGAACGGGAGGTCTTGGACCAGATAACTGCTGGCTCCACTGGAATCACAGAAATATTGGAGCTCGCCCCCAGAGGCTAATCCGTCATTAGACGATGCCCGATGGTTTCTGAGATTGTTGCAGCACCACAGGAACATCTGGTATCATTATTATTATATAATCAACTTACATCCAGTTTCATCAAAAAAAAAAAGGATTGTCCAGACCACACAGGACAGATGCAAAATAATGACTCTAATACACTTTTATAAGAAATAAAGCCGTATTAGAAACACTGTTTGTATCAGTGAAAGTGATGTGATTGACTGATGCTGCTATTCACCTTTTAATGACAGAAGTACATCAATATATTGACCACTTTTAATTTTTTTTTCACCTAATAATACTGCAAATGCTGCCAAAAGATGTTTAGAATTATACAATCATCTTCAGGCACATTCACCTAATCAGGTTTTGAATTTTAAACTTTTTCTGCTATTTCCCCAATAAATACTGAATAGTATCATACATACAGTACCTCAGTGTTTTGGCTATGAAGTATTTGAATTACAGTCCTGTTTGAAGCATAGCAGATGTACATTATGTAAAGGCAGTGGTGCAGATTGAAATGAAAGTCTTCATCAAGCACCAATCACTGCTCGTCACTCTCACGTCAATGCAGTTTTGAACTAAAGGTTAAAAAAAACACTCTAAATTCACAGTTTTCCCCCTAATCAGCCACAAAAGGTACGTGGCCTCTTTTACGAAGGATGTTTGTTCAGCAACATTTCTGTATTATGCATAATTTAACGTGAGCACACTCAACTTAATAATTGTGCATAAATAAGGCAAAAACATTTCTCAGTCATAAATTCAATAATTCAGCACTCTACCAGTCACACCGAAAGAGAATAGAACACTGCAAAATTTATGAACAAATTAGAATTTTAGCATTTTCCTAAATTCGTGCAATAGTATGTTTACAAAAACAGGTTTATATATCAAGAAATTAAACAAAATAATTTCATTAAATGTTGAATTACTTGTTTTCTGACCCAGGTACAGCAAGACATTGTATAATTTCTGAAAATCAAATGAATATACATTGATGTGTATGAAAGTTTTAAATTGGTGTTTAGGTTTACTTATTTAATTTAGGTTTATCGTGTGTATGTTTAATGTATTTTTTTAGGTGTTTATTGTATCATATTTTTCAACTCCATTGACAAGTTGCACCTTGGAAAGAGAGAGGAAGATCTTGGCACCACATCACATAATTCTTCATTCAGAGCCTCAGTGTTGAAGCTTTGCTTTCAAAGAGACCGTACATCAGAGAACCTGACAGGGATTTTTTTTTTTACCCTGTTTTGCTTGTGTTGCCGGTGTAGATGTTAATAAAGCATCACTGTAGATTTTATATCAACTTTGACATGTTTATACGTGAAACTCAGGTCTATACTACCTGCTCTTTTAAAATGTTCATATAGTTTGTGACCATATTGATCACTATTTTAATCACATTTGTATTTTGTCTTTTTATTTAAAATGTTTTCTCTAATTTTAATATATGTATTTGACCTTATTTGTAATCATGTTTTTTCTGACTATGTCTTTATCCTTTCAGCTTTATTTCTATTGCTTGTCTCCATTCCAAATCTCCATCAACAAATCAACACTTCCTTTCTTTAGGTATGCTGGTGTGCGTGAGTGACACACATAATGCTGCAAAAATTCATTTAGCTTCACTTTAAACAGAAACCCAACTTCCAATCCCAACTTCTGCACAAGCAGCATTAGGAGAGTAATGCCTTCATGGGTTTGACATTTCAAGTTCAACTAATAATTATTCAGCTGCATTGCAAAACTATTTGTTGTGCAACTGCAAGCAATATGTGGAAAGTAAAATGACAAACTGTATGATTACAGCTGTAGGGCACAGCTTCTGTTTCCCCCTTCCGGTGGTGAAAGAGACACAAAAACAAATAAAGTTACTGTTGCAGCTTTTTTTCACATACTTCCTGCAAAATTACTTGTCAGAATTTGATCTATTTCATCTACCCGGGAGTAGCCATTGGAAATCTGCGGAGCGCATGCTCTGCACAGGGAGCATGCGCAGTTAGCTTTACCCCAACCAGGGAGAGCGTGTCTACCGCGAAACATGGAGAGATTTACCTGGTGGGGATAGACTGAAGCTTTAAAGTGCAAATTAAGCTGCATTGGGAAAGGAGGAAATTGCATTTTTGAATTCCACAATCTGCAGATTGGCTAGCTGTCATACTGAGGGACTGCTTGCTCCTGGTGGGAAAGTATACTGGTACCATGTTGTCCTCACAGGATATATAAGAAAAGTGGATATATTGGGGGGAAAGTACAGTTTTTGATGATCTATCTAAACTAACTTGGGGGGGGTGGATTCATTTCTAGATTGATTTGATAGCCTTAAAACACCTAAAGTATTACCTGGCATTAATTAAATAGGAAGATAATAACTGCAAATTCTCTCAACTTCCAGTTATTTCACAAAACACATTTCCAGGTTGGCCTTCATTTCTGGCAAAATATAGCGAGAAAAAAGAACAATGGAAACGATAGCTGTGACTCACCCGGCCTTTTCTCGTTTCGACCTTTTCGACCCCCACATAGTCGCACTTTGGAGATCAGCACCAGGATCTGTTTCTGGCACAGGGACTTGTTGCTCTTAGGACAGGGCTTGCGCTTATTGGCTACCGGTCGGTTGGTTTGGTCGTCCTTGACCGCCCGTTTCTGTCTAATGAGAGAGCTGGCGAGAGCTGCCATCTTCCCCCCCCTCTCACCTTTGGGAGGGGGGCGTCTTCCTTCCCAGTGCCCCCTTCGCTGGTTTGGCTTTTGCTTCCCTTCAAAACTAGAGTAGGACGGATGTCATAGAGAAGCCCCCACAGGGGAGATGCTGCGTCTAAGTGGGTTAACAGGGAAGAGTTTCGTTTGAGGGTTCCCTTGGAGAAGGAGGAACTGGGAGAGATGCAAGTTCACCTGCAGTCCAATGTAAAGTTTCCACTCTGAGAAAATAATACAAAACTGACACTGACAGAGCACAAAAAAGTGCCACCGTCACGTTTTCTGTCTTAAAAACCAGAGAAACACCAAGGTTAGGCTGAATTTGAAAGATGCAGGTGGAGACATATTTCTATCCCTCTTTCCCACTCATCTTTCACCTCAAAAATGTCTCTCAATAGCAAAGTTCAAAATGTTATATTGCTAACTAACCTACTTTGAATAAAGAGAAAGGATCTTAAATTATTTTACATATAAAAACACTTTTACGGAAGAAAAGTGGAATCATTTTGAATGCTAGGAAGCTCTTAAAAATGCAAGAAGAACCAAACTGTTTGTCACCATTTGTGTAGTCCACGGAGGTCCAACTTTGCCTCCCATTTAAATGTGGCAACATGGAAGAAGGAGGCAAGAGCCCGAGCGGTAATCCAGCCGATTTAAATCCAGAGGTAGAGCGGCAGGCGGGACGTTGGCGATCTTTGTGGGAATGAAGCCGGGAACAGAGCTGAGACATGGACACAGACAGACAGAGATTCCTCTTCTGCCTCCGATGGCATGCTCTTTTCCCACAGTCCTCACCAAACCCCCCCCTTCCTCCTCCTCCTCCTCCTCCTCCTCCTCTTCCTCCTCCTCCTCCTCCTCCTCCTCCCATCCAAAGTCAGCGAGTGGTTGTGAGAGTATGTGTGCGTGAATTCCAGCAGCCACCATCAGTAGAGGTGACATTCATGAGAGCGAGAGAGAGAGAGAGAGAGAGAGAGAGAGAGGGAGAGGGAGAGAGAAAAAAAAAAGAGCGAGGGAGACAGGGTGGAGGGAGGGAGAAGCTGTGATGTGTGAGAATGAGCTTCACTGGGAAAAGAAGGAAAACGTGGAAGGGAGAGGGGCAACATCCACTTAAATAAAATCACTGCTCGCAGAGGCTACAATTTTGTTATTTCACGGCAATGTCCCTTCCCCTTAGAAAAACGCATAAAAAAAAAAAAACTCATTTCGATAGCCTCACTGAAACAATGAGACAGTGCCAGGAGGAGAGAGGGGGAGAAAGAGAGCGCTTAAGGTGCCGATTGTGACAGTTCTGTCTCTTCTTGGAGGAACAGCATTGCCATGTGCTACGTTCCTATTACACACACACACACACACACACACATCAGCATATTTTGTAGTGGAGGCTCCCCCCGCCGTATAATTGTGCATCTCTAGTCAGTATTCCTCTTCATCTTCCTGCCTGACATCTGCTCCCACGGTGGTAACCCCCCCCCCCCCCCCCCCCCCCCCACCACCTTTCAGTTGCCTTTTGTTCCCCTGGAAACTGGCATTTAGTGCCTAACATAGGTTGACTACTGCTGGCTTACAGTAACCCTGACAGAAACATGAGCTTGGACAGATTGAGTTAGACAGCTAACCCGGCCAAAACACACACACACACACACACACACACTCACATGGATGCACACACATGCACACACTCCCTCATAGTATCACCCTTGCATCCCCTCCTCACCTGCAAAACCACCAACGTGCACCAATATGCATATAGTGGATTGTGTTCATTGGCATAGCCTTTCATTGTTCTGCTTCCATTTAGATAAACATTCGAGCTCTGATTTAGGACATTTCTCTAATAATTTGAGGCAAAACACATTTCCACAAGTATTGATAGAGATCATGTTTAGATGCTTTCACTCAAAATAGCGAGTGTTGCCCTTCAGCCTGGCGATTCTCATCTCCTTGACTTTCAACATCCATAATGTTTATGTTTATCATTTTCATTCTGCACAAACAGTGTATACTGTATGAGTATGTTTGTAGAAATGTAATATAAATATCATTTCCAAAGAATACTCAATGTCAGACGCTCTGGCTGTATGTGATGTACGGTCAATGTTGGAGGTATGGTCATGTAAATTATTAGATTTCTGCAGCAAATATGTCCGCCCTCATTGTAAATCAATGCATGCATTAGCTTGATAAATTGGCTCCTTAATATAAAAAGCTCATTCACTCTCAAATCAGTATTGTGGATCTTGAGTCTACAACTGAATATAAAAACACCAGAGGAAATCTCTGGTCTGCAGACTCAAACCCAATCAATCAGCCGATCTAAGGGCCAATCAATCCAATTTTATTTGTCGTGGCACCTCTTTTACAGGTCAATTGCAGGGGAAATCAGCTGCGAAAGCAACTTGAAAATGCAAGGTCGATTTAAATCGTTTCTAACAATGCCGAGCAAGGTCACTGTCTGTCAGGGCTTGATTGACAGGTGACAGCGGATGGCTGGTCTCGACGGAGGGAGGGAGAGGCGGCGGGGGCGGAGGAGAGGGAAACGCAGGTCGAGATAATGTAGTTTATATTGACAAGAAAACGGAAAAGATATTTTTCTCCTTTTCTAATGATTCTGATCGCCTGCGTTTTCCACCATCTAAAGCCGTGGACTTGTCTTCTTACACCGGGTTAAGAATCAATCTCCTAATGGACATCCCATTGCCAAAGGTTGTTCTCCGTTTTGCCTTCTCCAATCACAAGTACATGCCAAGTTACACCAAATGAAAGCTAAGTGGGGATTCTTGGTACATTAGACAGTCTCAAGGTTAAAAAATGTTTCCATCATTGTGGTGATATTTCATGCCAAAAACTAAGTGGCCTCATTATGATTAAAACCACTTTTCATTTCTGACTAAGAGCTATCACCTGTATGAACACAGTCCAACTAACAAGTGAACATCCATTATGTCAGTACTCAGTGTTTCAGCTATTAGTTATCTCCTGTACTCCCTGATAAATTGTTGTCTTTTCGTCTCGCTAAAACAACATTTTTGCACAGACCCTTAATATTCACACTTTTCCTCAAAGGTCTTTAACTCGCATCTGATCACATTTAGGATTTACTGTGCGGAGAGCCTCAACCCTTGTGTCATTATTGAAATCTCTGTATAGCGTGGAGGGGAAAGAAAAAGAATACTGCATAAATCAAAAATCAAAGAAAGGAAAAATATAAATAGTGTCTTTACATTCCCATCTTCTGAATAATGCACAAAAGGGGATTAAACTGAGATGTTTTGCTTAAAACAATTCATGCCACAATCCCTGCATGCATATCAATTTACATAGGAGCTGGGGGTATTAAGCCTGTGCTCTTTTGCAGATGGAAGTTTTTGAAGTGCTTTATTTTGCAATGTGTTTTCCCAAGAGTAAAAGGGTGTTCACACTGGACGCACTTCTCTGCTGCTCAATGAGATTACATGTAAAGTCAATGCAAAGATGTGATTAGATGCAAATTTTCACAGGGCAACATGTTTGGCCAGGGTTTCCTTATGCAATGGGCGAAATTTCGTGATTTTTGTCTCTTTGCATCCAGACTGTGCAGAGTGTATATAAATGCCCAGGACACGGACGGGGGTGTTCGATGATGGCAAGAAATTCACTTATAACCAGTCTGATCTCATCTGATTTTCCTTTTCCTTTGATATCAAAACTCCTCCACCTTCAGCTCCTCCTCTCTGCTTTTGCCTATTCTTCCTCCTCAACTTTTACACTCTCTTCCCACCTTTGCATGTTCACTTCTCCTTTGCTGTTTTCCTCTCCTCCTCCTTCTTTATCTTCAATTGCTTTTATCTTTTCTTACTCTCCTCCTTCTACTTCTTCTAGACTGCTCTTCCTACTCCATTGCGTTTTATTATGTCATCTTCCTCCTCTGCTTTTTTTCCAATTTGAATACTAGAAATAAAACTGATCCTCATATGAATATTAAATGTTGTGAAATTCAGTGCTTATAATCATAACATCATTAGAAATAGCATTATGTTGGCCACTGACTAATCATAATAACACAAGGCACTAGAATAATACCAGATGGCACCATTGATATGATAGTCAGCATATGATAGGTATTTAGAACCTACCATTCATTAACACAGGCATTTTATTTTTTGGTGTTCTGGTGCTCAATACCATATTACCATGTCAATAACAATTCTCTCTGTGGGGGGGCACAGCCATGAACTCCCTTACTAGAGGATGACACCAGTGTCACCAGTATCACCAGTGGCCACATATCTGCATCATTGAAAACATTTAATTTAGCTGAGTTGTAGCACATGATACTTTAGTTGTCAGTTTATAGTTTATTTATATGCCACTGCCTATTGTACTACTATATACTACTACTACATACTTAGTACAGAAAATAGACAAATACATAGGCCTACAGCATGCATCAAATTCACACTAGACTCAAACAGAAGACAAAACTAATAACCACACATGATATCACTCATATTGTTACCACCACTATACACTGTATGATAATTGTACTACTTTATTGATATGGCTACAAATGTGGGAGTGCTCAGCAATCAATGCATGTAATGTCTTTATAAAGCACTTCATGTCACATTCCATGTATTACAAGTGCTACACAAATAAATTGGGTTGGGTATTGATTTTTTTTTTAAGTCAATAATTTCAGTTACATAAATATGTTAGTAAGATAAAAGTATTCATCCTTTGCGTTAATGCAGTTATCAGATGAATCGTTTTGAGTGACGACACAAAAAAGTGAAACAAAAATAAGTGCTTGCCATAGCTTTTGGTGTTTACTAAATTTATTGAATTAGCAAGTTAACATCCAACTCATTTACATCTGGGAGCAGCGTTGTAACCTTAAACAGTTTATTTCTTCACCAGGAAGTTCTGGCTGTGTTTGATGAGCTGTTCTATCTTCTTCCTCGTATTCCAAGTTTTACCCAAAATATTACAGCATTTCCTGCATTTATTTGTACGCAGTGTCACAGGCTTTTAGCTTCACTGCAAATGCAATGTTGCTGAGTGAACTAAACAGAGTATTGACAGCGTCTTACTTATTGATTTTGACAGATTTAAAATTAACCGGTGACAAAATTGAGGACCTTTTTGAGGCACGTTTTTAGTGGGTATTTTAATGGTACGCTACTTCATTACTACTTACTACTTACTTCATTTCTACATTATGTTACCTTTGAAAGGGAAATGCTGCATTTTTTTTTTATCAATTTCTTATGAAACATACAATATGCCTATAAAATGCAATGCACGATTAAAGTTATCTCACTACAAAAAATAGTTTTAAATGTCCAAAGGGAGCATTTCAGTGCCAGATTATACTGATATAGTAGAGTATATTTAGCATTTCTGTTCTAGGAGGGAAAAATACTCTGCTACTGTGCAATTGTTTAAACCAATCACAATCATCTTGGGTATTGCAAAGCCCAGGATGCAGCTATAGTGGTGTTGCAAAAAAACGGCTGTAGCTCAGAGGTAGAGCAGTCGGCCACCAGTCAGAAAGTTGGTGGTTCGATTCCCGGCTCCTCCAAGCTGCATATCGTTGTATCCTTGGGCAAGATACTTAACCCCCGTCGGTGTGTGAATGGGTGAATGGACACGTAGTGTAAAGCGCTTTGAGTGGTCGAGAAAGACTAGAAAGGCGCTATATAAATGCAGGCCATTTACCATTTACATGATGGTCCCTTATATGACTTTTACTGATTTATCCATACATTCATCCATCCATCCTTCAATCCATCCATACTCTACCACTTATCCTGGTCAGGTCACCGAGGCTGCTGTCTCAACACAGAGGCTCGGACTTCTTCCTTCCCAGCCTGTTCGTCCAGCTCTTTCAGGGGAACCCTGAGGTGTTCGGGTCATCCCTGAGGTCACTAGCTGCCCACCCTGCAGAGGAAACTCATTTCGGCTTCTTGTATTCACAGTCTCATCCCTTTTGGTCACTCCCCAAAGGTTGTCACCATAGTTGAGGGTGGGAACGTAGATTGACTGGTAAATCACGAGCTTTGCGTTTTGGCTCAGCTCCTCCTTCTTCGTCATGATGCCACACACCTCTGCCTGTTAGAGGTAATATTGTTCATCTTTTGTCCAATCCTATTAATGGTTTCAATCGATTTCACAATGTAATATGGGAAATTGAAAAAGATATCACTCACTATTTTCTTACAAAGAATCCAAAATAAACTTGATTGCATATTAAGAAATACAACAAAAGTGGATTTCTTTTAAGCGTAGTTGCAATATCACTGCAATGCTGCAGGATGTCCTTTACTACGTTTAGCACGTGCTGTGGCTACACTGATTAGCTTGAGTTTGGATACACAGTCAGTCGTGTTTGGTGTAAACCCCCAAAAGCATGCACAAACACACGCAAAGCCAGAAAAACTTGAGCATGTCAAAGCAGTTGGCCCAGTTCTGTCTGTCTCCCTCTCCTCTTTATCACTCTCTCGCTCCTTCAATCCCCTCTCAGCTCATCACGCTGTCCACAGATGACAGGAGGTATTCTTCGCTAATCCCCCCTCCATTATGTGTCCGTGTGGAATCTGAGGCCCGCTTCTTGCATACGGAAATACTATTTCCAATGTCCATGACCCATGGGTGAGTTGCTCATTAGCTTTGAGCAGCACATATAATTCTCGGTTTAGTTCTTTATTTAGCCCTGTTCACATCAGTGTGATAATTACGTTTTAATCGTGAGAATTACTGTGTGAGACAGATGCACAATTTTTTTTCATTCATATTTTTTTCCTGTATAAACAACAGCTCTTCTTTTTGGCTTCTTAAAACTTGGCTGAAATGCTTGGCTTTTAAGTGGCAATTACACTGAATTGTTAGTGACTACAATAATCTTTTATCACTCATGTCATTATACAATATCATCTTTGCTCTGGTTTCCAACTTTAAAACAAAATTCTGGCACGTTTCAACTTGATTTATTTCCCATGCTGTAAGTGTAGATATATGTGTCAATCTAATTTTTCATCTGTCTATTAACCAGAAGATATTTATCACAACCTATGACACACATTGGGACAAGTTCATATCTTTACGATTCAACATGATTTATATATGAATCACAAGTTTCTGAGTCTGAACAAAAACCTGAAAAAGTACTACCTGTAGCAGCAATCATGGATAGGTACATATTACTAAAAAGTAGCAAACATTAGGAAAATAATTTTTAGATCATTACAGATATAATTTATTCTTTTTATTCTAACCCTATGTTACAGTTACTGGACCTGAACATGATTATTATTATTCTGAATTAAAGTAAGCCCAACTCCACTTCTACCTTTTATTCAGAAGTTAGACATTATCTTTTTTCATGGTAGGGTTTTTTTCACTATTGCCTGAGGTAAAGTCTCAATAGGTAAGTCAGTAAGATTCAGCTCGCCTTTCTCAGAGAAGGAGTTTGCATGATGACTGCGGGTCTTTGAAGGCCTCCTCTGTGAGTCTCCACCGCTGTGACGACAGATTGACCTGCTCATGTGAGGGGAAGACAAAGTACGCTTAAGTCATTTTCATTAAGCCCTTGTCCTCACACGCTAAATATCCTATAAGCTTCTCCTCGCCTTGGCTTGCTGAAGATATCTTATCACATCATAATCCATTACAGTGTACACATTATGCTGGGAACTCTAAACAGCTTCTGGTGAAAACAACTAAAACAGAAATATTGCATGTAAAGTGCATGGTTATTGTCAGCTGGCAGGAGATTGCCTCAGCTTTGCCAGGTTTCACCATGGAGTAAATTGCTGCATCCTTTATCCAATACAAATAATTGTCCCTTAGCATTAGGAGTTATTTAGGTTAGTGTAATGGGAGCCATTAGCAAAGCTCATGACCGTCGTATAACAAACTGACCCTTAACTCACAAATTCTTGCATCTGTTGTGTATGAAGTCAATGGATGCATGTGGAAGACAAGTTCATCCTTACATTCATATGAGATATGAATGATTTAGTCTGATTATGTGAGCCAGGGATCATCTGTGCAGTTCAATTCTCGATCTCTTTTCCCCTGCTCCACAATCCTCACCCCTTGTTTTGGTAAAGCTGAATGAAAACCAATATGAGCCTATGTCAGATTAGGATGACCTGTCGTTATATGGATTAGGAATGAACATGAAATGTTTGGGTTCATATCATGACTCCTGATGATTTATGAACTAATCGAGCTGAAGCCAAATCTCTTCATCCCCCTCCAAGCATGTTCTCAACAAACAGACAGTGCAGAAATGTAGGAATGAAAGTGTGTTTGTGCTTGTGCGTTCAGTGCAGTTTTTTATAACGATGTATTTGTGCACATGTGAAAAGGATCCACAGAGAATCAAAGCTAAGCAGGAATCCAATAATAAGGTAGTCCGTTAAAGTTAAATCGCATAAGTGGGTTTCAAGATTGGCTGCTTTAAAAATTCAAATATTGATATTTGTTTCTGGAAAGTCTCTCTATTTAATTATTTACCTACTTGATAGCTGGTTGATTATATATATATTTATATATATTTTTTTAGTATTCAAAACACATGATTTCAGGATTCAGATTTTTCTCTATTTTGCTTCTTTGACTGCTGAGGCTGCTAACATTAGGGAACATGTACAAAAATCGGGCAATGTAGCAGTTGATCTGATTGTAAATGTAGGTGATATACAAAATGTACAAATGCAACAATAATGCATAATTATTTTTGGGGAGGGGATAAATAGTTAAGTCTGTGAAGCACCTTTGTCCATTTATAGACATGAACATACATTTTCAATCTGAATTGTGTACCTCCCCATGGGAGAGCCAATAGGAGGCCAGCGTTGTCAATTACAATAACAAACACTTAACATAAAATGAATTAATTGAGTGATGAGAATGAGTGATGTTGTGCAAGCTAGTTATTTATACACAAAGTTATATCAGTAACATAATTTGAGAGACTAAGAGTAGAAATGCAGCTTGAATGGTAGAAGTGGCACATTAGGTGAAGGTTGGCGTGTCCTTGGGGTTCTCATATGGGCACATCCCATCACAGATGTTCTGCTGAATTAGGATCATAACACCTCTAGAAGGCTCAAAGCTAAATTCCACCCCACCTGCTCTCAACACGGAACATTTTCTCCAGAATGTTCCTGCTATTTTACAAATTTGTCGAAGCCCTTCCCGGGTATATGGTTGTGTAGCAAAGTGAGGTTACTTCATGCTCAATTCATGCTCAGGTCCTTTCAAATATGAGGAGGGCGAGTGTGGCTTAGTGAGTCAGTGTAAGCAGGAAAACCAAAGAACACAAACACAATCATTTAATATTAGACAGAAAAAAGCACTTTATTGTGTAGGGGAATTTAGTAGTGTTTTAGTAGATTGACTCAGACCAAAATGTTGCAAAGTATTTGAATTCTACATATATTACTATACAATTTGCAAATAATTCCTTCAGTAGGGTGCAACTACATTTGGACAGTCTTACTGTACCTTAAGACACACCAGTAAGGTTCATAAGAGTTTTCTCATTCATTCAAAGGGAGCAATGTATAAAACTATTGCATGAAATATTACTTATATATATATATATATATATATATATAAATGGCCTAAATAATAGATATATTGAAATATACAGTATAAGAAAAAGTCCTAACCAGTCCCAGAATAGTTCAATGCAATAAAGGTCAATTCGAGATAAATTGTAGCACTAGTAAGTTTCCATATTTATGTATTGCTGCCTTATTGCAATACATTTATTTTAGCATCTATTTTTTTACATCAAAATTGAATAAAATTTAAAAACAAATAAATGAATAAAATTAATCATCATGCAGATAGCTATTTTTTTTGTATCTGTTGAAAATGTTCCCAAATTCTGAGTAAAAGTAAAATCTTCGCTTGTGAGACAATTATGCTCACATGTCACATGTCCATGAGCAAAAAGGACTGGTCATGTGACCTCGTAAATTCTATGTCCTTCAAAGATAAAAGCCCCCTTTTCACACCTAATAAAAATGAAGATAAAATAATTGTTGCCATATGGCAACACTATGCAATAGAGGGTTTAATGCAAAGCACACACAGACACACACACACACACACACACACACACACACATTGTCTCGTATCTGAACTGAACTCAGGTTCTGGTAACGTGTTTCAAGGTGGTTAAAAAGGGATGACCTCCACAGCTCTGTGTCTGCTCCCTTTAAGTTGCATTGATGCCTACTGCCACCAACAGTTTGGTGATTGATTGACAGGACAGGGGCCCTTCAGGGGCCAATCAGAATAAAAGATTTCCATGTTAAGATATTCTTCAGTTAAGCCACAACAATACTGCTGCCACATGTTTCTGCTTTTGGTCACTATACAGTCTATTTCCAGCTGTCTTGCTCATTTGTCATTTCAGGGGGGTCACAGAAACCATTGAACAAATCCAGTTAAAAGCCTCTCATAGTCACCTAATTATATCTACTGCGACTTATTAATGTCCCTTAGGTTGAGTTAGAGAAAAGTGATAGTAGGCGAACCAGGATTTGTTGTTTTATACTCCAATGTGAGAGTCATGGGAAGGCTGAGGGTAAGGGGCTTCACTCAAGGACTCCTCACTGGTTCTCTCTTTTTTTGATAGTAATATGACCATATGTAATCTATTTTGGCAATACAGTAACCACAGCCCTAAAATATGTTGCTTCTCTCCAAATTAAATATATTTTGAGAGCTTTATATAAAAGCATTAGTGTTTGTGAGGCTTAGGCCATTGGGCATTTTTTAAGTCCGATTAGGAGACATACTGTGTTCACACTAACACGGCACATGCAGGATTATAGTACGGCCGAGAGCTGTAAAGAGATTGAAAGCTCAACAACTTCCGCGAAACAAATATGACCTTTACTGACGTGGAAGAGCTACACGGGGCGAGGCAATGAAGGGAAGTGATAAAAACTAAGAGGAAAACAAGTGTGTTTGACCTTTTAAAAGACAAGATCTGGAAAATGAATGGCATGAATAGTTTTATTAAATGAGAAGGACAGCCCCACCGTGTTCACAGTGTCCTCTGTCTAAATAAACCTACTATTAAAACTCTTTGATATAGTGTTTTACAGGGTTTTAGGTTTAATACAAACCCACTCAGCTAAGGGTGAATATTTTATATTTTTCTTTTTATGCTCATGCCTCAGACATTTCATCACTAAGTGAAAGTAAGCAAGTCATTCTTTTGTCTGTCTCTGGAGAAAATGGAAACAACATTGTTTATTTTTAATTAGGTAAAACTTAATTCAAAAATATATATTAGTGTTTGTTAAAAAAAGGAATGCGGACATGTGAATTTGTCATATATTTAAGTCATATATAAATCACAATGCTCATTTGACTACATGTAGAATGAAAAAATCAAGTCTCGTTTTTTTAACTCTTGCCTTTCAAATACGACATATTTAATTGTTGCAGAAAACACAAAATTCCTACTAATTTGACGAACACCACGACCTGACTGCTAACCATTTATCATAGTTAGCAGCAAACAGTGGCACCCTTGACAGGCCACAGTGACCTCATTAGAGGGGCTGGAGGCAGAAGCAACTAACCGACTCTCTGTTTGTCCTCACCTTCAGCAGGTCATCGATTCAGGGGTCGTTTCAATCAAACCGGTCTTAATTGCATATCTTGGTGAATCCCAAAGACTCCTCTGCCGTGCGGAGAGTTCCACATTTCACTGCCACCCTTCGTAAGAGAGTGCTCTTTGATGTTGCACGGCTCGGCTGCAAGACAGCCTTTGAACCAGTGGGAAACTGCAGCGGATTAATAGATGTTGCAGCCAAGCCTCTTGCTGGGGGCTTGCCTGGGCTATTGTGAGCAGGCCATGCAGATCTCTGTTATCATCAACGTGCTGGAAGCCGTGGCGGCCCGGGTCGGCAGCGGTGGACTCCATGGCGGTGTGTGTGTTGGCAGAGTCCATGTGGTCTGCTCTGGCTATAGCAGCAGTTTTAAATTGTGAATGGGCAGTTTGCTATTATATTGTGTGAGTTAGGTGACCCTATCACAATCTTCCTTCTTTTGCACGATAAACACACACACAGGACGCACAAGTGTTCATACTCAAAGCTGGCGTACGATGAATTCGTTACCCGCTGTGATATGAAGACACACATGCACGGTCACACACACACACGCGCGCGGTGATAAAAATTGTTTCCCTACAATCGCTCCATCAGATCCACCTTCAGATCACTGAACGAGCACCGTCCCACCTGTGAAGCACAATTACATGACATGCACGAGAAAACCTAGCATGTGCTTATACAATTCAGCAAAGTATTACACAGGGATGCATTTGAACAAAATATTCATATTAGGCTGTGTCGATAAGGGCTTTTTATTTTTCTTCTCTTTTTGGGTTGTAAGCCTGGCACGGTTTTTGATTAGTTAGAAGTAGTTTTGATCACAAAATAACTGCCATCAACGTGACTGTCAGCAGTCGCTATTCCATGCCTCCTCCACAAAGCTTTGCCCTGCACGGTAGTGAGAGTAAAGTTTAATTTAGCGGCCACTGCGGGCTGTTTATCTCATGGGAGCCAACTTTTAAATCCGGCTTTAGGTGTATTCCAGGGCACAAATTGATTGTGTGTATTGTATGTTGGACACAGGGAATCCATTATGATTGATTTGGTACTGGGCCTGCAGCGGAGCCATGATGAAGCCCTAAAAAAAAAAAAGAAGGAAAAGGCTGCTGCAAATTTCATTAAACATGTGATTGAACGTCGTTTTTAGTTGTCACATACTCCGTGTGCTTTTTTTCAGAACATTAGATGATGACATGCTTTCACCTTTACCTCATAGAGGGCAAGTGTTTATCCCAGCATGCATGGGCGAGGTTGGCAGTCCATCACCGGGCCAAGACAGATTAACACGATCACAGTCACATTCTCACCTCTAAAGAGAAATAGGCCCGTCACGCTGTGAGGCAACTGAGCCAATCACTGAACTGCCATGTTGCTCCAAATTGTTAAAAATGAAGCTCAATTAACACCCCTGTTTGTTCATGCAGGCATGCTGGCTTTCCCCAAAAAAGGCACACAGGCCTTTTTCAAGCCATATTCTCAAAATGTGCAAAACTGCTGATGATGGCAAAACACAGCCTGTGTTGCCTTTACAGCTACTGCCGAATGAGTTCTTTTCATACGCATTTTCCCTTCCAAAATCATCCCAAAATTAATCACACATTAGGCACGTAAGGCTGAAAAGTGACATTGGGGGTTTGGGATCATGCGGTAAACTGGTCCGTGCTGTTTAATTCTCATGCCCCCAGTTATCAGCCCATTGGATTTGCATCCATTGCCACTACAGGCTTGGTGTCCTTCTGCCAAAACTGCAGCTTAATCCACCAACTCTGTCCTCTTCAATTTCCATGGAGGACGGCCAAATCCTTGTTTACCCCTAACCCTCATCTGTCTCCACATTAAAGCCTGTCTCACCACAGAAGCACAGACACCGCCTGCAATTAAAATATTAATATGACACCTTTTTGCTCTTGCCATTAGACGCACGCACGGAAATGTCCCCCCCCCCCCGCAGATGCTCCTCTCTCAGACTGATGCAAGTGGATATGCGGTGAGTGCAGATGTGCTCTGAAGCACACATGTGCAGAACAAGGGGATGTATCACCTTATCAGATGAGACGCACGCAAAGCTTGGATGTGACTCTCACTCTTCACCACCTGAATTCTCAGTGTGATGCGTGATGCATTTGTCTTTTTTTTTTTTTTTTTAAGTGAAAATACTTCCAAAACTCCATAACCCTCCTCTGAATGGGTCTAATGTTGCTCATATTGACTGAGAAAAATCAATTTCATTTCCATTTATATGATAATGGAGAACCCCTCTACAGATTTCTCCTCAGTGATTATTAGTCTTAATTTAACTGCTGCAGCACATGAAAAAACTCTTTTATCACTCACCGCAAAGTTAAAACTGACACCTTGAAACTCCAAACATTAGAAGTCCGTGTGTCACTGCTTGTGGAATGGAGGAATGAAAGCTTTGGTGGAGTGGCACAGTACTTCTTGCATTATAATAGAGCAGTAAAAAAATTACATCCTTGTAATAAGGGGGTTTAATAGCCCACTGAATCTGCCTCTAAACTTGATCTCATGAGCTTTTGGCAATAGAGAAGAATCTCAAGTCACAAATTGCCAGAGAGGGAAGCCATAAAATGCACTAACCTCAAGATTCAAGACTACATCTAAACTAAACTTGCTGTACAGTAGAACTTCATCCACCTAAAGAGATGAATTCCAGACTGTATTAAAAATGGGAGTGAATTAAAAGCCGGTTTATAGTGGTTTTACAAGCAAGTGCAAATGTCTAAGACCATATTTTGTAGGACTCACCATAATATGCTGCACAGATGCTGCTTTTCATATCTACAGTTGCTTTGTTGCATATCGATCACGTGGGACCATTTCGGTCCAGGAAGTCTTCCTCGTCTAATTACTTGTTTTCGGACTGGTGCCCATCTAGTGCGTCGTGGCTTTAGGAATAATTTGTCACACCCCACTAGAAATGTGTTTTCTTCTCTCTCTCTCTCTCTCTGTACCTCGCTTGTCTCCCCTCCTAAGCTAATGAACAAATGTATTCTTAGTTTATCTTTAATTTGACTCCAAACATTTGGCACACGTCTGCAAGAAACTATGACCTGACCTCCTAAAATGTCAGTAAAGTAAATACTACCTTTAATGCATTCTGCAGCACAATGCAAACTTGATGATCAGCAATTGCAGCAGTGTACACAAAGAGGATCTAAATGTGTCTATTTCTGATTGTACTCATTAGTTAAGTGTAGTAGGGAGGAAATGTTGCACGATAGATTGTGATGCTCTGCTGCCAGAACTGCTGAAGTAGGAATAATACCCAGAAAATGGAGCAGAAGAAGGAAGGACTGGTGGAGAAGAAGCAGCAGAGAGAAGACGGAGAGAGTGGAAGTTGATGGAGAATGAAAAACTGATTACTTATTACCCCCTTGACTCTTAATCCAGTTTACAATAGCCGACTTCACCCAAGCAATTTTACTTCAAAGGTTTTGAGCCAGGGCCAATTATGTTGCATCCAAGAGTTCCTTTTTTGAACTGAAAAAAAAAAAGTCGTCAAAGAGAATACTAATTAATATCAAGTCAGAGCCTGGAAATAAATCTTTTAGCTAGTTAGCCAACCTGAATATGTGCCATTCAAACATCAGCCCTGCAAAAGAATGGCCGCATCCATCCGATTGAACAGAACTGTCATTAACATTTTAAAGATTCATGCTGTTGCTCTGCCCTACAAGGCCCGACTCACAAACACCTGTTAGTTAAGTTAAAAAAAAGTAGTCAATGAATTTATATAGCAGTATATTTGTCTTTAAGCAAATCTAAAAAATAGTTTACTCTGCATGTAAAGCAGCAATAACTAAATATTACTACCAATATACACAAGGCAGGAATAAAATTTGTACACACACACACACATGCAAAGTAAAAACGAGACAAAAAAAATGTAAATCAACCATTTAATGACCACAGTAATCTGCCTCTAAAGCCCCAACAGCTTCCCTCTTTTCATTATCTCCCCAGAAACTATTAATACTCTCATTGTGTTAATGGAGATTAATGGTCGTGAGCAACAAACAGACATGGAGGAGCATAAGAAAGAAGCGTCATAAGCGGTGGTGTTGGAGGCAGAGAGCGCGGCAGCCAGCACCCTGTGAGCGGGTAGCAACAAGGACGGGCTGAAAGATGGATAGATTTCATTAGGCCGGGCGAAGAGGAAACATTAAGTTCTGGGGTGAAAAAAAACACCTTCATGCGCCTATAAAAAGGCGTGGAGCAAGGTGTTAATAATCATTACGTTACTGTCCTTTTCCTGTGTTTGGAGGGAAATAAGACAACGTGGCGCGGTGAAGTCGCCGAAGGGCGCAAAGCTTTTCCTGGATTTGCATCGATCGCGGTTAAAAAAAGGATCATTGTTGGGGGCTGTTTAAAAGGCATCTAAGACAGTGTCAAACAGCTAAGGCGCTGCACAAAGCTAACTGACTGCAAACTCCTGCAGGCTGGGCAACGTCAGGCCAGTGGAAGCAGCGTTTGAGTGACGGATGGCGTGCTCGCTGGGCAGCTCCGGGGACACGGGGAAGGATGGGGCCGCGCTTATATAACTCGAGCTGCGGAAGATCGGGGCATCTGAGCCTCCGAGTGCACAGGGAAAGAAAGGCAGACAGTTGTGTGTATGTGTGTGTGTGGGGGGAGGAAGAGGTAGTGACAGTTGTGTGTGTGTGGGGGGGGGCACCATACAGAACATTCCAGGAAACTCAGAGGCATAATCTTCTTATCCATGGCCGATTGGTTCAACGTGTGTGATGTGTGTGTGTGTCCGCCTGTGTGTGTGTGTGTGTGGTGCAGGAGAGGTTTGTTTGACCTACTTGACACCACTCCTCCTCTTCCTCCTCCACCTGCTCCACGCCTTTCCGAGCATCTGACCCTGACCTTCCCTCCCACTCTCCATTTCATCGCACGTGCCGGACCGAGATCCGCTCAGCTGCTTTTCACCCTCATTAGTGACTCTTTTTTTTTTCCTTTTTTCTTTTCCTCCTCCGTGTCAGATTGTTCTTTCCCCCGCGATCGGAAGATGAAAGTGACCACATGTAGAAGGGGTGGAGGGTGGAATTGGAGTTTTTTTTTTTTTACCAAGAAGGCTGGTGTTCCTCTGCCCCTGGCTATAGTTGGATTTGTGTGTGTGTGTGTGTGTGTGTGTGTGTGTGTGTTGCGGAAGAGGTGGGGGCCGGGGACGGATGGCGGAAGGGTGGGGGGGGGAGCTGTGTGCGCTGTGAACCAGATTCTGCTGATTGTAGGAAATTATACCCTCTAATTTCACCTGCAACTCCAAGAGACAAAGGCCTCAGGGACAGAATAGGATAAGGAAGTATTGCACGGAGTGATAAGAAGAAAACAGAGAGAGAGAGAGAGAGAGAGAAGGGGATGAAAGAAGGAGAGAAGATGGACATCGGGGGCATCAGAGGGGAGGTAACACTAGAACAAGGTTTGGTCTGGAGCCAGTCAGGGAAGACAGAGAAAGAGGACAGAAAGAAAAGAGGCAGCCACTGAGGAGAAAAAGTAGTTCTGCAAAAACCAAACCATGTCCTTAAGGATCAGCCAGTGCACACACACACACACACGCACACACAGAGACACTCACACACACACATATGTACACACAGCACTTTTTCGCCACCTATACCCCCACTTTTCATCTTAACACCTCACTAAAGCACCGTGTGCATTGCCAGGTCCCCGTGTATCCTCCCATCTTCCTCCTGGATCCTGGTTTCCCCCCTCTTCTCCTTGATAGTCTTACTCACAGACCGTGACTATCTCCCACTGACAGAGCCGCCACAGGATTAGAGGCAGACGAGGAGGGCCAGGCACAGTCGGCCAGCACCTCCTGCTGTACACGGGAGGCAACTGACTCGCAGGTCTGCTGCATCCTTGAAGAACACAGCAAGGGCATTTTTTTTTTCCCAGTTTCTATCTCCAACCCTATAGGTGAGCTAGCTTTATCTAGCGGTAGGTAACCACATCATACAAGATCATTTGTGATGTGTGATTTCACGCAGGAAATATTATTACAATAACGAGTATTGAAATGTGTAGAAATGATTGGTCAATTTATTACTTATCTGATCGAAAGAAGAATATTCTCCCGTTAAGCAAAATCTGCTAAAACTGGTTTGTTAAATCCCAAGATCTGCTGCTTTTCTGGTTCCTATCTTTGTTTTGAATTTCAGATTTTTTAAAATCTTGACATTAATTGTGGACAATTGGGTCGATCAAATGAATTGTTCGTCGAAGCCCTAATGAGATGATATGTGTTTAAAAAAAAGGATCACTTGATCAGGGTGGAAATATGCACCAGTTTAATAAAATGTCTCACTTTGCAAAGTAGATGAATAACCTGCATAGCCACGCGTTTCCATCTGCATAATATTAACACAACTATGTAATAATGACACATTTCTCTCCTAAGTATCCTTTCGCTACCCATAGTTAATCCAGTCAAAGTGGATTTCGGCTGAATTAAAAGGTCTTTGGCAAATGTGGATACAATGAAGAGAAGTGGGACACGGCAGCACGTGCAGCAGTCTCTGTGTCTCGCATTTTCTGATGCGGGCAGCGGCCTCAAATCCTCGATCCTAGACGTTTCGTTTCGATGGATTCCCCTCCAATATTTGCTCTCTGACATCCTGAAAAAGAAATATCTGTCATGCGCCGTCCGTCAAGTGTGAAAACACTGACACATTTTGCTCTATTTTTTTCTTTTTTTTAATTGCAGCGTCCTTGTTGGTCCTCTGTTATTAGTCTGTGGGAGTAAACAGTGTTGGCCTGTGTTAAGTAATTCAGAGAGAGGCGAGTGTTCGAGGAGACACAGAGAAAGAGAGGCTGAATGACAAGAGAGTGAGCTTGGCAAAACTACAGCGTTTCACTGCAGAGGTTTTAAATCCTTTAACATGATTTCCCTCATCCTATTAAAGACATAGCGTGCATAGGGAGACTGTAAAGTGTTATGTACAGGAGGGAGGGGGACCGAGTGAGAAGAAGAGAAAGAGAAAGAGGGAGGGAGAGAGATTAAACGGGTGTTAAATATAGGGAACAAATCATCATTCCAGTCCCAATTTCTATCTGCAATCAAGCCTCTAAATGTTCTCTCTATCATCTCTTCTAGATCGGCCCGGATGACCTTTTGTTATTTTGCCTTCCTTGAATAGCATTTTCTTCTTTTTTTTTTGTTTTTCAGTCTTACACAACCCATATGCTGTTGACTGAATAAGTTCGGCAGATTTTCTACATGGAATTCCCAGTCATTTTAAAACAGTGGGTCATGGATTTCAGGCTGAGGTAGACACAAACAGGCAGGAACCTTATATTTTAGGCATCTCCCTCAGAGTGTCACAGGCCGACTTATTGGACGTTTCCAGCTGAAAAACATTAAAAATATATATATATATAAAATAAAAAAATAAAAAACTTGATCACTGCATGATGTAATGCTGAAAGGCTGAGGCTAACGTTACATACACCAGGCAGAAAGCATCCTTACCGACACAACCGCAGGTCACATTGGCTGAAGTTACTGGAGCATAAACTTCCCCAAATCAAATACAGAGCAGCTAACATCGCCCAAGATCCTCGTAGCGTTCAGGACTGGCTTCCACAGAGCGGAAAAATACTGCACAGTGAAGGTTTAACTCAACCTGTAACCCCGCAAACTAATGTAGTTATTAAATGATATGTTGCCCTATAGTTGGCTGCACATTGCTCGCACTAGAGGCAGCACAGTTGGTACGCTATCATTACACATTAGCTGTCACTGGGCGAGGGTTTTATTGTTCATGGTAATATCCATATCTGAATAGATGAAGCCAACGGCCACTAATTGTAAAATTAATACACAGGCTTAGAATTTCACCTTAATATATTCAAGGGGTACAATATATTATAAAACAAAGGAGTGGGCTGAGGGATTTCAATGTAAGTTGTTTGTTTAGCTTTGTACGTTAGAACACCCTGTAATGCACCATTGCCTGTCTTCAGTCTGCATTGGCAACATTATTTTTTTTTTACCCTGACCGCCATTCATTGTATATTTAACACTGCGAGGGTGTCAACTGAAAATCAGTCAGTACTTGCTCATTGTGGAAAATCAAATACCAAAAAAAAAAAAGGAAAAATAAAAAAGCAAAAGAGAACTGCTAATGATGAGAGCGCAATGTCAGACTGAATGATGGATTTGCAACAGAAAAGCAAACCTGCAGTTAATCCGTTCTCTGCTTGGCTGATGGTGTGATTCAAGGACTCTTTGAAGGTGCACTAGGTCTAAGGGGGCTTTCTGATATAATTATTTATATGACTAGTGTATTATTAGCATTGCAATTGTTTAACCTAATATACAAGCTACATATTCATAAAGATGCTGATAATTGCTTCTTAAGCTCATTAGATGCTTGTCTCTCCTTACCAGCCACTGCTTTATTTTAGTTCTTCTCTATTTTGAGCTGCACTTACAGCTTACACAAATTACACACAAACATATTTCATCTTACTAATATGCATCTTACTGATATAGTCATACATGTGCTCAGTCGTAGGCTCCATAACTGTGGACTAACCTTCCATTAGGATTCTTAAAACTCTCTTTAAAACAAACTTTTATAAGCTACTGATAAGCGATTTTATAATTTTTTTAATTATTCATTTATTCTACAAACTTTCATATTTTGTTTTGTAGCTGTTTCTTATTCTGGATTGCATTATAATCACTTGCACTTTGTAAGCTTGTTTTGGAAAATTGCTATAAAAATCCAGTATATTATTATTATTTTTATTATTATTATTAATGTTGATGGTCAAGTAAAAAAAGACTGTCCTACTATACAAGAGCAAACATGTTTCTCTCATATTTCATGGCAATTTGAAAAGGCATGCAGACCTTGCAAATAAAACAGACTAATTGAGGGAAAAGCATCCTTTTATGTAGTATATGTGCGCAGCGTTGCAATGCACTTGGTATTCAATACTTCCCCGTGACCTTTTAAAGATATAGTCCGCGAGATAAAAAGGACATGCCGATTCGAAATGTGTCCTCTTTGAATGATTTTCAAGGACTCGGGGCACACAACGGGAATACAAAGGCGTCGCAACACAACAACCCGTTAAGTCCAGCGTTGCAGCTTTAAATGGCCACAGTGTGCAGCAGCGACTTCTGACCAGCAGAGTGAGCCATTCTCCTATGACTGAACACTGGAAATGCGTCACCCCCCCCCCACCATGAATGCATCTTTGAACTGGATCTTGTGGCTTAGCTTAGTCTCTTGTGTGTTGCCTTGATGCACAGATTAATTTCTTTCAGTTGCAGCAGCAACAATGTCTTCTGATGTCTATATTTATACCAGGCTGCAGGGTATGAACCTGATCTGCAGTGTACATGTTTTTTTGTCGAGATTTAGGTTTTAGTGACCTTCAATTTAATACTTTTATTCATTCTGTGTCACAGCCAGGTGTTTATTGTCCAATGTTCTCCACGCTTTGTTGTTTTTTTATCCAACTACAATGACGATTAGAGTTTGGATGCAAGGAACTTTGGTTGAATTCAAGATCATGTTAAGCCTTCATTCCAGGTTTTTCAACTGTAGGGATGCAACCATTTGAATATACTTACATTTACTCGCTCTCCTGTGTTCAGCTAGCACTTAGTTCTATCTGCCATGTCTTTTGAAAAATATGGAAACTTTATTAACTGCTGGCCCTGGAAAGGGATGCTGCGTTTAATGTCGTTTTTGGGGAGGGTCACCATTGAATACATATCAGAGGCATTCAACCAGTCCTCCTATGTCATCCATAAATACAATCTACAGCTTACATCACATTGATGAACGTAACCAAACAGAACCAGCCTCCAATGTTATTTAGCGATTCAAAATTTCATTATTGTCCCATCACATCAGGTGATGACGTGGAGCTTGATGTGATGCAATCTAGGGAGAAAAAAAAGCCCAAAGCATTCACTCCCATTCAGGAAGGAAAAGTGTAGTCTGTACAGATACTGCTTAGTTGGTGAGCTTCATAATATGCAGTAAGCAGATGATGCTCCTTCAGCTGTTGGCTCTTTAATCTCCCCTCTGACCTACAGTGTGATAAGCGGTCAGAGCCCCAGGGACCCTAGCACCCCTAGCATCTCCGCTCTCATCTAACACGACACCTGAGGTCTGCCCGCTGCACAGTGATTATTGAGACCCATAATAAGCTCTAAAAACAAGCAACTATAGTGAGATTATGTTGTTATATCTAATGTCTAAAAGACAACTGTAAAGTAATTCAATAATTGTCTTGCCAAGTAATTTACTCGACACTTAAAGCGTTGAATTTCCTCAAAAACAAATCTCCCTGTCATATTTGTATGATAGATTGGTCGCCTTCTTTAATCCCTTGTCATGACTTTATGCATAATCATGAAAATAAATGTAACAAGGTTGACTAACAAGATTGACTTAATACAAGCAATTTAAAATAATTGACCTTAAATCCCTCAAATGTTCACAATATTGAAGACATGGGGCCACATAATTAAAACTAAAGTAAGTGGGTGTGATTATATCTACAAAAAAGTAAGTGATATGGAACATTGTATTTTACAATTTGCAGGTTTTTTTTCCTGACAACAAATTAAAGGGAAACGGGGCAGAGAAAAGGATATGTTCGTCCAATCAAACGCATTGAAATAACGAAAGTGGATTCTGTGAGTCATTCAACTACAAATCCATCTCTTATCGCACGTCTGGGTTTGAGTTGCGTTGGCAGCAGCAGGCTAAGCAGCTCAGGCGTCCTCCCCAGCCACGGCTTCCACTTCCCAAGGCCTCCTGTGGCATTCCCAGGCCAATTGGAATATTTCATTCCTCTAGTGTGTGTGTGTGTTCTGGGTCTCTTCCTGGCTCCATTCGCCCAGTAGATCTCCAGGGATTTGCCCTGTGGGTAACTTTATAGCTTCTTCTTTCAACACAAAGGCGCATATCTGTGTTCTTTTTGCCTGTCTAAATTTCTCAGTGAGGGTGAGGCCTTTATTTAG
The DNA here is from genome assembly GCA_036785175.1 of Eupleurogrammus muticus. NCBI lineage: Eukaryota > Metazoa > Chordata > Actinopteri > Scombriformes > Trichiuridae > Eupleurogrammus > Eupleurogrammus muticus. The sequence goes on along the minus strand of JAYKQN010000007.1, from coordinate 16,997,368 downwards.
GAACTATGGTTCCAGTATTAATAAGATACATTTTGCATTGTTGCAGCTCTCACGTAACATTTCTCCCCTCTCAGCTTTACGCTCATTTCTACTGCTGAACTGTCACAGATTTGCTGTGTGCTGATTGGTGCACTGATTTTTTATTTACTTATATTTCTCACACATTTTTTTTTACAATGTGAGAGGGACAGTTTGTACTTTTAAGGAATTTTGCTATATAGTAGAGGGGTTAAAGGATATTTTACTGCAAGTTCGGATTCAAATGTTTGCTTTGGTGTGAAAATACATTAGGAACATAGGAAAAAATTCCTCCAAAGAGACAAGTCAGAAAGTTTCATTTTTTTGTCCCTTACCTCCTCTACTAATTCCAGTGCTAAGACTTTCGAACAATATCTCGTTATTGATAACTGATATTATGACAATGCCAATAAAGTATTGAATAAATTCATATAACTACAAAAAATCTATGATTATAATGAGTGAAAAGAATATTATATATCGATATTTTCCACAAAACTCACTTAATATTTCAACTCAAATGTATTTTGGATATAGGATATTGCTGTAAAGATATAGGATCATTGAACACAGAAATTGTTCCCAAATCAATGCTGCTTCGACAAGACAGTGAAAGAGAGAGAGTGAGAAGAATGCCATAAAGCGTTTTTTTGTTTTTTTTAATTCCAGCACAGCGGTTGTGTAGAGGACACGGCGCTGGCTGTCTGCTCCGCCTGCACCAGAAGCGACACCACGGAGCAGACCTGCAGCAGCCACAGCCCTCTGGGCCGCTCTGCCCTCTCTCTGTGCTGAGCGCTGTCTGCTCTGCAAACCGGGTCACACAGACAAACCAGCATCATGGGGTGCGGCTGGTCTGCATTCGTTTATGATGCTTTATTTTTCCTATAATCAATTAAACAATCAAATTCAGGCCCTAATTTGTATCCCACTTTGATAGAGTGTTTCATTTAAAAAGATTACATTATTATTTTGGTAGAAAATTAGATCTACTTCTTGACCCTTCCCCTTGAATCCAGAATCTATAAGTATGCTTATTATAATAAGAAAAATAGAAATAATTGTTGAGAAGTTCAACTGTTGTCTCCCACTTTAAGAAAATAAAAGCCAGTTATCACTGTGCACATTGGCGGTTTCAGATTGCATGATGGACCGTGAATGACCAAACAAGTTATGATATCATAAAGTCCTGCTTCTGCCCCATAGGTGCATGTAAAACAGCCTAGTATTAAACTATGCACAGTGTTGATCAAGTCAAGTTAGTTTTATTCGTACCACCTAAAGTCACAAATCACAGATTCACCTCCTTTACAGTTTGTACAAAAGCAACACAACATCCCCAGTCCTTAGACCCGTGTATCATACTAGAAAAACTCCCTAAAAAAACTTTAATGGGGTAAAAAGAGGAAGAAACCTTAAATAGAGAAACAAAGGAGGAGGATCCCTCATCCCGGACCGACAGGCTGCAATAGCTGCTGTGAACAGGATGCACATGCAGATTTTACACACTGAATATTATGCAGAATTCCAAAGTTCTCTCCAGGAACAGAACAGGAAATTTTCCTTATTGAAATTTACACATTATAAATCCCTTTCCACTCAAAAATGTGTTTTTCTTCTTGTTCCTGCAGTTGAATGTTTCGAGCTTCACTGTGCAAAATGATGTATGTGCAGAATTTGACACAAGAATGTTTTCACATTCATCTGCCGAAAGTGGAAAAGTTCCTCTGTGCTTATTGAAAATCAGGGTGTAAGGGGCGGGCTTACGACCATGATTTATGACATCACAAATCGTTTGGGAGCCGGTCCTGACGTGATGCGATGTGAGAACGGGACGCCTCCGGTGCACCAACACCGAAAATGGATTTTTCACTCAAGAAGAGAAATCGGGTGTCCACCAGTTAAATGTTTGAATTTAATTATATGTTCATACCATACCTCTAGATTCTGGAAATTGTAATAAGGGGAAATGTTGTTTTCAAGGATTTTCAAAAGGTCGTTAATTTTTTGGTGGAAAAAATATATTAGATGCAAAAAATTATTATTAAATGTGACATTTGGATAAATCTTAAAGGGGCCCTACTTTGAAAAACTAACAATTTTTCAGTGCTTGTGTGCAAATATTTCGATCTCTAATGCTCCTGCTAACACACAAACTGTGAAATAAAACCACCCACTCATTCTTTTGGCGTCAGGCCTTCTATGTAGTGAAAAATCTGGCTGAACACAAGCCGTGTAGAAATGGCTCTGGTTGTGATGTCACAACAGGAGTTGAAGATAATGGATCCATGTGGCTGCCCACCCCTTATGGATTGCTTACACCTGACCAAGCTCAGACTGCTGCCACAGGTCTAGTCAGGTGCTTTTCTTCTTCATAAATAGACCACAAAAACTTAAACATTACAGTGAAAACGATGCAAACCATGACCCGTCTAAGTAATCTGGAGGTGATCTTTAAACTTGCCCTTAGAATTGTCATTATGGTAATTGTAGTAGCCTATTGTCCATTACCGTAATTACAAATTTTAGCCTTTTAGTAGGCCTGTCATTGCCCACTGGGCCACTGCTACTATAATTATAAGCAGACCACTGTGAGACACACACATATGCCTGGCGACAGAAGGTAAAAGAAAAACGACACGACTCTGACGTCAGTGTGGTGCAGATCCCCCATCATCAACAACAACAAAAAAAAAACAATCAAAGCGAATCCATAGCCTGCGTTTCAAAGCCTGGTCGTCTCTCTCTCTCTCTCTCTCTCTCTCTCTCTCTCTCTCTCTTCCACGTGAGGATTCGAGCAGCGCGAGCGGCTCTCCGCTGAATTATGCGTCGCAGCTCCTTGTCATGACAACTAGCTGCGAGAGTGAAATATTGCGAAGTGTGGTGGGAGAGAGAGAGAGGGAGAGAGAGGGAGAGAGAGGGAGAGGGGGGGCTGTGGGGTCTCCATCGGTGCGGTCGTCGAGCGTCAAAAACAGACTCATCGCAGCGTCCTTTTACAAATTTAAATCCTTCACGCTGCTGTTGTGATGAAGCCATGAAGGCTAAACGGAGGATCCCCGCGCCGTTTCCCAGACTGAGCTTTTATTTGCTGATAAGCGCGGCGGATGCCAAGTGAAACCCGGAGAGAGAGAGAGAGGGAGAGAGGAAGAGAGAGAGAGGGAGAGAGAGAGAGGGGTCCACGCACGCGCTCAGAGAAGAGATTGGGAGCCTGATTTTTTGTGGGGTGTCTTTCAGAGCGCTATTTCCAATTTCTTTTTTTCCCCCCAAGTCCCAACAATCCGCGTGTGTGTGCGTGTATGTGTGCGTGCGTGTGTGTGTCTGCGCGCGCGTGTGTGTGTGTGTGTGAGCGAGTGTGTGTGTATGTGAAGGCCCTCTCTCTCGGTGCATCGTGGATTATTATCAGCGTGGACGGATGGGGAAAAGAGGACAGATCGCTGCGTTGACTTTTGCAGCGGCGCGCAGAGTCCCGACGCTACCGCGTTAACGCGTAATTTCACCGTGAGTGGCTTTCTGTTGCTGTATGATTTGTTCCATTTTCTCCTGTTTTCTGTGTGGCTGTGTCTTAACATTCTTAAAAAAACATCTGTGGAGCAGGAACAGAGCAGGGTGTTGTCAGAAGGGGCTGAGAGGAGGAGGGAAGGCGGTATGAGGTGTGCTTTTTTTTTTTTTTTTGGAAAAGCCGGAGAAAGACGGACACCGAGAAGGTGTTCTGCTGCTGCTGCTGCTGCTGCTGCTGCTGCTGCTGCTGCTGCTGCTGTTGCTGCTGCTGCTGCTGATGATGATGATGTGCGAAAGCCTGCGACGCCTCCTGAGAAATAATTGCGATCGTGGGGAAGAAATGGCCTAGATAAAACCTCATCGACACACCGACAGAGGCTAAACAAAAATATATATATATATATATATGTATATATATATGTGTGTGTGTTTATATGGACGGGCCATCGTCATCCTCATAATTCCGGCGCTTGCATCGAGCGTTTTAGGTAAGCCATATGTTCCCCACCACGTCCTAAACGTGACTCGAGATGTTCTGTCTATCCCGTCTTTTTTTTTTTTTTTTTTAATCATTTTAATATGTGCGCAATATGTTTGCTTTTTTGGCCACTTCGCACGTTGCGCACGTTACATCCGTCTTGACGCACTGTCACAATTGGTGGGAATTTTCTATGTTAAAAAAAAAAAAAACCCTCTTCGGCCACTTTGTTGCTATAGCACATATATTTTCTTCCTTTTATTTATTTTTTTCCCTCCCCCTTCGATTGGCCTTGCCTGTTGATAAGCTGTCACATCTTCACATGATCAGCTGTGCGTTCAGCATCAGTCGTTTTTCGCCATGCTCGCCAAGGAGACGATATTCATGTGGTTTAATTGGATCTCATCATCTTAGACTGTCAATCAAACCTGCTGCTCTTTACATTTTGGGCTCCTGTCAGTGGCCTGTTTCATGATTGTGCAGGTGTTAATCAATTTCTTTTTTTTTGTTAAATTACATATATTGATGATCTATTTCTGCTTAATTGAACATACATGATGCTCTGCTGCAATATAACTCATCTCAGTCTGTGGCAGCAGGCCCTGAACTCAGAAGATGTCCTCTCTAATGAACAAACCTACAACAGCTCTGACACACACACGCACATGCACGGCATGCACACGCTCGTGAAGACACACAAAGCCTGTGCCCGTGAAGATGCAGATAGGATTGTGAATTAAATGCACACACTGATGGTCCAGGGAAAGCCCATTAATATTCAGTGGTGGTTGGGCAGTGCTCAGTTAATGGCAGACAACAGGACCTCTGTTCTGACAGGTCATGGATGAGGAATGGTATATTGTGATTTTTAGGTAATAAATGTGCGTGCGTGCGTCTGCGTGTGCGCGCGCGAGTGTGTTTTCCCTCAGATACAGTGCCTGTAGCTATTGAGGGGTGACATTTAAAATCCATCAGAAAACCAATAAAGTGTTTTAGAGTTTTGCAGAATTTGGTATTACGCTTGTTCTTGCACTGCTGGAAGAGCTCGCCTTTTTATGCCGCCATCACATCGACCCGGTTACTGGCGCTTACTCAACAACGCTCATACCTCAAAAGGATATGGTTAACGACTCCTTCTATTTGCCTAACTCAGTGCATTTCTGTGGCTTAATGCAGATATTATATAATAAAAAAGTGCAAAGAATGGACACCAAAGCTCAACATTTGGTTGAAATATATATAAGTCAAAAACCCGATCATCACTTGGTAACATTTTCCCCTCTAAGCTAATGATGTGATAATATATTGAAATATCCATTGAAATGTGTTAGTCACAGATCTATTAGCAGCAAGAGGGGCCTGGAGGACTTACTGGCAAATTATATTAAAAAATGATATTTTGCTACACAAAAAGATGTGCTGCGGTTATATCATACAACAGTTAATGAGTTAATTTCCAAACTACCAGCTATTTTTGTTTGTCTCCAAGAAAAGAAACTGTGATTGCAGCCTTCCCCAGAGCACTGTATCCAATTAAACTACAGTAAAGGGCCAATAAAGCTGATATTCTAGAGAGTGCAGATATTTGGTTTTCAAGGGAGAAAAAAAATAGAAATGATGAATGGACTATTAGGAAAAAAAATGCTGCTTAATGGATTGGATGACAACATGAAATGGAGACTTACAGTCCAGAACAAACCGTGTTAGGTCTTAATGTTTAATGAAGTATGTTTGGGGCGATACGTGCGTCAGTGAGCGAGTTTAAGAGTCCAAAAAGGTCTCCGTCGTGATGTTCTCTCCTCCACAAGCGAACCGGGGCTTTATCTACAGCACTGTGTCTCGTTTATGTGGATGTGTTTTGAGAGAGAGCAACCTTATTCCCATCACCATATGCTCAGCGCATTAAAAGTGACAGTCGGATAATTTAGCAATGATATGGAACTTGCCCTTGTTTTTTGTTCTGTTGAAGCTTACTTTGCAAAAGATGCCCTAATTACATGTTTGAGTGAATATAACAAGCAAAAGACTTTGATTCCTCATTAAGACTTTGACATGTCGGTTTTCCATTGTTTTTTGTTGTTGTTGTGTTTTCGTTGCGTGGATGTTGATAAAATGGCCTTCTTGATTGTCTCTCTTCGGTGCTGCATGGCGGTAGGGTTTTTATTAACGTTTTTAATTCAAAAAAGGAAAACTGTCAAGGAGCCTCGATTGCAACAGTATGAGAGAGGATGAGCTGGTATAAAAACTTGCTGCACGCTCACTGCCTGCTGGTGCTGAAGTGGTGGCCTGCAGTAAACCACTGCAGCCAGAGAGTAGGTTGCATCCTGCAAAAAATCAGGTGTTAAACTGAAGTGGCATTTGTTCTCGGCTAGATGTGGCCATCTGAGTAGAAAAAATGTGGAATCCCATCTCCTGCTGTAAAAGCTATGTCAAATGTTAAAAATGTAACATTAAAAGCATTAGAAACTGTACGTGCTTGTCGCCATGCAAAGCTGCATAGAAAAAAAACGAGCTGTTTGCTAGCAGTGATAGACTTTGAAGAGCTCAAAAGTCTTATATGTTCTTATGCAATTGCATTATAGTAACTTATAACACTCAAACTGCCTTCGCCACGTGAGTTATCTCTCCTCGTCCTCTCGGTCGGAGAGATGTTCTGTTCTTGGCCATGTTCTTGTCTTTTCAGGTATTTCTGGCAAAGTCAGTTTTCAGATATTTTAAGCCAGGGGATGTTTCATCATTCAGGGTAAACACTTGTTAGTCCATTCTTGTAATAAAATAAAATCTAATGGTGGCTAATTTATTGCGGTATAATATAGGAGCTTAACAATTAATAGAAATTTTCCTGGAATCACAAAAAGGCCTACTGCAATTTTCACATACCAGAGACCTATATATTTACATACAACTACTAAAACTGTTTTTTTTCTAATGAGGCCTCTTTAAAATCTTTAAAACATCTTCGTTTGGTATAGATTCCTGCAAAAATCATGCAGCAATCATTTTAGTATGTTTTCCACTGAAAATAATTTTGCATTGCAATTAATAACCCAATTGCAGTCAGTCAACATAATCACAATTAGGTATTTTTTCCAAAAATGTTTGGCCCAGAATTTGATTGATGTTTGATGCATTTATATATGCTTATGTATATCCTCTGTCTTTTAATGTCACACAACTCTGAGTTCCAGATCAGTTCCTTAAGGAGATCCTGTACTTTTAGAGAAAGAGTGTATCTAGGGCTCAGGAACTCTACAAGAAAGCTCTCACACACTAAGCATTTTTATACCGTGGGACTACTCTGGGTCATCAAAGATGTATCAAGAACATTCTTCCAGATCTGTCAGTGCCGTTGGGTTAAGAGTTTGGACGTTGGTTGGATGTGACCTGCAGTGTCACTTCTGCACCAGCTACTAGTCCCACTGACTTTGTAAAAAGCTTCTCATATGTAGCACAGGAACAGATATATTATATGGTGTACTTTAAAATAAAATGAAGAATCAATCTTATTTAGCCTTGTATTTATCCCCTTTGAACTTTTCTAGCACTTTCTAACTTCTCCCCAGATGTTTAACCCAGATTCCCACTCTGTTACAGCATCTTTAAATGAAACATTTACTCTCTGCTGGGTTAATGGTGGAAGCCGCTGTGATGGAGGTCTGGAGATTTTAATTTCTGTGCAAAGATGTCAAGCCAGAAAAATAAGGGAGGTTAAAATGACCCGGCCCTCAGTCACGTCACAACCAAGGAGGAGAAAAGCAGGCGAGAATGGCTTGGCCCATTATCTGTGAGCAAAGTAAAGCTGGAGAAATGCCTGTGCAAATGCCATGATGACCATCTTGTGTAACCTCTTTTGAAAAATATCACGTAATAGTCATCCATGAAATAAGCCAAGATAAGTGTTCTCCTGTCTTGTACAGTCTGGAAAGAATATCACACCAAACCCCATTAAAATATTTGGTCATTTAATGTATCCATTATTAGTGACAGAGACGCAAACCCATTAAAACGGGACACGTGACCTTTCCTGAATCGCAAAGTTCCACCCTTCAATTCATCAGACATGATCCATTAAGCAGCCGTAACATTTTATTCTGATATTTTGTTGGCCAGTGATGCACAAGCTCGAGCTGGCATTCAAACATGACATGTATCCTTTAAAAAAAAAAAAAACACAATGTTTCTTTCAACTGCTCGTGTATCACTGAACTACACCCATCATAATTGGCCATGCTTATGACACAGCATGCACATTAAGCAGCTGGTGCTCTTTAGAAAGGTGTAGGCAGTGTTGACATGAAGTGGACACATCGGCAGGTTTTAATGTGCCTTACATGATATACTGGAGGAGACTGCCCATTTGTTAATAATTAAATGTCATAGTTTCTACATTTGCCGATGGGATCATGATTGCCGGTTAATGTCGCGGCAAGAAGTTAGTTACCTTAACGCTAGTTTCATTGGCTTGTGATAGGCGGATGAACTTCAAGGCTTGCGCGTATATGAGATATTGCGCTAAATGAAATGTTAATAACCATGCCTCCACCCACACTGTCCCCATGGTGCTGAGGTGAACTGCAACCCAGTAGTTTTGCTCAGTTAGGGAGTCGAGTGTAGTCACTGCAGCCAGGCTGGAAGTGAGATGTTACATGCACCGACATTTAAAGACGTAACTCTGATCTGTAGCAAGCAAATGCTTTGAAGGAATAATACCGGGACCTGAAAATGCTTGTCAAATTGTCCCCGACATTGGAAATGGTGGCCCTGTTTTTTTTTTTTTTACTTTATATCTCATGCATTGTAAAGGTGCAAACATTATTCAGACGAACACATGCACAACAATGACTGAATTGTAACCTGTTGTTATAAAGTAGAGAAAGCCAACTCAGAACCACAGTCAGTGGATGATAACACATTTCTTTATGTTGTTGTAATTCTAAAGTTTGGATTTGCTGATTTGCTGTATTGGCTGTGGACATTAGGCTCTGGAACACATCACTGTTGATTTCAACACTAGACCTTGAATGCAAAAAGTGCATAAATATGAAAATCGTGATTTTTTTTCTCCTTGTTTTGGTTAAATTCAAATTATTGTGAGTGAAACTAATTGCTGTTAATAACCCTGTGAAACGGAAGTTAGTGTTGAGTGTTGAACAGTTACAAGAGGGATTGCTGTGACATCATAAATTCATGGAAGTACAATTTTAGAGGACAATTTCCGAGAATTTCTATGTGGATTGAGTGTTTGATGCATGGGGCAGTATTTTTATATAACACATAGACCTTCTGTATAGACACAAAAGAAATGAAATTGTCAATTTCCCTATATGGTCCCTTATTGTCTGATTCAGACAGAGCCTGAGCTGTGGGGCTGTGTAATGTGTCAGTATCACTTAAATAAGAAGATTTTAGGACTTTGAGAATGTTGTACATTTCTATTCCGGTGGAGTCCTAGAACTAAAACACATAATATGTGCCCTTTAATCTGGAACATGTGTAATGATTCTGTTGTTTCACGGATGTCTTGTCTCGTTTAGTTTAGTTCAAACACACCATTTTTTTTTTATACTTGAGGTCAGGCTTGAAAATCTGAGTGAGAATGTTGTACAATTGAGATTAATGTTAGAAGATTCAATATAAGATGCACGTTTACTCCTCAACCTTAGGAGATGTTTTGGGCTTCAGCAGTTAATTAAGACTTTATGACATAATTTAATTTATTTGTCATCCCGGATTCATAACACTGCTGGTAAACATTGTTGTCCCATCAATGTTGGCCCAGCAGCCTGAACGACAATTAAAACTGGTTTATGTGCAGTGATATAAGGGGGGACCCTGGGTCCAATGTCATCTTAAAAATGGAGAAATGCTTCTCTTACACAACTAAATTGACTCATTTGCAACATTCCCTCTATTAACTGTTCCCTATAGTTGAACAAAATTAATTTCCCTTTGCAAAAGAAATTCTAATAATGGGTGAAATGTATTATAGATTATTATATTAGGGAGGCATCGTGGGATTTGGCTACATGATACAGTGGGACTGTGTGGAAATTGTAATTTCTGAAATGAATGTCAGCATTGTAAAACAAGACAGAATTAGGCAGGTCACTACAATAGAACTTTGAAAAAAGAAACTTAATTATGATAAAGACTTAATTATGAAAAACGGATTGCTCAGGAAAGATTTTGAATTCCAGATAAATGAAGTGGAGTATTTCCTAAATTTTGTAAGGAGATAGAGATTTTAGATTAGAGTAACCATCTCATACTATTATATATAAATGGTAAATGTATCCATGCAGCAAAGAGGGGTTACCAATATGTTGTTTGACAATAATACTATGCATGCTTAACACCAGAAAGTGGCACAGCAAAATTCAACTGTGCATCTTTGCGAAATATGTGGTTCTCGAGGCTTCTAAAATCAAGCCTCTAGAACCAAATATTCCCCCCGTGGGCCGAGTTAAACTGCTGTAGCTGGTGAGCTACAGGCTAATGCACGCTGGTCACATTTGCTGTCTGAACTTCTCTTCAATTTCTTTGTGCTGAGCCATTTACTCCCCCTGGCATTTTATTCTCAGGAATGTACACCATTTTATTCAATAATAATTACAGAAGGAGAGAAAAACGCTAGCTTCAGAAAAGTGATTGCCAAGCCTTAAGACTGTTTAATCTCATGATAAATGCTTCTTGAATACAATACAAAGTCTCTTAGATTTTGCTATGTCTGCTCTAAATATAATTTGTCGAGTAGTGTTTTGATGCCATATCCTTAAATTACATTTTGCATTATGTCCAACAAACAATTATGTCAAATCGCTTGAACTTGGTGGACACCGAGGTCAGTAGTGAACAGTATTTTGAAAAATGATTTATTCATAGATACTAGTTACTTATTTAGTTACTTTGTAACTGATTTACTCCATTATAGAAGTAAGTAGTTACCAGGGAAAGTAGCTATAATATGTACTTTTCTTAAAGTTTAAAGATATGCTGGGATTTCCTGGAAGTCCGTGAACACGTCTTGGAATAAGACGCTGCAGTGAGTTTTGTATTTGGCTACGGCCACAGTCACCTGTGTTAGTGGGGCTAAGGTAGCAGATAAATCGGCCTGTCTTTCAGAAAAAAAATTTGCTTGGTGGGAGGCCGGTAACGTGTGGAAACGCCATGTTGGTATAGGTAACAACGTTATATGGATAGAGAAAGTATTTGTTTAGATTACCAGTTACTCAAAAAAGTAATGCGGTTAGTGATGGTGTTTATTTTAAGGCTGTTTTAACCATCTCTGGTAGTAAAGTCTTTTATGTCATATGACGAATTTCTCAGCAGTTTTATATAATCACGACAAGGGGGTTACACTGATGACTGCTGCGACTGCGCAGTACATTGCTCCTGCAAAATGTCAAGTAGTTAGTCGGATTCTCACATTCAAGAAACCACGGCGGTTTACTGCAAACACAAGTCGGAATGGCCAACAGATGAACCGTAGCAGCGGGAGAGACTCAGCAGACGCAGCAACATGAATAATCACAGCAGTGAGAGTGCGAGTTTGTCAGATTATCCGGGCCGCCTAATTATCTTCATTTAATCTGCTGATTGATCTGGTGATTGTAAGCGTCGGCTGATACTGATCAGCTGACTCATGCAGGGACCCAGTGCTCCACCTGAACCAGCAGGACCAGGACCATGCGTCCAAGTTTAAAAAGCCATCAACACAGAGGCATAGAAATACACAGCTTGAGGCTTTATGACACCTATATTACTTACAATATTAGTTTATATAGATTATTGGTAATGAGAAAATATTGCTGTTGAAATTTTATTGAAACATTTAACACAGCAAATCGCATTTATCCTGTAAAATAGGCCGTGTCAGAATCATTAAATCGAAAAGACGAGAAGAAAAAAAAAAAACACCGTAAACGATGTTTATGAGAAATCGCTCATATAATAAATAATTAGCAAGATAATCGTCCGTGTACTGTCTTTGGAATGATTTGTCGAAGGTTCCATTGCAGTGAAAGCCATCTTTTATTCAGCTGACCTCCGAGCGGTACCTTCGGAGTACAGGAAACCTCTCGACACGTTTGGGCATACAAATCATTTCGGCGGAATACATCACATAGCCCACAGCGAGGTCTCGGCGCTCTACTTGGGCGACGCTTACACATCATCAATGCGGCCGGCCCATCTGTCAAGGTGTGCTTTCCACTCAACATGACAGTCCTCTTAAGGCAACATTTAAATTTCAGAAGCTGCCCGTGTTGTTGCTGCTCGAATCGCATGGTGGGGAAAGTAAACTGTATGTATTTACCCAAATGAATGATGATCCTCAGCCAAAGCTCTGTCGATGTAGGACAATGAGGCAGGTTCCTGTTCCAGGATCCTTCTTCACCTCATCTGGCTAGAAAATGAAGCCAGTCCCCCCCCGAACAGATAGGACCAGCTGCATGATTTTTTTTTATGATTGTATTACGCATTATTGTGATTGTCAGTGGTCAAACGTAGTGCACCTGCTTTCTCCCGCACATATAGCACGTGAATTCCCTGATGAGTCCTCTAATTTTACATCTAAGAGAAGCTTCCCCCTATGTGCAACTAAAAAAACCACAGCTCCTACTTTATAGTGTCTGTGCAATGTCCCCAACTACATGGGGTTACGAGGGCTTTTATTGTGGCTGTAGACAATCTATAATGATATTGATTCGCCCTGTGTATCCATTGATTTGTGCCAGAGTGTAATAATGCATAATCTATGTGTTGCATCTCAAACAGTTCTCACAATTTTGTGCCGTCATTCCTTGAAGAAATTTTACGTTTAGAACTCATGACAAAGTGACTTTGTCGGTTAACAAATGCATTTAAATCACAATGTTTTTGATGTCCACTAACAGCATTTTAAACTACAGTATGACTATTAAAGGACATCTAAAAATGTGTTTACCATGCGAGTGATGTGATTAAAAAAAGAAAAAAAAATCCACACTGCTTGTTTTGAGCAAAAAACGTATGAACATTCATGTGAACATAATATGAGGCTTCAGCTGTCTCAATCGGTCAAATAAAAAAAAGGAAATCTTCCGCAGTTACATTGTTTTGTGTGTTTGGAAGGACGGTGTTTTCCTGTTCAGCTGCAGTGGAATGATCATAACAGTCTCATATATAGTCTCATATTACAAAAAAAAATAGCACAATGAATGTTGTCCATCAACACTCATATTTTAAATGTGGGGTTAAATCACAACAGAAAAAAAAAGCATTCGCCTGAGCACCTAATTATTGTTTTAGGACAGGCTTGAAAAATGTCACCCTATCCTTCTGTCCTTTAACATTTCAGCTCGGGAGGGTTTGGTGACGCCTGTGGTTACTGTGGTAACAACAAGTGGGGTTTGATACTACGCAAACACTTCTAGAGCAGCTTCTCTTTCAGAAACATAATAGAGGAGCCAGTGCTGTATCTGTTGGTTTGCACAACCAGGCAAAACTCGCATATTAAATCAGTTAATAATTGGGCTTTTCCCATCATGCCTTGAGCAACGGCAGGTCTGATTTCATGCCGCACACAGCGCGAGTGATTTTCAAAACAACATCGGGGCACGGCAACCTGCTGAGAAGTGGGAGATGCGCAGGCTGTATGACTATCCGTTTTTGTTTAATCTCTCCCTGCAATATTTAAAGCGGATCCCCTGTCAAAATAAGGCGAAAGACAAATGTTTTGTTTAGTGGATGCAATTTTGCATGCTGATGTGAAGGAGCAGATGTACAATGTTTGGTTTGCATTACGTGGGTTCATTGGTTCCCTTGAATCCCTCTGCTGAAAAATATGTGACCATAAATGTGGATGGAGGGAAGATAGAAAGAATTGTCAGTGCAGTTGATAAAAAGACTGGAAGATTGGATCTGTTTAGGCTGTGACCCCCTACTGGATATTTTGTATTAAATGTTTTGTATATTATACTGGGTCTACAATACTGTGTAGCATGCCTTTAGATTTAAATAGAACATGTTTTTCCCTGATATATAATTACATTTTTCGAAAAAAATCTTCAAATATTTTCAAAGTATGATTTGGCAGCCCCACTGCAGAAACTCTGAGGACCAACTGGGGGTCACGGACGCGCTGTTGAAGAAATTTGCTCTAAGGCATTGTGTTTAACTATGTCAGTTTCCCTGGGAGTATCAAAATGTCAGGGATCCGTTTTCATTGTCTGATGATCGTCGTGCTTTTTTCAGTGGAGTATATTGCAACAAGGCCACTTTCCCATTCTTGAACAAACAAAGAAAAGAGAAAAGAACACCAAAAAAGGAAAAAATGTCTTATTCCTCGCATCCCCAGTCGATACTGCGGGACCTGGGAGTACCTGCATTTACGCATAGAGCGCCGCTGGTTTATTTTCAGAGGAAAAAGGCTTGTGTGTTGCTGTTGTTCTGAAAAAAAAAAAAAAAAAAAGTTTCAATTATTAATTTGTTTGGATACTCGGAACACAGCTGGACTACGGTGCATTACCACAGCAGTAATGGAGCGGGGTTTCAGTGGGGTGATGCAGGACACAAAGTAAACAAACTGAGCATGCAAACCAAAATGCTTAAAGAAGCATCAAGACATGAGCCCGAGGCATAATCATATGAGAAATAATTAATCGAATTCATGTAGGAGAGAATATTTTAACCATCCATCCATCCATCCATTGTCTATCCCGCTTATTCCCTTTCGGGGTCGCAGGGGTCTGCTGGAGCCTATCCCAGCGCGTTAAGGCGAGAGGCAGGGATACACCCCAGATGGTCGCCAGCCAATCGTGGGGCACACACACCATTTACACACCATTCACTCTCACACTCACACCTATGGGCAATTTAGAGTTTACCAATTAACCTGAGCATGTTTTTTGTATTGTGGGAGGAAACCGGAGTACCCGGTGAAAACCCACGCAGACACGGGGAGAACATGCAAACTCCACACAGAAAGGCCCCAGACCCAGGCCCAAGGCGGTCTTGAACCTGCGACCTTCTTGCTGTGAGGCAACAGTGCTACCCACCGCACCACCGTGTCGCCCATATTTTAACCAGAACAGTTCAAATACTGTACCGTACAGAGAAGACGAGGAGAAAATATCACTCTGAATAAGGAGTGGTTTTTGTAGCTTGGAAAATGTGTGTAGGCGTATTGCTTTTCCTGTTTGGATCATTACATGGTCCAAACAGGAAATCTGTTGGCTACAAATTTGTTTTATCATTCTCATACTAATGGATATAAACCTCCCCCTGTGTATATCGTGGTGTGCTCTGAACTGTGGGTCACCATGACCTGGCATCGCACACTGATCTGGCCAACACAATGACCCCTGGTCAATTACACAATGTCTGGTTCTGTTTCAGTTTAACTCCCACACTAAATGCCAGAAATTGTTTTAAATAAATAAAAAAAAAAAAAATCCTTTTTTCAAACCAATGAAGCCCAGTCACCATACCTCATAACTCTCACCTCATGATATCTTTTTATATGAAACAATTAAAGATGTAACTGAATAAAAAAAAGTCAGTGACATAGATACAATTCAAAATGAAGCTATCGCCATTTCTTACCAAACACATCAATAATATGATCCTTAGTCCCTTGATGATTTTAGTGATAATTAATCAGAAACAGAAATGGACAGGATAGTGTGAATGAGTAATTACTGTTTAATTCATCTCTTTTTAAAAATTGTCTTCTGGTAATAACAACATATTTAGACAAAAGGCTTTCGTAAACCAGACATGCATTCAATATTTATATGCAATATTATTTAAAACATGATGCCTTGAGCCTCAAGTCTGGACTCCTTTTGCACAACACAACAAGCATTCTCTCTGATGTATAGAAGTTGTTGTTATTCAGAATAGACTGGCTCTATGTATGGCCAGTACTGCCCCAAACTATATATATGGATAACGCTATTATGATGTCGTAATAGTACACAGTGATAGTTTTCAATTAGCAAATAAAAGTGCTAATTTTGGGGAACATTTTTTTGCATTTTGCTCTGATAATATAGGATTCTGTTGTAGTAAAATGCACTTCAAAACTGACAAATTAGCCAGTAAGCCTTTGCTATAGATAAATTGAATACCAGCAAAGCACAGTTTATTGTATTGATTATTTTAGATGTGATTTGTGTATTTGTCATAATATGGTATAAGTATCAAAATATATTCCTATTAAATCCTTGATAATGAGCTTAAGCATTTATCCACCATTCATGCACCTTGACAAACAGCGTTGTCTTACAACGTCTACATATAACACAGTGTCACAGTTATAATTCCACTTCTCCGGCACGGCCCTCATTGGCCCACTCTGGTGCAGTATCCAGACTGCAGATGTGCCCCCCCCCCCCACCCCATCCCCATCCCCTTCTCCCACTGACTACACACTTCAGTAGCGATGAGTATAATTGTGTAAATGTGCTGCGCGGTGGTGTCAACCATGTGTGCTTTTTCCAGCCTAATTTTTCCCCCTTGTACTCACATGATCTTATGTAAGAATGAAGCAGGTGTGGCTGACATGTGTCTCTTAGCCACACACACACACACACACACACACACACACACACACACACACACACACACACACACACACACACACACACTCAGGATGCCCCTAAAAGCATTTTGCACTTTACACAGGGGACCATGGAGATAGCAGGTAACAAAAACGCTAACACTTTTTGAAGCATGTGCATACTGATGATTTATTTATACGGGGAGTTCACATTTTGGATGTCATTTTCTTTTTGGGACATAAACCGGCCGCTCTTGTTTCGGTGTTGATTATGTGATATGAACAATTTAGGTCATGGTTACAATCTTTCTTGTTACTGTGGCAACAGAGATGGCGGTGATAGTTTCAATCAAGCACACAGTTCAACTGAAAGTGATTTCAGCTATGAGAGGCAAGTTTGATCTGATTGGAGCAGATTTTTTTCTACATAGAAACGAAGACAGAAAGAAAGTTGTTCTGTGGGTTTATCTACCTTCAGAATATGTTGATGTTATGAGCCTTATTTATTCAGTTGTTAGTTAAAGTATTCTCTTACACCGCTCACCTTCTTGTTATCTTTGTCAACATTCACACGGGCCGTGCTCCACGGTCAGAATTTTTGACACCAGAACAGGGACAGTGATGTGTTCTGGGTCTTCTCCAGCACATCAGATGTGAAATGAGGTTAAAAGTGCTGACTTTCAGCTTCAGGGACTATTAAGCGATGTCCACCTCCACACCACAGGGCATGTAGCCCATTTCTATACATAATGACCCAGCTTGTGCGAGGCGGTGAGACATTGATCCTAAACATAGAGACCAAACACTGGCTTAACTTGCCTGGCTGAGTCACCTTTCCTTAAGCCCAGACTAAAACTGTAAACCCCTAAAACAGGCCAGACCTGAAGGTGGCCTTAAAAGTGCCATGTTTTATGTATTTATCTTTTTCTTTTCATACATCTCAAAGGATTTATAGGACCTTTGGAGAGGAGGTGCTCAAAGTAAAAAAAAAAAAAAAGGGGGCACAATAAACAATATTTTAAATTCCATAAACCAACATAGTTAATTAGATCATTTAAATTATAGCGACACATATTCAAACAGAATATAACACGGAATCTTTCAACAACCACATCATACTAAATCATACCAGATCACATGATGAAATGGATGGAGAGTACACATAAAAAACACCCCCCCCCCCAATAAGAGGTCAAACAAAACATAATTGCCACTTAAATTAACTGGTCTTGATTAAACACAACAACAAAGCCAACGTGACAGCATGCTTCTTTTTTATGTTCGACATCACAATAAATTTATGTTGTAATTGGATTGTTGATCAGACAAAAAAAAACAAGATGTACAGTATGATTTAAGAACATCTGCAGCATTTAAATGAGTGTTTAATTAAAATTTATTCAACATGCCATGGTGTAATTATACATATAATAATTATAGTAGCAAGTTTCATCCTTCAACCGCGCCGCAGACGAACAGAATGGTGGAGAAAGGGGATTAGAGGATGAGCTGTAACTTGACATTCAGCAAACGACTTAACCGCGTACATCGCCCCTGTTGCGTACACCTGCCTCTGTTTTAGCCATGACAGTTTTCCCTCTCTGCCATTGATGTCTACTCCTTGTCCTCCTCCTATTCGTCCTCATTTTGACCTCACACTCGTCTCTGGCTTTTTAACTCCTTTCCTGCCTTTTTTTTTTTTTTTTTTTATAGGAATGTGTTTCTTTGAGGTCAGTTACAGGCCTCTGGTTTGCATGTCCCACATTTCTTTGCAAGTGTGTCACGCAGTGTGTGTGACTCACACCCACTTGGTCTCAGTCAATCTATAATTGTTGGTCTTGTCTTTGTCTCGTTCACCCTGGTCTTGGACATGATTGGTCTGGGTTTAGATGATCTTGATTACAACATACCAGATGCCTTTGCCAATTAAATCCAGATTTATCCAGACATATCCTTATTATACACCAGCAATATTTCTTTTTATGTCAAATATTGTGTAATATTCCCTACATGATCCTTTGCAGGCTTGAGGTATCTACTTGAAAATATTCGGTATCGGTTTCAACGTTCAACAAGGAATTTTTTGTTCATTAAAATATGCGTATTATGATATTATTAGAGACTCGTATAGTTGCCTATACTGACTCTAGTGTCATTTTATTTCACTGCCTCTCTACATTTCCTTTTCAGACCTTCAGATAAAGAAAAAGGGATTTGCTTGTCAGTTTGGATGTGACTGTCACAGACGGTAATGAATTAGTCAGACTCGCACGTTGCCATTCATAGCACACCCACATAAGGAACATGAGACACACAGCGACAGTACATTACTTGGGATCCCGCGGTGGAATGGGATACTATATAAGTGGTCCGGTGGAACTGAGAGGAAACACTGAGCAGAAGATAAAGCAGGATGTAAAAAAGAAGGGGATACTGTGGATGCTCTGGCTTGTTGTTGTCACATTTCAATGATCACATTTAAAACAGGCTAAAGCGATGTCTGGCCCACGGCTACGTTCAGGCTTTTGAGTTTCCTGTCAGCCTGCGCTCCTCGGGCTCTTTCGAACACTTCCTCCAGTCAGGAGTCAAGAATAAAGCTGATGAATGCTGCAGTTTTGCTTGGGGGGGGGCTGAGCGTTGAACGTGGCCCGCCCGGGGAACGTGAGCTAGTTAATTCAGTGTTATCCCGTAAATCTCCTTTATAAAATGCAACCCATCCCGACATGTCTTCATTTGTGCACCTTTGCTGTTTCCTCTCTTGTATTCATCATCTGCACGCTTATTACCGCTCAGATCTTTGTGTTTAGCAGGCGCTGTGTAGCAACGCGTGAGACCGGACAATCACGTCAACATGGCCGAGCTGGCTCCTCTGTTTAAGTTAGTGGGCCATTCTATTCTTAATTTAGCTTTGAGCTCAGGGCAAAGCAGCTGTCAGACTGCTTCCTCGAACCGTGCGTTTCGCCCACAGACGCCCCTACGTGCGCTAGCGCGGCTAGCATTTCACCTGGATCATTACTAATTAGTGTGTCACCAGATTGCACACACGATCCAGCTTTATTAGCACACATCTACCCACTCACAATTACCAGAAAGGCTAAGATAGCAGATAAAAGATAACTAAAAAGACTAGCAAGCTGCTAGAGACGGATTTCAACGGCCAGTGGCTGTCCGGATGTCTTCTTTTGTGTCGGTGTGGAGAGTTGTGAGATAAAGGGTTTTCCATGTGATCTACAGGTGTGAAGCAGGAAAAACAATAGTCACCAGCAGCATCCTATCGATTTATTGTTTGGGTCTAGCAGTGACAAAGGACCTTTTCTCTACTATCCCCTGTCTGCTCATACTGCTGCTGTATGATCCATGTTGCTGCTTTAATAACCTGTGTTGCACTTCATTAAGAACCTTTTGATTTACTTCTACTTGATCACTTTAACTTTTTTTTTTCCTCTTTCTTGATTGTACTTGCATTTACATGTTGCTAATGGTTGGGATGAATCTATGCAGCAGTTCTGTAAAAAAAAAAAGACACTGACATTTAATGTG
The DNA here is from genome assembly GCA_036785175.1 of Eupleurogrammus muticus. Taxonomy (NCBI): domain Eukaryota; kingdom Metazoa; phylum Chordata; class Actinopteri; order Scombriformes; family Trichiuridae; genus Eupleurogrammus; species Eupleurogrammus muticus. The sequence goes on along the minus strand of JAYKQN010000007.1, from coordinate 16,977,296 downwards.
TTTTCAACCATGTTTTAAGTTGATCTTGGCCTCTGCTACAGTCCAGCAAGCCTTTATCCTATTAATTGAGATGTTTTCTGTTATTTCCCGCATTAATCCAGATTATAATAAGTGTAAAATGATATTTCCATGTGGACAGCCCCACAGTTTTCTGTGTGCAGTGAGATGAGATTCTAGTGGCAGATGGGGCGGCCATGCTGTCTGACTGAGCTGCTCGTGGAGTCTGGAGCTTATAGAATAAATAATGGACTGAAGCTAACACTAAGTGCAGCACTAACAACACAGTGGTTTTACTCAATTATGGCATTGCCATTAAATTAACATTGTGACGAGAACTTAGAACCAATAATGTCTATTTTCCCAGACAGATGAATCTTTATTTGGATCTTGCTGTCTAAAACACATTTGTTGTGGAGAGATTTAGCAAGAAATTGACACAGACAGTCTGGGAGATGGAAATAAAACCAAAGAAAACCTTAAATTATAATTTTACATTGTTAAAATGTGTAGTCAGAATGTGTTCATTGGTCCCGTAACCATATAGTCACACATGTCGCTTTAACACACACATATAAACACACGTCCGATGAAGACAGGTGAAGATAGTTGAAAAAAAGTTAAGTTAATGACAACTGCTAGTTAATCTAAGTGAGTAAAAATATGTTAATTTATTTTAATAATACCTAACAAACCTGATCAACAGGCATAAACGTGATGTTAAACAAGTACAATATGATTATATTCAATCTGCTGAAAAAAAAAGAAAAAAAAAATAGAACAGGTGCTGTCTGCGTGAAGCCTGTTTCTGTTAGGTTGACACATATATTAAAATGTGACAAATTACTGTAAACTTGTGGAGTGACCATCCAGCTGCTCCCCCCGCCTACCTGCAGCGGAGGAGGTCACAGGTCAAGAGGAATTCCTGAGTCTGTGTTTTTCATTCTGTCTAAACGTCACTCAGTATTTTTCAGGAATACTTTTGACGTTACTGACATGTACGATTTGTTTCCAGTGGAATATAAATGTAGTAGCTTTACTGGTGCTGCTTTGGGAACAAAATTTTTATATTAAAAACATAAATACATTCTGTTCTAATTTTATTCTTTGTGTGAAAAATATGTTTATAAAAAGTAAATATTTATTAATGAAAATGTATCCCTACAGGCATTGTATGTATATCTTGTATATGTATATAGTCCTGTTCTTCTAGGTTAAAAAATACAGAGAGTAAGATAGTTATATTTGTATATTTAGTGCTATTCTGAGTGAATTTTGCAAGATGGCCAACCCCAATAAAAAAAACTGAAGCTAAGTTACAACGTACCACTTTAAATACACATCTTCCCCACAGAATTCAACATTTCTTTGACTATTACATTAGCTGCAAATTTCCTGGGACAGGACAGACATCTGTAGCACATCTGTTTTATGAAGACACTGACATGAAGGCTCAATATTTTTGCAATACAGTTACCGTTTGCTGTTATTAGATAAGGGCAGAAGTGTGATTTCATGCTGCGTTTACCTGAGATGGGAATTGCCTCTGGTACCACTTGCTTGCTTATAGAAACATGTAACTGTTTAGGTGTTGACATCAGCAGAATCTTTTCATCGGGGTGAAAGCGAAATCTAATGATTTCCACGACCATCTGGGACTATGCATTCCACGTATCGTGGCAGTTTGGCAAAAACTTCAGTTACTGAGGTATCTTGCTTTGGCTCCTAGTGATGTATAAATCATCTGACTAGCCAATATCGGTATCGCAAGCAATGTTTCCGCTATGTATATATCATCAAAATACACGTCATCGACACTGTGGCGTTAGCCGCAATTTTTCATCTTCACAGCTTGAAAGAATATATTACAGAATACATACTGTATGTATCCTCTGAGAAGGTTCAACGCTGATCCTATTACAATAATCCCAAAATCGTTAAAACCTCGATTGACATTAAGTCAGACGAATCTCTGCCTATTTCCCTCTAAGGCCCTCCCCTTGTCTTCAAGGGCTTTAATCTCCATTATCTGACATGTCACATAGTTGAATACCGAAATGTTTTCCGGCTTAACTGTTTGATCTGATTAAAAAACACATATTTTTAAATCAGTTAGGCACTTACGGGTGTTATTTTTGGCTGGACCAGCCTTAATGTCCTTTCAGTCCGTCTCTGACTGAGTGACTGAGTGAGTGGAAGAACATCTGCTACCACAGGAATGTTGGAATTCGTCCCTTGGCCACTGCCTGACATGGCCATTGGCATTACCAAGCCAAGCACTACACTAAAACATCCTGAAAACATTTAGTGATGCACATTTAACTTAACCGACGTTCACTAACCAACAAGAATAAATTGGACAGGTGACTGTAAACCATTAAAAAAAAAATGACCCAACCCTTACGAAAATTAACCATGGCTTTACCATGGGAAATACCGTGGTTTTACCATGGTTTTTTGGGTAACCATGGTTAACCATGGTTTTTTTGTGGTAACCATGGTTATACTATGGTTTTTATGTAGTAACCATGGTTCTACCATGGTTTTTGGATACCATAGTATTACTATGGTTGGTTCATGGTACTTCCAAAAACCATGGTAGAACCATGGTTACTACATAAAAACCATAGTATAACCATGGTTACCACAAAAAAACCATGGTAAACCATGACCCAAAAAACCATGGTAAAACCACGGTATTTCCCATGGTAAAACCATGGTTAATTTTCGTAAGGGAAACGGCTGAATACATTTTAGGAACAAACTTACTAAAGGCCAACAGATGAATACCCACTGCAACAAAGTTTTGCCAGTTTCATTCACCTCAAAAATATCATCTTTTAGCAAAAAAAAAAAAAATCAGTGAAAAATGCAATAAATGTGTTTGCAGTCTCATTGCTACAAAGCCAATCCAACAAAGCCACTCTGCCATTGCAGCTTTTTATTGTGAATTGAGATAAGATTACAGTTTGTGTTCAAGTTCTCCTTAAACTCCGGGTCACGCTGCAACATGTGGCATCTGTTCTCAAATGATCCTCTCAGATGATTTTTTTCCATGCAGCAAACTTCAATTTTTTTGACTGACAGTAATAATCATTAAATAACATGCATCCCTCCGCTAAATGGGGAAGTACAGAGAGCTACATCTGGCAGCAATAGTCAGAATGATTCCCACATTTACCATACCATTTCAGCCATATTCTTAACCTAGTCTTGTTTTTTTTTAATTAAGTCCGATTCTATATTAACTGATGAGAGAATTAGTTTTATTCCATTGAATTTGTCGGGATTCAAAGCAAATGGATTACACACGATCCTTGACAAGAATAATCCATTCTTGTGCAACTGGAACTGGTCTATCAGTAAACCCATTTTAAAAATGCACTAATTCAACAGAGAGAGTGGTGACTCTTGATAAGGAGGAAGTATTTTATTGATCCCTGTGGGGGATCCTCTGCATTTGACCCATCTTATTCACACACTATGAGCAGTGGGCAGCTGCAGTGCAGCACCCGGGGACCAGCTCCAGTTCTTTAGCCAGGGACTCTGACAGAAGTATTAAGCCTCACATACATGACTGTTGTGGTCCGAGGAAAACTGGAGCACCCAGCTGAAAACCCACGCAAACATAGAGGAAAACACACAGAAAGGGAACCGGGACCAGCAGGGCTTCAAACTCAACCCTCGCAAATGTGCTCACCACTGTCTGGTGTGAAAAGAAGCCGAAAAGAGCCTACGTACAATATGCAGGCTGACAAAAGGAATCTTTGCTCAAGTTCAGGAGATGCTCTTCTGTCAGCCTCTTAATTTACCAGCAGGACGACTTATTCATCTTGCCGGGTCCGTTAAAGCGTTAAGGGAACATAAAAGCCTCTAAACTTCTCTTCTCAATCAAAATGACATACAGCAGTCTCATTCAAGAGAGTGGAAAGTTAAGTGCAAACTTTGGAATACTATCGTATGGTTTCAGCTGCACGTTTGCTCAATGATAGTTAATCTTTCTTGTAAAATCTACCGAATCTACTGTTTTTTTGGTTTCAAGATGCACATTTACACACTTTTGCAATTGTCATCACAATTCATTTTGTGCATGCCTATTTGCTTTCATAGTCATTGAAAATAATCTTCAAATTTCTTTACTGATATCTTTCAGTTCTCAGAGATAAAGATGATTTATTACTGTATGTAGACATTGTTGGTTTCCAGAGAATACAACCAGCCATTAGAGGTTTGTTTCATTTCTAAAACTGAAAATGGCCTCTCTTCCAAGTATAATGACAGTATATAGCATTTGCACAATTTTAGTCAAGAAGCACTCTGTTTCTGGCTCCCTAAGCTACTTGTCATCCACATATGTAGACTAGCAGAGCAGGGCAGCTTGACAGCTGAAGCAACGCATGTTATTTTAACACACAAAGAGGGAACAAAGCAACATAAAATCCCAAAGGCAAGCACTTTCCTCAAATAACACCATTCTGCAAAGTTTTTTTTTTTTTTCACAAACCAATTTAAACGTTCAATTTAAAGACACCTGTAAAAGTGTCCAACTGGCAGGAAGACGTTCACACAGCTTCACCTGACAGCACTGCCCATTATAAAAAAAAACCAAACAGCTTGCATCAGCCCGGTGATTTGTGTGTCAATTTCTTCCATTTTATGTGCGAGGACGCACGTTCTCTGCCAGCTCAGCTCATGGATGGCTGACGTGAACAGATGTTAGGGATCTTGGGGGTACTACCGTTAGCGAGTCACACATGAGAGGTTGAGAACAGACCAATTTGTGCCCACCGTTGACTCACATGCGACATCTGATGCCTCATTGGATTTTACGCACGTGCGTGTACGTCACCGCCATCACACCATGGGAAGCGAGTGATACAGAGAGCAATCTGTCAGGGCTGCCGACTGGACCCACACTTGTGCTGTCCTAGTCAGTAAGCACATAACGGCGTGTGCATTTTTGGAACTACTGTGCATATTAAATGTGTTTTCTAAGCTTACACTCATGCTGTACATGCAGTTACCTGTGCCTATATATATTATGCAAACACAGATGGTTGTTTTAAAATCTAAACATATAGAGAGATACAACATATGTAGGCAGTGAGCAGTGACATCTTATATTAACAACAGCTGCTAAGTCAAGTACATTAATCTATGACACTTTGCGGAACCACAGGTTTTCCAGAATATACTGCATACAGCATGTTTTACAGTATAATAACATGTTTGCTTTGTATACTGTATTATTATCAATCGTACTATTGAGTTTTACATCCATCCCTCCCACATTTTACTACTGGAGGATACTTGAGGCTAGTTTTAAAAAGCAGAAAAACCTTACAGACTGCGCTGCTTGTGTTTTTAGATATTTTTCCCAATTGTAAAAGGCATAAAATATTTGCAGGTGTAAAGGATGAAGTGCCAACAATGCAGTTCATGTTTTGTTTTTTTTGAGATAGAGGAGTTTAACCAATCGAAGGCACATCCAGAAATGCAAACTGTCAAGTGATTTAGAAAAATCGTGTGTTTAACATTGTTGAATCCTTCACTGAGATCTGAAGAGACCAAGATAGAGATTTCACCATTATCCGCAGCACAGAAGAATTCAGTTGTCACTGTTAAGAGTAGTAGTCTTTGTGTTTTGGTCTTTTACTGGATTTTTTTTTAAACTATTGTTTTTATATTATATTATATTATATGTATTTGTTTTAAAACGGCAGAACTTAATTCAAACAACTTTATCTACACCCTAACATTTAAAAAGCTTATAAATTGAGCTTAAATAGTTTAGAATAGTTGGGACTAGGTCAGGATTCTGCCTGCAAAAATAAAATCTTAAGAGGCAAAAATTTAGCTTTTGATACAACATAACATCATAGTTGTGTTTCAAGAAAACAAGACTAATTGACTCAAATCAGGAAAAAAAAAGAAATAAGCTCAATTACCTGTCAGCAGAATAAGGTAATTCTACTAAATTTAGGACTAATTCCACAAACAAGCTATCTACACTGGTTTCTGTGAAGCCGTCTAAATGTGAATCTGCACAGTTAAAATGTGTCAACAAGCAAGGACCAAATGCTTCAAATGTTCATTTTAGGAATTTTGCTGGAATTATGTCAAGTTGGCTACTAGTGGGTTCCAGCCTGTTACTGTGCATCCAAGCAGGGGTAGGGAGACTGTGCAGAAATTATTACAGGGAAGGGGTCTCACATACCGTTGTGATGAAATGTTTAAAAATAACCATTGGAACTGATCACAACTGATTTAGATTTGCAGTGGAACAGGTAGTAGAGGGGTTAACTCTGGTGTTAATGGTGCTAAACAGGATCCAGAAGTTATGACTGCTCATAGTGATCATATCTGAGAGGTATTTATTTATTTGTTCCTTAACAGAGGATTGGTTATTGATTAAATGGTGTTAATATATAGTATTTCATAGGTGACGTGCAGTGGCAGATCCCTGGTCATTGTGAAACTAGTCCTCACAAAGTAGGCTTCCACTCACAATCTGACTTTGAACACATTTTAATATTGCAAGCCATTTTTTCTGCTACGTTTTACAGCCGGCCCTTGTCTGCTGGCCGGCAGTGGAGTGTGGATATTGCAGGGTTGAGGGTGGAGGGATGAGGTGGCATTCAACCAACTGTTAGCACCACAAAAAGCCTTTATCACACCTAAACGACTCCGTCTCCCAAAGCCAGAGTGAGATAAGCACTGCCCATTCATCTGTAATGATGTGGAAGCAAGAACCAACTGAACTGAGTTGAGAGGAAAAGGCTAACTCTGACACAGTGTGGACGGCTGAAAAGGGTGCGGGGCCAACAGGGTTTCGCTTGTTCACTCTTCAGACTGATGTGTGAACATGATTTTGTTTGTTTGTTTGTGTTCTCTATGAGTTGAATTTAATTACAAAAATGTAATTACAATTTAACGTACCATATTTATGTGCATGATGACAGGGACCATGTTGCACCATGGTCATTTAGAAAGTTTCCCCTTGCACACAAATTACATTTTTATAACCACATCAGGTATTTGCAGTCACTTAACCTCTGTCTTCAGAAGCTCATTAAAAGTTCCTATTTGCACGTAATTATTACACAAATTTTTGTTGTTGTCTCAAACAGTTTGGAGTTCATGTTTAATTACAGAAATTCCAGTATTTCTCATAGCAGAACAAAACTTTTGGTTCTTTCCACTGTTAGTGACCCCAGTGTGCCCATGGTGAATGAAACGGAAATGGTAGCTGTGGGTGTTCACACCCAAAATGCATTAGAGAGGAAACATACACAAACCAGTTTTGACAAAGTGATGTACAGGTCATTTGCCCATTGAGCGAGTTAGTGACATTTGGCAAGAATCGACTTTAGAATTCAATATTTGGTATGTCAGTTGTGAAATGGATTCCTGACAGAATCACAAGATACGAGACATCGAGGATAGTACGTGTGTTGTAAATCTGGCCTTCAAGGGGCCTTTAGGAAAACCGGAGTCTAACCTTACTGGCCAAACAGCTAACTACTACTTATGAAAAGCAGTGATGAAATGTAGACTACGAATGCAACTTATTTTGTGAATCAAGTGATATTACAGTTTTATGGCCTTCGATTTGCAGAAAATCAAACAACATAACAACACATGCACACCACTTTCCATGGCAGCAGTTGATTAAAAAGCAAAGAGATAGTTAGTTTACATAAAATATAGATAAATGTAGCAGTGAGTAACTAAAAGGCATTCATATTAAGTAAATATTTATGTCCCAACTAAGACACTAGCAGCAAAGCCTGTGAAATGAAACACAATTTGTATGTTTTGTCTGTGTTCTTGGTAATAAGACAAGAAAAGACATCTTCACCAGTGACAATGTCCTTAATAATGTATCGTTGCTATATGATGTGCTATCCACCAGGAATTCATTAGCTATGTTTAAATAATGGTGCCCTCATCTCAGGTGAATGCAACATTGCAGGTGGATTCCACAGTAGTCTCTATGTTAAATATGTATTGCATTTTACTAATGAATCGACTATTCATCTAATGAATGAAAAATTCCGTAAATAGTTAGTTTTCTTGCTCAGTTTCATTGAACCACTGGTTGTATGCATGAAATGTGCATATTTGGCTTCTATGTACAGAAGATGCATCAATGGTGTTAAGATCATTTTACCATGTAGTGGTGTAACTGGCTTCAGTGAAGCATCTTTACTGCATAGGGGGTGATTTGTCATGGAACGTTTTAGATTAAATTAAACTCATCTTCTATTAGCCCATTAAATGGCATGACAGATTTAACCTTTGGTGTATCTTTGTGTTCTTTTTGAGCTGTTTGAATTGACACTTCATCCTGGGTAAAATAAACTCTTGGTTGAGAAGCTTACCCGTTTCGTCCTCCTGGACAGTCTGTCAGGGCTTAAAGAGCTCGCTATTCACATACCCTGACTCCTTCAACCTGTCTGTTTCTTTCAGGTGTAATTGGTTTCCTGACTGCAGCTCTGGACCCATCAGGAGTTCCGCGGAGGAAGACGGATGAGACCACAGAGTCCTACCTGAGAATGCTACCTATCCTGCCGCCTCGCCATGTTGCCCTAGGAAATCCGTTAACCTGTCCCCTTCAGCGAATCCTCGTCTTGCCTTTGTTATCTCCCATTACCCACTGAATTTGTGACCCCTCGCGACACCCGGCTGCCATCCCAGTGATATGACTAAAAGAGCCTTTATTTTGGACATGTTGTTTTTTCCTCTCAATGCTGCCAGCCACCAAGGCTATGGTGGGAAACGCCATTATACATCTCAGCAGATTGCTAATCACTGTTTGGTGTGGCTCCTGGGACTAGTGCTCCACCTGACCCTGTCCTCGTGTCAACGGGCTGACCTCAAGCACCCCATAGTGTCCACAGCCTACGGAAAGATACGCGGCATCAGGAAGGAGCTCAACAATGAGATCTTGGGCCCTGTTGAACAGTACTTAGGTGTGCCGTATGCCACCGCACCTATCGGCGAGCGCCGCTTCCAGCCTCCCGAAGCTCCGGGCTCCTGGCAAGAGATTCGCAACGCCACCCAATTTGCACCCGTGTGTCCCCAGAATGTGCACGGCGTGTTGCCTGAGATCATGCTACCAGTGTGGTTCACAGACAACCTGGATGCTGCAGCGACCTATGTTCAGAACCAGAGCGAGGACTGCCTTTACCTCAACATTTACGTACCTACTGAAGACGGTGAGTAACATGAAACTCTCATACTCATATTGCATTTGGAATAGGTTATTTGGAATGGGTTAGAAAAAGGTTAGAGTAAGTGGTCAACCCTGCCTCTTTGACTAAGAGACAAGTTTAGTATCTGGCTCAGCTTTTTCAAAGAGTAAGAATAGCATGTACTTTCTACTTGCTTTCAATTTTCATGTGTCTCAATATATTCTGGTACTCCCTGGAAAAATGTAATTTTCCTAAGGTAAGAGCCAGGGGATTACCAAAGAACATATTCTCTGATAATCCCCCGGGTTTGTATTAATGTCAGTCTCAATTACTATTGGTTATTGAGTCATTTTTATAAAATGTATAAAATCTTCCTGATGCTAACACCACATTGTAACATTCTGGCAGCCAAAAACATAATAATGGCCAATAACGTAATAAATTTGCCCTCTTTAATATGTAATAAACAATGATGTAATAATTGGCCAGTAACATAATAAAAGTCTTGAAATGATAAGTTATTGGTTGCAAAACAATTATTTCTTCACCAGGTCCATAACACAATAATCAGGCAAACACATAATAAGTTATAACATTATCAGCCAGAAGTTATTACATTATCGTAAGCACTTTTATTATGTTTGGATAGTTATTACATTATTAGCCTATTATACTTGAGGGGCAATGTTATCGGCCATTGTTATTTTATTGTGTTATGTTATTATGTTACACTTATGATACATTTTAGCGTGACTGAACATTATATATTATATACATTGCTTGAATATTTCTTTATATAGCATATTAACACATCAGTCCTGTTCCGCATATAATCTACTAATAAGGACAAATGAAAAAAAAATGTAATGCAAGCTGCTCATGCATGTGCAGCAGTTCGTAGACAATAAAGCTAATACAATACATGGACAAACACAACCTTGTGTCGGCCTCTTGGGGTGAAATTAGTCAAAAAGCTGAAGATCACCATAAGGCAAAACCTTCACCTCCACGTGGGCTAGCTGGGGCGGCGTTCTCAGCTTAATGATCCTGTGGAGAGCGTTTGAAAAAGCAGATGGGCAGGTAAAAGAACACAGGATCAAAGTCGAACTTCGGAGGCAGAGCATATGCTACAGACGATAGTAAGCAAGTCTAATGATAAAATGTTAAAAAAGTCTTTGATTTATGTGCTCACAGGAGAGTTGGAGCGAGCGGACCAACACATGTTTATGCATTGACGCCGCTGCTCACATATGAAGTCTGGCTCCGGATTAGTCTGGAGCGGTGTGCAGTCTTTACGGCTGCAGTTATAAAACCGAAACATTGCTCAAGTGTAATGTGAATGGTTGCTGGGTGGAATGGGAGTTACAGTATGTACACTAAATATGTCTCGTAGTCGCCAGGCGGATGATGTAGAGTCCTTTCTTAACCCCAGGGGAAAAGGTGTGTAAATGAGTGAAAGCGATTTTACATGTAGCCCCGTATGCTTGTCAGAAATCTGTCACTTATCGTCAGGGGTCACTGCTAACACAAGGCTGATGCTGTCCCCAAGGATATGTTTTACTGTGTGTGTGTGTGTGTGTGTGTGTGTGTCTGCGTGTGTGAGAGAGAGAGACAGAAACAGAGTGGAGCGTGAAGTGCCCCTGAAATCAAACACATTACATTTTCCACGTATAATCGTCGCCACAGTCTTTCAAATTGTTTACATGGTGTTAGATTTACAGTTATGCCAAACGCAGCAGCCTTAGATGCCTTTTAGTTCTGCAGTTTTGTTGCATATTCGCCTTGCATCCCCTCATGTTTACAGCTGCTTTTAAACATCAGCGCATTTACTTGCTTGAGAAGCAGTCGTCCATTTCCTCAAATGTCTTTGAAGTTTTTGCACAGTGGCTGTCCTGATGGCTCCAACTTGCCAAGAAGCATTTGGTCTCTCACCTGTCTTCAGACGGGCCTGCCTTCAGCTCGCCATCAATGATTTTTACGGCGAGATGAAGTGTTTTTAGCTCGTAAGTAACTCCGCGGCCGGTGAGTGATGGTCTCGGATGTTCTAAGGGTGGGTGTAATGTGCTGCGTTTGGCAGCCAGGAGTGACGTTCCCACACGCGGCGAAACGTGATGTAGGTGGTCTAAAACCAATTGGCAGAACATATTCATATGCAACCTCAATCAGAAATCTTGCCATATTTCATACCCAGAAAACACTCTCGCTGAACATGTTCTTAATGTTATTCTTTGGACAGGAAAAAAAAAGTCATAGCTCTCGTTTCTCTGCATCTGTTCAGCCCTCCTGCTCTCTCCTCCCTGAAACCATCCCTGCCTCTTCTCCTCTCTCCTCTCCTCTCCCCACCATCTTTATGCAGATGGCGGTAGAAGGGGTCACTGTTCTGAATGCAAATGAGCTCCGTGTCCTTCCCCGCCGAGCCACCATGTAGCCTCCGACACCCAAATGAAATTCAAACAACTCCTTAGAATAATGTAAATAAAACAAATGTTCTCCTGGATTGAATAGTTTTTTTTTGTTTTTTTTTATCTCTCTTGCACGCCTTGCTTACTACTGCCCCGACTCTCCTGTGAGACCGGGCTGCGGGGCAGGAGCAGTGTCCCGCTGCATTCCCATTTCCTCAAGACACTCCTCGGCCGAGGGCTGAGATCCTTCATTTTTATCGCCGCCAGAGCAGCCATTTACAGTGCTCTTTATTAAAAACCATATTTCAGGAGGCAGGATGGTACGGGACGAAGACGGGGCTGCGGGCTAGGGAGACGGCGACCCGGTGAAGGAGGAGAGTGCATATGCTGAGAGCTGCTGCCTGGATGCGGGGGGTTGAACTGAAGCTGTGTCTGACACCTTGTCAAGCAGGCAGGCCACCACAGACATGACATACTGCAGCTTCATCCCGTTTACTGCGCTGAGGAAATGGAGAGGGACGGGAGACAGCTTGCGCTCCGGCCACTAGCTCAATGAACCAAACAGAGACGCTGCCGACTGAGAGATGGAGCTGCATTAGGTCAAACTGCACTGGGACAACCCGAGCTCCTGCGTAGGCCAGTGCATTTCCCTGACCAGTGGCCCGTTAAGGTACACCATGTGACATGCGTCGGTCTACCATCAGAGCTTTTGACCCTACAAAAGTGTGCATGTTCTTAGTTGGCTGTTCCCTGTTTAATTTCTTCCAAAAAAAGGCCCTTTTTGAAAAAAATGTGGGTCTAGAAGTGGCCTCCACACAGGCATACCAATGGGACATTTTTGCCAGTTTCCAATTACCCTAAGTATGTTTTTGGACTGTGGGTTTAAGTTAAAAAACTCGTGTTTGTAAAGAAACCCCACACAGAGACAGGGGGAACTCGCAATCTCCACACAGAAAGGTCCCAGCCCAAGGCCTAAGACCTGCATCCTTCTTGCTGTGAGGCAACTGTGCCACCCACTGCACCTGCCTTCTTTTTTTCAATTGTGGCTCTAGAAGTCCTTATTTCTTCGCTATTCAAATAAAACCTTTTACCAAGCAGATAAATAACCCACATTAGGCTGTGGAAACACCACAATAGGCGAACTACTAGAGCTGAATGATTCATTCAAAACAACATTTCAGCTTCTCAGATATGAAGCTTTGAGGCGTTTCCCGTCTTTAACACCTTAGGTTTTTGAATTGTTAGTCTGACAAACCAAAATTTCACTTTGGGACCAGAAAAAATTGTTGGAATATTTTGACATTTTATTACTTAAAAAAACGATTATATGATGAAAAGTAATCCCTAATTACTGCTTTATACATATACACATAATTTATACAGATGTAACAGTATCTTTTGGACCTTTATTTGATCATCCGGCAATATCATATTCATGCAACTTTAACTTCTGTTTGGGTTTGGTGCCTATGGAAAGTGTTGGAGTGGCATTTGTTACAAAGCATGACTGTCTGTTGGAGTGCAGAGTATCCTCACTTAGAGTTTAGCTCTTTATTAGGCATTAGAAAACGAATGAAATCACAAGAGTCTCCATTAAGCGATGAGGTGTGGTTTTAGAGTGGTGCTGAGTACTGGGAAAGTGCTGACAAGAAAGAGCCCTAATGTGCCTTTCTACCCATTACCTGTCTGCTCTGTAGCCCAGGACCGACTACTGTATCTCCCACTATGGCAGGAAGCGCTCTCTGGATCAGGCGCCTGCATGGTGGTATTGGGAGGATGTAGCAAAATCCATTCAGCATTGATCGCTCTCCATTTAGACAGTAAATATGATGCATTTTACACCAGGAAACCACAGTCATATAAAGGGGCTGGTAAAAATGCAGCAATATAATGGTGGAATGCAGTGATTGCAACTGTCTCCTTCATCAAAAGACACAATGCGAGGTTTCCAGCAGAATGGTAGAAACGGACATGTCAGCATCGCACGGGCAGAGTGATAAACCTCTTGGCAGCCCCCGGTGTGGAGTATTCGTTAAAATGGGAGACTGCAACGCCTCCCCACCGGTGAGCAGGGAGCGTGCTGCTGGGATGGGCACGAGGAGTACAGCAACAGATCATAAGGGCAACGTTAAGATGCCTTGCGCAGCGTGTGAATGCGGACCGTGTTCTAATGGCTTTCTTGTGCGTGTGTGGACAGTGACTGTTGTGGGCTGATGGAGCGCTCCACTGACAGAAAGCGAGAAAAAAACAAATTAATGGGATCCTTATCAGTTAAGACTTACAGGGGTTGACGCGCCAGGGCATTGGTTGGTCACTGTGATAAATGCCTGTTATTGGCTGTGCCCTATGGAGCGTTTAACTGGCGTTACCATTAAAGCTTAATGTGGGTCTCCTCTTTGACCTTGATGAGGGGAATCCTGTCACAAGCCTTCACATGCTGTGTAAATATCAGAAACAGCAGGAAAGATCCACATCTCAGGTTCTATGGCAGCATTTCTCTGTGCACAGTGTGCATAGGTGGTCACTGCTCTGTAGTGATGGCATATCCTTGTGCAGGGACTTTTGCTTCAGGACCACGATGCTGACTTGAGCTTGAGCAGGACACACAGTATCTTGGCACCCTGTTCCTTTTTGTGACCTGAAAAAGAGTGATGGCTTGATTCTGCCCATTGATTTTCCTTTACAAAGCAGCAGTGTGTCAGGACTGATTGGGGTAAAGGTTGAGGAGAAGAGGCCTCTGGGGTCATTTATAAGGCAAGTCCGTGACTAGATCCTAAGCAGTTAAAACAGATGAGTTTTTTGTTTTTTTTCTGCAGCGGGGTATCTTTTCAGGAACCAGCATATAATCTGTGTAAATGTTTAATCTTCAGATGTTCAGTCCCTGAAAATTAACGATAAGAGTAAGATCTTGCAGGTTTTTTTTTTCCACTTTCAAACCTATCCTGTTTTTCTTTTTTCTTTTTTTTGTTCAGGCAAATGCAAAATAATTTAGAATTTTTTCCTTTGTGTCTCTCTTTCCTTTTTTTCTAAACATTAGGTCCGCTCACAAAAAAACAGGACGAATCTACAATGAACAGACCGCGGGATGAAGGTATTTTAATTGCATGTTTTTTCCCCTATTTTTCATTCTCATTGGTAGTTGTGTTGTTTCACATCTTTATTAACAATCTTCCCTCTACTGTATGTGCACATCACACCATCTTTGCATGTAAGATGACATAATCAGGAAATTGATGCATTTTCATCATTGGTAACTGCACGCAGATCTGTCATGGCTCCTCATTAATGCCTTTTTATTTAAAATTATGCTTTAAGGGCGCTTGCACAGTAGGCTAATTTACTTTCCTTACTCGGTTGCTATGTGGTTGATCGACCACACGCTGATGTCCTGGCTAGCCTATGTGATGCATCACCGAAAATCAATATTTAGTCTTCTATTCACCCTCTATTCCTGTAATAAAGTCCCTTTTTGTCCACAGGCGGTCTGCTAATTTATCGCTTATAATATAATTTAGCCTCATAATTTTATAGCCCTTTCTCCAGGATTCTGCATTATCATTGTCAAGTTCACTGCAGTCACAGGGAGACGCTCTTACTACTCTTCACTGATGCGGCTAAAATTTATGCAGACACCGTGTGCATCTGCCTCTGTACACGTGCCCAGACATACTGTATATTACATAGCATTATGCACACACAGAGTGCATTACATCTCCATTTGTGCATGCGGGTCGACTTGAGCGCAGTGCATGTGCAAATCTATGCCTGAGCACATGTGCTTTAATTTGTGCCTGTGCGTGTGTGTGTGTGTTTTTTTGTATTCTGAGCTTTGTGCTATTTGTGTATTGCATTCTCTCTCCCTTGCATCTCTAATTGCTGTGCTTTAAAATGAGACAGATGTAGCTAATCCAATTGTGTGCCTTCTTTAACGGGTAAAAACAGAAGGAAGGATCCATGCAGGATTGTCGTGGAGCGAACGATAGAATGGAGATGAAAGAAAAGGAAAAGCTGAGCACTGTGAGAGTACCAGGGAGGGCAATGGGGGGGAAGGGGGGGGGGGGGGGGGGGGGTAGTCATAATGAAGACAAGCGCATGATGAAATGACATTTATAGAGCTTTGAAAGTGAGAGAGATGTAGACAAAAAAGAGATGGTGGATGAGAAAGCTTGACATTTATGCCGACACCTGACAGATCTTGACAGGATCAGTAGGGCTCAGGTAGGGCTGAATTTCTCACTTAATTGCTCTGGAATGGATTGGACACAGGTTCTAAACCATGGTTTAAAAGAAATACTATTATTAGCATCTTATTTTTTTTTAATTTATTGCCAAATAGCTGCATTACTCTGGTGTGGATTTGCGTGCAGAAACCAATCAAGCGCTGCGTCAGGTGAATTTTTTTCACACCCAAATCAATCGAGATTTCCATAAGAGAATGAATGAGAGAGAACCAGAGGAATGAGAAAGTAGTAAGTAGGCAGTTTCTGTCGGGAGGTCAGTTATATTGAGAATGCAGTGTTTCCCCATACATTGATTTATTTGTGGCGGCCTGCTGCAGTATCAACATTGATTGCCACCGATTGATTTTCTATGTTTTTACTGTTTAAAATGGGTAAAATGTTACATCATGACAGAGCTGCGAGCAGCCCATTGATTCACTCAACCCCTCCTCGTCCTGCTCTCACTCTCTGTTTCTTAAACAAGGCAACACAACCGTCTCAACCCGTGACCTCTGCACCAATTTGTCCCAAACAGATTCATTCAAGTTAACTCTAAATTAATCCAGAAGGAGCCTGCAAATTTATCTCAAAGAAGATTGAAATTTCGGGCTTTGTCAATTCTAATATTTAAATAATTAGATACACTTTATTATAAAGAATACAATACTAATGACCAATCTGACTCTGAAGCAGGAAAAAGACAGTCTATCTGTTTTTTCTTTAAACCCACTGGGCCGTTATCACAAACAGAGTAAAATTCTGGTGGAAACACAGGAATAGGGTAAGGTGAGGAGGAAGGTGGGGGTGAGTAGCAGGTTAAGTAGAAAGGAGAGGCATGAACAATGTGCCAGTGTCTTGGAGGCAGGAAAGAAAGACAGTGAGCTCCTTGTTGGCCCGAGTGAAACACTTTCACCCTGTAACCCCGCACCCCTAATCACCTCTCATCGTGGTGTCACCATTACCATCGCTTCAGCACACATCAGCTTCTGTTTCCAAGTTTATTTATCTTTTATTTATGGTCTGCATTGAACAAAGCATTGGCAGCCTACCCAGACAAATTCCTGTGTTCTACCTCATTAAGAATTTCCAACTAGCACATCTGAAAACTCAAATAGTTTTTTTAATATTATACAATTTTTTACATAACGAAAGGGCCCAAAATGTTTAGGATTAAGTATGTATAGCAGATAAAATACTTATTTGAAACTTTGTGAGCTTGTCATATCAAAATAGATAAAGGCTGCATCCCTGCTTTATTGGATTGAGTAAATATGTGAAGTTTGTAATTTTTAAGGTGTTCTGAATTAATAGGAAAAAAAATGTCATATTTCATTATATAAGTCATATATATTCAATTATATTTGGAGTGAAATATTCTAGTTTGTTATTTATTAATATGCATTTCATGTAGAAACTTTTATACTCTATATGATTATGGTATTTATTTTATTTTAGTATTTGAATACAAATAAAAGGATATTCTTATTCTTATTCTTATTCTTACTCCTATTCTTATGTCCAACTTAAAGAAGGGCCTTCATTTTGCAGTTTTTCAAACATGTATTAATGCAACAGTTATTGAAGAATATTGTAGGGTTTTTTCTCATTCCCTTTCTTTACTCCTGTTCATACTGGCCATTAGAAGTGTCTTTAAGTATGCACTGAGAATATAAGTGATATGGACAATATCCACAGTTCTCTCTCTGTGCAAAAATACATTCAAAAGTTTATCTACTAGTCTCTTTTATTTTTTAATAGGGTAACACTTTCCAAATAAATGCATGATCGGTGATAAAGTGTAAAGTTAAAACCACCATCACCACCTCTCAGAAACCCTCAGTAGGTCAGTATTGACAGTGCACACAGTAACACTAAGCAACTTAAAATGTAAGAGGGTTTGTTGCTTTTGTTGCTAGATTTATATCAAGTATGTTTACACCTTAGTAAACACGGCAGTTAAACAGGACTTTAACAGTAAACTGAATACTAATGGCTTTTAAAATGGCAGCTATATGTCACTGCACAACTTCCTCCTCTCTGAGGGTTTAATTTGCAGAGGATGACGGCCTGCTGACATGTCACTCCTCTATACTGTCCTGGTAATGCCGGGATAATTGAACGTGTTTACATATCCTCTGGGAAATCAGCAGAGCTTCAGAATGCACCAGAGAAGAGAAGAAAAAGAGCAGCTCGTTGGAGTGTACGACTCAAATTGTTATTTTTAGACGGTCTGCTTGTGTCATTCCTATAATCCATAAAAGATGTCTGCATGTGTGAGGGCATATGTGCCATTTTTCCATGTTCATGTGAACGTGCGTGTGTGTGCGTGTGTGCGTGCGTGCGTGCGTTCGCTTGTGTGCGTCCGTTCGACTGAGTGACGCACCTAAAGTGCATGTGTAACCTGAGATTCAGGTGGTGATGCAGGCGGGTGTGCAAATACATGAGTAGAATTTGTTACCACGGCAACAGGCATTCAGTGAGTCGGTGCAATGGAATGGCTGGTGCAGTTTTATTAGCGAGAAGCAGTTTCCATAGCGACTCAGCATCGCAGCTGCCTATGCAAGTGTGTGTGTGTGTGTGTGTGTGTGTGTCTCTGTATGAATACGGTGTGAATCCTGTGTGAATTTGACTGTTCATTCGCTAGCTCGCTGTGTATGACTTGCTTTGTAACATTTCATGTTTATTCATCCTCTCTACCATGTTTTTTTGTTTCTTGTGATGGTGGTGGTCTGAAGCTCACATCCATGTCTCTAGCCCCCCCTTCAGTACTCTCACGCTGTCCTATTATCATCTCTTTTTCCCTTTCACACACCCCCCCCCCACCCACCACCCTTACCCCCATCTCTCTTTCTCTCCTCCTATCTCCTAGTCTCCCCCATCTCCATGTGCTGAAGCTCATCAGGGCAAGCAGATGCCGTGGCTGTTATTTATGTTTCCACTTGGTCTGGCTTTCATACAAATTATCCACAGGCCCTGCACAGTGCAGACGCTCGGCCTAACTGGGCTGCACTGGCAGCTCTCTCAGCCTCGTCCACACTCAGGCACTCAGACCATACCACAGACGCTGCAAAGGGTGGGGGGGGTGAAGGGGGGGGACACGTTGGATAACAGAGTGAACCATAGCAACACACTGATGGCCACAGAGACACCAGTAACAGGAAGGGCATCAGAACTGGCTGCACCATTTGCTTCACACATGGAGGGGAATAAGTTTGGAAAGGTACCATAACCGCATAGGAGGGAATATAGAATGCAATAAAGAGGTCAGAAGAAGTCATTTAGGCAGGAATGAAACATGCACTCAACTGAAAATGTTTCATACTTTGTATCTTCATCTGTTTTTTTTTCCTAATAAATGACTGGCTATAGGAGGAAAACAAAAAATGCTGCATATGGATACTTTTTGCTTGCAGGATTTCTGCAGTTACACAAAGCCAGAGCTGTCAGAGTAAAGTGGTGGACTACCTGTTGCCTGCAGAGTCTTAAGGACTGACATTCTGGTAAAGGAGTTGAAAGAGTAATGAACGTGAAAATGACAGACACCCTTATATTGTCTGTGCTACGCAGATATTCGGGATCGCCGTAAGAAGCCAGTGATGCTGTTCATCCACGGCGGCTCCTACATGGAGGGCTCAGGGAACATGTTCGACGGCAGCGTCCTTGCCGCCTATGGAAATGTCATTGTGGTGACCATGAACTATCGGCTCGGTGTGCTCGGTAAGTGTGATGCGCCTCATTATCAGGCAGCGTGTGCGTCTGATGTAAATGTTTACAGACATTATCTGACATGTCACCTTGTGCCAGAGATCAGAACAGTCCAAACACGTTTTGACAGTTGCAATCTTATCAAAATGCTGTATGAGTTTTAGAAATGATGGGCCAATATTATGTCCCTTTGAGATCATAAATCACAGTTGTAAAAAAAAAAAAATTCTCCGTGAATGGATATAAAAAACCCTCCTTTCTGCAGGCTTCAGAGGGGTGATATTAGTAGGTAAGCCAGCTGGGCTTAACCCAGGAATATATCACTATGGCAATTTATTCTGAACAGCTAACCTGCTTTCAGGTCAGGTTAACTTAAAAGGTTCGGTGCACAATGTCACAAAGTGACAAGTAAAAAAGAGTAACATAATTTTTATGTGTATCACTGAGTATAAACATTTTGAACTTATGTCCCTAAAACTGAATTTTTTTGCAGGCATTTGGTGTCACCATTTTATCTTTCATTATATGAAGTTCAGTATTTTATGGCTCTGATGCTGTTCATCACAATTAAGAATGCGTCCATAGAAAACCAAAAAACTCTTAAGAGAGACCTGATTAAGCTAGTTGATAACCAGTGGTGAAAAATAACTATGCCTGTTATCTGTCTATATACATATACTGCATATGCCACAAACACATCAAAATGTGTTTATTAAATTGTAATAAAAAATGTTTTGCTTTTATATAAAGCATAATTAATGACCTTCAAATTTTATGACAATATGTATGCACAGTGCACTATAGAGTTCTGTGAAGTGTTAAAACCAGGCCCTGTTCAGTGATCAATTTCAGAACTGTTTCCTATAAGCTCTTAAACAAACGCTCTTGAAATTTTACAGCAAAGCAGAACTTAACAGAGAGTGAGAATAAAAATGAGAGTGCACGCGGTCAAGAGCTTCTTCACATCGACTGGCCGTTTTGCTGCAGTTAATTCTGACTTTAAGTAATGCTAAAGATCTCTGTTGTATGATTCATGTCACTGAGTAGGACATAAGTTCAGGACGATAAACTTTGATCGATTTAACATTCAGCTGTAGCTCAGGGCAGACGTTACATATTTGAACTAAAATTAGGCAGAGACAGTTCCTTTCTCATAAATAAGATATGAATTACTTTGTGATTTTCGTTTTTGACATTCAATGTACTTTAATTGAGCATATTGGGAACAACACCCACAGTAAATAAAAAGAAAACGGGAAACTGAAGAAACATTTCAGATGGAATAGATTTATTATATATTATTGGAAAAGGGGATTGTTGATTGTTCCACAGTATATGTGCTATGTTTCATCATCAGTCATTCTACCTCTAATATCAGATCATAAAAATAGCACATTAGTTAGAATTAGTAACTACTTTGTGGGTGGCTATGATCATTTTTAGGTGCACCTTAAAAATTAGTATTTCATCTGTATTTATATTCTGGGCTCTACTGGAATATCTTTGCATGTTGAATTGTTCTTAAAAAATCTTAACTTGGATCTTTATGCAGTCCAGTTCAGCCTCTGAATGAAACAGGATGTTCTAGCTCCTGTGTCTTTAAGGTCACTCTTCCCTTGTTCTGATTGGTTGGCTTCCAGAAGCTGCATCACAGTTGAGTCAAGCTACTATAGTAGGAGGATTCCACCATTTTATTTTTATTTTTTTTTGGGGGGGGGGATTTCAACTCTTCTAATACATCCGTACCAGTTAAACCTGAAGTCTGATCCACAGCGAAGCTTTCAGAAACACTGAATCATTATAACGCATTTAAAATGGTTCACTGTTTCAAATCATTTGGTACAGTTTAAATGGTGACATCTGGTGGGAAACGATTGGTATCGCACTTAAAACTTCAATTAAAATTAGGCTGAGAGGAAACAGTTAGAATATAAATGCTGCTGTCTCTGTTGGAACTTTGCTCACTGACATTTTTATTATTCAAACTGATCACTTCTCTGTAATGGTTATTAAAACTGATCATTACTCAGTCTACAGCTTTGTTTTTAGATACAGTGGCAGATTTGGGCCCAGACATCTCTCTAATAGTGTGATATACACAACAAGGGTGAAGTGAAGACAGGGAAGCATGCAGTGATACTCCTCCTTTTAAAGGATGATACTCTACTCTTCATAAATATGCATGTTCCATGTGTTGTTCAACATGAACAACACATGGAAAAAATATTCCTGCTAACAATCTTAGCAGTGAATACCACGTTTAGTGCTGGTTGAAACCCTGGCTTTTGACTTGCAACGATATCCAACAATCTATTAAAAAAAAAGCCCAAACAAGTGTATTTACTGCATTCACCTCACCTCAACATCACATTTCACGAATTACTTGTTGTATTAATGTTCACCTCTGCAGAAACATCCAGGGTCTGACTTGTTACTTTAGAGACAATGTCGAGCACTTTGTGCCTTTGGTGTACACACAGCCATTGGAAAGAGAATTAAAATGTGCATCTGTTGCTTTCAGTGTATTTTTGGATTATGGGGTTCTACTTGTCCATTCTGTTGGAGCTTTTCAGTGCGTGCATGGCCTGTGAGTGTGGGCTGCCTTTTTTTATATATAAGTGTGTATGTATGTATATATACACCCAGCCCTTGTGCTGCTGGAAATCAGTGGACTCGAGTATTTACATTCGCCGTCATCTTTTTGGAGGTGTTTGCACACACGCGCTATCTGTGTCAGTAACTGCGGTTGCCAGGTTCGGTAATCAGATCTTGTTTATTGCATCACGCCTGTTTCAACATATCAGAAAAATGATAAACAGAGAAATGGGAGTAGTTTAGGACGCTGTCCAAGAGCGGCAGCGAGTATTAACAGAGGGTAACGCGATCCAGGCCGTTATTGACGGTGCCAGCGGAGAGGCGCGGGGACAAGGACAAACCGAGAGTTTGTGCAGCGAGGACCTTGACCTGCAGCTCCGTCCTGCTCCATTTCAGCTCGTTATGTGGTCTTTCCTCACAGATGTCAGACAAACACATGAGCATTCGCAAGTCAAGCGTGAGATCCAGCTCACGATTTGAAATCAGGTTAGCTGAAAGTCATATTAGATTACACACCCATCCAAATACTCCTTTGGAGGTGTCTTTGTTCGCTCGACCTTGTTTCCAAATCATATCCCGTGCCCCGATTTACATCCCAATTGTTGCTTTGGTTTGTATTGGAAATATATGAAGTGCACTCGCGCATATGTTGGATTCACTAGAACCTACACCGTCATTAAAGCACAGACAAATACAGTTACACATAGAGGTGAAGTGCGATCCTGCTGAGTGATTATGAGGGATGACGCAGTGCCCTCAATTCCTTTAACATTGTCGAGAATTTTGGTATGTGGGCGAATATGTGAGCTCTCCCTCTCCCTCTCTCTCTGTCTCTCTTTCTCTCTCTCTCCCTCTCTCACACTCTCACTCTCAGATATGCTTTAAATGGGTTACTGTACTAAGGCGATTATCCTTGTGTGTGTGTGTGTGTGTGTGTGTGTGTGTGTGTGTGTTTGTATGTTTGTGTAGCGTAAGCATACATGTTTGCCTGCATGCACACCGATTCCTCAAAGTGTGCGAGTGTGTGTGTGTGTTTGTGTGTGTGTGTGTGTGTGTGAGTGTACTACTTGGTTGCGTGCCGTGCGTAGAATATATATATGAATAATGCACCATCCCTCTGAATTTTTAATAGCGCTCCTCTCTGACACTGTGAATTTGAGCCAATGTGAGAAACACAAGCATACCATATTTTAATAGTTTTATGTCCAAATCTTTAGTATTATCCTATACTTACACACACACAGAAGCTTACTCATGCCAACCTCATTTCATACAGTGCCTGTGCCTTTAAGAAAGTGATAGGGACTCAGGAATGAGGGAAGAAGAGAGAGCAGGGAATAGAGACAGATGAGCAAGGGGGAATCGCAGACAGACAGTGAGGGAAAAGGAAACAGAAGGGGGGGGGAGAAAGGGAACAGTCTAAAAATAAACTGTCAGAAATGCGTTGTTAAATCCGCAGTGATGCAAAGTATTCGTTCAAAAACATGCCCCCGCAGTGTGACCACAGCACCTTTGCATTTGGGTTTAATGCCTTTACGCCCGAGACTCCAGTGCGACACACGCACACGTCATTTTTTCCCGGAAAATGATATACTGTCTGGAATTATCCGTAGCAATTCATGATATGCCCTGTCATTGTGGAATAAAATGGGTGAATAGGAAGAAAATGTCTGCTGCAGACAACCTGTTTCAGAGGCTCGGCGACAGCGGAGATCTTAGATTGCTGCTCTGCTCACCTTCTCCTACCTTCCTCCTGCTCCCGGCACAGAGAGCCTTCACATTTGTGTTGCATATAGCCATCTGTTCTGACTAATTAACTAATTAACTAATTAATGAACTCTGGGGAACGGCTCACCATCGTAGGCTCAGAGAGTGAGAACATTTTTCACCTCAGGAAGAGAGATGAAACGCTTCTCCTGGAAACGTTTCTTTGCGCTTGCTACCAGATTTCAACTTTTTACTTGTGCCGAGCAGATAAGACTATTTAGCAATAAATAGCACACTGTGTATTTATCGCAAATTTTATTCTGAATAAAATTATTTATGAATATATTAATGAATACGTTGGTTATTATCCTTCCAATATGTACTCAACTACATAATTAGAATTGTTCGGGATGATCCTTTTTGATTAACATTAATCAGTTACTCATCATGTTTTTTCTCAGAGATATAAATAGGTAAGTTTCAAATGAAGAAATGACCCATTTTGCTAATTTTGTACATGCTGGCACCATTACAATTTTTATTTTTTAAACACCACACTCACATTTCCAGCTTTAAAATTGTAAGTGTTCGCACACAGCTTCCTTATTCTCCCAACCGGCAGACATTGAGCAACATTAGCATTAATTAGGATTAGCACTCAATCAACAAGTGTTGCAGATCCCAGACATGCAACCATTCAAACTGCTATTCCGTTAAAAAAAAAAAAAAAAAAAAATGAACAGCAATTTAAAAAAAGAAAAAATCCACATTGAGACATTGCTGTAGAAAATACACTAGTTCCGGGCGGCTGCCCAACTTTCTGTGTATTGCAACAAATTATCATATCCTCAAAGACAGAATAAAAATGTCAATCAGCAGCAGCAAAATCTGGAATACATTAATCTTCTTTAGAGTTAGATAAAACATGAAGAGAAGTGTGCTAATGATCGCGCCGCATTAGCTTTCTAAACCCTGAGCGCATTTTAAAATTGTCATGGCTAACTTGTTACCGTATATCGTTTAATTGCACAGACAGAGAGCATTATGAGCATTCATTTGGAATTTACACCAACTCCTCAAGGAAATGTGTTTCGTTAACTGCAGAATGCTCCGCTATATGTTCACCAGCTTTTGCCTTAGTGTGAAGCATACAGTGAAGTTAAGGGGAGCTCTTTCACTGAAAACTGTTTTGAAACTGAAACAAGATTGACAGACGCAGTAAGACTGAACAGAGACGGTGACGTTGCACAGCTGTAAAAAAGCAAAGCGGTGAGCAGAGAGATGCTAAAAGGCTCCACCGAGCTGCACAGTTGAGTGATAATTCTCTCGGGGCTCATCGCTACGAGTGGCCCCTTTCACGGCACACTTTGTCATTTCATCCATTGTTAATATAGAATTATTGAGAGCAGCTTTATGGCTGAAGCCTTGTTTAGTCGCCCATATAGTGTTAAAGCCTAACTCGAGCACATGCAACACGCAGACTGTAGCACAGCTTACTGGAATAAGAACATACTGAAGTCAAAGAAAAATGTCTAAAACCATGGACATATGTCATGTTAATAATCTCAGTATGGGATATCCAAAACTATCAGATATGCCCCTCTATTTTAAGTGGCGTTTTTTGTTGAATAATGTTTTTATCTTATGTTTATAGTCAACAGTTAGTTAAACTTCAAATCCGAGCATAATTAAATTAAATTACCGATAATTAGGTCTCGTCATTATACTTAAAGCCCGTAACTTACTACCAACCGGTTCTAATTGTGTTGCCTGTTTCTCTCAAAACATATCTCTGAATGTGACATAAAGAGTATTTTTAGCTAGTGCACATTTTGCTGTCAATTAATTTCAGCCTTCTGCCTTCTCACAACTCAGCTGTTCCTAAATACAAATGAAATACACCTCCCACTCGCCACAGTCTTCCCACTCAGCAGGCAATCATGAACACTTCTTTCCCTCTTTTTTGCCTGGAGTGCACTGACTTCGACAACCGCTAGAAATCATTCCGATCGGGGCCAGGTTCACACGCGAATCAAGAATTTGTCTACACATTAAATTTGAAGACGAGAATGGATTTTGTTCCATTTGCAGAGACAGCCTCATTCTGCTGTCTGGGCCTCATTACATGTGTGATTGTGATATTCTGATGAGGGAGTGTCACAACAGAACGATTTTGTGTTGGAGGTTTTTGACCCAAATCACGTTATCCGAGGTCAGCTGCTTCTCTGATAGAAGGTAGAGAAATTTCACATAGCAAACTAAAGATTTATAGGTATATTGAACATAAGTGACATCAATCTGCCTCCCGGGCTGACAGCCAGATGCACTGCTGGACCAATCAAACACAAGGGAAATAATCAACGCAGCTAATCATCCTTGATAAGTATTACACATCACAAACAGGTTCCAAATCAAACCCCAGTATAACTAATATACCTACTGTACTGTACACCACTACATTTCACTAAAGAAGCATCTGTTTTCAGGTGCATCGTGTACATATAGCATGCAACATCATATGATAGGTTGTCACTTTGTATGTCTTTGTAGTTGATTTCATAATTGATGACTCTGATTTGCATCAACCATATTGAAGTGACAGCAATTTTCCAATTAAACATTTCTATGTAGGATCCCAGGTGACAAATATAATAATAAGGATACCATTAGCCAGACAATCAATGCAAATGCTATGCCTTCATTACCTAATATGACATTAACCTCTAGGAAAGACATTCTCAACCACTGGGCGTTATGTGTAGTATTCATTTTGGCCTCTCGTCACTTCAGTTTGACAACTTGCAGCATGGGAGTGTGGAGCTGGAGATCGCCTCCGCCCCAATGCCAGATTATTATTGATGTTCCCTCCAGTCACTGTGATGATTCTCTATGTTTTTTTACTGCATTTTTTTTTTGGTAATTACATGCTGAAATCAAAACAAGTGTCTTATTATTCAGGCACATTTTAAATATGTGGACTAACATAATACTGTGTACTATTTAACATTTTTACTATAACTATTTATTTATTTCTATATAGTCAGGTGGTCAGTTGGATAGGCGGTCCTCAGAATATTTTAACAATAAAGAAAAATGGGCCTTAAGTTACAAAAGGTCGTGAATCCCTTCTCTATTCCGCAGTAGGACCATTATACTTCTAATGTACTGTAATGAATGTGCAGTGACATTATACTTACTAAGAGTTATGGCACACTAACTATCAAATATAAAGCTGAGTGGATACAGTAACAATAAATATGATAAATGGGTATGTGTCATGACTCAAACAGCTTTATGTCTTTACCATTAAGGCCATGATTAAAAGAAGGCTCTGGTTTAATGTTAATATATATATAATATATTATATATATATATATATATATATATATATATATATATATATATATATATATAGTGGTCATTCTAAATTTTCTTGAGAAATGTCTGTGCCAGTGTGACATTTGAAGCATTGCTTTTCAAATTCACATGACACCTTGGTTTCATTGTACAGCTTGGTACCATTCCAATGCACATTTTGAGGGTAAAAATTGAGTGAAGTAAGTAATACAATGACATTGGGAGCCTATGGGCAGTGTAATGAAATCACATTAGTTCTGCAAGAGGAAGCCCTATTACAATATAATTTAATAATTGGGTTTACTTGACATACAGAGTGATATATAATTGAAATGCACCTGCCAGCAGGTCTTCAGATTGAACTTCCTGTGCCAACAAGGAGACTTAACAGAATCATGTAAAACATTTTGATAACCTAAGAAGAATGCTCAAGTTCTTAGACATTACCCATACATTTTGCAGAAAGATAGTGGATTTTGTCTTGTCTATTGTCTATAAATGAAGTGGTCTGATAAGATTTGCGTTTAGGTATGCCCAAGTATTTAAAAGTCCCATACTTATTGCTAAAATCATTTCAATATAATCTGCCAGAAAAGTACACAGCCACAGTGCTTTTTTACCGCTATGAATTTCTTTTCCCAGAAACTTGTTCACATTGCCTGTTGTTAACTCCATATTAACCACAGTAAGACTATATATTTATTCCAACCAGGGAAAATAATCTGAGGTGGGTACTTACTTAGACTCGTTTAGATTATTAGTAAAATATAAGGACCTATGTAAAGGCACACTTCTTTTGCTCGATTAATGTAGTGACTCATATATACAGAAACATTGACATCATTTACCATCGTCACAGTGAAATTCTATAATCTGTCCTTCAGTATATTCCTTTCACCTCTCCTGTCATTGAGGATCTGAGAGTAGCTTTGGGCAATATTCCTATTAACACCCGTCTTATGTCTCTGGATTTTTATTTTATTATTATTTTTGCTTTGTCTCTCCTGCCACACCTCACTCTCCTTCCACGCTCTTGATACTTCCTGTGTTCACAGAAAAATGTTCAGTGACCCACTGCAGTCATTCTGTTCAGGAAAAATGACTCTGCATGGCAGATGCACATTCCCATCCCAGCAGTCAGATGACTGACCACACTTCAGCTCTGAATTGTCAATTTGAGAATGGTACAGTAAATAACAGATATCTACTTCACTTGAAAGTATTCACATGCACTAATAATTAATGTACTGTACAAAATGCTGAGCATCCTGTAAATGTGGAGCTGCAGCCTTTTTTATAACTTACCTCTCATCGAAAAAATCTACTTTTTTAATACAAGTCTGTTTCTCTATACTAATGTGTCTTCCCACTGTAGGTGCAATACAAAATCAATATGGGATAATGATTTTTTCCAAGACACCGGTGTATATTAAAGCAACAACTTAGTCTTGGTGTTAAAGTGCATTATGCTTGTTACAAAATACAGAGGAAGGAGCAGAGGAATCAGTCATTATCAGCCGTTCCTGGGGGGACTTTCTTATAGGACACAGTGTGATGCAATGTATTGTAAATGTATCTATTTCAAAACTCCCTCCGTCAGTTGCTCCCACTTCTCCGTTCATTTCGCTGCCTTCACCCAAGGTAGATAGATAACCTTTATTGATCCCCAGCAGGGAAATGCAGTTGTTGCAGCAGAAAGTCCGTTGTTGCAGCAGCACAGAATAAAATACATTTATATATAGAGAGCGTGATGGAGAGAGAGAATAAATAGATGAGCTATAGGTAGTACTTAAGTGAATAAATAAATAGTAAATACAGATAATAGTGCAGCACATATATGTGAATGTGCAATAGGTGTCTGTACCTTTACTTAAAGGTTGATGACTCTCCTCACAGTTCCTTGGCCGTTACCTAAAGCAAGTGTTGAATATGCATGAATCCAGCTTCACAAACTGCTGCTCTCAGCACTAAAGTCAGTAGGAAGCCCAACTCAGCAGATGGGAGGAGGGAGGAAATCGTGAAGAAAACTTACTGAAAGAGGAAGGGAGGAGAGAGGGAACTCGTTTGACTTATCTTCAGCGGTGGACGATAAACCACAATTCCTCCCCTCTCCGTTGCCCCTCTGTTCACCTGCATGCGGCTACTTGTGTACTCGAGTAAGTGGCTGAACGCGTGTAAGGAAGGGCTTCTTGTGAGTGTCTGTCCATATCATTTCGCCTGAAGCTCTGGACAGTTGCCAGGCAACTGGCAGGCAGCTCAGCACTCGGGCCGGGCGGCCACAGAGGAGACACGTCCACATGCCTATGGTTTTTATTTAAGAGGCACGGGTCAGCGTCACATCAGGCTAAGAGCCAGCCATGATCTAAGCACTAGTGCACAGTTACTACAAACGTACAATTACTGGAAGTAATCCTCCCAGGGAAATATTTCAGCAACACTGACACAAGCGAGTTTTCTCAATGAGCCATTCGGGTATATGTGTTGAACAATCAATCCAGGAATAAACACTGCACTGCTGAAAGCTACGATTCTTAGAAATGGTGTAATATTATTACCTCCACATTACAATTGAATCATACTTTGGTCTCTTGTGATTGTTACGCTGCTATCATGGGTCAGTGTTTGCGGCTGCATTGTGCACAGCTACTTTTCCTTCTCTTAAGATAAACAGCTTCTTTGTTTAACTGAATTTAACAAAAAAAACATAACAGCACAGATACATGACAATCATTCGAGATGAATTTAGTACATAGTATTTTTATCATTAATGTAACATTATTTTAATCATCATTTTCCCCTCTATATCTGATCAGACATATTATAAGTGACTATACAATACAGTTAGTGACAATACAAATTATTTTCTCTAGATAAAACTGTTAGCCAAGGTTGAACAATGACAACCTTAAAAGGGCAAAGATATTAATAAAACTGTCTGTGTATTATTCTCTTATCACTCCATAGTTTACAATATTCCACCTTGTGTAAACATGACCACAGTAAATAGTCATATTGGTAAAAGCAAAGACACTGCTATGTGGTCTATAATTACAAAAGGTTACCTCACTGAAACTACTCCAGGTGCAAGTGCTGTTAACTGTAGTGCAAGTACAGTGAAGTGTGGAACGAGACGTGTGCCACGCTAATTGTTGCAAAAAGGTCAATTTGGCAGGTTGTCATCGCTGTTGTTAACATCACCGTCATCATCATCATCATCATCCTCACCACTTGCATTATAATCATCGACCATACAACTTAATTTGCTTTCTAACACATTAGAAAACATGCTGATTGTCCTCTTCTCCCAGCTGTTTCTCTGCTGCCTGTAACTGTACTACCTCTCACTGCCCTTTAGAATATACACTGAAATCCTGACTGTACAAATTTCTCAAAAGTAAAGAGGAGTGGAGCTGCCTTTTTCTTTTTAATTTGTCAATGTGTGTTTAATTATGCTTTCACTGCCAGGCAAGGGAGACAGAACTCCTGCACTGCAGCTTTAAATTTGGTCAAGTGGTCAGAAACACAACTTCTAAATACATTTTATTGTTACTCTATCTGCCATATAAGTAAACAGGAAACTGCTAGCTCACAAATTATCCGTAT
Organism: Eupleurogrammus muticus; assembly: GCA_036785175.1. Lineage (NCBI taxonomy): Eukaryota > Metazoa > Chordata > Actinopteri > Scombriformes > Trichiuridae > Eupleurogrammus > Eupleurogrammus muticus. The sequence continues at coordinate 16,946,513 of JAYKQN010000007.1, read as the reverse complement.
CACTCTAATTGTTAAAATGAATTGTGTTTCCAGGTTGTTTCCACTGCCACCAAATCAGTTATAGCACAGTTGACTATAGCAAACTGAAAGTCTGGTGTCAGTCACTGGGAGTTTATGCAATTTATGTACCAGAAGTGAAATGGGAACATTTCTAAAACTGCTATACTGCACTGTTAACCTGAGAAAATCAAGACATGGGTTTGTCACCTTGAAGAAGAGAGACTTTTATTTCTTTTTCATCATGTCTTCCACCCCCACAACCACCAATCTGATGGCTGTGCAGTTTTCTGAAATTATTTTATGTGTTTTCTATGATTTTCTATAAAATAAATAGTAAAGGGTCCTTGCTTCATCTCTCCATCAGCTAAGGGATCCTTGGCCCAAAAAACATTGAAGGCCTCTGCACTATACTATAATTCAGGGTTGTAAATTGTAAAGACAAATCATGCATGCATACGCCTGAAAGACATTTTGTTCAGTTTATTTTATCTTGTTGTAGGTGTGCACCTACTGTATATGTGTGTTTGAAGTAGGTGGAACATGCCTTCCATCGCTCTCCTGCTCTTTGTGCCGATAAGTTCTCTTGATCTACGTTGTATTTGCAGCGTGGGTTTAAAAGTTGAGTAACTGGCAAGCTCACATGATAATCTCCTCAGACTGGCAATTAGTTGGAGGCTGAGAAGTTTCTGACAATAACAGCACGCAGTTTACTTTTCATGTGGGATTTTTTAAAGGGCCCTATTTGTCCATTTTTTCAAGTCTAATATGAAGATTTTATAGGTCTAAATATACAATTTGCATAATTTATGGTCCAAAAGCAACTGGACCTGGACCTGTAGCAGCAATGCAGTCTGCCTTCACACACACACACACACACACACACACACAAACACTGGGATCAGATAGAAACAGAAGACAAGTACACACACTCTGGAAGGAGGGGGGCATCGGTGATTACTATTAAGTTCAACTCCTGTTACGACATTGCAACCCTGCAGAGGCCAGACCACAAAAAACAGTAGCTGCTCTTATTTTACAATTTGTGTGTTAGCAACAAAGAACTAAATATTTACACATAAGCAATGAAACACATTTTTACAGACTAGGGACCCCTTAAAGACAGTGATTGCACAGGATTATCTTAACCTGTGCCCCTGAATGTTCACGCTGTTCCTCTTTTCACACATAACTTGAAAACTGTATTATTTTCTCTCTATTTCCCTCTCTGTGTTTGTTCTAATTTACCCTGCAGGGTTCCTGAGCACAGGGGACCCGTCTGCTAAGGGAAACTATGGCTTGTTGGACCAGATCCAGGCCCTGCGCTGGCTCAATGAAAACATCATCCACTTTGGAGGAGACCGAGAGAGAATCACAATCTTTGGCTCAGGAGCCGGTGCTGCCTGTGTGAACCTTCTCATCCTCTCCCACCACTCAGAGGGTGAGGTTCTGTCACTGTCATTGTCATCACATTCATAGGCCTATATCCTGCTCCGGAGGGATTAACATTTCATTCAGGACAGTGTGGATAGTGTATTTCTTTACAGGGCATAGTATTTTCAATGAACAGCCTAACCCAGATAAAGGTGTATGGGAATAGAATTCCCTGAAGTGACGGGATGCAATATTCAGAAATGAGTCAGCCACTACTTGCAGCAATAGCCTATATTATTATTATTCTTTTTTTGTAATAAACAGGAATAAAAAAGATTTAGGAGTTTGAAAGCAAACCAGACTCCTCCATCTGTAGAGTGCTAGTCGACAGATGGATGGAAACAGTAGGTTCTTTGCCATAAAACCATTACTCACCTTGGGACACAGGCACTGTAATAATCCCAAATAACGTCATTCCACATGGGACTGAGATCACTGGGCTGCACTGACCAAATTGTTCTTCTCCAATAAAACTAATCCTGTCTGGACAAGGCATTAGGAATAGATACAGCATAAACTGTATGTTACTGATTTTCATATCCCTGACTTAAAATAAAAAATTATCATGAGCAATTTATAATGGTCTCGACCGTATCAGCCTAAAATGGCAGGTAAACACGGGTGTACCCAATACTAATTAAGGTTCTGTTCCATTCAGGTCAAACAGTCATGCTGCTGCTGTGGTGCATGTTTGCTCACTGGAGAGTTAATTAGTATTATTGGTAACACCTGTGTTTATTCTACTAGTTCATGTCACTGGCTGCCATGAAATTGGGTCTATTATATGTATATATATATATGTACAATATCATATTATAGTTTTTTTCCCTAGTAGTTTTAAACACTGTTGCCATAGTGATTCTAAGTAGAGACATTAACAGCATGAGTGTCATTGAGGACTGAGTATAGAACCAGAAACCAGTCACATTTAAAAATCATTAAGTCTCTTTAATAGGTGGACACTTCTAAAACTAAAGAGTCTTTGGTTACAGGAAGGCACCAATACTGCAAAATTTGATTCAAACCACTTGTTAAAAATACATTCTTCGACACCTTTTTAATAACATATTAAATACTGAATTTATTCCATTTTATTTTTTTTGTTTTTGAATGGCAGATCTCTTAAATACCCACCAGATGTTCGAGCATTAATCCTCTGATGTGATGTCGGTAAAGCTCAATAGTATTGGCATTTAATACTTATATGTTCAGTTATTACTAAATTGTTAACCTTCAGCGACAACCTAACCTTGTCCAAATAAAATGATATATTTTTAATCTGCATGAGGCAGATTGTGAGGATTCTGAGCTTGTGCATGGGAACACTTTTTATGTCAAACAATATTCAGAAGGACATACAAAGGCAGTTCAGTGACCCAGCTAATGTTAAATGTGTTTTACGAGTTTATGTCTACAATGGCATACTACAAAATTACCCTTAGAATTTATACTTTTAATTTTACTTTTTTGGGGCCAGGAAATTACAACATTTTCTTGACTTTTGGTTTCAAAATTTAGTTAGTAAAAAATATCAAAATCCACATTAATATTAATAGTATTTATATTGTTGTAGTTTCTTATATGTGGATTTGCAGCAAAAATCCTCTGCTACTCCATTTTGAAGTAAGCCTCTAATGCTACAAAGTAAAAAAGTTGTAACATGAAGAGTTTTTAAAGGTAGTGTGTATGTGTGCAGAGAGGAGATGAGGAGTACAGCTACATCTGAGATGCTTCTTAATTGATTTCACAGGGAGAGGAGCGGGGGTGGGGCACATGCAGAATATGGTGGGGGGGGACTTAATTATTAATGACAGAATCTGCAGATAAAACAGAGGGACAGCAAGCCACTTTACATAACAGTGCAGCGGGTGCAACAGTGTGAGCAGTTTCCTTTTCTCTCGCTCTCCCTGTCTCTTCCTGACTTTCTTGCTTCATCCGACACGGCCATTGAGCCCAATGCTGTGTGTGAAGTTGTCACCATTCGTCTTGCTGCTGTCGTCCATAAAACGTAACAGAAGCACTTCATTATCCTATCCAAATGTTCATAAAGCTTTTCTCCAGCTATGAAAAGCAGCGGGATATCTACTTTATCTACAATTGCTCCTCCCTCAACATATGCATTATTTAAAGTACTCATATTGCAAGGCCTTGAAGGCCTCATGGTATACTGGCTACTTTCAGAAAACTGCCTACTATAAAAGTGTGTCAACCGAGATAAAAAAATACCAAGAGATAATAAGTGATTATGTTTTCTCATGAGAGAGAGTACCAGTATATGAGGGATGTGGCTCTGCTGTGTGCAGGTTTGTTCCAGAGGGCCATCGCTCAGAGCGGATCGGCCATCTCCAGCTGGTCAGTCAACTACCGTCCAGTGATGTACACCAACATCCTGGCAAGAAAGGTTGGCTGCACTCTGGGAGACATGGCCGAACTGGTCGACTGCCTGAGGAGGAAGAGTTTCCGGGAGCTGGTGGACCAAGACATCCAGCCTGCGCGCTACCACATCGCGTTTGGACCTGTGGTGGACGGCGACGTGGTGCCAGACGACCCCGAGATTCTGATGCAGCAGGTCAGCGCTGATTTCCCAGGATATCATCCGGGGAAGGATTATTCATTTGATGCAAATAACATTTCTGCTGAAATTCTGCTCTGTCACATCATGCCGTGTGTTTGTACGTGTGTGTGTGTGTGCGTGCGTGGTGCGTTTTTTTGTTGCGACACCAGGGCGAGTTTCTGAACTACGACATATTGCTGGGGGTCAACCAGGGAGAGGGCCTGAAGTTTGTGGATGACAGTGAAGGAGAAGACGGAATATCATCAGCCACATTCGACTACACCATCTCCAACTTTGTGGACAATCTGTATGGATACCCTGATGGTAAGATCCTATGCTATTTTACTTAAACTCCAGCACTGTTGAACACAATGATGAACTTTTTATTTGATGCAATATAATTGACAGTAAAGTCCTAGTTCCAGGTGATGGTAACTGAATAACTGAATGAAAAGAAAACTGAAAACACCAGATTTCTTTTTTGTGTCCTCTTAGGTAAAGACATCCTGAGAGAAACCATAAAGTTTATGTACACGGATTGGGCTGACAGGGACAACAGTGACATGCGGCGGAAGACTCTCCTGGCTCTGTTCACGGACCACCAGTGGGTGGCCCCGGCTGTCGCCACCGCCAAACTGCACGCGGAGTTCCAGTCGCCTGTCTACTTCTACACCTTCCACCACCACTGTCAGACCGAGGCGCGGCCAGAATGGGCCGACGCGGCTCATGGAGATGAGATCCCCTATGTCTTTGGGATCCCCATGGTGGGAGCTACTGACCTCTTTCCCTGTAACTTTTCCAAGAATGATGTGATGCTGAGTGCTGTGGTCATGACATACTGGACCAATTTTGCCAAGACAGGGTTAGTATGATGCTACATTTGAGAATAACTTTTACACAATTATCAATAATATATGGCATGAAGAGTATACACAGTAACAAGGGTGTTTTTCTCTGAAATGTCCCTTTAGCCTTTAAGTGAAGGCAAAAGTTGGGTGTGATTTTGGCAACTTAAACTGATGAGTATAAACATATTGTTTCTGTTTAGTTTTGTTTTAGGTGATTTGGGTTTTCTTAATGAGAGACTCTTCTACGTTGTAATATGTTGTGGGTGTTACACAGTGATGTACACCATCTGTTTTTTTGCTATTAAAATTTCTACTGATGTTCACCTCAAATAGCATAGCAGTGAAGGAATAAAGGAATGAATGAATGCTTTTTTTGGTTTGAAAACAAAAAAACAATATCAATACAACAGAATTCATCAGACAGCAATTGAATAGGCTGAAGCCCCCAGGTTTATTTTTGCCTCTCCTGTACCATCAGTACCATAAGTTAAATTATTGTGTATGAGGCTGAAAAAACATACTGCAGTAAGATAAATCTCCGCATTAAAAAACATTCTTATCAAATTTTTTTAATATTATTATTTCTCTTCCAGGGATCCTAACCTACCAGTTCCACAGGACACCACCTTCATCCACACCAAGCCAAACCGCTTTGAGGAGGTCATTTGGACCAAGTTCAGCTCCAAAGACAAGCAGTACTTGCATATCGGCCTCAAGCCTCGGGTCAGAGACAACTACCGGGCCAACAAGGTGGCCTTCTGGCTGGAGCTGGTGCCCCATCTCCACACCCTCCACAAGCAAATCGTCAGCTCCATCACGACTAAACTGCCGCCCGGGCGCCCCGTCCCCTGGAAGCCCCGCTCCACACGGCACCCTGTGATCTCCACCTATCCGCCTGACCCGGAGCCCGACGGTTCCGAGAGGCCCCGCTACTCTCCTTTCCCCAGCGAGACGAGGGACTACTCCACCGAGCTGAGCGTGACGGTGGCTGTGGGCGCGTCGCTCCTTTTCCTCAACGTGCTGGCCTTTGCTGCGCTTTACTACAAACGGGACAAGCGCCACGAACTCATGCAGAGGCGCCACCGCCGACTGTCCCCCCAGCGCGGCACCACCATGGGCATGGGCGTCGGCATGGGAGTGGTGGGCGCCCCGCCGCACAACGACCTGGCGCTGAGCCAGGAGGAGGAGCTGATGTCGCTGCAGATGAAGCAGCAGCGGGTGGAGCTGGAGCACGGCACCCCGCTGCCGTCCCGCGGCGTCCTAGGCGACCTGGAACCCCTGCGGCCTCCTGTGTGCGCGCCCGACTACACGCTGGCCCTGCGGCGGGCGCCGGAGGATGTGCCCCTGATGACGGCCAACACCATCACCATGATCCCCAGCACCATCAGCGGCATGCAGCCCCTCCACCCCTTCAACACGTACCCCCCCGTGCCCGCCCCCTCCACCACACCCGTCCCCAGCCACAGCAACAATGCCCTGCCACACCAACACTCCACCACGCGTGTATAGGACCAGGCACAACCTCTGCTACCCCACTCTGGGCTTACAGAGACGCACCACACAAACTGCTCCATACCAACTCCACCCTTACCGCCCTCTACTCCTCTTTACTATATCTTTGTCTTTTCTCATTAAGCCCTCAATTAAAGCTGCAGTTTGTAAGATTTTAAGCAGTGAAATACCTCTAAAGTGTAATCATAAATCAAGGAAGGGTTGATTAAAAAAGCCCCTTTGCCAAAAGCCTGTCATCATAGGTACATATTGCTTTTCCCGGTTAAATCTCCTTCAGTATCTGGTGCTTAGGTGAGCCACCAAAAATGCAGCTTTAAGCTTGTAGCTCTCCCTCCAGGAGGCACAGAGCTGATCACAATCAGTCAGGCATCGTATGTGTAGCTTGGTTGTTTTGCGCATGTGTTGTCGTGTAGTGTAAAACTATGTTTGACATAAAAGACAAATATTCATTTTCATTCATTTAGAGAAAAGATAATACAGTAGCGAGCGGCTTGTATGAGGCGTCATATGCCTAAACAAGCCGTCTGTCACGAAGCAAGTGAATTTCTTGAAACTTACAAATTGCAGCTTTAAAGGCCCAATCTGGAAGTGGAATTTGGCACCCTGTGTCGAGCGCTATGTCCCGACAGCTGTCTCTGTTTTCTGACTTTGGAGACGTTTGTTTTGCATGAAATGTGTTGACAGGGCCGAGAGTTGTGGAGAAAACTTCATTTTAACTCAATCCCCATATTTGTATACTTCAGTTTTTAGTTAGGACGCAGCTGAAATGCCGCGATTTTAAAAATCTTTATATTCACAACCCGATGCTTTCAAAACATTTCCAGATTGGGGCTTCAACTGTTGGGCGGTACAGGAAATAACTGAATCATGCTCAGTCTGTGGGATGCAACCTGGAATCCAGGCTGCCCATTAGAACTCGCTGCATCTCCGCCACACAGGCTCTAATCATGTCCATCAATTTATTTGTTTCTCGCTCATTATTGCTCTGTCTGTATCCTCATCTCAGCCCATTTAACTTCTTCTCTCTTTTCACTCTGCATCTGCCCTCATACAGTAGCTCTTTTTATTAAACCATCGACATAGCCCATAACCTTCTCCTCTTTCATGCAATCACTTCTAGACTCTTTTTTCCTTTTGGAGTCTTTTATACAAAAACACAAATGTAAATGATGTATTATTAATAAATTGTAAGGATATGAATGAAAAAAAAGATATTCTGATATCTCGTTTTTACCAGCATTCTTGGTGCCAAGTACTGTGATAAAGCTCCTCTTTCACTGGCGTCCAGTGGACGGCCTGGAGAGGTCTATCCTGACTATCTTACAAAAGGAATTACCATCATAAAAAGTGCCAACCCCTTCATCTTTTTTTTGATCCACATACTTGTTTGTTTGTTTCTTTCTTTTCGTTTATTTTTTTTATTTTTTTATTTTTTATTTCTTATCGCATTCAATGTTGCACTGTGGCTGGTCCCTTCTTTAAAGGGAAATCAGATTTAATATATCTGTGTTTAAGAAAAAAGAATATAAAGTTTTATTAACTACTTTGCTGTCTGGGATATTTGCATGATGTTTTTTTGTTCTTCTTTTTTTTTTCTTTCTGAACAATGTGACCAGAAAAGTTTGTTTGTCATTTTGATGATTTGTCTTGTTCATTGATTTTTTTTTTGTTATTTTGTTTTATTTTATTTCTAATTTGAAATTCATTTTCATTTCCTATTTTAATATCAGCTGCACTTTGTGGTACTTCAAAAGGTATTAAAGTATTAAGAGATGAATATTGTGTAAAACTATGATTATAACAAAGAGAGTAAATATTTCCTCTTTATTTTTTTCATTTCCTAACACAGAGGCTGTGCCGCAAAACTACCAGAAAGACTGATGAAAGCCTCCCCCTCCCCCTCCCCCATCCCCCTTTTGCTGTTTCTCTTATCTTTTGCAACCGTGACGTCAGCGTCACTGTCTCTCAATCTCACCTGAAGATAGCACTTTTTTTTAAGTTACAAAAAAAAAAGAGAAAAGAAACGACTACTTCACATGAATTGTCTAAACAAGGTTTTTTGTCTATGACGGACACTAACCTCATGCATTACGTGTTTGAAGACTGCCTGACAGTTATCTTTTCGTCTGCTCTTTTGTTGTTTCATGATTCTCCCTTCTACAAAGTGGAAGGAAAAAGGAGGAGATATATTTAACGGTGGTCAAAAAGGGTGAGAGAGCCTTGTATGCGCGTTTCACATCTTTTCGCACAATTAAAAACAGAGACGGGTCACACTCTGGACAAATATGAAAAAAACTAAACAAAAAAAAAAACACCCCAGTGACATTAGGACAACACTGGACAGATGCTGGCAGTGATTTAAAGGTGATGATGAAACAGACAGATCGTCGGCTGCGATCTGTCGATGCACAGAGGATGCATTCTAAAAAGCCTGATTTCAAAAAGAAAAATCTTTAACGGCAGACATTACTCACACACCATACACCACGAAAGCGGGGCGAGCGGGATGCGCCCCCCTCCCTCGTTCTGTATCCTGTCTGCTCGGGATAACGACACTTTGGAGCCAGACTGCCATCCCTTACACTGGACTGGAGCGAGGCGCGAGGACAAAAGAAACAAAAAACCAACACATGAAAACAAAACTGTACATTTTTTAAGTGTAAGAGAACAAACTTGGAAATTTGTAAATATTATGTTTGTTGTTTGGTTTTGAGTGATTGGCCGGATCTTTTCTTTGTGACAACAGGTGCAAGTTTCGATGATTTAACATGATTTTAGCGCTCGTGCATATGTTTGATTCTTCTTTATTTCCTAGATCTCAAGGCTGAAATCCAATACGTTATGGGCACACAAATACATCTGTTAACATACATGAATTATCTGTTAATAAAAAAAAAGTAAAAAAAAAAAATAATAATAATAAAAAAAAAATCATAGCACGGTTGAGGTCAACATGAACATGAAGACGAATGTATACGGCTCAGGTTAGCCTCCATATTGTGGTGATAAAAACGCTCTCGCTGGATATATGGCTGTCTAAAGCATAACGTACCTGGCATTATCCCATCAATCACGAAAGCAGCTTTAGCGTAAAAATGAGTCCTTTCATTGGTTAAAAAAAGCCAAAGAACAGCCGCAGAGAACAGACAAGGAAAACAGGGATGCTCGGAGAAATGAGGCGGAAAAAACAAAACAAAAGCGAGAGAGATAAAGCGGATGTTTAAAATGTGCTCGAAACCAACCACAAATCAAGGAACTTTACTTGTGATGCTGTTTAGATTTAATTGTTAGTGTCTCGCATTGTCTTGAGCATTGTTATACAGTATAACCCGTAATGGAAGGTTGTGAAATCCTTTGTACACTTTTTTGGTCTTATTTCAGATTCTAATCATGGTGGTTGTTTTGCTACCTTTTTGCGATTTTGTCTGCACAATGTTTATGGGGTTATTGACCCATCGGTTTGATGTGAGTTTGAGTTTCCCACACCTCCAAAAAGCAGCATTATGTTTGTTGGAAACAAGGGTTGGAACAGCCAACAGATAATGGAAGCACACTCACCAAGTTTACATGTTTACAGTTTTGATGTTGGCTTAAGGCAAGGGGCGGTGGTAGGGGTGGAAGAGACAAAAGCAGAAAAAAAGAGCATTACAAGAATCCAAATATCTTCTTATTACAACATGTATTGCTGGACTGGTAAAGTGAAGGCTTGCACCTGTTTGTCTGTTTTCATTTAGTCGGATTCAGTAACCCGCCTGAAGCTCAAGAGACTGTGAGAGAGCATAATGACCAGAAGGGGTTGGAAGAATTCAAGTTAATATTTCTATTTCAAATAGAGGCTATTACACACTGTATGTTGTGTATCTGAACTGGAAAACATTAAAAGATATTCTTAAACAAATGCGTTCACGCCATGGTTTGTACACAGTGAAACATTGCTTGTTGAAATCTGCAGTCATATACTGTGTTAACACAATGTTACTGTAAATGATTATTACAGTAGATTTCTGTATGTTTTATAATAAATCACAGTAGTCAAAGTATCACTGTAGTAGATCACAGTAGTCAAATAGTTAAGTTAAGCATCTGTAAATACAACTGAAATAACAGTATTTAACTGATTTTTATTGTACAATTAATCAGCTCATAGTGAAATCATACCATTTAATTGTTTGTAAAATTATTTTTCAGTAAAGACATAATACTGAAGTACTGTACTGTTGTCTCACAGCAAGAAGGTCACAGGTTCAAGCCTTGGTCTGGGGCCTTTCTGTGTGGGGTTTCATGTTCTCCCAATGTTCTGTGTGGGTTCGCTCCAGGTTCTCCGACTTGTCCCACAGAGGTTAATTGGGGATTCTATATTGCCCATAAGTGTGAGAGTGTCTGTGTGAATGTTGCGCATGCTCGATGATACGCTGCTACCTGTCTGTGGTGTATTGCTGCCTCTCACCGCTAATGTGCTGGGACTGACTTTCTGAATAGTTGCTCTAAATTTAAGCTAACACTTTTACATTGTCATTTTCAAGCTGTTGCTTTTCTTTTTTCTTTTTTTTTTTTGTCTGTTCGGGGGCAGACAAGCTCCCCAGCAAGTAGCATTAGACAGACATTACCACGTCATTATGGCTAACCCTTAAATAGACCTTTTTTTTACGGCAGCCATATTGTCATGAAACAGTAGGAAAACACAGGTGTTCCCACTGATGCTAATGAAGGTTCTGTTCAGGTCAAACATCGTCAGGCTGCTGATGTTACACTAAACGAGAGCAGCCTTAATTGGTAACACCTGCTAGCTGCTAGCACGGGCCATATACTGTATGACCACCAGCAGGTAAAGTCATGCTAGCTGTAATTCTCAGTCTGTTCCTACTTGCCAGAAGTCAAATATTCACTTAAAATATGTGATAACAATAATATATTCTCTTCAAAAGAGTTATTTTGTAGCCTCAGTCTTAAAAGTGCTATATTCTTGACCTTATTCAACAGCTATTTTAAGCTAATTTTAGCTTACTTAGTTGCTAACTTTCTTTTTGAGAACAGAGAGCATATATTATATATTATTATATTTCATATTGTATCATCAATATTGATATATTTGAAGCCTGAAGGAAATTTGTGATGTTTATTTATTTATTTATTTATTTTTTTAAAGAAATATTTCAAGAAATCCTACAGCTGCTCACAGACTGAATAGGCCATCAGCAAGAAGAAGACATACAGTAAGATTATTTTATACTGATATTTTTACTTGATTTATGTTAATTAATGCTCTTCCTTAACCTTATTAGAACATTATCAACACCTGTATTTACTACTATTTCATGTGGGAAAGGTCAATTTTTTTTCACTTTGGTTGCTGTTTTTAAACACCCAGCTAGCATTTACCACTAAATGTAGGTCTAACCAGTGTTTTCTTGCTCAAAGCCACACAAAACAAGCTGTGACTTTCATTCTTTAAAGTTCTCTAAAGGTTTTTTTTCATTTCAAAACATAAAAAACCTTGGTTTTTGGCTGTCCTCTGCTCTGTGTTTATACAGCTGTTGTACACAATAAATCAATATTACAGCAAACACACTGGGCCCGACCGATGCACTGGTCCTGCTGGATGAAGCATTTTCTACAAATGCGCCACCTCCCGTTCATTTAAGCCCTGATGTGGAGGTGTTTTCGCCACAGATGCATTTAATTCCAAATGATCAAGGGCAAAAAAAGCACTTTTGGACCACATTGTACCTCTACAAAGGGACATTATGCTCTTTAATCTATTATCTTTTTGAATAGGTCATTTCTCTCATAAACATCACAGTTAAATTACCTTGGTTAAATAATAATGATGCATCATTTCAATAAACCTGCCTACAGCTGTGTGGCAAATAAGCAATATTGGAAATTTGTTTTGGCTTAATATACAATAATTCCCCAAACACAATTTTATTCATATCTGAAATACTGAATCCTTATTTTTTGTTTAGAAAAGCTGTCGTGAAATATTGCTGCAATAAGAATTAATTTGATTTATTCACTGTGTTCAATAACTTGATTTACTAGGGCGGATGTGCACTGTATTCTTCATCATGATCATCACTTTGTCACAGACTTCAGCAGATTCATTGTAAACAGGTACACTTCAGATGCACTATTCTTTAGATGACTGATGCTGTGTTATAAACATGTTCATTTTCCGAGAATTATACTCTGTTAGTTTCGCTGTGAGTAGTTGTCAGAGAAAATACTTCTTCTTCCTCACTAGATGGCGCAAATGTAATCTACAGAAAAGGCCTTTCTGCTGCTTTAGAAAATCAGACTGCAACTGACTGACTTCTTCTAACCCGCGGGTGTCAAACTCAGTTTAGTTCACGGACCATATACTGTACAGCACAATTTGATCTCAAGTGGGCCGACCAGTCAGATATACATAGAAATAACATCTAAAAATGTCTCACCTTCTTTTATGTAAAGAAACACCTTTTTAGATTATTTAACCTTAAATTTAGAAAATAGATGACAGAGAAAAAATGCTTATTTAAACATTCAGTCACTTAACAATATTTATTTTTTCAAGCAGCAGGTGATGTTATCTCCTGCCTTACGAACCATTTACAAATCAAAACTGTAAGTCTGCCCAGAAAATTTCTCACTGACTTCACACGTCGCACTCAACTCTTTTTCTGTTCTAATGTATTATTTCCATACTGTGCACACATCATCTCGTACAGCCTGTTTGTCCTGGAAGAAGGATCCTCCGCTCTTTCTCTCCCAGAGGTTTCTTCCCTTTTCCCCCCCCCTTTAAAAGATTTTTAAGGGAGCTCTTCCTTTGTACGATGTGAGGGTCTAAGGACAGAGGATGTTGTTTTGCTGTTGTACAAACTGTAAAACCCACTGAGGCGAATCTGTGATTTGTGATTTTGGGCCGTAGAAAATAAAACTAACTTGACTCGACATTTCTGTGAAGAAATAGGAACTGATCGAGTTTTTGCCAGACTTTGTACAATCATGCAGTCCGCCAGATTGGACCCTTTCCCAGGATGCATGTTTGACACTCCTGTTCTAACCTAAATGAACTGAAAATCTAGGCCTTGAGGCCTTGCTGTCATTTTAAAATAATGGCTAATAATTCTATAACAGTTTCCTTCTAGACACAACTATTGCAAATTAAATAATTACTGAAACAAAATCCAAATATTTTGACATATATTACACAAAGCAAAAACAAAAACCTTTGACCGGTTGTTTCATAGTAAGGAGAATAGAGGGAAAAACTCACAACAGAAGTAACAAGTGCCTTGTGTTGTTTCTCCTTGTTTTGAAATATCACTTTTTAAATACTTTGTTTGTGAGGGTTGGTTTTCTACTGAAAAACATGAATTCTACAACAAATATATGCAACTATCCATGGAAATGTTTTACTACACTCAAAGCACTTTTACTACTCAAACATTAACTAAATGATTAAGAGATTATCATGGCCATAAAAGTCAAATCCGTTTTTACAGCCAACCAAGCATTCAAATTCACTCAGGAATTTGTAGAAAGGAAATTCTTTCTGTATATACTACAGCTTTGTACAGACAAATTACCAAAATATATAGTAACGCATATACTTTTGCCTGAAATTGCTTACTGTACAATTAGGAAGTAACACAAAGACAACACTTGCCAGTAAATTCAGGATATTTTATTATAGAGCTTTTATAATTCCCAAACATTAGTATTTTAATGCCTCTCCTAAACAATGTAGCTTTCCTGTAAAATATCAGGTGTTCTTTTAAGAGCACAACCAATCCTTTTCCTTTTTTTTTTAAATTTCAGCAAAAAAAAGGCACAGATGTTCTACCTGAAAGTGAATAAGAGAACATGTAGGGAATATAGCAGGGAGAGCTCTCAGATGGTGTGTTGGAGGTAAAGAGGAAGTGGTGAGGGAGAAATGCAGTTGTCATAGAAAATCTGAAGATTCTGGTCAACATCCATGTTTCTTTTCAGAAAGATCTCGAGCTCCTGTACCGGCATCTCGTTAACGCTGTTGCCCTGTTTGGCGTTTTTGGCCAGGGCTGCGTGAGAAGGGAAGCGGATGCGGATGTCGTGAGGTGCGTTTCGGTCATAGTCGGTGCAGCAATAGGCGGACCACACGTCTTCTGGGATGGCCACGCGGTCCTGGTTGTTGCGACGGATCATGTTGCCTCTGGTGGTCACCCCCGTGACGATGAAGGCTTTGCCACGGCAAAAGTTGTTGAGGCGGATCCTGATTCGCTCCTCATACTCACGCCAGGGCCCGATATTGAACTCCCGTATCTCTGGGACCACGTTGGTCAGGGTGTAGGTGGCAGCACGGTCGTGTGGTGCGGACTGGTGCTGGTCGGGGTTCAGGTGACCTCTTTCATAGAGAACCACATCGGAGTAGTCATTCAGGACCGCCTGGCTGTCCTCAAACTTCATGTGTAAGTAGCCAGTGGGGAAAGGAAGCATATTTCCATTTCCATCCACTTCTGCCAGCTGGGGAGACAAAGAAGAGCACTTATAGTAATAGGTAATAGTTCTTTTTGATCTGCTCAGAAATAATACAAAAGCATCTAGTATTAAGTTTTGAATGTAGGTTCTCCCTTCAATAAAAATCCCTTCATAAATTATGTTTTGATTTTCGTTTTTAGAAAAACATGAACAGTTATTCCAAAACAAAAAAAACTCTCTGACCTGTGGCTCATACATCCAAGGGTAGTCCACACGTCTGTCTCCTTCTGTTTTCTTGAATGTATAAGCAGAGTAAACCGGGATCCGCTTCTGGGGGTCATACAGGGTGACATAGCGAGGTTTGTCTGCGTACCGTTGGCATATCTTCTTCAAGTGGCCGCCAAAGATGCCCCGCGGAGGTGTCCCCATATACAGGGAGTCCTTACACCTTTCCACGTGATTAAAATCCTGAACGACTGTTGCAGACATCGGGGGCAAAAAACAGCAGATTAGCAAAAGTGCAAAAACGAAAGATGTTAACATGTTCATGGTGAAAACATCTCCTAAGTGTCTCATGCTGTGGCGTCGGGCAGAACAATGACGGAAAATGCGTGGCGTTCCGATTTAAATGTGACTGAGCAGATATGCAAAACAAGTAGAGTATGATCAAAAGACAGGCCACCTATACCATGTGGGTGTGGATGTGCAGAGCATGGCATCACTTTGTGTTGAGTAAGTGCTGAGCCTGTTCTCGTGATGTTGACAGTCATAAATATTAACATTGATGTTATTTCAAGCTGTTTTGGAAGTAGAGCTACAGTGGTGGAAAAAGTGCTCCGATCCTTTACTGAAGTAACAGTACAGTACTGTAAAAATACTCCACTACAAGTCCTGCATGAACTATCCTACTCAAATTAAAGTCTACATAGGTATTAAACAATGTTCTTAACATATTAAAGTAAAAGTGCATATGTATTATAAGTTTGATATAGTTAAATTATTGCAGTAAAAGTAGTGGTTTATTGTATAGCTACTGGAAGAGGAGCTAGTTTCAAATACTTCATATGAGGTTCTCAACCAAGGGGTCAGGCCCTCCAAAGGCTCAGCTGAGGGGTTGTGAGATGAATAATGGAAGAGAAAACAGCAAGGTTTCATATATAAATCTGTTCAGGTTTTGGCTTTTTCATCTAATATGATTTTTGTTGAAATATTGGATAATTTATTGCAATGAAACAATGTGAGAAGTTTAGAAAGGAAAAAATTGAATTGGGTGAAGCTGTTAACAACTCATATACATGTGAAAGGTAGTGCTGTATGAAATTTCCAAGTCTTTAGTCAACATATTCAGTACCACAACAAAATCTCAACTACTAATAAATCTTTTATAAAGAAACTCACTACCACTACAGAAACTCAAACCACTGCAGGAGCATTTCTTGTGCTCATTATATACTACCTGTCACATTACTTGCCCTCGCAAATATATTTGACCTTACAACATCCTTTTCTTTCACTGAGTATGCACACTCCCTGCCATAATCGGAATTCCCTCTCACAGAAGCCTGAATTCTGCTGAGTGTGTTGCTGAAATATCAATGTAATGGTAAAATGCAAAGCTGTCTAATCTGTCTCAGTGAAGAACAAAAGCCGCACAGTCCCTAGTGGGGCTGTATAAGGATACTGTGTGTTAATGGTGGATAAGCCAATAGGTAAAAGAGAGATAAAGCATGACACTACAACACAGTGACCAAGCATGCATGTGAACCAGACTCTCAAGTCGAAGCTGTGTGCAAACTCTAACTATTGGTGCCCACTCTGTGTTTCTTGGAAAATAAAAAAAAATAACTCAGTATACACTACAGCAATTTAAGAAACATTTGCTATGAAGCTGAAGTATTTCATAGCAAATAGTTTAGAGTTCTGCCAAAATGGGTACTTGACCTATTTTGGCATCTCACTGTGTACAGATAAATTAATCCAATTGAGGCTCTTTTCCCATTTTCAAAGTTTTTTGTTTTTCATAACAGCTTGGACACATTATGCAAATTGTGTCTTTATTTATATATAACAAATTTATTACCACCATTTAATTACTGTGGCTCTCTAACTCATCAAAGTATCTGACATGTAATGGAAATAAAATGTGCTGCATATTGTAGCATCAGAAGCAACACAATAGCTGTCACATGCACTGTCTTCTGCTAGAGTCGGTCCAGTATGCAAATGGATACTGTTTGTCAGATTAGCTGGAGCAACAATTCTTCACTGTCCTAATAAGTCAATTTGGGTGACTGAGTGTTGTTATTTATTGGGGAACCAGCTTGCCTCTCTGATCTAATCTTGAGTTATGACAATCATAAATGATGCAGTTATATGAACAGACATTTTTAAGATGTCAGCATTTTTGCCAATTAAAATGATGCTAAATTCAAACAAAGTGCCGACCCAGCTCAGATGCCCTCTGCAGCTTCAACATCAGTAAAAGGAGAGCATTTTATTGCCACTGCATTTGGTTGCATCAGTTCTTTAGTACTGTACAGACAGAGGAGATACTGGATTTTATGACTTATAAACTGTACATGATGTAAAATATAAAAAATGGCTGACAAATAATTCAACTTACCAAATAAGTTGGAAATATCTATCTATCTATCTATCTATCTATCTATCTATCTATCTATCTATCTATCTATCTATCTATCTATCTATCTATCTATCTATCTATCTATCTATCTATCTATCTATCTATCTATCTATCTATCTATTTATCTATCTATCTATCTATCTATCTGTCTGTCTGTCTGTCTGTCTGTCTGTCTGTCTGTCTGTCTGTCTGTCTGTCTGTCTGTCTGTCTATCTCTCTATCCGTTGTTAATAATACATGTGTCTAATATGTTATATCTTCTATCTACTCTGCTGTTTGACAGCTGACAGTGGCCGACCTGCAAAAGGGTCGTCAGACAATTGTGCATTCATTTGGTTGTTTAACAACTTAATGACCAGTTCAAATCTTTTATGATCAGTTATTTTACTGATAACAATATATAATATAAATACCATTATTATAAAGTATTTAAATGCAAATACTCTGTATGACAATTTAATGCAATACATACTTGGCCATCTATGCAAGCTGTATTTATTTTTGTGCATAGAGTTCAAATCTCTTACCCATAAAGGATAAAAAAAACAGTGAAAAAAATATTGTCCATCTACTTCGCTCTGCATGTTCATAAAATCCAGTATATCATCTGGCACTAATGCTGGGAATGTTTATTGCCCACTTGGAGGCAATGCAGGCTTGTTTGTTGCTTGTTCCCATTTCCTTCTCAATAATAAGCGATGCATACAAACATAAATCTAAAATCTAATACCCCAGATACTAACATTGCTGTGCTCATTTCTACCAATGAGTGTCATAAAAATAGAAAACAAACTTGTGAGAAGGTGATCACCCCTCCCCTTCTCACCGGCTTAATAAGATGGGCGCCATGTTCATCAGGGGAATGGAATGGCAGCGGAAGAGTTTCTCGGAACGTGTTTGTGTGCAACACTGGGCCCGTTTGGTCCACCTGCTGAGAGGTGGATCTTAATGCTCGTGTGAGCATGTGCTGTTTTGTGTTTTAAAGTGTACCACCAACAATAAAATGCCCTTTTTATGATACAATTGAGCGCCGCTGCCTCCTATCTTCTCTTTGCCTGGTTGCCCTGATCCCGTGTGTTGGGAGGCCATGTCGGTCTCCCACAAATCTCAAAAAATTTAAAAAAAATGGTCACTCATTTTGAATAAAAATGTTTATGTACAGTATGTTAAGCAGTAATCCAGTTACGTGATTAAATTACCTACAGGAGAGACATTAGTTAAGCTGTGTGGGTGTTCGTTGAGTTGCATTTGTTTTAACTGTGCAAAAACAAACAAAAATTCACATCATTAAAATGTTAGAAATTACTTCTGAAGCTTAAGGGAAAGATTGTGAAACATTTGCACCACTATTGTATCATTAGATCCAAGACCTTTTTTGCATTATGCAACTGTTGAGACAGAATAGTAACAGATGCTCCATTGTACAGACCCTATAGTTTATTCAGGAAGGCATGCATCATATCCAAGAGAATGCATCTTACAATAACAATAAAGAAATGGGGAAGCTACAATAACAAAAAAACAAAGAAATCATAAAGAACAAGTATACAATAATAATAGTATAAAGTAAAAAATAATAAGAACAAATGGTTAATCAGGGAATTCATGACGGTATACAGCCTATTTTGGATTTGATATTTTTGGAGAAAAAATGTTTACAGTAGAACATTTGAGCCACCAGGTGGCATCATTTAGCAGATATTCTGAACCTGTAAGGCTGTCCCCACTTAGTTCTGCACCAAAGCCTGCTGATTGGTTCGTAAAACCCACATGGGTTTGAGCAGTGACCAATAGAGTTCAGGCTGATCAGGGGCTGTTGCTAGGGCACTTCAGAGGCAAAAAGCTGTCAGTAGTCTGCTTCCACCATTTCATTCTCGCACTTGTGCCTACTCGTCTGGCTCCTCATCAACTCTCGCTCTGTCTCTACCTCTCACTGTGCACACAGAGCCGTCAGCTCTGGCTGCTTGTTATTGGTCGGTGATGGGTGAAATGAGCAGCAGGGTGAGTGGTGCATTGTGAGCCATAAAGTCTAGACCCTCCCTCAATGAACCAAGAGCTGTAGCCCCCTCCCCCTGGTTTTCCTGTCACTTGACATTTGAGCTCAGCCAACACTCACAGCTTGGTCTGTCACCATTTTACTCTGCCTCCTGTCCCAATTCATCCAGAAAAAAAATACCTGGATGTACAAAAATGGGAGAAAGGCTAATGCATTGTTCATACTGGTAGTGTGTGGTGCAACAAGCAAGAACAAGCTCATTTAACCTCAGTAGCATTGTCAAACACCTGCAGGAGAGCTACAAGTCACATTTCATGGCAGTCTACATACGGTTTATCACATAGCTTTTTTTTGTCAATTTAGGTGATTAAATGTTCTATTTTTAGGATTAAAAATATATATTAAAATGGAGAGGTAAAAAAATACATTTATTTGTTTTCAGGTGAAAGTGTCAACAAGTGCAGCATTCAAAGTAGAATTAGTACTACCCACTTGCAGTTATATTGGTGGAAAACATGTCTGCCTCTGCTCGAGAATATTCTTTTACAGCTGTGGAGAGATTTAAAATATCTCCTCTGCTGTACTGGCCATGTTCCAACTAACTCTCTCTCTCTCTCTCTCTCTCTCTCTCTCTCTCTCTCTCTCTCTCTCTCTCTCTCTCTCTCTCTCTCACACACACACACACAGAGGAAGAGAGAAATAAAGAGCCCCTCCATGCCTCTGTCTGCTCCCCCTCCTCCTGCCTCCTGCCTGTTCCCTGCTAAATGTGATAGATAAGAGATTCTCCCCCTCTCATTGGCTCTTTTCCTGTGATTGGCAGCTTGTGGGCCCGCCCCATGTCGGTCTGCTATGAGCACCAGTGCATCAGAGAATGGAGTGGAAACAGGAAGAGGGGGAAGAAAGAAGACAAGAGGAGAGGATCGGGTGAGACAAGGTGGCGAGGAGTGAAAGAGAGGAAAAGGGGAGCAGAGGGGCGTGTGGACCAAAGAGAACGAAGACAAAAAAGAGGTAAAAAAGTACTGCAGATGGGTCACTTGATGTGCTGTTTGCTTTGGCTGAATGGAAATATACTGCATGCATTGTATAGTGTGGAAGAAGTGTATGTGTGTGTACATGTGTGCGAGTGTCTTTTCTGTTCTGTGTTTGACTTGTTAGTTTTAAAAAAATATCTATATGTCATTGTTCTGTGCGATCATTCTTTGGGTGAACATACTGCAGTGTGTGTCTGCATACTGTGCTGCACATTCATGCATGAAGCACACACACATATACACACACACACACACACATGCATTGCTCACGTGCAGACAGTGATGTCAAATGATGAATGTAGTTAAGGGGGGGCTGTCCCGGTTACACTTGTGTTGTGGTTGTGAAACATTTAACTGTTGAATATGTGCCTTGCGCGTGTATGTGTGTGCTTGTGTGTGTGTGTGTGTGTGTGTGTGTGTGTGTGTGTGTCTGTGTATGTGTGTGTGTGCGTGCGTGCGTGCGTGCATGCATGCGCGTGTTAGTTTGTGGGAGGTGCACAGTAGTAAAAGGCTACAGTGCAATTACTGAGCTTCGTTTAGTCTAAACTGTGTCACATGCAGTACATTACCTGGCTCCACTGAAAGTTCTGCTCAGTTTGTTTGACACATCTTACACACAGAGAGGCTTACAGAGGCTTTGCTGTGTTTTTTAAATAACTGGCTGAAATGTTTGACTCAGACATACATTTTAGAGTTGTTTGAAATAGAATAAACAAAGGACATCTAGGGTTTCTGCTGTGTGGCAGCCCTAGTGTATGCTCTCAGTTGATATGATTACCAGTATGGGTAAGTGCCTGAACGTGCGATTCTAGGTTACCATTGCCCACACAAGCCAGCTTTCTGGTGCAGACAGAAACACACTCATGCACATGCATCCAGCACTGTCTTTGAACTGGTTAATTGGCTTTTTTGTCTTTGTTCATAAAATGCTGTACATTATGTATTGTTTGCAAAAGACACCCCTCTTTCTAGCTCTTGACCTTGCCTTGGTACATTCCAGTACCCCTCTGAGGGCTGTGCTTTATGGAGCATACACTGGGAGAAGCTGCTATTATAGAAAGGGAGAAGGGGATAGAGCAGAGCGAAGGGGGGCTGCAGGGATGTTATTTTTAGAAATGTGATTGATATTCGACTCATACTGTATGTTCTTTCTCTGTGATCACCACGCTGTTTCTGCACTGCATTCCAATAAAATCATGTATGTGCAGTTAAATCATGGGAGGGTTGCCTGTGCAGTCGCTGTCTCTCTCTGAACATTGTCGCTTCTCGCTTTCCCTCCATCTGTTCTCTTCATGCTCCTTGTGTTAGCTATACCATAGAAGCCACCAGAGACGGGCCTGCTCTGGTGCAGCTCATCCTTCCATTTATGGTCTAGGATTATTATCCTTCCAATAGTCTCACACACATGCAAAAATACAGTCTCAACAAGAGATACAACATCTGCAGTGGGTTACTGCAGCTAACAAGCATCTTCACATAGTATGACAGAGGCAAGATTGTGACACTTGATGAGAGCACAAATGCGAGTGTATGTAGGCGTTTTTTTTACTGATCTTTATTTTTTTCAACAGACAGAGCTGCTATATAAATTTTACAGTCATCAGAAAAGATTTAGCAGAAAAAGAAGATAGAATTGTACAAGTCTCTCTGGGTAAAAATCACACAGACACACACACTCACAGACACACACGCGCACACACCACCAAACACTCTCCTCATTGCTTGAGGCCTTGCTCCCAGCTCTGGACTAAATGATATCATCGGTTGCTAGGGATACAAGGACACAGCATGCAGAGAAAGGGAGGGTGAGGCATGGGCAGAGGCATACACATAGCCTGAAAGAGAAAGGAAGAGGCTGGGATATTGGGTATCGAGAAAGAAAAGGCGCCTTGTTGAAACAAGTAGTGAAGATAGCAAAGGAAATGGAGCTGGGCCATAAAGGAGAAAGACAAGTGAAAAGACTGTCAAATGTTACCTATGCTTCCTCTACCCCTTCTCTTTCCCACATCACATTATTTTTCTTTGTCTAAAGATGGTTGGAATTGTTTGTGAAAGCAGGTGTTGTAGAAAACAAAAGATTAGAATAGAAAGGAAGATAATGGCAGGGTTACCTGATTGATGAAGGAGGGATTCTGTCCTTGATTTGAAACAATAAATCCTTCCTGTCTTGTACATCTGTGCACCAACTGACTATGGTATTTCCTCTCTACTACGTGTGTCTTTGTGTGTTTGCCAGATAGCAGAGCGTGTCTATTTAAAGGAATCAGAGAGTGCACAGGTCTGTTGTCTTGCTATTCCTGGATGACAGCATCATCAAATCTGGACCAGAGAGCCTGTCTCCTTCTGTTCTCTTAGCACTCATTGCAAAGCAAGATCGGTTGCAAGGATGCCCATGCTGCTATTATGTTTCTGAAAAAAATGTCTTTAATTTACACCTGGCAAAGAGGATCAGTGTGGTGAAATTTTAAAAAGGTTAGACACGAATTGGGGTGAGAGATGACCAGGGTTTCCTTGGTGACAGGAGTGAGAGGCTGAGAGCTTCATCACCTAGTAGGTGGCATCACAACCACACACACACACACACAAACACACACACA
The DNA here is from genome assembly GCA_036785175.1 of Eupleurogrammus muticus. Taxonomy (NCBI): domain Eukaryota; kingdom Metazoa; phylum Chordata; class Actinopteri; order Scombriformes; family Trichiuridae; genus Eupleurogrammus; species Eupleurogrammus muticus. The sequence continues at coordinate 16,923,461 of JAYKQN010000007.1, read as the reverse complement.
CACACACATATATATATATATATATATATATATATATATATATATATATATATATATATATATATATATATATATATATATATATATACATACATACAATGCGAAGCAAAGTGAAGCAAAGCTTTTACCTAACAGCATCTTAACCCCTTTTGCTCATGACATCATTTGGCCTTGGAGCAAAATTCCAGATGTCTTTCATTAACCCTGCACAGATGGGTTTAATATTGGAAGCACAGCACCATTGCTCTGTTGAGTCAAACTGAAGTTGCTGTTGACTGACGGCTCCCCCAACAATGTAACAACAAGTGTGTTGCACTGTGCAGCGGGGAGGGTCTAAAACAGATGGTCTAGCTGCTGTTTATGTAATGTTGCTCAAAAGCCAGCAAGCTCCAAGGTACAAGTGTGAAAAAGCATTGTTAGTTGTCAAAGAAAAAGGAAAATTGCAACACTATGTAAAATGTAGTGACACCATGGAGAGTGTGAAATACTGTATGGCTTACAAGTTGTTGACATGATTTAAGCATCAATGTACTTCCTCATCAGGATTCAGCATTAACAATGATGTGACAAGTGGCCATTCAGGGCCAAGAAAATTAGTCCTGCAACCAAGATCCCAAACAAAGAAGGTTTAAAGCAAGGGATTCTACCTGGTGAAGAGATCATTTAAACACTAGCAGAGATACACTCATTTAGAAAGTTGCTTTTTCAAAAATGAGGTTTTAGTGGGACAGGAGTTAATGTCAGGATTACACTGGATGTAACCAGACACATTTTGTCTGTTGTACAGCTTTATGTAGTTGATGGCATACTGCATGTTAGGGTTAGGATAAAAACATAGCAGTGTAATCTAATATGCACATAAAGGTCTTTTGTGTCCTCTTTTTACTCTAAAAATAAATCGAAATGCAATTGACTCTAAAAAGCCTAAAGCCACAGCAGAAGAACTGTCTGGCTTTCAGTTGCTCTGGAAACAGACTCTTGAAGATGTTGCTCACATAGCTCATTCAGCACTCACACTAAGGTTATTATAGCACAGCTGCAAACACACAAAACATGTATTACTACACCACAGTTCTTTTTACTATTTATGATCATGTTGGCTTTATTGGTTGGGTTGGTTAAGGCATGAGGCATGTGATTGGTCAGGGTAAGACTATCAGTGTAAAACAATCCGAGCCAGATTAGGCTGTGTATTGCCAAGAAAAGCAGTGGGGTTCCATGTTAACAGGAGAGCATCCCTGTGTTCTGCATCCCCTACCCCTATCTATGATCTATTCTCAATATATGAAGGGGAGTAACACCATATTCATGGGGGTCTGAGGGATTTCCGTTTTTTTTTTATTTTTATTATTATTATTATTATTGTGAAGTGTGTGTAAGAATGTTTTTTATTCTACACAATCAAGACCTGCTGTGTATGATTGGGCTGTGGTGGCGGGACTCAAAGTGAAGTCTTTTCATGGGGCTCCTGGTGAGCATTGTTCTCTTTAGCCTGCAAATCTTGATCGCAATCTATTCAAAGTCGGCTTACTTTCACAAAATAAAATGAATAGGCTGAAGTTTTTGAAGTCAACAATAAGAAAAACTGTAAGACCTTTTATGATAAGAGGCAGTGTGAATTAACCCTGTTTTAAATGAAAATAGGCAAGTGAGGCTAAAGATTAGAGGTTTTGATCAGACAATAAGTAGATACCTTCTAACATTTCTGCCAGAGATACTTAAAATCACCTGAACTCTTGACTGGGTGTCGTGCTTCAGTGCTCAGCTGGCAGCTGTAAAGCTCACTGTGCATCTGGAAGCTGCTCTACTTGAAACAAATGAAGAAGTGTAGATAAAAGGGTTAGCAGTTGATAATGAGAAGTGAGACAGGATGGACAGAATGGACCCCTATAATAGGTGCCTTAACCACCATTTCTGTCTGTAAATTAAACTCATGCCTTACATGGTCATGGACAAAGAATACTACATGAGCCCACCCTGTGCTTTCCTCTGCTTTTCTTTGTTCTTAAACTGAGGTTGCCATGGTCCTTCATCTTACTGCCATATGTTTTTTCTCTTTCTATGACTGTTTGGCCACTGGCTGTGGATACTGCTTGGTTGCTATGAATAGGGAGGGGTTAAACACAGTAGCTCTGGCTGTCAGAGAAAAACAACATGAGGAAAGATACTAGAGATGCACAAAAGAACATTTTGATATGAGCGTAAATTACTAAATAAAATCATGACATGTTTATTGTTAAAATCCAAAACAAAAGAATTATTATGTAGCTATTGCATAAAAATACACTATTTGTAATTCTCAACTATGTCATCTTTCCACAGGTTTTTTTTTATTTATTTATTTTTTTTAACCTTCAGGTGTGAAGTGGAGGGCCTATCAAACACAGACCTAAGACTGGTAACCACATTTGTTCCTATCTCTGTCTCTTTTTGTATGTTTGTGTGGCTATACAATGCATACCATTAAAGCAATTAGCATGTAGTGTAATAATAGTGCTACAGAAGCAGAAATGCCCAATTGAAGCAGTTATTTGAAAGCATAGATTCAACTATCTTATGCATCAAAACAAAGCTCAGCATTAATAATCAGCTTACTGCAAATGTCAGATGGTAGAACGATTGAGGGCTACATATCAACATTATTTTGTACTTGCAAAATGTCATCAAATCCTCACTACAAATACATATTCATGTATTATATCAAGTAATAAATCAGTTGAACAGCTTTTACAATCAAGAAACTAAAGCTTGATTTTATGTTCTCATGCATTGTATGAATATACAAAATATTCAGTCAATTTTGTTCAGTGATTTAAGGTGGGCATCATTATCCCATTGCTTCAACACACCGATATTCTGTGATCTGAGTGGTTAAACGTGGCAGAACTTCCATATTGCCATAATTAGATGCATGAGATATAGTTATTTATCCAGTAATTCAAAACGTAATCTCATGCATTTAACATCATCTCTGTTTCAGGCTGCATGTATCACCCAGCAGAGCTGTACTCTGGCCGTAACACATGGGACTCCTACCAAGCTGGAGGACCTAACAGAGGACAATGGGCTCCTGTAAACAGTCGTCTCTGGAACACAGAAAGGTCAGTAGCACCATCACAACCCTCTCACACAGTGCTTCTATGCAGTTTTACATTTTATTTCTGTAAAGACTGTAGTACATTCATTTCATGGTGAGCATCCCTTTAAGGGACTAAGTGATTAACTGAAACTTTTTATGAAAAGCTTTTCAGCTGCAGCTGTGAGCATGAACTCTGCTACAGTTTAAACAAGAAGGATTTTGGTGAATAAAATCTACTTTTGCTGCAGCTAAGAGAAACCATTATTTTTAGGTCAAATAAAAGCTTTCATTATAAGTAGCTTTGTTATCCAGTTATCCAGTTGTTTGTTTGAAATTCATTAGAGTCCCATTGACGCCCTGTATGGGGTCAAGTGATCCTTTAACAATGGAGTGGTGCTTTATTAACAAGCTTTGCAAATTGTCTCTGTATTCAGTGAGGTCAAAGAAGTTTATTATCACAAAAGTGAATGAGTTGTTCCTCATCATATCTGTCATGGTTCATCATGTGTTGAGTTTCAATATAAGTGGCTACTTATAATGTACCCTTAATTAAGGACCATACATGCACAGCAAATAGCTGTGAAAAAAAGATAATTTGGCTGAGCAAGCATCAACACAAATCAAGGCATGCTGATTTGTTGCATACTGAGATGAACTGTATTTTCAACTCTCAGCTTTATTTTCAAGTGTCCAAGCATAATTGCAATTTCATCACTACAGATGCCAAGGAGGGCGCAATCAATCACATCATCCACAATCAAGTCGTTTCTATAATAGGTGAGTAAAAAAGAATAGATATCACTCAATCAGTTATGTACATGCATAGATTTGTTTCTACTCAGATGGACAGAAAATGTGTTTTTTTTTTTCATTTTAGCAACAGTACAAACAGAACACTTGCAGCTACCTGCATACAATTTTTTGTGCACAAGTTCGCTTTTTATCCATTCTATAAAATGATACTTGTAGCTCAGTTGAGTGGTTCTTTTACTTAGGGGAGAGAGGACCATCAACCATGTTCAGGACAACGGTATTTCTAAGGGACACAGACAGCCTTTACGTCTTTGGGATGGAAAAGAGCAGCCGTTTGAGGCCCAGAACTGGCATCACAACTCCACACGCTCATTCCACAACCGAGCTGGTACCAACAATGGTTATATAACAGGACCAGGAGAGCGCTACACAAACTGGGATAATGTCAGCAACTCTCTGGTGAGACTTGCAGATGGGGGGTTATAGACAATATAATTTTTAGAAGTTTGTATTGCTATTTCAGCTGGAATGTGCCATGATTTGACTTTCTAATAACAAGTGTCCTTTCTTTCTTTTTTTTTTTTTGGAGTATAGCATGGGGGGCCCCGTCAGCATCGCAACAATAGAGAACTCCAGTCCCCACTAGAGAGATGGGCCCCTTCAGATTGCCGCAGGAGCTTCCCAGACCGAATGATAAACAACAGACCAGGACCCTGGAAACGACCAGTGCTCCACCAGTGGCGAGATCAAATGCACCAGCACAGTTCACAGTCCCCACAGCACCCTTTGTCCCCTAGGGAAGAGTATCCAGCAAAGAGGAGAAGGGACTCTGGCCCTGATCAGGTAGACTTTGTTGACCTAGTACAACAAAAAATAATTATGTTACAAAAAACTTTTTACCTACATGATTTCTCTTTTATTTCTATGCAATAGTACCATCACCCATTGGTAAAACCCCATCCTTTGTAGTATTAAAGGATACGTGTGCTTTTTTTGTTTAGTCATCTCATCCTGGATCAAGGCATTTACCTTTACTTGCCCATGCCCCATCACCACCTCGCCACCACCACTGCAACCAGGATGACTGGAAGCCTCTTCATGACAGGGCAGGTCCTTGCCACCACTCTGCCCATAGGACCTCAACAACACAGCAACAGGTAAGCTCTGTATGATCAATAAATGATTACTAATTATAAACATGTTGCTCACCTATAATTTCTCATCTTGTATTTGTGCAGGAAACCTCTAAGGTACGAGACGGAGGACATGGCTTCTGTAACACAAAAGTCCAAAACCACAGTTGTGGCAGCAGACCGCCACATCATGGAAACAGAGGGAAGGATGACCGGAAAATTTTGTCTTCACCAGCAGACCACACCCGTGTGCCTTACAGCCACCAAAACCATCATTACCACTATCAACGGCACACAGGCCACCCCAGAGCCCCACAGCACAACCCCCCACTGCACCCTCTGGAGGATAAGGACTCCTGGAGCCATCATTACAAACAAAGCACAGTGAGAAATGATCTATTTAAATAGCTAGAAAATAAAATTAATACAATTTGGTTCTTTTTCAAAAGGTGTTTTTGCCATTTTCATCAGACTGAATAAAAAATAAAAGTCTAAACACATATAATATTACCTCTGCAGGAACCACAGCGTACTCATCCAAGGGGAAATTCAAGGGATCCGGCCATCTCCAGATCCTCTGGTGCAGACTCTCCTCCATATTTATCTCTCCTCTGTGGTCCTAAAGATGGAAGTTCCACTGCCAGCAACATATGTTCTCCCTCAAGTCCCTCTTCATACACAGTAGCCAGTGGCAGAAAAAATCCATCAGTTCATCAGTTTAGTCCTGGCCTCAATGGACAGCAGAAACTCCAGGGAAGTCCACACCACCTCCAGAGACCTAGCCTGACATCTACCACTTCTTTCACAACTCATGCTGGTCCAAAATTCAGATTTTTAGACATAAAATACAAAAAAACCACACAGCCCCTCTGCTCACGACAGTCCTCCCACAGCAGATCCAGAGCAAGCAAGCCTGAGAAGGAGTTGGAAGAACACAACAAACAAAAAGGAAAGTTGGTGAAAAAGGAACGAAAGGGTGAACTTCAAAAGACAAATCGAAAGAGTGAAGAAAGAAAAAGGAGAAGGAAAAGAGAGGAAAAGAGGTTAAGTGAAAGAAAAAAGAGGAGGGAAAAAATTGCAAAAAAGGAGAAAAAATTAGGCTTGAAAACTAAAACAACAGAAAGCAAAATTTGCCTTTCTATCAAAATGACTAAAGTAGAGACTACAAGTCTGACCCCAGAGAATCAAGGCCAGTTGGCACCCAGCCCAACCAGACACAAGCACAGGGAGAGGAGTGAACGAGTGGAGAGGACATCACACAGGCCATCCATGAATCATATAAATAATACAGGAAATCACAATTCTCCTCAACCATCCTCAAAATCTGAACATCGAAAAATGCCCAAAAAGATTGTCAGTCGCCCAAAACTCCCTGTCAAGGATCGACTAATACATTCTCGACCCAAGAACACCAGTTCCAAAAAGACCAGCAAGAAGCTCACCATTGTCTCACCCCAATCAGAAGACAGACCAAAAGCAAAGCCCTATGAAGAACCCCCTTCAGTTTTATTTAAAGCCTTAGCACATCTCAGTACAACATGTTCCATTAGTGTAGAGAAGCCTGTGCATGGCAAAGAAGGTGGTTATGGAGGAACTCTCAATGCCCCTGATTTGCAGCCTGTGCCTGTGATGGGAAATTTTCGGGAAATTGGAGACAACCTTGCAAACACTCCTCCTGTCCTCAGCTGGCAGGGCTCTCCAGTATCAGTGCTGGGAGAAGATGAGGAAGAGCTCGAAAAGGGAGTGATAAGTAGACCGGTCCTCCAGCCGAGCCCTACTCAGTGCTTTTCCCCTCCTCCTATTGACAATGAGAGCATTGAAGAGATAAACAAGGAGCCTTGTGAAAACACACTAGCTGGTGACCACAATGGCATGTCCGACCTCTTAGATCTACAGACTAAAGAAGTTAAGAATGAAAAGGAGGAAGAGATGCACATCGCTGCAGAAACTTCTGGTGCTCTCCTTCGTGAACTTCATCACCATAAAACAGGATTGGATGATGTCTTCAAGAGCCTGGCAAACTTCCTTGGAGGCCAGAGGGTGGCATGCCGAGGTGGTCCATTTGGGGGGGCTCCCGCTAGCACCACAGGAGGGGTTAAGTTCTCCTCTTCTCTTGCATTGGGACCAGACATCCACTGCCAGGAGCATTCCGATTTCTCCCTCAACTCAGAGGTTACCGCATCCCCCAAACCTGGTAATCAATCACCAACTCACACTACCTCAGATACACTTTTTAAATCCCACAGTGCAACAGATTTGTGTGATCCGGTCACAGACACCTTAGTGCAGAAGAATCAAGAGGAGGCTGAGAATGATATTAAAGACAAACAAGACGTTAAGAATACAGAGATCCTCCCAGAGAGAGCAGAGTCATCTCTTTTGGATGAGTCACTAAGTGCTGAACTAAGACTGACCACCACACATACAGCCACACATACTGCCTCTTTCACAGGCGTCCTTACTGTCTCTACCAAGGAAGATAGGGCAAACAGCAAAGAGATAGAATGCATAGTCACAGACAGAAAAAGAAAACAAAAGATTTTGGATGGAGAAAGAGAAGACGAGATCAAGATTAAGATAAAGAAAGAGGAAAGCAGTATTGTCTGTCTTAAAAACAAAGCAAAGGAATTACGAGATTTGGAAGAAAGGGATGCATGTAAAATACCTAAACAAATTCCTCAGAAAAATCTAACCCCACATGGCAAAAAGGGGAAGCAGAGAGAAAAAGTGGACACTGGGAACTTTGAGGTTAAGATCGTTACAGAGAAGAAGGATGAAGTTGGTGAACTAGAAAAGGCAATATCATCAGCAGCTGAAAACACAGACACCAAGACCTCAAGCTCATCATCAACTGTCAATACGTCCAAACTATGTGTCTCCACAGCAGCAAGTAAATTATCACTGGTTGACCCTCTGAAACTAAAAGCATTGTCAATGGGCTTGTCAAAGGAGCTTAAGATCATCCTGATTAAACTGAAGATTGCTGGCAGACAAACATTTAACATATCAGAGGTGGAAGAGGAACAAATTCCACTTTCCAAGATCAGCATTGAAAACAACGCCATTGATGTGATTAGAGCTTGCAAGTGAGTACTCCTCTAATGAATGTAGTCCTCTGTAAGATATCAGCAGAGGTTTTAAATAGACTGTTTTCTTGTCTTGCCCATCACAGGATGAAAAAAGTAAAGGGGAAATTCAAGGAGTCGTTCCTGCTTCCAGCCCTCTCTGTCAAACCTAACATGAGCATCAAGACCCCCATTCCACGAGAAAAGCTTAACCCTCCCACTCCAAGCATCTACGTGAGTCCACACAAAATAGCATAGTTAAAGTATTATCTTGAAGTGCTGAATCCGAAAATCCTGTGTTTCGTATAAAAAAAGAAACTTTAAACTATTTCCATGATTGGATTGAATCCATTTAAAGATTCATTGTGTATTTCCTTGTACCAATTAGTGATAAAGATGCAGATTGCAACCAACTGTTAGTACTTTTCATTAGTTTTCAAGACTACTATAATTGTTATTAAAATGTCGAAATTGTACTTTGCAGTTGGAGAGCAAGAGAGATGCTTTTTCTCCAGTTCTGCTTCAGTTCTGCACGGATCCCAAAAATGCTGTCACTGTCATCAGAGGCCTTGCTGGCTCCCTCCGCCTTAGTAAGTTTATGCACCTTTTGTTTTTTTTAAATCTTGTTTTAAGTAGTTTTTGAGTTATTGGGTCTAAAGCCATTGGAAGGATGATAAAATGTTACTGATAGTAAGATAATATGTTAGCTGATTAAAAAATATTTTTTCAGAAAATCAAGCATTGGAGCAAAGGATTGAAATGGGCCTGTAATTGTTTGTAATTATCATTTATGGAAAGAGCTACAGCCAGAAAGAACAGAGAAAGGGGTTGTGGCGGGTATGCCCTTTTTTTTTTTAATTTACTGCAAAACAACACACGAACAAGCTCTCTTTTCCTCTCTGCATTAATATTTGTAATATTGTGTGTGCATTTCTAGTGTAATTACTAACATTTTCAATACAAAACATTGTAAATCTGGCAAAACTGTTGGCCATGCCTGCTGGTGAAGAGTTGTATACTCTGTACATCTATCACTGCTCAGTCATGTAATATGAACACCACAAAGATCTCAAGCATCCTGATCACAGACAGCCTTGTACTGTGAACAGCGTGGCGATGTGACGACTTGGAAAGATTTTTAGTTTTTCGGTGTGTCGGGCCTAGAGCCATCTTCACTGAGGAGAATTTTCACTCAGAAGAAGGCAGTTTCAGTGACTTTGTGACAGTGAAACATCAGGGTGCTTGTGTACTGGAAATATTATTTTAGATTGAGTTCATGTAGTCTCTGTTTACCTGTGTTGAAACACCAGCATTTATTTTCACATTGAAATAGGTATGTATGAATATATGTGTACCTTTGAATAGCAGCTCTTTCTTCTCCCTGGCAAGACAAGGATTTTAACTTTGTCCTGGAAATTAAGAAGCTTGATAAAGATGGGCTGAGGATCAACTCTGTCATTGTGGAGAAATGTGAGGGTGCAATGAGTCCCAAAATGGCCAGTGAAGTAGAGAGGTTTTCCTGTCCAAAAAGCTGTGGAATCAGCTGGGTCATGAAGCCGATAATATCATTACCCTCAGATGATTAGGGATCTTGATGAAGCAAAGATTTGGAGATCTGCTTCAATTTTCCATGTCTCCTCTGTCAGGTAGGCATTTACTTTGGCAAATTCTTCATTTAAGCTCAGGATATCTTGAAAATGGTCCTCATTTGCCCCAATTCTTTGTTCAAGTGAATATTTGTGGTCTCAAGGACAATTGAATCTTACCCAATTTAGTACGGATGTGACGGGATTTGTCTTTGAGTTAATGTTGGTTAGAAAATCTGTCTTTACCTATTGTATGTCCAGAATTGTCTCCACTGGGTCTTTTATTAAGACTTCTATTAAGTCTTAATAAAATCAATCTGTAATTAACAAGTCAAGTGAAGAGGAAATAAAAATGCTTGTAGTGTTGGAGTCCATACTGAGTTGCACTCACACTATCCATCTTGATTAGAGTTTGATGATTAGTAATCATTTTCCGTTAATTTAGGCCTTTTTATATAAATTGCATGGCAGCAGGTTTTTAAAGATGTAGTAGACCTTCATCGCCCGATTGTCACAGTCGTATCCCAGCTGTTTCTTTATGAGCCATATTTGAATGCGAATCATGTTTGCTCAACCATAACATGATGGCTGGACCAGTAGGAGGCTGTATATTGATAGAGGATTGCTGCTTTGAATAGATTTGCACATATATTGTATTCTTTAACTTATAGTGTTTTATCTATGTAATAGTTTGTATGAGTTAAATTATATACCTGAAATCATAAAAAAGGGATGAATGCAGCTGAGATGAAAATCATTTTTGGGTTGAGAAAACTCCTATTAAGTCTGAATTCAAAGAGTTTGGGGAAACATTTAAATTTTACTGGGTACATCTCATTGAGCTTTAATTATCTGATAATTATCTTATATGCTCTGATGTCTTTTCCTCTGTGAGACCTTGGTCTGTTCTCTACCAAATCTCTGGTGGAGGCCAATGCGGAGCATGCAGTGGAAGTAAGGACTCAGGTTCAGCAGCCTGCTGATGAGAACTGGGATACAAGCGGCGTGCAGACGTGGCCCTGCGAGAGCAGCCGCTCACACACCACCATTGCCAAATATGCCCAGTACCAGGCTTCCAGCTTCCAGGAGAGTCTGGAGGTAGACATTTTCCTTCATGAAGCACACACTTGCACTCGCACATGCATACTATATAAAATGGACAGTACTTGTTTAATGTCCATGGAAAAAAAAAATATATAAATCAAGGACAAAGTACCTGTTGTATTTCTGACATAAAAGACTCAAGGTCAGATCACTGTTCTGCATCTCTTTACATCATCTGGTGTAAGCTCATGTAGATGTGTTATAGGAGGAGAAGGAAAGTGACAATGAAGACGAAGGAGAGCAAGCCAAGTCCCCTGATCCATCAGCCAATACAAAAGCAAGTCTAACAACCAACAGCAAAGGCGGTCCCGCCTCGACTACCATTAAAGCCAACTCCACTCACATCTCTAGCAAAGCCCAACCTCTTCAAGCCCCTAGCACACACAGGTCAGCACAACACTGTGAATGGATTTGTATGAAGAATTTACAGCAATGAATCCACATATGACAATATTCAACTCAAACTTTATTATTCCCTCCAGCTCAGAGCCGAGAACTGTCGGAAAGATAATCAAATTTGGGACCAACATTGATCTCTCTGATCCTAAAAGGTTAGATTTTGATATTAAATTGTTTCCACTTGAACTGAGGTCACTAAGCTACCACATTACCTGTCATGTTTTTTTGTTTTTTGATATAAGGTGGAAGCCACAGCTGCAGGAGCTGCTGAAGCTGCCCGCTTTCATGCGCGTGGAGTCCAGCAACAACATGCTCAGTCACGTCGGTCACACTATCCTGGGCATGAACACTGTCCAGCTTTACATGAAGGTGCCAGGCAGCCGCACGCCAGGTGAGTCAGCATGTGTCTGTCATTGCAATTAGATATTGGTGTTTTTTTGATTTTCAGAAGCAATTTTTAGCTTTAAAGTTCAAATCAGCTGACTAAACTGCATTTCTCATCAGGTCACCAAGAGAACAACAATTTCTGCTCAGTTAACATCAACATCGGGCCAGGTGACTGTGAGTGGTTTGCTGTCCATGAGCACTACTGGGAAGCTATCAACAAATTCTGTGAGAAGTGAGTGAGAATGCTTTAATTTAAATTACTTTAAAAAGTATCATATTGTACTTTTAATTTTATTTTAAGTGTTGTTTTCTCTAAAAGAATATATTTGGGATTTTTTCTATTACAAGAAAAATCATAAGTTCAGTTTTTTATCACCTCTCTGGAGCTCGAGAAGGAAAAGGTATTTTGTGAGGGCCTCTCCTCTGATTGGCTGATATGAATGGTTGGGAGGTGACTATATAGTTGTGACATCAGAACTTAATGCACTGCTGACAGATTTTTTAAAGAAGGGTTTCTGGATGTAGGTTGCAATTCAAAACTTACTTTCTACAATATGGGACCTTTGAAGAGCAGAAGTAACACTATACTACAGTATGAGTATACTGTACATTACATTATTACCGACTGTTTCCCTTAGGCATCGAGTGGACTACCTGACAGGGTCCTGGTGGCCAGTCCTGGAAGACCTTTACAGCTCCAACATTCCTGTGTACCGCTTCATTCAGAGGCCGGGTGACCTGGTGTGGATTAATGCAGGGACTGTTCACTGGGTCCAGGCTGTGGGCTGGTGTAACAATATTGCCTGGAATGTGGGACCTCTCAACTGTAAGTTACAACAGAGACCAAAAGAAGAGGAAAAATAGCAGCAGAACTATCAATTTACAAATGAAATATGCTGTTTCATACACACCTCACCACAGTTAGTGTTTTTTTTTTTTGCTCTCCCAGCATACCAATATCAACTTGCCCTGGAGCGATTTGAGTGGAACGAGGTGAAGAAGGTTAAGTCAATTGTTCCCATGATCCATGTTTCCTGGAATGTGGCTCGCACCATCAAGATCACTGACCAGGATACCTTCAAGATGATTAAGTAAGAAGCATGTTTACTTTTTATCTGTATTTTATCTATATTTTTATCTGTATACTTTCATCTGTGTGTGTGTGTGTGTGTGTGTGTGCGCGCGTTTGTGTGTGTGCGTGCATTTACATCCCTCACTTTTCACTCTTATGCCTCTCTCTCAGACACTGCCTGATGCAGTCCATCAAGCACATCCAGATACTGAGAGACCAGCTGGTGGCTGCGGGGAAGAAGATCTGTCACCAGAGTCGTGTGAAGGACGAGCCGGCCTACTACTGCAACGAGTGTGACGTGAGTCCCTCCTCCTGCTGGCCTCGCTCTGTGCAGGCACAGTCAGTTCTGCATTTGTGTACTGTATATGTTGTAGCCGTATTGCAAACAAAAAATGTGATCTGTGTTGTGTGCAGGTGGAGGTGTTTAACATGCTGTTTGTGACCAGTGAGAACAACAGCAAGAAGAACTACGTAGTGCACTGTGAGGACTGTGCCCGAGCCAAGAGCCCGTCGCTGGCAGGAGTAGTGGTACTGGAACAGTATCGGATGGAGGAGCTGATGAGAACCTATGACAGCTTCACACTGGTCAGTCTCACTTTGTTATGTTGTACAGCAGCATCGCACACTAACAAGTTCAGAGGCTTGTCTAGCTGCATATGTCCTTTACTATTATGGAAGTGCGTTAGCAAAATCAGGAAAACAATCGTCATTAGATACAGTTACAAATTTCAAATTTTGACTCAAATTAGTTAAATAATGATTAATATTGCATGATTGAGGCCATTAGCTACAATTTGTGTATAGACATTTTTACATCTGACTCTTCCTCTTACTTTTCAGGCTCCATCACCATTATCAAAATGAGGACTCCTCCACGATGTCTTTCAGCCATAACCAAAACTCTAATGGCAGCACAAATGTTGTCTTCAAGGCAATCTATTCCTGGAAACACTTTCTGAAATCAGCCAATCACGTTTACTCAGTATTGTTTACATCACACAATAAGGTATGGATACTCAGCCAATCCAACTCTAGCTCACTGTCTTCCCCATACCAACTGCTGATTGTACTTGTGTTTTTAAATAGAATGACTAGACTGGTACTTCTCATGAAAAGCATTTCAGATATTTAAAAAAAAAAGAAAATGTGAGCACTGCTAGCACTGAAGATCAGGTTATATGTTCAACGGACACTGCTGTGATTCAAAAGCGTCAAGTAGCCAGTTTTGTGTATTGATTCAGGTACTTTTATGCAAATTCAGTAGAACTTTTTTACACCAATCTAGTTATTCTATATGTCCATGAATTCGCTGTGATTCTATTGTACCAGCAGGGGAAATCACTTCACAGGAGAAGTAGCTGATTGTCACATTTGGCATTGTATTGTTTCTCGTTTTTGTTTGGTATTCAGGTAAAACTCTGGCATTTGTAACTCCTGTCTGTAAACACTTTGAGGTGCTATTCTGATCTTATTTATTCTCGTAAGATACTTAAAAAGTTTTAACCAGCCTAGAAGTATACCACATTGGCCTTGTGAACTGTATTTAGAGGAGATGTAATTAGAGGATTAAACACACACAAATAAGGTTTTATGTAAGAATTAAAAACAAAAAAAAAATCAAATCAAAAACTTTTATCAGTTTCTCTAAAATACGGGTTTACTAGAGGACTAATATGGTTTCATTCTTAGTTGGAAATCCAGTATGTACAGTAAATGGAAAATTCATTTTTTTCAGTCCAACTAAATAGTCAGTGGTGTAGTATGATGCACCGGGAAAACAGACATAGTGGTGTTTTTATTTTTTGGGAATGGGAGTACAATCCCTGTTTTATACCTCCTTTTGTTTCTTGTTTGTAGATGACAGATAAAAATAAATAATTGTAAATTGTGAATGAATTTATGGGATACACAGTGGTGTGGTGTGCATAGATGAGTTGCATAGAGGGGAATCACTATTGTCGCTCGTGTAGGTGAAGTTCCCCATTACGGTCTGAAAAAAAGTAATACGTCCAAAGAGACACACAATCACAAAGCGACAATGCAAAAAGCCAATGAGGGCAAAAACAATGACCAGACTGCAGGGCTCTTTCTTCAGTGTTTTCATTTTTGCAGAAAACATCCGTCCTGATGAGGCTCAATTCATATTTTCAGATCATCATATTTAAAGAGGACTTGACTTGAGACATGCAAATGAGGCCCAATCACAAGTAGTTTTTTTTCCACTTTTTTCTTCTCCAACATGTAGACATTCAGAACAGGAGATTTTCAAAGCAATGTCATTTTGGCAATTTTTTTGTATATTACATTTGCTAAGTTCTAACTTTATATTGCAAGGGAGACAGAATGTCAACAGCATCAAAGTATGTTCAAAAACCATCATAAAATGGGATTATTACCCAGCATTGGACTGTGTTCACATGCTGTTAATTAGTTGACTGAATTAGGTTAGACCTATTTCATGCCGTTCAAATTAATGCTGTGTAACTATGACTACAAAATCCCTATGAGTCACAACTTTGAGATCAACTACTGCCCTGCCCTCATCAGTCTGTGCACACCATTTAATGTACATAATGTAACTGTATCAGGTTGGATATAAAACATAGTTTTGTTCTCAATCAGCAATCTAATTTGTAAACTGTATGGTCATATTCGTCCACTTCAGTCATTTGTTTTTGTTGTTGCTATATTATAATACAACATAAAAAATCCTGTTTAATTCCAGTTTCAATTACTGCAACGGCAGTTTCTTTCCACTTTTATACCTCTTTTTTTTGTCACTTTCTGTTTTTTGGATTACAGATGAAATGAAACATTGTAAATGGTCACATTATTTATACTGTACATTGTTGTTTTCTTATATATTTATTGCATATCAAAGGGTACTTCACTTGGGGCTACAAGGTATTTTAAAGATGTAGTATGGTCATAATGTGTGGATAGGGGAAGTGCAATCAGGGAGTGGTTTAATTTTCATGGTGCTAGACCCCTCCTTGCCTCGATGCCCCCTCATTAAACAGCATATAATGATGTATAGTATATGAAAATACCAGACCAGTTGGTGCTTAGAACCATTTTCAACACAGTTTACTGGTACCAGAAATGGAATGATGTCTTTGTACTGTATCTAACAGATAAATACAAGATCTTTTTAAACTTTTTTCCATTGTATGAAATTCATAATCTTGTGAGGCATTAGTGGTTTTATGAGCATTAGCAGTAGTTGTAATTCTTGACACTTTTGCAGAGAATTTTAGGGATGTGACTTTTTATGGTGTCAATGTTTTTTTTGTTTTTTTTTTGTGTCTTGTCCTCATTCTTAATATTATTTTAATGATGTAACAATGCTCTTTCTCCTCTTGACTCGTTTGATTTATGCTGCACTTATTGTTTTAAAAAGAACTTGCATAGAAGAAAACCTGAGCCAGACCTGTCTTAAAGCCCTCTGTGATTTTTCTGTGACATACTGTATTGTTGTTCCAAGAAAATAAAAAAAATGTTTTGATAAATTATTCAACAACCAGTCTCTCGCCTTTTGAGTTCCTTTCTGTGTGAGCCTTTGCAGTGTGCACATGCTGCGTAGCAACATTTCCACCAGCAGGGGCTGCAGCACATGTACAGTAGCTGCTCTCTTGTGGCGGCACCCCACTTCACATCCACCAACATGTGTCAGCTTAGTCACAGCCAGTTGTCACCATGTGTCTCTACTGGACCGGTTTGTTTGAGGATACTCATCCACAGTTTAGAAGGAGAGAGAACATTTCTTATTTATCTTTCCATTCCACACATATGTATTGAACCTCCAGCTATATATATATACACAATTAGAGTAGATGCTCATTAATATTAATGAGAGAGACACAAAACCTCCTGTTTTTTTCTAGAGCACCATAAATAAAGGTATCAAAACTTCAATTAAAAACCCAGAAAAAATGTCAAATGTGGGGCCTTTTTACGGTACAAATAGTCACTTTTCATTTCCAAGTTGAACTGCTTCATCGAATTAAAACTACACATAGTCAAATTTTTGTACTTATCAGATTAGGGGTATCACAGTTTCAAATAAAACACAGAACAGTTCAGGTATGGGACCTTTATTACACAGTTTCTGAACATTGTGGATATGTGATAGTATCATATAGCATTCTGACCGCCTTATAATCAAAAAGCAATTAAGACCTCACTTCCTATGATATAACTTTCAACCCTAAACTACGTTAGGGAACCTCGTGTAAAGCCTCATTCTCTTTTGTGCTTTTGTCTTTCTGGTTTCTATTCTTAACCTGTCTTCCCTCCTCAGACATGTGTTAGAGGACATGAGAATGCCAAAAAGCGCTGGGGCAGCTCATCGCGGCCCGCGGCCACAGCAGCGGATATCCCGGTTCCAAGGACAGGAAGGCCTCTCTTCCTCCACCAATCCCCCAGACGTTGACGTACGCACACATATAAACAGCACTCACAGTGGCATTGTTAATGGCAAAAACAACCTTTGCTCCTGATTTTTTTTTTTTTTTTGTACCCGGAGCACTAATGCCTTGAGCTCTTTGATCATTTTTCCCTGTAACAACTGTTAAAACGGCCTCAATCTCTCCTGGGAGTATATATATCTGCCCCGTGGAGAAACAAATAAACAAAGATGTCCAGAGCGGGATGAAAAAATGAGGCTTCATATCAAAATGCTAATTTCACCCTTTGAACTGAGCCCCTATGGCTTCTTATCAGTCCCATGATAGCCTCTTACCCCCCTCCACCAAATTAGTCAATGTTCCCCCATCCTCATTTCCTTGTGTTTTCTGAAAGCGGAGCTCTGCTTTTCATCAAAAGGTCAAGGGCCAACCCTCCAGCAGACCTGCCTCTGAAACGCTGAAATGCTGAAACGCAGAAACGCAACCCTAGTCTGTCTTACCTGAGTAAGCCTCCTTATTGTTCTCGCCCTCGTCATCTACAGTAAATGAATGTATCACAGCCTGATAATGAATATAACATTCGGCCTAAACGTGCCACTTGGGCCTTGACTTTTTGCTCTTTCTTTTTTTTATTCTCATTTTGAGCATCAAAGTCAAGTTGTTATGAGTTTCGCAACAGGCTTTTATCAGTATCCGATGCTGATGTGGAGAAAGTGCTCGGCAGAGGGTGTGAAGTGTGGAGCGGGCTGGTGTAGCCTGAACGCATTAATCTATCCAAATAAACACTCTCCAAACCCTCCCCCGGCTCCACAGCTGGGCTCCGGGGTTATCACAGAAAAGCCTCCACTGCTCCCCTGCACAGACTCAGCCCCAGCCAGCTTTCTGTGCTTTCACATTAGAGGCACACAGGATACACACACACACACACACACACTGACTCACACACTCGTAACTACTCGTACACTCAATCATATCTCAAACTGGAGTCAGAGTGAGGAAACAGAATGTCAGGGAAGGAAGCGCTGAAGCCAGTGGGAAAGCAGAATTCTCCTGAAGCCCGCAGAGCTGCGTTCTGACCCGCTCCCAGACGTCTGAGGGAGAAGTCCGCCTAGGTTCACCACACAGGGGAAATATTATTCTTTTTTTTTCCAACCTGTAAAACAGGCCAGGAAGGAAAAATAAAAAACAGGCAAACAGGTTAGATTCTGTTAAGTAGCAGCGACTCAGCTTTCACCTCAAGATCTGGATTTTTTTTTTAAACAGAGGCATACATCGGGAGGAAATTCTTGAAATTCTCTTTGTGTCTGACCACCCGGCGCTTTTCATTTACTGCCACCATCTAACTGCAGGAGGAGGACAGGCATCACACATCACACAGTGAGTACAAGCCTCTGCTTATTAAAAAAAAAAAAAAAAAGCTGCACCAAAATGATCAAAATGAATGGGCTCGGTTCAACGTGACACCCGAGCCCATTCATTCAAGGATATTTCTTTGATTCTGAGAAAGAGACTTTGGTTTAACTTATAAAGGCTGAGTGAATTTTATCTTGATGATGTCATCAAAAGTCAAGTGTTGGTGGTGCTCCGCTCGTGATTGGAACAGACTTCACTGATAAAAATGAAATAGAAACCCTTCAAAGTAAAGCGTATTTCAAAAAGTCCTTCAGGAATAAATACAAAAATTGTTAAAAAAAAAAAAGCAGGAAATGTTTGCAGTCAGCATTTTAAACAGTGTTTCTTTGCAAATTCCTAAATTCTAAATCCAAGTTGATCCTTGGTTTGCCAGTGTGTGGCACTGGAAGGAACTCTGTTTATTTTAAGTACAATGCAGTAGGGGTTTAAAATTATATATGATGTGCATATTTTAAAGCAGTTTCCTGTTTATGGAGTAAAATCTGATCGGGACAAAGAGGAAAATTTCCTTTTCGTTGTCTCAAAACGAACACGAATAGATGGCTTGTGAACCCCCGTGTGTTCACGCTGTAGTTGGCATGTTAACAGTAGCTAGGAACACACTCATGTACACACGCCCTGTCATTTTCTCATCACTTCTACTGCAATTTGTCAAATGGAAATTTTTAGGTCAGCGGGGAATGTCTTAGTCTGAAAAATAGCAGGAAAGCAAAATGTGACATGGGAATAAACAGGCTCTCACACACACACACACACACACTACATCATCATTTACCAGTAAAACATTTTTTGTTCTATAAGTTATTAGTCATCACATTGTTCTGACATGGTGATCAGTGGGTTTTTCACAGTGTTCCAGCAGCTCCTGTGTGGCTCATTGTTCTGGCTGGTGGAGTGTGGAGGTGGGGTCAGTGGAGCCCATTTCCTCGCACTTAGAGCTTTGCAGTTTATCTGTGTTGACTTTCCACACCTTTCACCACATTATTTAAGAAGACCATTACTTAATGGATCAACAATCTTTATTTTTTTGGGGGGTAGTCTACAACATAGCCGGCTGTGCCAGATTTTAACCTGAAAAGAAATAAGAATTTATGAATAAGGATAAAAAAGGAAAACCTGAATATTTGTGTGGTCATATTCACATTATCACATGAAGGTTTCTTTTGCCATTCAAGACCACCAGAACGATGAGTCTGTCACGCAACGGGACGCTGGAGAAGACGCTATCTGACCATCCGTCTGAGCCAGGTTCCCCCTCCAGAGTGGGGTCGGGGGTCGTGGTCCCGCCCCCGTACTCGCTCGGGGGCAGCGAGGCCGCTGACGCACCCCTGGAGCTGAGGGGCTCCCTGGACTGCTGGGCGTGCTCCGTGCTGGTCACCGCGCAGAACATGATCATCGCCCTGATCAACGCAGGGCTGGCCAGCGTCATCTTCGGCGTCATCCTCACCCCGGCGCTCGCCATGATCACGTTCGGATTCCTCTGCCACTCCACGGTGAGGGTCTGCTTTCTGTCTCTTTTGATTGGCGGGGGGGGGGGGCAGGTTGACAAGAGTTACACAGTGTGCAACATGGCCTGTTTCTGGCCACAATATCCTGGTTTACCGCTTTCACTGAACAGGAAATGATGCGTGCTGTCAATCAAACTGTGAATTTGGAATGTCACTGCCGATTAGACTCCACACGGAGAAAGACAAATGTTTTTCCTGAGATTTGATACTGTTTTCCGAGAGCTTACCGGATCTTTGTGGAGATTATCTTAAATTCTTTGCAGCTGTGAGGAGTAGCTCGAGGTTTGTGCAATGCATTGTGGGGCAACAACAGCACACTCAGAAATCCGGCAGATTTAGAATTCATACAGACTTAAATACACTATATTCATATGGGATATGGAACTAGTATTAAGTTAGGACGCAGGTTTGCACTGTCCATGCAGCCTCTGGATTTTTGCATCCGTGCACGCCATCAATCATCCATTTCCCCCTCCCCCTCTGGTCCATTCCAGGTTCAGCCCCACGGGACCTCCCTGTACTGCTCGGACCTGCTGGATGACACCGGCTGCGTGGCTCTGCTGGTGGTGGGCTTCCTGCTGCTCACCCCGCTGCTGGTGCTGGCGTTGGCCGCCTTCTGCCGCCTGGCCCGCCACCTCCAGCTGGGCATGTGCTTCGTCCCCTACAGCCGCGCCGTCTACAAGAACCTGCCGGCCTCGCGCCCGAGGAGGGGGGGCAGCGGGGGCTGCTGCGGCCAGCAGGGGGCGGCAGACAGGGAGGGGAAGGGCAGCGTATGGGTGTAGGAGACCAGGATTGCATGTGCTTGTGATGTGTATCCCTCTTGGATGACAAGCGCCGGGTTCTTTCTTCCTGGCGCTTTCTTTCTAAAATGAAGAAAAAAAAAAGTCGGATAGCCATTTTATTTCTATTTTTTAAACCATTGTAAAAATTCATCATCATTTTTACTGATTGTTAGATATCATTTTATATATATTTTTTTGTATTCGTTTTCAATGTGCTTTTAAAGATACATTTTTACAATAAAGTGTCACTCGACAGCTGAGCTTTGTGTTTTATAAAGAAACCTGCAAACTGTGCATGATGAATCTTTAAGAGACAAGGAAATGAAGTTAAATGACATAAAGAATACAGTGATTGGATTAAAATGATAAAATATTACCTCAATCGTGCAAGTATTTGCACAGCATCATTATTGTGAGACTGTGGATGTTCCATGTAGATGATAAGTTATCAAAGGTATCACTATAATAAATTAAGTAACAGAAGTCAAATTATTGGGAGTTAGTATACAAAACTCTCAGACAGCTCATTTTGGAAATCACTCTAAAAGAGTGATGAAGATGGCAAGATTGGAGGAATTGCAACATTCTTAAGATAATCCCTCATAATGTAATCTACAGTCACATTAATTATTGCTGTGCAGTGTGGAGCAATGCAGCTCAGAGAGATACGAGGAGACTGCAGATTACACTCAGGAAAGCAGCTAGAATGTTCTCAAGGTGTCAGTTTGACTGAGTGAACTACATTACATCATAACACAGTAGTAGAGCATGTGAGACAACATTCTAATGCACTAATTTGAAACATTGAAAAGTTTAAACAACCAACTTAGTATTAAGGATAAACTGATTAGTACAATACACATCGAGTTAACATCAGAAATAAATATAATTGTGTGCTTCCAGAAATAAAAGAAATGAGAAGGCAGGTTTTCATTTTCTGAACTGTTCATATGACTTTTTTATATATTTTTAATTTTCATTGGTTTATTTACTACTTTTTTAGGATTTAATTGTATTCATTATCAGACTTTTGTAATGACTTGTCAGTAGATCTGTAGAGTATTGGTGTTGTATGTGAACGCATGCATATTAATAATGTACAGTATGCGCCAATTTATGCAAGTTATATGTGTGTATGTATTCATGGTTGCATATGATATATATGTGTGGCAACAATTATGTATTGAATTATTTATGAATTATTCTACGCTTAGGGGTTTGTTGTTGGTTTTTTTTTATGTGAAGCTTGGAAGATTCGCCTATGGGCTAAAAAGGTGAAGGAAAAAAACGTCAGAATAATAAGAAGGACGGGGTTAAAGGCACTTATGGGACATGATTCCACAGCTGTTCTTTAGCTGTCAAACACATGCTGCCTATAAACACTAAAACTGTTACAATCTGCTGTCAGTGGTTGAGGTGCAGTCGGATGATTCATGTTGTGCTTTCTTTTCTGACATAATTACTGTGGAACATGCACACATGTGCTGTCATGTAGCCTTATGTCTTTATGCCCTTTACATTGGTTTTAGCAGCTGCAAGGACAGTACGAATTAGGAAACATGTCAAAGATTAATCTCGACATTTTTTTCTGGCTTACTCTACTAATTGATTTGCACATATAACTCAAAACAACTTGTTTAAAAGTAGCAATAAATTTCACTTTCAGACTATTTTTTCCTGCTAATACGCATCAACTTGGGGGGTTATTTTCTCATAATATTCTAATAATTTTGTTATGTTACAATTTGGTGAAGTTTTGAATTCAATTACCCTGTCCACTGGGTATAGCAGAAAAAATGAGCATACTCTGAACAATTTGATGGGTAAAGCAGAGTACTGTACATAAGATAATATACATTTGGAGTAGATTTTTTAACAATTATTGCAAGTATAAATGATTTTTTGGCTTTGTTCTACATTAAGTGTTCTACTGTTCTACCATTAAAATCATTTATTTGTTATTATATATCAGTTTACATCTTTTTAGACACTCAGAGGTGATCCCAGACCAGCCTGGGCAGGTCAGCAGTATAAAGATACCAAATAAGATGCAGCTTTGGAAGCGAGAGTACATATTCTGATTGCACACAATGGCAGAACAGTAATTAGCGCATTTTACTCTTGGCTCAGTTATATCCAAATCTCCATGTACAAACTGACACCTTGATTGTAGACTACATGGTGCCAAAAACAGATTCTCGATGAATTCCAGGATTAGAAAATCTTTCCCCTTGCTTGTTATCATGCTTTAAATCCACCAGGGGGAACCAGAGTCATCATTCTGTAGACTCACAGTTAGAGAAGGAACAAATGCTTCAAATGTACAAATTATTCTACAGTCACACCATGTGAAAAGAGATATAAACCTTTATTCATATATAAATTACAAACATAAGGTTTGGCAGGTGTTTGTATAAAAACAATGTATTTGTCTTTGTTTAATGTGCTGGATAAAAATTGCTGCTTATGTTTTACAGAAATATTGTGCTTTAATAAAACATCTGTATTTCACATTGAACCTTGTGGATTTGTTTAGATTTCCTGGCCTGGGCAGACTTGTGAGGTTAGCAGGTTTGGCTGCTGATGTTCATTAACAGTTTGTGATGCGGGGCTTTGTATAGAGCTGTGAAGGCACCGGGTGCCAGGGTACCACGTCCGTCCTCATCCACCTGACCCATGATAATGTAGTTGACACCTGGAAACAAAGAAAGAGCAACCAGAGAGATTAACGAGTATCACTTCCATGGTTTGTGTGTGTGTGTGTGTGTGTGTGTAGCAGCCGTACCTTTACGGAGCAATGGGCACTTCTTGCACTGTGACACCATCTTAACCGACATGGTTTCTCCAACCTGTGCGATGGCTAGCCGGCCCGCCTTGTAGGTCTTAATGATGTTCACGCTGATATAAAGGGTGCCACGGGGCCCGGGGGTCAGGGCGGTCACCTTCCCGGTGAGTGCTGGAGAAGAGCGGAGTGCCCAGTCAGAACGCAACGTTAGATCGGTTACTTGGCGTATATGTGAACGGTGGGAAACTTACCAAATTCACTGGCGCAATAACTGGACTTGATGGTTCCGTCTCTTTTGCAGGCTTTGGCACACAGGGGATTTTGGGGGACTGAAAACACAAAGAACGCACGAGTCAGACAGGAGCATCCTCTGTGCACATACACAAACACGGCATGCTCATACAATACCTTCACCCACCAGGCTTCTTTCCAGTCGGTCCACTTGGTCCACTCGGTCTGGTGACAGGCCTCCTGTCCTGGCCGGTGGTGGCTGATCCCCGGGCTCTGGTCGGCTTGACTGGTTTGGGTTTCGTGGTGGGCTCAGGCGCAGGCGGTGGCACATATTTGGGGGTGGGGACGGGTTCGGGTGCAGCGGGTCTGACGGCGGGTCTGGTGGCGGGTCTGACGGCAGGTTTCACGGCGGGTTTCACGGCGGGTTTTGAAGGGGTGATCCTCGTGTCTGTCTCACGCGGTACCTGGGTACCACGCGGGACGGTAGTGTAGCGGGCCATGAAGCCGTCAGACGTCACGCTGAGGTCAGACACAAACTGGACCAGGAGGACGTTGCCGCTGGTGATAATTGGCCTACCGAGGAGACAGGGAGAAGTTGAGCTTGAAATCTGATTTAAAATTACTCCAAAGGTGCACAGAATTTCAGCTACTTACGCCGGGGTTTGATCGCCACAGTATTTCCCAATCAGCCGTGAATCGTCTTTCTCTCCGCCGTTGAAGAACGCCACGTAATCAAACCGACAATAGGTGTCGGCCTCCAGGAAGAACTTATCGAAATTAACCTGGATTGCCTGCGTACCCAAACAGAAACAGGAATATTCATTAAAATGAGCACTCCCGGAGCAGCTTTCCCCTGATTCCAAATGATTGCATGCTGGTAGTGCTGCCAACCATATCGGACTCCACAGTGATGAGCCAGGAGCAGCTGGTTCCTGGCGGGTATTTCTTGTTAGGCCAGTTGGGCGTTGAGATCTCTCCCTGGGCTTTTGTAATCTTTCCCCCACAGAACTGATGGTCTAAAACAAGATGTAATGCTCCATGAGGATAATGAATGAAGATAACAGGAAATTGAAGTCTATGAACTATGCAGAGTTTGGCTCCTCCTCATTAATTTAAGGATAAAAGGATCAGATGTTACATCAATCACACTTAACGTTGTACAGTTACACACTGGTATTGTTTATGATGCTATTGATGTTGACAGATTGAAAATACAAGCAAGCTGTTTGATCCAGATGGAGTGGAATTAAGTCCCAGTTTTACTCTGAATCGTAAACACTACAAAGTCACTTAAAGGATAGGTTCATAAAATCCATCTTAAACAACAGTCAGGTGCCCAAATTGTCTGTTGTATTCATTCATCCTGTTAAAGGATCCTCTCCAAATGTGCTTTCAGGTTATAAGGACCAAAGTCCACAGAGTTAATTTGTAAAAAAAAATGCATTATGATATTTATCTAAAGTTTAAATGAGGCCTAGTCATATTAAGTTGTTGTCTCATGTCTAATGTGTATTATGAAGGGATCTCCTAATGAAGACAAATTACAGTAAGAACAGCCAATATTTATGTGGCAGATGACCTTTGAGAGTGTGTTAGAATGCTGGACAAAACCCTGAAATAGGTACATCAGAGAAAACAGTAAAGAAAACCTCTGCTATGTGACTACGTACCATCTACATATGGCTTGACTCCGCTGAAATAGGCCACAAACCCTCTGCCCTGCGTCTCCCCGTCGGAAGCCATGTCTAGCATCATGGTATTGGTGGTGGAGATTAGCGTGCCAGGCCGGAAAGTTCCACAAAAGCGGCCCAGCTTTTGCACCAAGTTGGACTGGCCATTGTAAACATCCAGATAGTCGTAGCGGCATTGTGAGTCAGCCTCCAGGTCAAAAATGCGGAAGGAGAGCATGACCACGTTCCCTTCTGGGACCTGAAAACAAGCGATATCCTGTGAGTCAGACCCCTAAGGACGGAGTGAGGAAGGAGGTGGGACGTAAGACTATTAGGAGTCAGACTCACGGTGATGCGCCAGGTACATTTGCTGTTGGGTTTGTAGAAGTTTGGGAACCCCTCACTGCCAACAAAGCCTGTGTCTGAGACCAGGTCGCCTCCACAGAGGAACACAGGCCTTTAACGAAGAAGACAGGAGTGAAGTCAACGAGACAGTATCAACCCCCACAGATATGAGTGTTTTGTTTGGCTTTTCTTCCTCTCCCCCTAGGGAATTGCAAAATCTCACTGGAAAAAAAATGAAATGAATGAAGTCATTATCAGACTACAAGTTATCAGCCCCTGCAGTGTAGACGTTACGTTACTACTTTTTGTTTTATTTTCCCTGAATAAAACAATTGGATGACGCACACAAAAAAGAAAGCTTCATTAAAACGATCATCAATTTATTTTCTGTTTTGATCTGTTATCAGTCATTCCAAACATAAAAAAAGATGTTTTGATGTGTGTATGTGTAATTATTATGTATATATACATATAAAGTTATACTGAATTCATGATGAAATTGCAATACAGTATTGCGACACTTTCATCTGTTGCTAATTCTGGGGCTAAAGTGGAAGTTACAGCATAAAGGTTCAGATTGAGTTAATCTACAGAGAGGTGGCAAACTGTTATCTAACATTTTTTTTTACCTGATATATAAGTTTCAACATGTTATTCCTTTTTTTTACATTGTGTAGAATTGCAAAATTGCTGTGATTGACAGTTTCCTAATATATTGTGTCACCATTATTCGCAGAAATCACTGGAAGTCAGAGTTCATTCCACAGAAGGAAAGTTTCCTACTGCAGGCCGCTGCCAGAAGGAATAAATAAAACACATTTGGATACTTGTGAGCCAAGAAGAATATGCCTGTCATTCTGATGTTTGCATTTCCTTTTTGCCTTTTCACCATCCACATTTTTGTTTTTGCTTAAACTTAAAAAAAAAGAAGAAAAAAAAACGTTCCCAAAAATAATTTACATTTCTGATGAAGCAGCTGTTTGTCCACTCCATGAAGTTGGAGTGGAAAAATAGTCCCCCCCCCCCCCCACCCCCACCCCCCACAAAAACAAAGAGTTCAGACACCAGACCCCAGCAGCGTCAGACGTCTGTTGATCAGAGCCAAGATGTCCAGGGCCTGAGCCAAGTCTCTCAGATTCTACCCCACATGCAGAACCAAAAGCGTTAACATCTGTGGCGGCTCAGCCACTGCAGGATCGAGCGTGCCTCCCGTCACGAGCCAGAAGCCAACGGGACAACTCTGTACCCGATCAACAGGGGAACTGGAAAGAATGTACTTACACGGATAGGAAAGAATTCGGAGTGAGAAAGCAGCATGCTCTTTTTGAACTCATCAGTGGATACTTTTCTTAGATATATTTGTCACGAGACGACCCCTCTGAAGGAGACGTCGTCCATGCCACATCTCTCCACGCGCTGCGACCTCACCTGGAGTGGTTCGTCTGCTGGGCCCGGGTCCATCCCAGGCTCAAAGACAGGCACAAGAAGAGACCCCACATGCAGCCTGCTTGCATCATGATGCAGCACCAGAGAAGAGAAAGGAGATGATAGCAGGAAGCAAGAAGTGTAAGACTGCAGGGGAGGAGGAGGAGGAGGAGGAGGAGGAGGAGGCCGCCTGCTCGGGATGGGCGGAGAGAATGACTTACTGGAGAGGAATTGGAGGGGGAAGAGAGTTCGAGAAATGGATAAAGAGACGGACAGAGATGCTGAGAGGACAGCGGCGGTGAGAACGGATGACGTGTGTGGGCAGGGGGGGAGGGAGGCTTTAATTAGAGCCAGATGTTTTCACCATAATAACCTGGGTTTTCAATATAACAGAGGGGGCATCTTGGAAAAGTGGACAGAGAGGAGAAGGGACTACAGTATCACGCATGGCTGAGCTTTTCTGTTTTTACTTCTTCACATGGTTGCAAAAAAAAAAACAAAGCCTGTGTGGGTATTGTGATGTGGATTCTTAGAGTTTGCTCTTATCATTATGTGGTGTGTACAGGTGGAGGCAGAGCCTGAGGCTCTCGGGACTAAACCTCTCAACAAGTGGGGCCATAAATCTCTGCATTCCATCACAGACCAGGTGTTACACCTTCAATTTACTGAATGAGGCACATTTCTAGTAAAATCAACTTAAAAAAAAACACAGAGGAGCCTCAAAATACTCCAATAAAACACAGATTTATCATACAACCAATGTGTCTTTCCTCCCAACACGTTTCCCTAAGCCCCAGGAACTCCCTTGGCTCCGTGACATCTGAGCTGGAGAGTGTCTATTTGCCCCTGCAATCCACCACGGCAACAATAACACTCCAGAGGGGGGAAGTATTGTTTCTCTGTCGCGGTTCACCGATGAGCCAACCCTCTGGCCTATATTTCAGAGGCCTGTAGAAGGGGATGCTGTTCCAATACCGCTATAAAACTCGGCCGCTTTCATGCTATGCAGTGTTGCAACACCTTGATTAATGTCTGCCGCGGGCAGGATGGACAACTCATAAAACCACGAAGTAAAGTTTCCACTGAGAGATTGTTTCTCCAGTGGAATATGACGTAAACTGCTTTATGTTTTTTCTTTTTTTTTCATTGCACAGGTTTTGCAGCCTGTTAAAAAAATAGTTTTGCTGCCACATGTAGAAACCTGAGCAGTTCTGGTGCTCTGGTCCTGCTGTGCGGCTGTGGTGTTTATGTTAAACTAACGTCCTGATAAGAGTCAGCAGAGGCAGGAATGTAATGAGTAACGGAGTCTGCTGGGGGGGCGGACAGCGT
This sequence comes from Eupleurogrammus muticus, assembly GCA_036785175.1. Lineage (NCBI taxonomy): Eukaryota > Metazoa > Chordata > Actinopteri > Scombriformes > Trichiuridae > Eupleurogrammus > Eupleurogrammus muticus. The sequence goes on along the minus strand of JAYKQN010000007.1, from coordinate 16,894,989 downwards.
CTGAGCGTGCACAACTGTGCAGCCGCTGCCAGCCCGCGTAGGAGTTACAGTGACCTTTGCACTCTAGCGAGAATCAAAGCCAAGGTATAGGTTTCTGCAACAACTCCTGATGGATCCTCCAAGCTGAACACACATTCCTTTTTGGAGGGTCAAAGAAAAAAAAAGCAGCAGGGGAGTGTGTGTGACTGGCGAGAAGGGGAGGATAGGGAAGGGGATGGAGAAATCCGAAAAATGGAAAACAAACTTGAAACAATCTCACAGAGAGACAGTTTGACAAAATGAGTTTTTTTTTCAATGAACCCTGGTTTGAGGTCACATCTATGTCTCATTCATTCCAACTTGGCAACTTGATCCTATTATATCCAACCGGATCTCTTTGATTGAAAATATGATCTAATGTGACACTTGTAAACGTTTTTAGCACTGCCCGATGTTGTAGAAAACAGAATGGAAACCTACAGAGAAGGTAACGGTGCAAAACTGATGCTTTCATAACAATCATAGTCCATCTGTACACTGTAATTGTGGTTCCTCTCAGATCCTCTCACTCTTTTGAAGTTTAAAAAAGATCATTCAATTACGCAGCCCAGAACAGTAGGCCAAATTATACACGACCTCAGAAATAAATAGAAACACATCCAGATGAGATGAGAATTTAACATTAATGATGTTATCCTGCTGCTAATGAGAGAAAGTAAACAAGAGAACTACAGTTCCAGTGGTCTTGGAGGCTCCAAACTCAGTATGCATATTAATGTTGATTTAAATCAGTTGCATTTAGCATGACGGGAGCCATCTGGAAAGCAAGGCACGTAAAATTGCACTTTGTGTAAGTCTAACATAAAAAATATACTCCTTTTCAGACCCGAGACTTGGAATATTACTGAGTTTTCTGAATCTACAAGTCAACAACTGCCTCGGATATATTCTTAACGCCAGGGGGCCTGATAAAATGAATAAATTGCCAGAGGGCGAAGAAGCCTGCAATTGAAAACAAAAAAAATGTGGATAGTTTAAGCACACAATGTGTAGGCCTGAAGAATTCCATCCCACATTAAGCTCTGCAGTGAAGCCCACATGGTGCATAAGGTAGAGGGAGGCCAAGCAACACCTGGAGGAGGAGTTTCACAGCCAAAATGGAAAGAGTGGGTTATAGATGGTAAAATCTGGAAAGATTAGCACGGGTTAGGGCTAGGGCTAAGGTCAGGGAACAGGATGAGGTGAAGAAATTTCATCGGTGGCTTATGCTCTCTTCTTAGGAGTAGCAGCTGTGCCGTAAGCTGCCAGTAAGCTGTCTCACAGTTTTCAAAGACCTCTTGTCGGGCTCATCTGCTTCACTCAGATTCAAGGAGAGAAGTTGCTGAGACATAAAAGCTTTTTCCTGGATTCACTTTTGGATTGTGTACTTCATGAAAATGTGGTATGTTGTGCGTTCAGTGACTGGACAGTGTGCTGAAACGCTCATGGCGCCACATCTGGCTTTAACATTTCAGTGAATTCTTGTAATCAGGACCCTACGACACACTGTGGGTGCACATATCTGTTTAACAGCAGCTAAAATGAGGCTTTCTCTCACTTAGCATTGCGATTTCCCATCAGCCTTTGCCAGGTCGGTGATGACAATATCATGCCGCAGATAGAAAAGCATTTTCACTCACTGTTGAAACAGCATGAAAGACTCTCTTTGTTTCAATAATAAGAGAAGATATACATATTATATTGTTTTTTTAAATGTAAAACAGAATTTGGGAATTTTCAGACATCTTGATATTGCATCAAAGAAATGCAATCAAATAATGAGTTGTTGCTGCAAGAATCTACTTTTGCTAATTGTGAAACAGTAAATACACAAAATTACATTATATACTTAATTGTTTAGTTTACTGATATGCAATCAGATTTCATAGCAACTTAACTACCATGTCAGTTTAAGGATCTGACATTCAGGTTTAGACTCCAAAGCATTTGTGAAGCATTTTCTGTCTCACACTGCAGCTGCACTGCAGATATCTGATATTAAATAACATTCATGCAAAGTCCATGAGGCATTTAAATGTGTATTTAAACAACAAACAAACACAAAACATTGAAGTGGTGTTATATTTTGATGGATGCTAAGTAGTATGATGACATAGACCACATGTTGGTTACACAAATCAAAAATTAAACCAGAGTTCTCATTTCATCCGCTTTCCACCTAAAGGTATTCACTGACCTCACTTAAAGGCCTAATATATGTAAAAAAAATAAATAAATAAATAGCATTTAATAGATAAATTAAATACCCTTGTCAAAATGATCGATGTTAAGAAACACATTCTTAGCCGAGCTGAATTAACACATAGTTGTTCAGAAACATCTGTTACAGTATCATGAAACTCTTATAAATCTAAGACAGTATATAGTGTTTACCACTGTCTGTCATTACCAGAGGCTGCATGCTCATTAACTGCAGGCCAGTGTTGTCATGGCGACGCCTGGTGGTGAAAACAGGAAACTACACCGGCAGAGAGCAGTAGGTCTGTTACACTTCATTGTTTTGTTGCTGCCTGTGCTGTTTCGTTTACGTTTTCCACTGACGAACCTTTAACTCATAAGAGTATATTTTTTCAGCGTTGTGTAATACACCGCCAACCAGCCCTCGCGCTACCGTCACGGCTAACAACGTTAGCTCATAATGCTAACCGAGCGCTTCCATTGAGTGTCTGCTAACTGTCCTTAAAAGGAGATTCTGTTCGGCGGTTTATCCTAAAGCTGCAGATTAAGTGAAGGGAATTATCATTCTTCGAGTAGAGGTGCTTTTATTTTGAAGTACCTGAAGTACCTACCTTTTATTTTGAAGTACCGTCAAAATAAAAGTCGCGTGCAGCGCCCCCCAGTGGCGTCTTCATAGAGCAGGAGAGTCCAGCGATGTTCTAGAAGTGCTACTAATACTACTGTATAAAGACGTCAGTTGTATATGTTTGAGAGTATACAGCTGTAATGTGGTGCTATTAGGCTGATCATTTCCGGTTCAAATTTAGCATAATATGTTTTAATAATTTTTCTTTGTAAATTGTTGTTCTTTCATTTTCTTTTTAGAACAGTGTGTCGTGTCCTCAGTATGAAAGATGTTGCATAATGTATTAAATGTTTTACCCGTATTATTTAATATAATGCAATACCTACATTTACTTTGAAAAGGCTTACCGATACATTAAAATGCTCCCATGTATTAAAAAGTGATGTAAACAAGTAATATATTATACTATAATAATATAACATTTTGTATTAGGAGTACTTTTACTTTTGATAATTGAATACAACTCAGATTACTCAATAATCATCAATAATGTAATTCAGGAAATTTTCAATTTGACACTGAGTATTAGTAATTAAGTAAAAGTTCTGAGTAGTCCGTTCACCACTGTTCGGGGTAATACTAATTAAAGTATATTCAGGTCAAACAGTCATGATGCTGATGCATGTTGGCTCAATGGAAATGTTCTGCTGCACTAAACGGAACAGAACCTTAACTGGAATCATTGGTAACACCCGTGTTTACAGAATGTTTTATGTCAGTATAGCTACAATGAAAAGCATGTTTTGTGTCATGGCTGTAAACAAACAATCTTATCATGTAATCTTCATAAATTCTGTACATGCAGTCATCAGGACAGAGTGAGAGTTACTGCACCTACTGTATCCTGAATGTGTTGTGTGAGCTGTATAGCAGCATTACTGTTTCTGATCTGCAAAGTAATACAGTGATGTACAGTATAAACCTGGACATGTAGAAAACACACATACAGCACAGAAGTAAAGCTTTTGTAGATGCTGTCTAGACTTCCAATATATCATGCTCTTTGATACGGAAGCTTGTAGTTTTCGTGGCGGGTAGATGGAATGAAAAGGTGCATGTTTGAGTACAGGAATGTATGGACTTACTGGTCTGTGTGTTTGTAGGATAATAGGGTAATAATGCAGGAAGAACACTGTACCTCAATGGACTAGACACATGCAGAAATGAGTTAAAATTGCATATTTTCTTTTTTTACAGGTCCAGGTTTGCATATATGTTTCAGACACACTCACATGTGATTACGATAAATTAAGGAAAGTCCGTCTTTGTATTGATAATAAATTTATGCTTATTCATACAGGTCAGATAAGGTCCCAGAATTGCAGTCAAAATTGCATCTGCCCATTGTTGCACACCCACAAAGCACGTGAAGCACACACAAAAGTACAAGTTGTCATAGATACTGTTTTTCCAATATACATATATTTCATGATGTTCATCAATATAATAAGACATTGATAGATTTACACTACAATTATTTTATGTACTTTAGTTTTTCATTCAATTTCCTCTCCTGGATGTTGAGTCATTCTTGTTTAGTTTCTAATCCCATACCAAATGACAGCACAATAAATCTATCAATAAATAAAAGCAAAGGAAAAGAAACAATTGAAATAAAACTTAGCACATTGCCCATGATCCTCCAGTCCTGTCCCTCCTGTAGGACCAGACGAACAGGGGCAATATGGGCCCAACCCCGGTCCCGAAGATAAATCAAAATCTTTCCTCAAAAATAAACAGATTTAAACAAAAAATATATCTTGTAGATACAAACTGCAATCTGATGTAAACTGTAGAATCATTCTTAGCATTCTGGACAATTGAAGGTAAAAATACTTTTTCTTTTCACCCCATTAGCTTCCCATCTCAGTACCTTTACCCATCAGTGCTTACACACACACACGCACACACACCTTAGTGACATCTGGAGTTATTATTAAATTGATGCAAAAGAAAAAAAACAATATTTGGTTCAAAAATACAACATGTTAACATATATAAAGTAGAATATTGTATTGTATAACCATCTAGTAAACATTCAGAGACTCAATAGGTTCCCTCCTATTGCTGCATTCATCCCATTTGGGAGTTAATGTGGGAAACAATCCCCACGCTGTACACGTTAAATGATGCTCTGTTCATTGTTTAAATTGTTATATTCATATTTTAAGCTCCTGTCTGTCTGTTTCTTTCTGCTTGCTTCCTTCCAGGTGTGAATTAAGAGTTTACAAGTTGCTATTCAAACCTGGAAGAGGGTTCTGAACCCCTGTCGGAACTCCAAATGACCTGAACGCAGCGTTAAGTTGAGATCACTGAACAGTTTCACGCGGATGGCATAAAGACGATATTCTCCACCAAAATCATGTCCCCGTCCCACCGAATGAACGAATCACAACGGAAAAAAGTGCCACGGTTTTAAAATATATGCACACTTCTTTTCATACAGACAATAAAGCAACAGAAAAATAGAGCACTCCCTTCATTTTCACCATTGTGACCAATGGAGCACTCACAGGACAACAGTTGGATTTATGGAGAACACAGAAGTCCTACCCCAATCCGTAGTGTTACGTCACTTCAGTCCACTGTGTGGTTAACTCCTGCAGGATGGCTAAAAGGACCACATTAGTAACCCCGTAATGATTTTTTTCTATTGCCAGAAATAAAACAGTTTTACAGTTTGCTAATATATATTTTTTGTCCTCATGTGTATTTTGGTAAATTGCTAATACCTTAAAACCTGAGGATATAGGACCCCCTACCCCCCAAAACACCTCCATATTACAACACCAAACAATGCAGATTTTTTGTAACATTTTTTTTGTCATTATGTCTAACAGCTAGAGTTAGTTTACATGTTTTTTCAGTTTAAAACTTGGCAGCACTATGGAGACACAGAAAAAAGAAGAGTTGTGCTATTATTAGTTATAGGATCATGTGTCTAAAAACCTGTTACAGACAGAAGAACCTCTCTTCAGGCCCGGATACACATGGTAGGGGGATGGGGGTGGGGAGGGGAGGGGAGGCTGTATTAGAGAATTGAAGCATGCGGTCCTTGTGTTTTGAACTTGCATATGTTAGAATGGCACACTCATAAGCCAAACTGACACAGCGCAGACACTGTGTGTGGTAGTCAAAAGTTCTCTAATTGTGGCGAGATAAGGTAAGGGTATAAGCTATTTAAAACAGACTAGGATAGTTTGGATAACCTGTTTCTCTTCGCTTGTTTTTGATGGCAATTGGCAGCGTAAGCATGGAAATCTGGTCTTTGGTAATCTTCTGCAGTTTACTTTTCAGTTTGGAGGAAAACATCTAGGGGAGACGGGGAGGAGTGGCTTTTTTATAAAGCTCGGGGTCCTTTTCTAATAGAACTGTCCGGCAGATCTGCAACCTCTCTGCTTGTGTACTTCGGTGGTCAAGGAAACAACGTGCCCTCACTCTGAGGTTTAAGCGGCCTAATCTGTCGGGATAAACTGGGGATATTCCCAAGACAGAGCTATTCTAACACACACACACACACGCTGATGCACCTGTGCACACAGACACACATGCACCCATCCACACATACGGTAGGATTCTGAATCAGTGAGTTGAGCAAAAGGGGGCAGGTTGGTCTACTCAGCTACTAAGTTATGATGAAAACAGAAGTCTACTAAGGCTGTACACATGCTAGTTCTGAAATATTAAAAGTGATGTCATGGTTTCTAAAGCTCTCGTGATTGTAGCCTATAATCTGTACACATTGTATAAGTGCTAACAGTAGCTTTAGTGGCAGCAAAGTATGCGCCGAGCTGCTTCCTGTTAAGCGTTTATAATAAATATAAAGCATATAGAGTAAATCTTCTGTTTCATGGAACAGAGATTTGGCTTCAGGGCTTAGATTTACCACAATCACACAACAAAAAAAACTGCAAATGATGTAAAATGGTTGCCCCAAAATGCCTTCAGCTAGTTTGAGGGAATTCCGGGTTCATGTGTACAAGGCCTTAGTTTGACAGAGCATGGAAAACAAAAGCTAAAACCAAGTGCATCGTTTTGCCCTGCTCTCCTGCTCGTAGGATAGCCAAAAAAAAAGGGAAGTATACACAGGAGAAAGTAAGTAAATAAAAATAAAAGAATTGTTTAAGAGCAAACCAGTAAGGGCACCAATGAAAGAAATAACTGCTATAACAATAGAAGCCTCTCCCTTGATGCTTGGCAGTGTATAACGCACGGAGCTGAATTACAAAAAACACATCAGACAGAGGTAAAGAGGAGCTTACTGCTGGTGGCAGCAAATGGTACTGATTGCACACTTCCTCTTTACCTGTCTGTTTCACACAAAAATATACTATAATAAAAAATAGAATCTATTATATTTAAAAAAGAAAAAAGGCCTTAACTATAGGGAGAAACACTGAGACAGAACCACTGCGCTAGCAAAACACTCATTAGGAATGCTACTCATTTATATATATTTTTTTGAACAATTGCTTCTCATGTCACTAACTTATGACTGTACATTTCTGAACCTACTATAAAGTTAGCGGCCTGTTGAACTAAAACTCAGCTGTGAATTTGACATTGTCCTCATATGCCTCTGTCCCTGCTCCTGGGTTTGCGAATAAGGCTGAATTGTCTCTTTTTTTTTTTTTTCATGTGCTCTTCATGTGGAGAGGTTTTGCTGCATGAGGATCTCCTTCGGCCAGGCTATTGACCGGCCAGACAGCGCCATCAAAAACAAGGTTGTTTGTGCATTTTAAACAGATTCCTTTTTTCTTTTTTTAAATCCGGCAGTCAGCCACTCCCCTGACACAAACTACACGTGTGAGGGTGTGTTTGACAGAAACGATTGGAGACTAAGGCTTTTCAGTGTCCACGTATGTAACAGACCAGTGAGAATTAACCTTCGCTTTATGGAATTTAATGATTCGTTGATTTATTTTTTATTTTTTTTTCAACGGTGCCATTTTTATCCCCTAGTGTTAGAATTGGTTTTCAAGCCCATATCTGCAGTTTGACATTAATGACATCTCCACAGTAAGTGTAATGTTGAGATAACATCACCACTATTACAAAAGAAAACCATTTGGACAGAGTGAATTTCCAATCCTGTCTATCCAAATGTACCCTTACGACTATTAACTATACCTTTTTTACTCTGATGGTTTGTATGACGGACATTTTCGACACAGGTTTCATCGCATGTTTTTCTCTCTCTCTCTCTCTCTTTTTTTTAAAGATACTTACACTTACATGTGCTACAGTAAGAGCATTTGCACTAAACTGCAATGAAGGAATGTTTTCGAAATAAGACACTACGTAATATTTAAATAAAAAAGAAACATCTACAGACATTGGTCCAACTATGGCAGTATTGAAATTATTATAAGAAATTGAGGTGTTTCAAGCATGCTGCGAGACAATAGAGGGTGGGGGTGTTGAAGACACTACAGTTATTTAAAGAGAAAAATAACACTCAGATAATGGGTGGGTTAAGATGGAATGAACTGGGAATGATTGCTTGGAAAGGGTTCAACAATTCATGCATTATTTGTACGGTTGATCTGTGAGCAGTGAATCTCCCAGAAAAGACTTGAATTTCTATTATCAAGTTATAGAAATCTGGAGAATATGACTGATGGAGTGACCAAGTGATTATTTAAGAGCAGTTTTGTCTATGAAATAGCGCCAATTTTTGTATATTTTTTTCCCGTACAAATTTTAGTTGTCTGGTTTATTTTGACCGCGGATCAGTTGGTATTTCTGTAGCTGAATGGAGACTAACTCCACTGTACAAAAACACACTAAATGAGAGAGTAAGCAGGGGACAGACAGATGATGATAACATGCAAGATACACACTTTGATTAATAGGCAGTAGTTCACGCTGAAGCATACGTAAAATTAATACAAAAAATTAAAAAATACAAAATGCACACACGCACACACACACACCTACAAAACAGTATATATATATCAGAATAAAACTCTACAAAGAACTATATATATCAGTTATGTAACAATTATCGCCAATCGTTGTTTCCTTTTCTGTTGTTGCATCGTCACAAGTGTTTGGTTCTCGGTATGGCAGGTTAGAAAAGCCAAGAGTACCCAGAAAGGAGACAGGGCCACACACTCACAGGACAAATATTGACAGGGGTCCAGAGGCGAGGTGGTGGAAGTGGGGGAGCCATGGGGCCCTGAAGGGTTTAGGGGTGTTATATCGAGGCTAATCGGGGGAGATATACAGTAAAATTAATTATCTGTGATTAATTTTGTCATCAATTTGAGGGTTTTTCTGTAGCAAGGAAGTTAGGATCAGACTGGGGTAGGAGCGGCTCTTCTTAGGTGCTGAAGTACACTGTAGACAGAAAGAAGAGAGGATTTTTTTTTTAATTTACAGCCATACAATATATCATATACACTATAAATCTGTGTTTTTAATAGTTTCTTAATTGATTATTTCCATTGTTGCTTTGTACTGTGGTGAGATGAGAATGGGATAATCTGTGTAGTCCAAAAAGTGAAACGGATTCTTACCAATAATGACGATGAGGACAATCACGCATATCACACCAAGGATAATCATCATCTGTCATTGGTGGATTATTAGAAAAAAAGTCATTAGAACACACACATTTGTAGATTTGTCTTAAAATCTATGTTTCAGTTTTATCATATCATGTGTGCAATGTGTTGTAAAACTCAATTTTAACAGCAAATAAAGGTAACAAAAATGTCCCCTGGACCTGAAAGTATCATCATTCATGAACATATTATGAATGTGTCTTCTAATCCCACAGTTAAATTTATTAAAGCCCAATAAAAAGTAGGAGCAAAACATGATTTTTCTTTACTTATGTTTTGTATTTACACTGCCACAGTAAATTGCTGCCTTTATACACTACTATATGTACTGTGTATCCTCACCTTGGCGTTCTTCCACCAGTATTTATTCTTCAGTTTTGCAGCACTGGTCTCAAACTGAGAGGCTCCAGCCTGCAGGGCGTCAGCCCTGTCGTCCAATTCTGACAGCTTCTGATCACGCTCCAGAACCTTATCCACGTTTACACGCATGATATCCACCACCTGGGGAACGACACGCGGAGCGATGCGGCGTTATCGGCTATTGACACAGGATCACTTTCTGCGAGGGTTGGAGCTAATAAACCGTTAAGATAAGCGCTTTTCGCTTTTCCAGATGTGGGTTATGATTGATAGTCATTTGAATTAAGTGTTGCATGTGGGCCACAGTTCCAAACATCACAGAAAGGACTATTCTGATTTTTTTTTTTTTTTTTTAATTGTGTACAATATATATGAAGACAAATCCACATGTAGATTTACAGGAAACCAATGAACAATGGTAAAACCATAGAGACCCCCATCAGTCACGCGAGGACTCACCTCATCCACCTGTGCCTGTGTCTGCTGCAGACGACGGTTGCTGGTGAGGTTGGGAGGGGCCTGACTCCCTCCCTCTGGTGCAGGGGCTCCAGCTGGGGCAGACCTAATGATAAAAGGAGAGCAGATAGGAATATAAACTGTACACGCCAAGAAAATGTTTAGGAGGATTTACTGCACTCCAGTTACACATATTACATTCACACATAATAAATGTAGTGTAACTCTTGTTTCAAGAATGACTAATGATTGTTTGGAAAAAGGTAAAACGGACAACAGAGAGAGAGACCACAAAACTATGAATAGCGATTAAGAATGTGTGGCTTTTATAGCTAAATAGCTAATACATTTGAATATTTGTAACATGGTAGGTGATTCCATCACAACATTTTTTGGCTGTTTGTTGCTTTCTGAGGCACATGTTGTACATCTGCAATCATAAAATGATATAATTATTCATAATTTTTAGCTGTCCTTTAATTAGTTTATTTCCTCATGTTCTATTCAGTGCTGAGTTTTGCTTAGTTAAACTGAGCTGGACGGATGGTCTCGTAGGTTGAATGTGACTGGATGGATGGAAAAGTACTCACATGTTGGTATTGTGATTAAAATTCAGATCAGAGCTAATTTTTACGATTAATAGGATGAGCAAAGTTCCAAAAATGAACAGTTCTATATTTTTGTGCTGGAAGGTCCAGATAATTACTTTGTATTACAAGTAGAAAATTCTGCCATGTCATGTCACGTTGTGTCGTGGCCTACATAAAACTACTCTTTTGGATGCAGTAAGCAGCAATAATGACCTCAGTGAGACTCAGTGAGATATAAGGGAGCGTCAAAAGACGAAAGTGCCATGACAAATACCTTGTCTTCATGTTGACATGTACTAGCCCCTCTGCTCTTTCAAACAGATACATTAAAAATGAATGTTAGGAGGTCCTTGAAGGTCAAAAAAACAAAATTGTTTAATTTTTTCTTTTCAATTTTCAATGTTTTTCTAATCTCAAATTGAATGTTAATCTCGTCCTATGTTGTTGACTGTATAAATCCTGTGTAAAAATGGGAAAAAAAGATGCATTAAATGAACAATCCCATCTTCCATGCAGAAAATTTGATATTAGTAAACTAAGACTCGTTAAAAACACAGAGCAGAAGATCATGTACTGAAACAGCTGTTCCAAACAAACAGATTTAGGAAAATTTCCAAATTCATCAGATTCAGGCATGCATTACTGCTACAAACAAAACTAGTGTCAAATCCATTTACATAATATATAAATATATATAAATATCTCAACCTATTATAAGTTTCCCTTCAATAACAATATGTGCCTGTATTAAAAAAAATACAATAATCTAAAAAAAATGCTTAAATGGTGCATGTGGTGTAGCATAGCTCACTAATGAGAGACAAAACTGTGTATAAAGGTCACCTTTACACGCATTCTCATGACTAATCCTCTAACAACAATAAATCTGTAACCTGATGATGCTTGTGGTCCCAATCAGTTGTCAACCAATCTGAAACTAGAAATTTAAAATATGAGGCGACCTGTATTATTATTTATGATTACACATCTTAAGGAAAGAAATCTATCTAGGAAATAAACTGATATGTCATTGTTTTTATGAAAATTTGAGAAAAACCTGCTGATATTTACCGCGTTATATTAAGCCTATGCTTTTGCTGTGCCCTTTTCTCTTGCCAGCAAGGAGTATCACCACAAAGGTGTCATGTGTGCGGAGGTTCACACTCTCGTCACCTCTGAACTGGTACCCGACTGAGCAGAAAAAGCCGCGAGGTTTCGCAACGGCTTGCATCCCGCTAACGCCGCCCACTGCACTCTACAGAGGGCAAACTGGAAACTTGTCCAGTATTCATGGAAAGTGACGGATTGAATTGCTCACAGGCACCCCAGATAGCAACATCCTGTCCCGTTAATACATTTCTTGAATTCGACTAATCCCAGCAACAGACAATGATGGCAAATGAAACCTGGTAAATATGATATATATTTATAAATATATATATATATAATCACAGAAATTAACAAAAATCAGAAATGAAAGTGGAACACTGATCTGATGAAGACAGACAGATAACCTGACTTGCTGGATTGGTAAGGTGTCACGTTCCTCTCACTACAGTCCACTGCCAATGTCAGATTTGCTATGAATACTCAACCTTCTTTCAAGAATATAACAATAGTCTAGGCCTGTGATTTCTATGGAGGGCCCCTGTGACAGTAAGGGTTCTGTACAGGGTTTGCCAGGGTCTCCGATGTTTAATCGTGTCTTTCATACCTGATGTAGCCTAAAAGAAGATCATTAGATCTTGTGTGTATTCGTGCACTAATACATATATATATTTAGCTACCATGCTGCAATGTGACACAACCAGTGTGTTTATTCTAGTATGTACATGTTTTTCCTTCTTATTTCACATGTGTTTGCCCTTTAAATACATAGAAAGATTGATGATTGATTGATGATTGATTGATACATAGATTGATTAATGATAGTTTTTTTTTAGATGTTTGTTTTATTTGATCTCAGCTCAACTATCTAAAGGTGTGTGGTGTGCTGAGCGTCTGTTTGGGTGGTCCCTGTCTGGTTCAGCACCGGAGAGCGACATTTCAGCACTGGACAGCGCCACAGCAGCAACCACCACCACCACGGTGTCTGATCCAGGCTCACTATTCTGAGTCATGTTACTGTACTGGAACCTTCAGCCCCCAACACTCACGCTTTCATTTCTGTCCTCACACACACACACACACACACACACACACACAAACAGGGACCTACATACATGTCCTGTGCAACATTTCACCACGACGAGCTATGACAGGCCTGTAAATACAAGGGCAGCTCTGCTTTGCACGTCGAGGGTGGGGAGTCTCCTCATGGGAGATGGATTTAGATAAAATGTATATATATATATATATATATATATATATATATATATATATATATATATATATATATATATATATATATAAGATGGAAGATTTAGCTTAATGCTAATGCGACGGCTCAATGACATGGCGTGCGTTAGCTACTCGGACGTTGTAAGTGTCTTTCTATGCAAAAAAAAAAAAAAAAAAAATCCTGACACGGCTATCTTTCCTTAGCCGAGCCTTTTATATAGTATGTGCTACGGCAAACAAAGAGGGACACACAAAGGGACACAAGGGTGGGGGGGGGTTAAGAGATGTTTTACGGGTTCCATTAGCAGCCATGGAGTACGGTGAGATATACAAGTCGCTGTCCGCCCTCGCACGACAACCGACGACATACTGTAGGCGGCTAGGCTATCCCCACCCCCCTGCCGGAGCCGCTAATATCAGCCAGGCCTAAGCCTCATTCACGGCTAATAACGTCGCCGTCTATTAGGGAAGAGATCTGCGGAGCTCTCGTCGAATAACGTCGACGCTTCTACGCGTTCAACAGGCATCCTCCGCCTAAAACGCTGCACGGCGCTGCCGTTCAACATATGCCCTTGCTGTTTCCAGAATTAGCCTCGTCGTCATTCATTCCAAATAAACCCCGGAGATGATTAAATCGGGCTTTTAATATGTGTTATTGTTGGTTTCAATTAGCCTGTACGGAAATAATAGGAGGGGGGGGGGGGGGGGGAGGAAAAAAGAAGACACAGACGGTGTCCTTTTCAAATGGAACCAGTCCAAACTGGAATATATAAAAAATATATATATATATATATATATATTGCGTGCGTGCTGGCTCTGGTCAAATAGCAGCAAAGCAGCCGACAAAGGAAGATGAAATTGTTAAAAAAAATATATATATATATATAAAAAAAGCAGCTTGTGAAGGGAACAGAAAAAAAAGAAATGAGGCTAATAATGTGTTTTAATAGCAGACAAATCCGATGCTTCCGTCTGCTGCTCCAAGGTTAGGCCGACGCGTTCTTTTTTTTTTATGGAGCCTACAGTCACGTTTGGGTCACGTTATCGGAGAAATGAATAAGCTGTGAAATTCGACTCATACGCGATTTTATATAAGAGAATATACCAGAAAGGATGTTATGTCTTAACACGACGGAGCACCGGAGCCCGTCCAGACACCACAGAACCACGCTCGGAACCGCACACACACACACACACACATATATATATATATATATATTAAAAAACACGCCTGCCAGGATAAATCGTGAGAACAAAATCGGCTTCTATTAACCAATGTGGATTCATTTTTTTTAACAAGATCGCTGTACTTACATGTTTCCTGGTGGTGTTGGCTAGACAGCTGTGCTGAAATCCGACCCGGGAATGTTAGCGCGTGTTTATGAGGCTGGCGGATGGATGCGGATTGCCGTGTGCGCTCCTCTCTACCCTCTGGCAGCCTTTGGACGGTTATTGTGGCGTTTCCCTGCCTATATAGCCTAGGAGGAGCACTGGCTTGTATCTGCCGCTGAGATGTGTCCCCTCGCTCACACAAAAACCCCCTTCTCTCTCTCTCTCTGTGTCTCTCTCTATCCCTCCCTCTCTCTCTCCTTCTTGCTATATTTCCAGGGCGATGCGGCACCTGCGGGCTACGAGCGGGAGCCTGGCGCTGTCAGGGTCCGTGCGGTAATGAAGGCGCTAATAAACGGCCGCTTCGGATTAGGCGGACAAAGATGGCTCGGTGACGTCAATCGAGGCGAGTTTCATGTGGAAATGGGAGACTTCAACATGTACACGGACTTCACTACACGGCTTCATTAAAGCGATGCGGGACTTTTTTGTATTTTTTTATTTTTTATTTTTAAAGCCTTATTTTTCTCCCCCGTCGTTATTACGACTTTCACGCATGTTCCGTTAACAGGCAGCACGCGGCCTGGTCACGTTTGGGGTTTAAGGAGCTTATTTTGATTGCAAGTCCGTGTGTGTGTGTGTGTGTGTGTCAACAAAATGGCGTTCCCTGGAAGGGGGTGTGGTTAGCTTCGCCTGCTGAGGTGCCTGGTTATCATTCATAGTAAACACGGTCAGGGATGGAAGTGGGGAGGAAACCCACCTGAAAACACGTTATTCAGCCTTCTGCTGGAGAAACGACACTGGATGCAGGCACCGATTTGCTTTACATACTGAATTATATCAGTCTGCCATCATCACGAATGTGAGGATGGGTCCTCGGGGGCCTCTCACGCCTCAGAGAGTGTTTTCTGAGATTAAAGCTTCAAATCTGAAACAAAAAATACAAACTGTTAAGAATCATTACGAGGATTCAATTAACTTAGATCATTCTAAGTCACTTCCTATCTTTTTGTTTTATGTTTGTATGTATGATGATGATGATGATGATGATGATGCCATTTATTATCATGATAATAGTAATTTATTAATCTTTATTTGTATAGCAATCCAGCACAAAGTGATTTACTATTCTTATTTAGTGATGCTAGAGATAATATTATTTAGGATATTCAAGACCCATTTAATATGATGGGAGTAGATACATGGATTGTGTAAGAAATTAAAATAGAACAATAAGTAAAATGAACAGACATGATGCATAGACAACATGCATATCAAAAACCTTTTATTATGAGATTTGTCTCTTCTACTTAAGATATTACAAGAGACAAATTTTGAACTAGGGATTAGTTCAAAATTCTGTACAATAAAATCAGCAAAACCTATATGTCTGTGAGTAGACTGCTAGTGTGTACTGATTGCTTTCTCTCTTGAGTGATCCTTTAACATGAAAGACAATATTAGTCCAAATGGTTCATATAGAATCGGTCTGGAAGTGGTCCTACAGTGATTTCCTTCTCGAAACCTGAGACCCGTCTGTCACAGGATGGTTAATGCGAAACAAATCAGTCATCATAAGATAAGACTCTAGGCTTTGGGCTCACCTGTAGCATCTGTATGAAGTCTATAAGTAAATATATAGTATTGTTAATTAGATAAGATAAGCTACTCCTTTATTAGACCCACAATGGGGAAACTGAGGCGTCACAGCTGCCAAAATGGAGCATCAATACAAAAACAATACATAATAACTAGTAACTAAACATGCAATATGTAGACCTGCAAAAAATAAAACAAATATTAATGAAAAAAAATGTTGATAGTTTAAAAAAAATAATAAGACCCTCAATGATACCTCAATGATTTATTACACAACATTGATATTAAGTCAGTGGTATTCATGCACATGAGAATTAAAACGTTGAGCTGTCAGTTTATGTTTGTGTGTCTCGTGCTGCTTGTTAAACTGTGAGAGTTGCAGACAGATTAATGTCTATTCCTTAATGTCTTAATGTGAATTACTGTATTTTTTCATTTGACTTCCAAGAACCCTTCTTGACAGCAGTGTTGAATTTGTTGTTTTTAATCCACAGAGAAACTGACGGGAAAAGACTCCGGTTTTTAAACCAGCAGATTTAGTTGAATTACTGTCACCACACTACAGGGTCCAATCAATAAGATGCACATTTAGGCCTCAGCAGATTTATTGTTTGGCTTGTTTCATGTGGAAAAGCTTAATCAACACATCTGCAATGGGAATAAAAGAGTCCACTGCGTAATATATTCAGATTCCTAACTGGATTGCCATCATGAAGATCATACGGGTGTACATTTTTAATAAAAGCCTCCAGTGTCATGACAGATTTTTGAATCCATGCCTGGAAACAATGTTGCATTATAATTGAATATTGGGGGAGATACTTTAGAGCATATTTGTTATAGATGTGTTAATAGAAGTGTATACTCCTGTGCTGGTAATCTACACGGGAGGAATTCCTAGTCTAATTAATTCCAATCAATCAAAAATCAAGCAACATCAAGGACTGATACTTGACACCTGTATCGGCTTCCTCTGCAACACGAGTCCCTTTATAGGCACAAGTACAGCTGAGAGTCTCAACTATTGCTTTACCAGATACACAGTGGATGTGGATAATATTTTTTTTGTTTCTTTTTACTGTTTGCATTAACATCCATAACAGTGTTCAGTAATGTAGTTTGAATGAAATTAAAACAATATTAAAAACAAATTTGCAAAGTAATTTATATGGTGAAATCCGGATGAAAACATCAAATTATCAGCACATTTATTATTTATTATTTTTTAATTTATATATGTACAGTATATGCATGTCTACATATATTTTCTTCTTTTCCTGTTTTGTTGTGTTTCTGCTACTTTTGTATGCTTATTTCTATAGGTAACCTTGCAATTAGTTGCATGAATAGAAGGTAACCAGTAATTTTTTTCCCACACAGGGACTCTTTAATAGTCTTTAGTGTTTACCCTTCAAACAATAAAAAAAACATGATAGAAGTTATTCTCCAGCTTCTATTTGTCAGCGGCTGATCTATCCTCTGAGTGGCTTTGGGTGAAAAATTCGAACACAGAATTTACATGTTTTTTTGTCTGAGCACATTATGCACAGGCTATGAATGTCATGCATCACAAGAGATGTATGTTCAGTTTCATAGGCAGCGAGGTTGTGTTGACTTGCATTATTTTCTGAGGCCAGTTTCAGTTGTGCACCACATGGTGGAGCTATAGCACAACCTCTTTGCATAGTGGACACTCCTTCACAGTTGCTACCTCAATGGTGATGTTTTATGATCCAGCCAGCTATAGTATTTACATACATGCAGTACTATGCTCCATTAAATCCTGACTAGTCTCTTGAGAAAAAATATCACCAGCATCATTTATCTCATTCTTTATGTGCATATTTTGTGGTTAGAATGTATGCTAATGCACATTATTATAGGCATGCAAGTTGTTGCATGTTATATATCCAATTAAAATGCAAGATATTTGAGACACATCATGTAGTTTTGATGGCAATAGCAGAACCCAAACGTTTTTTTCTCTTGCCATAGGGTGATATATTTTGATTTAATGAAGCAGACACATTAACAGGAACCCGTGTATAGCTGCTCTGGATAGAAGCAGTGAACAAATTCATTGTCATGTATAACCCGTAGATATTTCACTCACACTGAGGATGAGGCAGGAATTGTAATGTGGGAGACACAGGTGTGCTACTTGTATTCTACAACTCGGACACACATGTCTTCCTCTATAATTAATCAAAGCCCTGAGCTATGAGTTTTCTGGAAAAATTCAAGGCAGACATAAACCAGTGGTTGTGCTCAAAAGTCCAAGTCAAAAATATTATAATGTATAATGTGTTCATATAATGTGGTCTAAACATACTGATAAAATATTATGCGATTAATAGTTAAAGACAGAAACATTCTTTAGGTTTAACTTATTTTACTTCAGATGATAATTTGTGTAAAATGTATCGATAGTTAATCTTACTTTGAAAAATGCAAGTTCTCAATTTAATAATCTCAGGTTTTACTGACCCACACCAACATTTAAGGGTGTTAAATAACACATTTTCACACTAATGACAGTCAAAGAAGCAGTTGCAACAGAGCTGGGAAATTTATTTTCTGTTTAAAAGTGCCTTTACAGTACCCCATGAGGTATACAATTTTGATGGGATGTGAGAAAGGTTGTCAATGACTGACGATGAAGGATCTGTGTAGAGGGTGTTATTATTACCAGTTACACATACTGTATGAACAAACAGACGCAGAGTCTCAATTTCATGGCACAATCTGATGACAACAGGAAAAAAATATATAAAGGAAAATCGATAATGAAGCCAGATTCTGTGTTTGACATGATAAAAATCCCGTCATTTAAAAGTAAGGATTTCATTCACAGTTGTGGTCCTATTTTGCATTTGCTCACATTCCTGCAATCACACGGGCGTGTGGCACCAAAAACTACACCTCGAAAGCCTGAAGCACACGTCTAAACAACCAAATGAAACATCCCTGGTGAGGTTCTCCGCCTTCTGATTTCAGCCTTTCTGTATATATATATGTATATATATATATTGCTTTTATTTAAATGCACACAAAAAAAAATCTCAGTGACAATTAACATTAACCAACCACGTACACACCCGTACACACCTGGGACATCACTAACTCAGAGGTTTCGTGTAAGGAGTGATATTGCACTGAATCTCAACGAACAAAAAAGGGGATCCCACTGGTGAGTCAGTACACCCACGACACGGGCACCCACTGTGGGGTGGAGCTGGCGCGCTCCATGGCCTCCTCTACACCTTTCACACTCTCGTCCACGTCGTTGTTGACCAGGACCACGTCGAAGAAGTGTCGGTACGTGGCCAGGATCTCGTCGGACTCTTTCTGGATCATCACCAGGTTTCCCGTCTAGGAGACAACACGACAAAAGATTAGCGGTCGCCAGCAGGATGGAAGCTGGGCCTTTTTTTTTTTTTTTTTAAAAAGCCTATTCAGTATATATGGAGATGACGATTTCACACCTGGGGAGCTGTGTTGGTGGGAGCGATGAACACCACGAGAGGTGCGAAATCAGCGGTCCTCAAAACTTTCAAGGTCTGCAGTAAAATGGAGAGGAAAAAAAAGCAGAAAAGACACAAAGAATTTGTGTTAGATTTATTAGATACATTGAACCAGCTTTGTTGAAAGATCATCATTTTCCTACTTTCACCTACAGGCGGTGCATCTTTTATTATAAAGGGAAACTTGTTTAATTTAAATGTGTTTTTCTGTATTTGTGAAGGCAGCATTTGAAACAGCAAGGCAAACAGGTTTTCCTTAATTACCATGGTTAAATATATGTTCAATTTCCTTAAATCTAACTATTCCATTCCTTGGGTGAAGTGTCCACAACAAGTTGCGTGTTCCAACCTGCGGTTCTACGTCCAGCATGGCGATTTTGCCCTGCTCCTGGATCTTCTGGATGGTCTCGATTTTGGTACCGAACATGTATCCCTGGAAGCTGCCGTACTCCAGTAGCTCATTCCCAGAGATGGACTTTGTCATGGCTTCATTAGAGATGAAATAATACTCCTGTCCGTCCTCCTCATCCTGACGGCGGGGTCTGGTGGTGTCTGCATAGGACCAGAGTTGAAAATTTAGCCCAGGGACAACCGATTGTGGTGCTTAGTTTTGTTTTTCAAGAGAAAAACATTACATCACTTACGTGGTGCAGGGTAGCAAAATTTCTTGGGGTATTTGGTCAATAGTGCATTTTTGATATGGCTCCTTCCAACACCTGGTGCACCTAAAAAGAGAAAATTTTCCAAAATAATAAGCATACAAAGTATTTTGTATCGGTAGTAAAACACAATGTTACTGTTACAGCACCAAAATACAGTATATCATCAATATCCACATCATCAAAACAATAAAATATATATTGATATTAATACTTTAGATTGTAGTTGTTTGTGTGATTATTTAATTGGGTCCTTTATAATTTACGTATAAAAACATCTTACCTTATTAATTATTGAACTTTGCATTGCAGATATTTTAACTTATTTTTTCCCCCCTCATATCAGTCTTATTTTATTTATGTCTATAGTAAAACACAATGTTAGCTTTTTTTTTTTTGCAATATTCTAACCGTTTTGCTCAGTCACAGTGACACTTCTGTAGTCACCTCACATGTAGATTTCTTTTGATACAAGGTACAAACTTTGTGGTTGTAGAGATATTCCATGTTTATTAGTATTTATAGCAAGGAAACTGAAATATAGGCCTGGAAATTAAGTTGTTAACCTTCAAGTCTGTCAAATTTTTAGGAACATGTATTACACACAATCAAAATTTGAGAAGAATTTGATACCTTTAATAAATAATGAGTTGGAAACAGGACACTTACCAATAAGCACCAGTGTTTTTCTATTAAAAGCAGGCAGCCGGACCACCTCCTCATAAGAAATCACATCTAGCTGGTCAAAAACTGCAAAAGAAGGGAATTTTCCGTTGTAGACAAAGGCAAACTTGTGCATAATTAAGAGAAGACAAGCTTCCAGTGTTACACTCACTCGAGCTGTGTTTAGCCAGGTATTTGTCTTTGCACTTCTTTTTCTTCCCGAACGGGCTGCAGGACTGACTGCCCTCTCTGGCCTTGCTTTTACTTGCCACCCGCCTGCAGTGGAAACAGATTTCATTTAGGAAGCAACACTTTTTTTTTGCTCGACGACATCGGCCTATAGTATTAACGGCCGTTTACCACTCCTGGAGCTCCGGGGAGGGTATCAGCCCAGCGAAGTCAGCGGTGCTGCTCTCCACGCTGCCCTGCCACCAGTTGGGATCTTGTTTGTCAATGATCCGGATGATGTCACCGGTTTCGAACTTTAGGCCCGCCTCCTTGCATGGGATGAGGTCGTCCTTGGTTGGGTCGTAGTCGAACTGGGCCCTCATGTACATCTGCAGGTTCAGAGCACATAAGGTGACATTGAAATTAGTAGAGAAGAATCAGCATTATCCATCTGTACTTTCCTGCATTTTAACTAACTTCTTAGCCTCAATACACTTCAAACCACCTTTACACTTTTTCTGAGCTCTATGAAAACTTTTTCTCCAGTTTACTTCCAGTGTCCTAAGATATCCGTCACAAATGGTTTCTGAACATCATATTTTACAGTCCCAGGAAAAATTCAAAGCTTGAGTTGAAATAATCAATTTTTTTTTTTCCACAAAAAGGCACATATCCTGAGTATATGAGCAAAAATACCAACCTCAGCTCATTCAAGATTGCTCTTGCATTTCCCACTGAAACAGTGCATCAGAAATCGTTGACAACTTGCTGCCAATCGCACTGAACCAAATACACCCATGTTGTTGTAATGAGAGCTTTACACACGTATAAATAGTATCCTTGTGAAGAAATATTTATACCGGCACTTTAAAACACATATAATGAGATTCTGCTGTTGTTAATTTGGAAATTCACCCTTAAACAGAATGCATACAGGTTTATGATTCGATCTTGGACGGTTCAAATTTTTTTTTTTTCCCAATAAAGGTCAATTACATTAATTGACATTCTGGAGCTGATCTTTTGGATCAACAGAAAAAACATCCATATGTACAGCTGCTAAAGTGCTGCTTATTTACAGCACAGTTTTGATTATTAGTCATCGAAGATCACAGCAGGAACATGTATGAATTCTCTTTAGGGCAAATAATCAGGAGGGTTAGTAATCAGTTCCCCAAATCACTCTGGTAGAAGTGGTACACGCTCAAAATGTGTACACTCACCAGGGTGGTCTGGGTACTAGAGAAATGATGCTCTAGGGGACTGAAGTTATGAAAAGCTTGTGAACTAGGTCTACATCATAATGGACTAGAAGCTTCAGAGTAGACTGCCATCACTGACCACAGCAAAGAACAGAAGTTAATGCAGCAATAAACTGCATAAAGATAAGAGCGGTGTCACCGAATAAAACGTTTTCCTTGTGGTTATTAAACGAAAGCTCTTCAGCAAATCATATATTAGAATAATGCACGCTGTCCAATCGATAGCCGTTGGCAGCTGGAGGAAACATGCTGTGGCCAGTAGATGGCAGAATGAAACACGCTACCCAAGTGTTTCAAGTCAACTAGCACAACTACTGAGAGCGATGTTCTTTGAATTCGAACTGATTTCATAGTCACCTGGAATGTTCATTGACTAATGGAAGATTCACCTAATAAAGAACAAAAATCCTTTTTTTTATATAAAAAAAAAAAAAAAAGGGGAGCAAGTTGAAGAATTAAAGGCGGGTAGAAAAGCCATCAAATGCACCTTTGTACATTACACCAATAAGAAAATATTTCTAGGTCCTAGTCCAAAAAATCATGCAAAAAAAGCGTAAAAAGTTATAATAATAAAGGTTATAAATATGAAACAGAATTCACTCGAACCCTAACGGAAAACAGGCAACACAAGGCAAGAGCGAGGTCATGTGATTACCTCACAGGCTCGGGATCGACTCTGCATGTTGGGAATGATCTTCATTGTGACCCTTCCATTGGTTTCTTTCTGTTTGCAGAGATGACACCGTTTTACTCGTTAGGCAATAGGTGAGATAATGACATACAGGTTAGCTTTAGTTAGATGGCACAAGCTTACCAGAACTTTTTGGAGCTGATCCACTGTTTGGTTCGTCACACTTTTTCCGTTAATTTCTGTTATTTCGTCCCCTTCATGTAAGGAGCCTGGGAAGAAATGTAAAAATCCAGTTATTGGACAATGTGGCCTAAACTAAAATATATAAATAAGAAAAAAAATCAATTTTGGATTTGAACTTTTATTCAGAGCGATGGTGCAGTGGTATAGAAAATAACCGACTGACTGGTTTTTGTTTCGTTTCTTTTTCTTAAATGAACAAGGACTATGGAAACATTTAAAGAGAAAGTTTTAATCCTAACAATAGAAAGATTAATTACTAATGGCAACTTACTTGTCCTAATAATTTAAATTTAAATAATTTCAACACTTTTTTCCAATTGTTTTTGTGGTTTATTAATTTATTTTTGAGGGTGCAGTGTCACGTTTTTATATTGTTTTGTGTCGTATGTATTTTTTTGCTTGTACTAATTAACCCCCCCCCCACCACCAAAAAAATGAGATATGTGTTTAGTACAGTCTTACAGTTACTCATCAGAACTCTACACGCCCACTAAGGCTAAGGTAATTACATATTTGCTCTGGCTGAGGAATAAAAAACAACAACATTATATTTGAGCACCATTAAGGTTGAGTGTTTTTTTTTTTTTCTAACCAGGTCAGTAAGCAAACGCCCCACTAGCACCCACATCAAAATCAATAGAGGATTTATTACCTTGTCTGTGGACCATGCCCCCATGTAATATTCTGGCCACGGTGCACCTCTGCTTGTCGTTCACCTTCAGAGTGACACCCTGCCCGGGACAAAAGACCATGGTTAAGGCGGATAACAAAAACACAAAATAGTGTTTGGGATGTATAAAAATTGTGCGTGTGTGTTTGTGTGTGTGTCTGTTTGGATGCATCAGGTTTACCATCGGCACAGAGGGAATCTTTTCAAATTCTACTTCTTTCATCTTGGTCAGCTCTGCGCTGTTCATGTGTCCAGCACTCCCGTTAGTGTAAATCTCTGCCCCTTTATTATCATGCGTTTGCATAGCCGCCTGTTAAATAAAAAGAAGAAAAAAAGGGGGGGGGGGGGGAGGTTATATTACTTTAATCTTAACAAAAGTCCCACGTCCGTTTATGAAAATAATCTCAAAACTTGATTCCAAAGAATTATGGTTGGTCGATATAAAAGAGTTCACTGATCATTATCAAACTGGAAGCTTTTTTCGCTGATGTCTGCCAACGGCTACGTTTCAGTTGCGGTTTCAACATATGTCCGAGGTTGAAAATTAACCCGGTGATAACACCTCATTAACCACGACCAGGGGTCTGGTCGGCCAGGTTCATGTGGTCATGGATACCACCAGTACCACCAGGTAGCCCCGCTGTGAGGAAACCCATTAGGCTTCGCTCGTTCGGACAGTTTCTGAAAGATTTCTCAGAAATGCAGAAATCCTTATTAATGGGACGTTTTTATGCATCTTCCAAGGTAGCCACCGGTCCAGATCAGCCGGTACAAGATTGTTTTCAAGGCATCTGAGAAAGATTCATGAGGGGAGGGGAGAGGGGAACTCAGCTCAATCACCTTCTATGTGTATCGCCCACCCCATATCATCCTGGAGGTGGGGATGGAGTGAAGCACTCAGCTGATAACCCCGGGGGGGGGGGGGGTGATTAGACGGGCAGATGGTGAGAGCCAGGTTGGGAATTCTGCCAGGTGGGGTCACCAGGGAGCCCCCTACTCTTAGTGATAAGTGCCAGGGGAAGACGGAATATAGAAGCACCACAGGATAACACACTCTTTAATCTCTGCGGCGGAGGAGGAGGGGGTCAAAATTGGCTTCCTATAGATATCACTCTTGGGTAGAACAATGAATACACAGTATCACAAGGCTTATAAATGTGTTACCCTGCTGACACCAGAGACAGATGTACTGCATCAGCACAAACTTCCTGTATTGAAAAATGACACATCAGCACTTACTTCAGCAAATATATATATATAATAAACCAATAAACATCTATATTGCCCTCCCTGTCTTTGAGCTCAGCCCTAAACTGCTAACAGCAGTTTGACGCATTAATGTCAGCGCATATTTTGACTCAAAAAATCTCATCTATGAATAAGGACGGTATTCTAGTGAGGTAAAATAAACAAATCCTATTTCTGTGTTCATAGAAACGTGAGTTCAGAGGTGAAAGACGTGCAACACGATAGCTATTTACCAGCATCGGGCTGTTATGGCTCGGGCCTGTACCGGGGGAGGAAACATTTTGGACGGTGTTCCTGTGTTGGAACAGATGAAATTACATCCTCTGAGAAAAGGAATCTATCCAGCAATCCTGCTCCACATAAAAGCACCACTTATTCACCCTGACACTGCACCGCGCTGATTTCTAACTCTGATATACAAACAGTGCCTTGCATTTTATTCCCTCTCCAAGAGCAAACTGTTAAACTGACGGATGTTCCCTGTCGACATTAGAAACCTTTAAATCCACCCTATCATAAACTTTCCCTCGGTTTTCATTCGAAGCTTTTAATGTCCCTAACAAGATATATTTGTGGGTTTATGTGCCAAAAAATCATTTCAATATAGTTTTACACCACCTCTCTAGAGCTGTAGAGAGAACAGGTTGTTTTGAGCATGTGGCATCATGATTAATGAGCCTCTACTCTGATTGGCTGATTTGAATGGCGGCAAATGTGTAATAGTGACATGGCATAGCTTGGTTTAAGGCATAGTTTCTGAAAAACGTCTGTGTATGGGACGGTTACATATAACACTGAGACCTCCTTATAGTCAAAGAGCAATTTAAACCTCACCTTCTACAATATGGGACCTCTAAGGTGAATGATGTTGACATTACAAACCTTAGACCTGTATCCACAAATATTGGACAGTTTTCCCTCAAGGCACAAAGCAGGATGTTTTTTTTTCTTTCCCCCTTTCTTTTTTAATTTCTCACCAAAGTGTAGCACTGAGCAGGAAGGAAACTGAAAAGTGTTCAATACCTAAAGGTTGAATATTATCACTGTGATAAACTCTTTAAGTAGCAATCTTTTGAAGAATAAAGGAAGTGACCACTTAAAGCAAGACTATTGTTTTTTTAATTAATATGCTACCTAAATGTAAGTTTGGTGTTGACTGGCTTTGAACTATGCATGTACTTTTTCAATTCATAACCATTAAAAGTTGTTTATTATGTTAATATATATTAATCGAGTTTAATTGATTTTATTAAAATTACATGTTTACCATTTAATGTGATATGTATAGCACGTCATGTGTAGAGCCAGGAAGATCAGCTGATTGCCATGGCATCAGATGCGTTTCAATGAACCAAAAAACAAATTAACTACAGGTGAATTTGGTAAAAGAGGTTGTGTATTAGAAGTTGTCTGTTTAAATATGCAAATGAGGAACTGGGGGCAGAACTTCCAGAACTGCCTATTGGACAAAGCCAGGTTCAAAATTTTTGATTCATCTTGTTGACATAATACTATATCTACTATTACTATATTATTAGATCTCAGTTTTTACAGATTCCTTTCACCCCAGAGACCAGAAAATGCTGTTAAGAGCCAAAAATGTTTTTGTTAATTAAAACTTATAAATATTTTATATAAACCATCCCCTCCTCCTTTCAGAATATAGTAAGGCCTAAAACTGGAAAGTTTTGTGTATGCAGGTGCTACAGAAGTGGGAAAATCTCTGAGTTTAGTGCAAGCTAATTTTAGGAGAAAACTACAAAGTGAAGAAAAATAAACATCTACATCTTTTTATTTGTCATTAGTCTGAAAGAACATATTATGGAGGCAAAATCTGTGTGAAAAACAGTGTCTTTGTCTACCCTGTCTCCCCTTAACACCAAATATTTTACCCCCTTTCGATTAAATGTCTCTCAACGCGATTTGGACAAATAAGCCCTATCAGCTCCGTCGCTCACATGATCAGAGGGTGAGGAGATAAAACGTGATTAAAGGTACAGTATCTGCTTTTGACTATCTGCCCTCCACTCCTATAGCCGGGGTCAGGAAGCCCTCTCAGAAAGCCGAATACCACTCTAGGGCGTGGAGATTTAAGCGGCGTAGTAAACAAACAGCCGGCTGAAAAAGGCGACGAGCTTTCAGGACAGGGCCGACTTCCCACTTCCTGTTCCTGAAAGTTCTACAGGCTGGTTCGGCTTCATCTGAACGCAGATTAATAAGTCACCTCTTGATAAGACTGTTCTATCTAAATTGTACGCTGGTATAGTGTCACCTCAGATGATCTCACGTGACTGATTGCATTATAATGCACTCTGTATCTTTCTTATCCTCTCTTGGCATGCAACAGATTTGCATTTCAAGCCAAGATTCATTAATTATTAACCCCCCCCCCCCTCTTGTAGGGTTTATAGTGGATTTCCTGTCAACAGGCAAAAAAAAGTATATCAACCTTTTACAGGGAGAAATAAGAGATCATTTTATCCTGCAGTGCTGGTAGGGCTGGTCGTGTTGAAAAGTCATCCTGCCTAAACTTGATTTAGTCAAAACATTCAGACATCCTCTTTATGTGAAAGCTGAGGTGGCGATGAGGCTGAAATAACAAGTCGTGCAGTCGTCCTCCAGTTTGATCGCTGTGAAGGATGTGGATGAATGAAGGGCTGTTTGTGCAGGGCAGGGCACCGCTCGGTGTAAGGCAGCGTGACGCTACAGAACAAGTCACTTTACTCACCTTCACACTCAGGTAAAAGTGCCTACGCGGTATGGAAAAGTATGGAATCCGACTCAGGTCATATCCAGGTCGGAATAAGTATAAGGGTGTATGGGAAAATATTTGCTTTCAGACTTCTAATTTTTAAAGTTTCCTAAAACTTTTGTGAGCAAGTTAGCGTTGAAGAAAGCAGCGATATCTTTGAAATGCACAAGGCAGTTATCAAAAAAGTGAACATGTTATCTTAGTTGCATAAGAAAATCTTCATGGCTGCACTCAAGTGATTAAAAAGGCTGCCCCCCCCCAATTAGTTTTGGTTTCTACTTAACTTAATAAAAGAAACAAAAAAATATCAGTAAGACAATAATGTTAACAGAAAACAGATTTGTACTCATATGTCAACGTGATCTGAAAAAATCTACTGGGAAGTTTGGAAAAGTCTGTAAATCTATGGGGGAAAAAAAGGAAGTGTAATGTGTAGGAACACTGATCTATAAATCACCTGTGGGAGTCTTCACACACACACACACAGTTCTCTCCGTGGTAAAGTAACAGATCACGTGACCTAACATTGAGACACTGATCTCACAAATCACCACAAGAACATGCTGGACAAGACTGTTGCTCATGTCTGTTGGACGACAAACTGCTGATGTCAGGAAAAGAGTTTCCTCCTATACCCCCCCCCCCCATCAACTCACTGCTGACTGTTCACATTCAGATTAGAATTTTTGCACGTAGAGTTCCTTCAGCAGTGCTGATGTCTGCCAGATCCAGCCCTCAACATGCACATTTCTTTCCAACTTGTCTTGACAAGTCGGAGCTGTGTTTTAAGCCGTTTCTCTGGCTTTACCGTGAAAACAGGTCAGTGAGTGTGTGTGATGCAGTAAACAAGCTGCGTGGCCTCAGCTGACAGGTGTTCCCACCTTAGAGCTCAGTTCTATTTGAGTTTGGCTCTTCACGGTATTAGTATTTTATTTATTTATTTATTTTGAATGAACCCAGGATGTGACCTACATGCACAGAAGTGCAATATAAAAGGCTTTAACAAAATTAGAGAACGTTCACAGCACAGGTCAAGGTGGCCGAAATCTGATGAGTTTTCCCTCATATGTGACCCTGATTGGTTTATTTCTGTACAGTTTTGAACGTATGAATTTGAGCAACAACAACAAAAAAAAAGATCTGTATCTATTTTAGAACCACAAAAAGTGGCCGAAATCTGAATTGAAAAGACCAGACTCGTATGACTTATGTAAATCCCCACAGATCTGAGTCACATATAAGCACAGAAAAAAGAGAGATCAGATTGGGGTCACGTTGGCCTGCGGTGTGAACCTAAATCATCAGTAGCAGCTCATCAACTGTCTGTATGCAAATCTACACTCAACTGTTACACTTAGATTAACCATTATTTATTTCTCATTTACATATCTATAACAAAGCTACTTTGAGATGACTTCACACTTACTGTTTTAACATGTTATTGGATTATGTAATTCAGGAAAACAGTAGTTTGACCACTAGCTCTCTGCCTCACATGACCTCAGGTGGAAATACAGACCTCCTGATGAGTTTCCCAAAGTTGACAAACGATTTCCACATTTTTTTTTGTTATTAGGAGGGGTGTGGGATGCAGAAGTGAAACTGCTAAAACACTGTCTAGTGGATTCCAGCTGAGCAATGCAGTAATTACAGGAAAGATCATACATGCACACTTCTTTGTTTCAGACATCAACACCCGAAAACACGACAGGGTCTATTTTTAGAGATCTTGTCAGGAAACAAACAGCAGTCATGTGCCCCCAGCGTTGTTTTTTCCCGGAAGCAAATTTTACTGTAAATTCTTAGAGGGTGGGGGAGGCATACTAAAGGAAAAAAAGAAGAAGAAGAAGAAGAAGAAGAAGAAGGTAAAGGAAACCAACACCTTACCTTGTCAGACTTTGGTTTGTTTTGGAGGAGCTGCTCCAGGTACAGGTCAGAGAGAGCTGTCCGGCCGCTGCTCGCCGGCTCCAGGATAACTGCGGTTTCGTTTTTATTGGATTTTAACGTCATCTTCCTCTGTTGGCTTGAAATCAGCACAAAAAAAAAATAATAAACTATGAACCCGACGTGCCTCCCCTCCTCCTAATGTTCAAGGTCCGCAAGAGGCAGGCCAAGAAAACGCTGCGAGAGAAAGAGAGAGAGAGGGAGAGGAAACCGCTGATAGAGAGTCCCGATGTTGTGATAAGGCCCTCAGATAAAAGTCCAAGGTTCTGATCGGCAGCAGATGAGGGACATGAGATATCTGCTGCGAGGACACCGCTGACAAAGCAAGTAAACATGCAGCCGACTGCTGCTCAGGGGCAGGCTGCTGCTGCTGCCTTCACGGCCGCCCCGCGAGCTCTGAAACCGCGCGACTCGACGCGTCCGAGTAGGAGTCAGTTACTTCTATGAGGAAATTAAAGCAAAATAGGCAACCTAACATAGTGTTTTTTATCTTACTGGGGGGTTCCCGTATTATAGTTAAGTTTATAAGTATATATTTTTCCTCCTTGGCTCTGTTTTTTTTTTTTGAATGCATAACCGCCCCTACTTTAACTAATCGCCCCGCAAACTTCCAGGTTCTGGCGCTGTCCCCTATTTATAGACGCGTGTCGGAAAGTCCCACAATCGTGGCGGCGCGTGAACGCGGCATTACCGCAGCGGTCTCAGCAGGGCTGCAACAGCGAGCTACAGGAAGGGGAATAAATCCCCGCGGACGCTGCTCCATGCAGCTCTGGCGCTGCACACGAATTAGCAGCTGCAATGTTAAAAGACAGTCCGGGTGCTGCTTTTAACCACGAGGAACGGGAATATCACAAATATCAATGAATGCTCTCACGCTGCATGAAATTAATAGACTACAAAAAATGGCGACAGTGTTGCACACGTGTTTTTTTTAATGTGCAGCTATGTAGTAGCTAGAGGGGCCATCATGTTCCAGGGTGTATGAAAATAGGTCAACTCACTCTTAGTGTTTCACAAATCATCTAGGTTATATAAAAAATGGTAAGTGTTCTATTAAAAAACATTTTTGTGCAGTGTGCTTGCACACGTTTAATATGAAAAATTTGATATTGAGTGTTGATACACATACTGGTGTGTGATAAATGTTCCTTCTTGGATCTAAGATTGTTGCTGTTTAGATGCTGTGTCATATAATGTGAATTACTCCATAAAGTAATTATAATTATTATTTATAATAATTCATTACTCTAAACTGTTTATTTCAGAACAGTTTGAATTTTGATATCACAATCCCCAACCCTCCCCAAGATGATATAATCTGTATCAGATATAAAATTTTGAGTGTCCCACTCTGAATTGAGAAGATCAGATTTGTGTGACTTGTTCTGTTCACACTGTTCTGAAAATCCCCACCAGATCTAAGTGACATTTTCAGATTTATGTTCCCAAGACATGTTGGATACCCAGGAAAAGTAATTTATCAGATACCAGTAAAGAGGGATTTGACATCATATATTGTGCTTAACCTACAATATAAATGTTGGATTATCAAATCGGACTTTTATACCAAATCAGAGCACTGACTCAGAGTGTTGATCATGTTCATGGAAGATGAATGTTTCCTGGTTGTGGCATTGTTGCTGGTCGAATGCTGTGTCATATAATGTGAATTATTCTATTAAACGTATTGATTGATTTTCATTTGGAGTCTCCGTTGTGCTGAGCCCTCTTATTTTCACTGGTTACCAGAAATCGACAGGTTGCCCACTCAAGGAGCTAGAGTAGGTTACAGTCGCCCAACCAGGTGAGCTGCAGCTGCTGGTTTCCAGTGGGGACTCCAGAGGGAGCCAGCATGCTGGTTAGCAGCAGCCGTCCACCACTAACATGGTCTCTTCACACAGGTCATCATGGAGAGGGCTGAGGAGCTAACTTAAAGGACAAGTGCAACGTTTTCCACGTCTGTCTTAAAACAACATTTTCCTTAATGCTGATTATTAATAGTTCCCTTCACATTGAACATAGAGACATGTAGTAGGGGCTAACAACCACAACCAATATAAAGCTTTGGCAATCAAACTGAGTAAAATCAAGAAGACATTTTTAAATTTGTTCAGTCTATTTATTGCCAAAGTTACAATTTACTTTAACAGCAAATAACATGTCTGGTCATATGATTCTCTTGTTTAAAGGGGTTATGTGTAACGTTTGTAAATAGTTTACAGTAAGTTGACACCTAACAACCTACCAGACACAACCAGTCCCACGGGGTCAGTGTGTGTTTATTTGTTATGTGTGTGTTTGTGTGTGTGTGTGTGTGGTGTGTATGTGAGAGAGAGAGCTACAGCAGGGAGAAAGACATGCTGCATTTTGCTGAAGTACAGTGCAAAACATGCTGTGTTGTGTCTGTGTAGATTCTCACTCATCAAGGTCATTGTAGTGTCAAAGGAGTTACTTGTAAGCAACTGGACTTTTTATTGTAGCTTGAAGACGTTTCACCTCTTATCCAAAAGGCTTCTTCAGTTTTGGCCTGATGCTGCATCAGGCCTTTTGGATAAAAGGTGAAATGTCTTCAAGCTACAAGAAAAAGTCCAGTTGTTTACAAGTAACTCCTTTGACACATGATGTGTTGTGTTATGGTTAAGGTGAGAGGTGGAAACCACCTGAAATAATCTCAAGATGCTGCAAGCAAGTCGTGTAAAGTTGAGATTAAAATAGAAAAAATAATAAACTTCTGAAGTACCTTTTATCCACCTGTAACAACAGTGTTTTGTTACATTCTCCAACCTCATGGAAGTGTGATAATAAATTGCTTTCCTTTTTTTTCTTTTTTTACACATCTTATTTTTAGCAGCCCTACTGCAACATCAAGAAAATGGCTCGCTCAAAGGTCCAATCTGGCTGGGTAACCCGCTGTTTCACCGCACATAAACGTGAAGCCAGGGAGCATTTATCAGGTCTTGAGGGACAACACATTGCCAGTTTGGATATGTAAATGTTTCGTAAGACAGGAGATAACGTCACCTGCTCCTTAAAAAAAAACCTAAAGTGAGAAAACCCCTTGAATTTCAATGCAACAGTAGACTGACTGAATATGGAATCAGCTATACATCATATTGTTGAAATGTGGGGGGCATTTCAACAATATGATGTATAGCTGATTTATACTAAGACATAACTCTCTGCAAATGATTTGCTTATGTATAATTATGTAAAGTTAATTATATTTATAATGTATTTAATCACATAAAAATGAGAGGAGAAATTTGCCAGTGTTGTTACTTATATATAAATATGTACTAGTCCAGCCTGATTAAGATCAAACAAAATTGAATGTGGCCCATGAAGTAAGTTCAGTCTGACACCTGTGGTATGCTAACCAGAAACTGCAAATACACTCAAAGAAGAAGCAAAAAAAAACATTTGCTCACTCATACAAATCCACCATCAAGTGCACAAAGCAAGGTCCATAAAGACCTGGATGACAGAGTCTGGTGTGGATGAACTCGACCTTCCTCAACCCGATAGATGGAACACCTTTGGGCCTTTTCATCCAACATCAGTGTGTGACCTCACAAATGTGCTTTTGGAAGAATGGTCAAGACATTCCCATGAATCCACTCCTAAACCGCATGGACAGCCTTCCCAGATGATTAAATGTCACTTGAATTCATATACGAGCCAAGGCAGGTAGCGACTACTTTTGGCCATACAACGTATGCAGTGAGAGAAATACATATCCCAGTAGTACCTGTGTGAATTAAAGCTATTATAGACTATTATAATAAAATGACTTGCATTCATGCAACACTAAAGGGTGGTTCCGCAGATACGTATTTTGTTGTTTGATTTCTAATTTGGTGAAATCCCTTTATTATGACCTGTAACTGAGTGCAGAAAGTCACAGCAGGTCCAGACCAGGGCGCACAAACCGCGGGTAGACGTGACTCAGGCGTTCCGGACATCCGGGTTACTGAGCCACAGCGAACCACGCATGTGTGTAGCCGCTGGTAGGAGTGTATGTGTGCGTGTGTGTGTGTCCGGTTCTGGGATTTACAGTATGGATGTATTGCGTCTTATCTCGCACTTTCTGTTCAGACAGGCGCATTTTATGGCATCACACCTCTGAGTTTCCAGAGGAGGGAACGCGCTGCTGTAGTTCGCTCACAAAGCAGCGTGCGTTCCAAGTCGAGTGAGGGTTTTTTTGTGTGTGTAATTGAAAAATAAATGATTACAACGGCGATGTTGGGCTCGTTGAAGCGGTCGTGGCGACCTGCGTATAAACAGCTCGTGTCTGGCCTCAGAAACACACAGACGCGAGGCTGCAGCGCGCGAGCTGCAACTTTCCAATTACGCGACGACTGTCTCGGTGAGTGCAAATACATCCTTATAACCTTCTATGCAACTTTTTTTCTTTGCTTTACCACACTAAAACTCCACCGTTCGCCAGTGTTAAACTACGGGAGGACTCTGATGCACTTGAACTACGTGTGGCTTCGGGATCACTGCCGCTCCGAGTCCTCGTACAGCACCAAGACCAACCAGAGGAACCTGGACACCGGCGCCATAGACCTCAGCATCCGGCCCGAACACACGGCGGTGCAGGACGGACACCTGGTCCTCACCTGTAAGTCACGCACGCATCGGTGGGCTGCAGCATGAGCTGCTGGGGTGTTGGGAGTTCCATCATTGTAAATAAAGCCACAGATCATTACGCAAGGCCGCCTCCAGGCCGCGTTCATGCACGGTATCTGAATCACTGCAAACCAGTAGAAGCAGCAACACGTGAACTCACGTATTAGTGTGTTATTGCCTGTGCATTTGTCAAAGAAGTTGTTTTGTGCTAATGTGGTTCATATTCTCAAAGGTTTTATATCTTGGAAAAGTAGATTTTATGAGAAGGTCTAAGTGCTATATATACACACTACACTCAAAAGTTTGGGGTCACCTAGAAATGTCCTTGGTTTTGAAAGAAAAACAATGTTTTCTCAATGAATATAACATTAAACTAATTAGTAATACACTCTATACATTGTTATTGTGGTAAATGACTATTCTAGCTGTAAATGTCGTGTTTTCTAATGCAATATCTCCTGTGTTTGAAGGAGATTTTTTTTTTATTTCAAATAAAAATCATTATTTCTAACCTTTTCAATGTCTTGACTATATGTTCTATTCATTTTGCAGCTCATTTGATAAATAAAAGTGTGACCTTTCATGGAAAACACAAAATTGTCTGGGTGACCCCAAACTTTTGAACAACATTGTAAATACTGCCCCGTGTTCCTCTATTTGGAAATTGTACTACTGTCTATAAAGTGATGAAGCAGTCATCTAATAGTGTGCTGTGTGTGCGACTATATTTTTCTCAGGGCTTCTAACGATTAACATCGATTGGAGAGAAAGGTGAAATAAATATTTCTTTTTGCACTAACAAGAAAAGTCAATATTTGTATGCAGTCGTATTAAATATATATTGAATATTGTGTTGTTGGTTGGCGACTCACACACATTTGCGCCTTTTACAATCAGAATTGTACATGTTACAAACTGGTTCCATGTATCAAGCATTGGCTAAATAATCATCTTTACTGTTTGAGCCAAGGTTTGAAAAAGATGTATGAAAATCAATAATCCATTATAGACTACAAATTACAGCCTTAGAATATTTACTATTAGTTTTAATCATCTACTCTTAGTGAACCGATACATTTATCCAGGGATAGTCTCTTAGGTATTTCTGCTTGTAATCAACCTAAGAGGAAATTGATTTGAAGAGTGCTACTTCTGAGTGATAATTTCTCGTTTAGCACTTACAACACATACGGAAATTACTGTAGCTGTGAATGACAATATAATTAGCGCGCAGCACGTGATTATGGGCCAGATATGGTGGACTTTTCCCTTGATGCTTCATTGTCTAGAGTCACTCATGTAGTCGGGTAATGAGATACACCTTTGACAGTTTCAGTTTTATTGCATTATTATCGTAACCTGTTTTCCATTTGCCACGCTGGGTCGTGCCAAAGACTGACGCCTCCCCTGTAGCAAAGGCCTGTCACAGTGTTTTCATGTGATGCTGCGTTTTACATCAGCTGACACATGAGGGCCCACTGCCCCCTAAGACAGCCGATGATGATGATGATGATGATGATGCACACACTTCTGTGGGCGTACTGGTGATCCCGCCTCTCCCTGGTAGTGGTGCTTATTCAAGGTCAGAAGAGTCTGAGCATGCGCATTCTGGCCAGGATCAAACTCCATTCCTACACTAGTGGTACCATGCCAAAACTACTAGATAGTTTTAACTATGTTTTAAAAAACTAAAAACTCATGCTATCAGCTAGTTTTATATTCTAGGGGTAATAAATACTTCAAATGTATAATTCTCTTTCCGGTTACTTTATAAAGCAGAGTGCATCTCATTCAGATAGCGTTGTACTAGCCGTCATTGAATTGATTTGCTGAATGCTGAACTTCACTAGTGTCTCATGGGTATTTACGTTGTATGCAGACCAGAGCCTCTATCTACTCATTTGCTGCATACATATGGTAAGTTTTCATGAGGTGTTCTGTGATCCGTTTTACCCTGATGTGCTGTAGAAGAGGGCTTTTTTTCTGTTTAAATTTATTCATGTACATATAGACTGAACTCACCAGTTTACTTGAAACCAGCAGCTGGATAAAGAGGAAATTTCTTATAACTTACTAACATTGCCAATTCTCAACATTTAAGATGTGCATTGCTAATATTGAAAAAGAAATTAAGTCATGATTTCCAGAATATAAATTGGTACACAACTTTGATGACCTCAAATAGGCTTTAAGCCCTTACTCACGATTGGTAAAGACACAGTTTTAACAGTAACATGTGCTTTTAAAATAATTCTTGCCATGTTATATTCAAGGCTTATTATACTTTTTCCCCCCCTAAATCTCAGAGTGCCTCTGCTTTTTGTCTCTTTTCTTCGGATAACAATAACTTTGTGTTTCTGTTTTCCAGGGCCCGGTGGCCATGTGTCGAAGTACAGCCTGAGCTGGTTGGCTGAGAACAGCTATGAGGGGAAGAAGCAGATCAGCGTGCAGCCACGCGTCCTGTGGAACTCAGACATCTACACGGGGGCAAAGATACCCTCCGCCAGGTGGGACAAGTTTATGAGCTGCGATGACGAACTGAAGAAATTCCTCCAGAACTACCTTCTGTACGGGATCGCTTTCGTAGATGACGTGCCGGCTACAGTTGAGGCCACAGAGGCAGTTACCCAGAGGGTCAGCCTCATCAGGTATGGGGTGTATTCTCCTACTATCCTGCACTTAATTTTATGTTACCATTCTCTGGTGATAGCGGAAGCATTTGGCCTCCACTACACAAATCCTGACTCGTGTCTTGTGCATCACTTATCCACAAGAGCGACGACGTATGGACGGATGTGGTGCTTCACTTCGGATTTTTCCAGAGGAGACAGCGCTTACAGCCAGTTGGCTC
Source organism: Eupleurogrammus muticus (assembly GCA_036785175.1). Classification (NCBI taxonomy): domain Eukaryota; kingdom Metazoa; phylum Chordata; class Actinopteri; order Scombriformes; family Trichiuridae; genus Eupleurogrammus; species Eupleurogrammus muticus. Next base: position 16,857,657 of record JAYKQN010000007.1, on the reverse strand, counting down.
TGGACCGTCACACTGACACCTCGTACTTCCAGGAACCATGTGGGTAAGTGAAGGAGAGAAGGACTGAGGTGGGATTTAACAACACTCCCACGGCAACTGAGACAAAGGAAACAATGTAGCACAGAATCACAGATGTCCACAATGCTTACTTTATACTGAACAGTTTCAATTTTTTACGTACCATAACTTAAGTCCAAGTATATATAGAGAAGAAGAAGTTTAAAATAAACCCATCTAATTATGGTCAGGGTTATTACACATTTCTATTTAAAACCAGCTTATTCTATTTAATTTTTTTTTAAATTGCAGAATACAGGTTTTTCACTGCCTCAAGCATGAGGGAACCGGGGGAAAGACGCTACTCGTGGATGGGTTTTACGCTGCTGAAAAAGTACGGCAGCAGTCGCCGGAAAACTTTGAGCTGCTGGCCAGTGTACCCATCAAACACGAGTACATCGAAGACATAGACAACCACCGGAACCACATGATCGGCATCGGGCCTGTGATTAACGTCTATCCCTGGAACAATGAAGTCTACATGATCCGGTGTGTGACTTTTATTTTTAACTGGATTCAACCTGCTACTCAAATTGACATTCTGGACCAGGATTGGCCGAGAACTAGTGACAGATGACAAAATCCAGACAAATTTGAAAACATGCTTCTGTTGTCAAACTCTGCACAAACATCATTCTGTTGAGTGAAGCTTTGACAGCAAGAAATAAAACACTTTTGGAATAGAGGAGGATTTTACATCTTTACATATTTTTGTCATTGTTGCACTTTAAAAGATTTAAGACTTTTGTTAGGACTATTTCAAACTAATTTACCGCTGATATGAAGTCACCATGACTTCATATCATATTTAAACACACACGTGACATGTATCAGAAAATATTACACTCTTAGAAAGCAATTAAGGTTAAGCTTTAAAATCGTGCTGAATTATAGTTTAATTAGAGTTTTATACAGCTTGCTGTTAAGTAAAACACAAAAATGAAAAAATTGAACTTCTTTTAAAAGTAATAATACAGTAGATCACTTCCAACAAGGGGATTTTGTACATATCCTTTTTTTTTATTATTATCTTGTATTTTTTTTTAAGGATAAGTTTTTTTTTCTTAAAGAAATAAACATAAAACTCAGAGACTGTTACTTCATTGGTTTTTAACCTTGTTTTCCTTTTCTGTTTTTTCTTAAAATAGATACAACAACTATGACCGATCAGTGATTAACACAATCCCCCATGATGCTGTTCAGCGTTGGTATGTGGCACATCGACATCTGACGACAGAGCTCAGGCGACCAGAGAACGAGCTCTGGGTGAAACTGACTCCAGGAAAAGTAAGAAACAATCGAAAAAATGGTAACAATTTACTTGAACGGGGATTCATGACACAGTCATTATCATGACATGACACCTTGAACAATAATGAATAATTATGACATTTTTTGTTAAGTGTAATTCTGTAAAAATCAATTGAGCTAATGACATCATAATGAATACCCTCATTTAGGTTACAATCATAATTGCCCTGCGACAGCTAATGTTAAAACGAACTATATGTTATGGCTTAAAGTCAATGTAAAATATAATCTAGTTTTTTTGAGATTGAGAGTAAGATCTGCATTTTTATGACGGGTTATTTTATCCTGATTTATTTTGTCATATGTAAGTTGTCATAACAAAGTGTCAAACTATGTCAACTTTGTATAGAAAAGTGACATAATTTATCGAATGACACTTAACAATGACTGTAATAAGTAATAGGCATTATGTTATGATTATTACAGTTTTATGAACCCTCCCCCATTCAAGTGTTACCGAAAAATAATGCTTCTCCAAATATCAAAATAAACTAATGAATATGCAGCTGTAAGTTAAAAGAAACAGAGAGACACAAATTATTTTGTATTGTAAGGAACTTATCTCCCTCTCTTGTCTTCATTAGGTGCTTTTTATTGACAACTGGCGAGTCATGCATGGGAGGGAGTCTTTCACCGGTGTGAGACAGCTCTGCGGATGTTATCTGACCAGGGACGACGTCCTCAGCGCTGCACGCGGCTTCGATCTGCAGGCGTGATGCAGGACAAATAAAAAACACCTGTTGCCTCCTGTGCCTTATCTAGTTAGCCTGTAGTGTACTGGTGATGTAAAGTCCGTTTTCTGGACTGCACATACGCAGGATAACATAATAATTTTACTGGATGTTGAGTTTAAATGCTGAACATATAGGAGATCATGCAATAGAGCAATTAAAAAAAACATCCACTGTAACAATCCAAAGTCCAAGAGTTCAAGTGATACCATCGTTATTGCATTTTTCCGTCATAAGGTGTGTGTGCACAACTCGCTCCTCTGTCTAATCGCAAACTCACTGTGATCTGATGATTTTTAGAATAAAAAATAAACACCGGCCGATATGATGAAGTCGGCAAAAAATGGCTTGCCTCAGATATTTGCTTGTTTATTCATTTTTCCTTTTAGGCATCGGCCTGAAAAAGTACACTTCAAAATTGTCGGCAATGTTAGGGTGAGGACAATTTATGATTTAATTACTTTCATTAAAATGAAGGTGCTGTGAGTAAAGCATACCCACCGTTTGTCTCCTTAAAGACGTCAAGTGGCTCTTCAATATTTCTCTGTTAAGGGAAACGTATTCAAGGTGCTGCCTTCACACTTGCCACATATTCATAAATTTGTGGATACTCGCTCGGCTTTGGCAGAGGGTACACAGGGTGCTTTGCATAAAATTTATGGAATTCATTGCACCAAGGAAAGAACTGTATAAAATATGCTTTTACTAATGGGGAAATAAATAAGGTTGCTGTATCTGTACTACAAAATGTCTATAAGTTAGGTGCAGCTGTTAATAGAGTTGGAGATTAGAACCTATTACCCAGTGATTTCTGGCTTTCACTTTTTGTCCTGGAATGAAATGGAGCAGGGTTTCATCTGTATCATCTTAACCTTATATTGATGTAGAATAAAATATGTACATATAATCCAAAGACATTTATGTGTATAATTGAAAGGTAGGATATTAAGTGTGGATAGATTTAAACAATTCTTGTTATTGAAAGGGGAGTCTCACACTGAGGACAAAACTATCTTTATTCTCTGAGTGATGAAACAGATGTGGACTGTACAGCTGAATCACTCCGTGTCTGCAAGAACTGACAGAGGAAACAATCAAAAACAAGGCCAATGCCGAGCCAAGAAGCTTGAGAATCTAAAATCTGACCAAAGAATACATGAGGCAGCAACACACCACACACACACACACACACACACACACACACTATTAAGCACACTGCATTAAACTAAGAAAGAGAGGAGGAAAGAGCAAAAGGAGAGAAGATGTTAGGAAAGGAGGGGAGGGGCGACATCCAAACATGAATATTACATAACTATTTATCTTGAAATACATACTCATTCTTCTTTGACCTAGTAAAATTATTGCCTAAGTCATTTTTGGTTTGGCCTAAATCATCTCTTGATGATGCTGCCATGAAAGAATCACACTCTTTATTCCCTGTAGGACAATTGTCATTTTGCCTAGGCCAATTTTATTTTATTTTTCAAACTCAAAGTTTTTTTGTGCTTTGACCTTACGACTGCTTTATTCATGATTCTTGAGTCAACCGCTGCTGGTGAGAGATAAAGGCTATTTAGGCTATAATGTTTTACAGTGATTTAGGCTAAATTTCACAGACCAGCTTGATTCACCTTGTTTAATTTAACTCCAGGTAATGTAAGTTTAGAGTTTGCACCATGGAATGAAAGGACAGTTTAATCAAGGGTTAAAGTTGCCTAAAGTCACCCTAGAATGTTCAAAAATTAGCCTGAGTCACTTTATTCTTTAAAGTTACATATGTGACACAAACCACATGTGTGTCCACAGTCATCCACTGTCAAGGTTCTTTTGATTGAAATGATTCATACATATAATATCTCTGCAGTTTTTTGTGTCATACTAAAAAAATTGAACAAAAAAATGACTCAAGGTCTTGCACAACTTAAATGCAGTCACATAAAAGATTACATTGGCAAGAACAAATTTAATAAGTAACATATAAAATAAGAAATGGAAACAGTGTTTGCAAAACCCTTATCTAGTCAAGGGACAAAGGGGCAGATTCTATCTACAGCTAAGGGGCTAGAAGTCTGCTGCCACCTCCATGATATCTGATATTGTCAAACTGGAAGAACAATATGAATCAACAGGTCAGAAAAAAAACAATATTTAATCACCATCAGCAAATTACTTGAAACACAAAAGTCATATTTCACCTGCATTTGCTTGACAGTTCCTATTACCAAAGATCAATAGAAGATTGATCTGGTGTTCCTTTCAACCTTCCCAAGTTTGGATCACCATTCGTACTATGAAAACATTTGATTTTTGTATTGTAGCTGTATCATTTTTATCATCATGTTTTGAAACAATAATGTCCTGTAAAAAAAACAAAAAAAACCAGGTGTGACCAAAAAACATAACTCTAAAAGAAAAAAACACGTGCATTACAGCTCCCAGTTAAACACAGCAAGGATATATTTATCACATGAATCCTTTGCATGATGCACTCTGTCAAGGTTGTTAAACATAAAATAAAACCAGATGTTAGTTGTGATATACTGTGTATCTAAGACCAAATGAGTCATTGATATGCACCAAGTGTCACACTTGAAATGGTAAAATGAATAAAGCACTAGGGACAAGCTAAAAGCAGAATAACTTCTTTTTTTTGATTCAGAACACATGGAACAAAGCATGAACATGAGCTTCATCGTGTTGTTTCAATCTGAGAATGACGTATCTTGAAGACTTGAATATGCTGGACATCCTGTTTCTCAGAAAGCGTGACGTCATCCCCAGCTGTTTTCACCCTGGCCTTTTTTTTTAGGCCTGAGGCTCTTCCGCCTCATCGTGGAGGTTGATGGTTGCCACGGGAACGGTGTCTGAGGCTTCCTGCGGCCGAGGGGGGCTCCTCCTAGTGGACAGAGAGAGAGCTGACGTTGACGCCGACTCATTTTACAGATGACACGGTGAAACGTTAACAGGAAGAGCCTCACTTCATCTCGTTGGCCTCCGCCGCTTTGACCGCTCGGTACTTGTGTTTCTTCACTCTGTGAGCAAGGAACCACACCCCCAGGACGATCAGGACACACCCCAGCAATGCGCCGATCACTGCGCCGGCAACCACCCCGTCTCCCATTTCTGTGCAGAAATGAAACAATTTTTCTTTTCAACATTTCATGCTCATGTGCTTTTTTTGTGCAGATACAAAAGCAAACGTGAACAAACCTTCACTCAGCTCGACGGTGCAGGACGAAAACCCCACCACATTCGTAGCGTTGCACTGGTACTCCCCAAACTCAAACTCAGATATATTTCTGATTTGTAATATTCCAGAGGTGGTCGCTGAGGAGACAAGGGCACGCGTGTGTTTTTTTAGGAAGAGGATGAATGTGTGCACCTATTCATATCAAGAACTCACTTATCACTTACTTCTTCCCAGTATGGGCCTCCTGGTCTTTGTTTTATCCAGCCGGATCCACGTGTACGTCGGGGCAGGGCTCCCGAGCTCACTGTGGCAGGTCAGGGTGACCAGGTGACCCGATTCCACGTCACCGTGGACGGCGCAGTAAGGAGTGGACGGGGGCTCTGCCAGACCACAAGGAGCACGCGCTTGTTTATAGGTCACTTCATATTCAGTGGTAGATCTGACCTGACATTGTCACGCAGCATATGCACCACATATAGAAACAGTCAGCATTTTTCCACGGCAGTTTGGTGAACAACGGCTGAAATAATTAGTTCTGGTAAGAATATATAATTTGGTGGGACACAAATTCAATACCATGCGAAAACAGGCTCATTCAAAGTCGTATGTGTCACATCACTCGTGACAAGGAGAGTTATCAGATTTCAGATTCGGGTCGCACGCAACACACAGCACCATGTGTCTCATCATTAGTCATCACGAGGCAGGAAGTGCGTTGGGAGTGTCCTCATTGTTCCTGAGTTGAGACTCAATCCCTACTCCTATATTTCAGGGTTCCTGCCTTGACTGCTGTTCTATTAAATCTAAAATTACAATTCTGTCTCCACATTAATATAAACACTGATTTCTGATGTATTTTCAAACTTATTTGTAATACATGTAGGACTGCTCACTCTCTTTAAAATTGTTCTGTAGTATGATATGTAAAATAATTGGTGAAATGGCCTTTGAGCCCATGATATTAATCCGTATATATTCATACTGTGCTTATTCAGACAATCAGTGTGAGGAAAGTGTCCTGTCCTTTTTTTTTCATATAAACTACAAGAAGTGCGGTTAGCACACAGCAGCAGATGCTGATATTCTGAATGCAGCACAGAGATACAGTCACAGTCCTACTCTAATTTCCAACACTGACAATGAGGAGACTGCTGCAGTAACCATGGAAACTACAGAGGATACTGAGGCCTGCGAGGTTGTCCTGGTAACTCGCTGAATGAGAGGATTCAAACTGAATGCTGAATCCCCTAATCACACTATTGAGGGCCACTGTTTTAATAGATGTGTTAATGTTACGACACTGGTAATAGATGCAGTAATCTCTGATGGGGGAAGAGCGCTGACACGTTTGAGTGCGATCGAGGTCCTATGCTGGATTTCACCCGCAGGAATTCAGGCAGGATTTTTGTTGGAATATACTCAGGTAAAAGCAAGAGTATCTCACGCAGACTGTTAAGGATCGCCTTACTCTCTCTAGAATTATTAAAGGTACAGTTTGTTGTTTCTGGCGACATCTAGTGGTGGAATTGCAGATCTCAACCAACAGAATACCTCATCTATATTTCATTTCCACCAAGTCTGTTTCACTAGATGCTGCTAAATCTTACACAGTGGACTGAATAGAAGGACAAAATGACAAATGAGTATTCAGAAGGGTCACTGTGGGCTTATAAAATGTTATAAAACACAATACATGTAGGTGAAGATCATTTTAGTGGCTCCTAGTAGTTACCTTAACTACATAGTCAGATGAAGGTTCTGTTAGTCAGTTAGAATCACATAAGTAGTCTTTTTTTTTAAAGTTACCACCCAGTTTTAGCAACAAATCTTGGAGGATTGCTTTGAGTCTGGAGTTGAGTGAAGCGTTCAGAGAACTGGGAGTTATTGGAACCTACATTCTCAGGGACCAGAGTCGACAAAGAAACTGCTGCTTTGCTTCTGCCCTCCTTTTCCAGGTAGCCACGCCTTCACAAGTATGTCAACAACGGCCGAAGCATCGGCAAGAGGTTCAGATTAGGCCGTGAAAGCGGTTTCGAAAGCACCAGCAGCCTCATGTTGTATGACTACACCCATGAGCACTATTCCGAAAGCAGAATGTCAGCGCGCCATTTTCCACTATCGGTAGCTACCCGTCATAATGCAAATATTCATGCGATACTGCTAATGGGTGTGGTCCAGTAGCATGAATTCCCCTGTGCCCTCATTGTTCTTACTTACTCTACTTCTTTTGTCAGGAATAGGTGAATAATCTCAGAGTCTAGCTTGAATTTAAAATATTGAATGCACTTCCTTCTCCTGTATAAGTAATCTGAGGAAATCGGATCTGATCTTACCGAGAACCTTTACAAACACACTGGCCTGGGCCTGTCCACTTGCATCAGGCGCATTGTGAATCTCACAGGTGTAGACGCCCGAATCAGACGGCTGCATGTTGCTTATCATCACTGAAGCGTTTCTGGTTGTGCCAGGAGCAGAGGGAGGCTGGATTCGGCCCTGGTAAGCCTTGGTGATGTAATCCTTTCCTCCTTGATAATAAAACACCTGAAACCAAACAGCAGAAAAACACACCAACACAATAAACACACGTTTTTGCAAATTATAGCGCAGTAAAACCATTCAAGAGGTCTGAGTGTTATCATTTGAAGAAATTAAACCTCTGAAGCTCCAATAATTATAGACTCTAGAGAGGCATACATTTATAGACCTGTGAGGTCAACTCATTTCAATCAGTTTCTGCTTCTTGGTTTCTAGGTGCTGTGAACACTACAGACTGCAGGTGGTAAACAGGTGTGGCAAAAAAAAAATTATTGACTTAGGTCAAATACAAAACGTTGGCCTGAATAAAAATAGTTAATTCTGTTAATTGGATGGAAATATTGCATGTAAAAATGAATCTGTGACAGCCAATCAAACATGAGTCCTCCTGTAAAATTCTTGGACTAACAATCATACTGCAATGATTTTTAGAGTTTTACAATAAAATCTGTTCTTATCTAACTTCTCAGTCACATACTTTGTTGTCTGAGCGAGGTGTGTCTGCTAATAGATTGTCAAGAACACACAGAAAAGAGATCTATACTATGTGTGTGTGTATTTGTGTGTGTGTGTGTGTTTTTTTTTTCCCCATTTGAAATCATTTGAGATAGGATTTTTAGAAATTAAGGCAAGTGAAATGTTGAATATTAAGGTGTGATTCCATTAATAATGATTAATTTACATTCATCAATTTCTCTCAACATGCTGTGTCCTGGTGAAGAGCTATATATATATTTTTACTACAAGACAAAAAAAAAAGTCTTAACCAAACACAAACCGAGCTGCTGGACAAACTTTGAATGAAAAGAAATTCCCTCATCAATCCATTCAATATGAAGTATTCTGATTCTGCACATTATATCAAATCTGCCCCATTCGGTGCAAACCTGCTGTGAATTCATGGCGGACGAAACAAATTCCCACTGGATGGTGAGGGCGGAGGTCCCTTCGGCGGTGCTCACGAAGTAACACTGGAGGAGGACGTTCCCCCCCCTCGTAACGTTCACGGATTTGTGCGGCGTCGTGACTGTGATCATCTCGACACAACCTACAAAACAGCGAGTTTATCGGGTTTCGACCTAATCCCAAACCATGCATTCTTCACTAAAGGCAGCATTCAAAAACTCCAGAAATCGCAGAATCACAAGACGGTAGGTAGTTACCTAAGATGCTCATGAGCAGCAAGAAGTGCAGCGTGGAGCACATCTTCACAGAATGATGCAGAACACGCAGGAATCAAAGTAAGAAGTGAACTGTCCAGTCTTCAGTGTGGAGTGGAGCACAGGAACAGCACGAGATGCCTGGTAATGGACTGACTGATACTGTGCATGTTGATAACACAGTGTTTGCATATCCATGTTTGCCCGACTGGGTGTGTACACCCTGTTGTTCTTCAAAAACCGTTGATTTGACCGTTAATAATTTTTGCTGCATGGTGGCAGATTACAAAGTGAAAAAGGGACACATGTGGGTCAGTGACAAATCATGGTTGGCATGATGGGAAAGTCAGAGACTTCTTAGAATGCAGTTTTAAGAAGCATTCATCAGGTCTCTCAAAATGTACATTTTGTCTTCATGTTGGTTCCATTTGTATCATTTGTTTTCTACAAAAATCACGGCTTTGTGCGATTTCTTTTGCCTCAAAATGTCAAATGGTGTAACCTAAAAAGAATGATGCATTTTAAATACTAAATCCTCCTAGTTGATAACATGTGTTTTTAATTTTTTAAAACCTTTTAGGAGAGTTAAACTATCTGATGCCAAGTTTTTAAGGGTTACACAACATGTAGTGTCCCATGTATAAATTATAATAATACATTTTTAAAAAAAGCAGAAAGACATGGATGCAGCCTTCATATGGCAAGTTGGGACCACTGTGTGTTTGGAGGCCGACGGCTCATTCATTTTCCAGTGCGTTGGCAGACGTTATAGCTAACAGCTCATCACTCCATCCTCCTAGTCTTGTAAGTCATTCTAGGTCAGGACTCCTGGCTCCTGAATTAATGTAATTTAATCCCCACCTGGCCTTCATCCCTGGCCTGGAGGAAGTGTGAGCCAAAGCACTGCAACATGCTGCTTATCGCCGGGGAGTTCACTCCCTGGTGCTGCCTACTTAAACAAAGGCGCTTTTACCTTTGTGGTTTTCGCTCGCGTCGCGTAGCGCACATCGCTGACGGAGAGAGATTGACAAGTGATTAATAATGTGAAGAAATGTTGATCAGGGGGGACTGAGGAGGTGGGGGGGCATGTAGGTCTCATTACCCCCAAGACACCCTGAGATGTCGGGACAACTTATAAGCATTAAGCAACTTATCAACATCCAAGAGAGAGAGGCATTCAGGACGAATCAACTTGCCAGCGTGAGTGAAAGTTTCAATAAGAAGTATATATTAAAAACAAAAAAAATGAATAAAAAAATGTCAGTAATGCATTAGCCAAATGGTAATCAGAAACTATTCATGATCATCTGCCATATTATTTTAAGTAAATCAACCAATTAGATGATGAACCAGCCAGAATTCAGAGTAGAAGTGAAGGCATCACCAGATAACATTTGTTTTGTCGAATCAGCTATTTGCCTTACTTCTTGTGCTCTTCCTGATTTGTGCAAGTGTCTTCCTGGTTTTGCTGTATTTTCAGTGTAAGGACCTCAATGTGAAAATAATTTGTTACAGGTAAAAATTAATCTGTTCAAATCCAAAACCCCTGATTCAGGGGCAGCATTTATGTGTACTATATTGCATTAGAAAACCCACAGCTACAACACTAAATAAAATATTTTTTATCTGTAGTAAAACACTATCTTACTGTTACAGTATCAATATATATTATCACTATCCACCTCTTCAATAATTTGATGAAAAAATTGAACGTTTTTTCAAGTTTTTTTTTCCTGATTTGGGTTAGTTTGGGCTTGTTTTAAATAAAGTATATTAAGTTTTAAATAAAGTATTTGTTATCTGTAGTACAACACACTTATAGATATTTTTTTTGCAATATTCTAACTACGTCACAGTAACATACATTGATTCTGACACATTTGTAGTGATCTCACATGATTTTTATTTTATCCTACCACATGTATATAACTCTTGTTTTTGTAGAGACATTTATTGTCACTTAGAACATGGAAACTAAGCCTGGGGTTGAAATCTTTATATATAAGTATATAAATATTTTATATTATTTTTATTATTATTATATACATATACTTGATTATACTTAGATAAAAGTATTTGTTTTAAAAAAAATTCATTGTGGCTGGTATTATAAATATATTTGCAGTTAATGCAGCATTATAATTAATTATATATTTATATATTAATTAAATAATTATTATACATTTTAATAGTAATGTGGATCTATATCTATCTGCTTTAAAAGGGTCATAAGATACATCTAGATATAGTCCTGCTACATAAATTTGCATTCATTTTTCTAAATACTACTTTAACCTTTAAAGATTCTGGGCCTCATCCAGTTATTTATTCGAAACCGTGGGAGGGAATATTTAGGAGAAATGTGTCTTTGGTGGAACAGCTGACAACTCTGACATCTGAATCATGACCAGAGGTAAGAACTGTACACAGATGTTTTGTAAGGAGCCACAGGCCAAGACGTTTGGGAACTTGTCTTTAACAACACAGTGAAATTTATAACCTCATCAATATGTTACTACACTGTAAAAACATAACGTAACTAAAGCTCTAAAATATATGTAGTGGAATAAAAAGTAAAGCGAGTTTAGAAGAATTATAAAATTAATATAAAATGAAGCTTCTCATGTGAAATTGTATTTAACCAAAGAACTCGGGTAAATGTACTTAAGCTGTCACACAAAGATTTCGACATCATGCATAGTATGTTATTTATACATTCCAGTCACACTGTTGTCTACTATCTTGAATGTGTGTTGAGGGCCGGTGACAAACGCCCAAACTGGAATGAGAGACTCCGGGCCTGGAACCGTGGCCTACTCAGACCCACAGCAGCAGGTTTCGGTGTAATGCCGACGTATTCATCCGCCCACCGCAACCAGAGTTTCCATCCGCAGACCGCGAGGACGTGTGAATCAGAGCTCTGGCTCAGACGGGGCGAGTACACATTCGAGGTGTTTTTGTTTTGCCTTCCCTATTTGTCCCTATTTGACAGAGCAGTCTGTTGATGATTTCGACATTACAACAACAGCAGCAGCAGCAGCAGTAGCATATAATCAAGTATTTATCAATGAATTAATTATTAATGCATACATTCACTGAGTGTACTTGGTAGGGGTATCGTTTGGTTGAGATACTGTGACTGCTGTAGCATTAAGAAGGAAGTTGTAGTTCAGGTGTAGGCCAGCAGATGACAGGCCAGGCTGTTAGATGTTGAGTGTTTTGTGCATGCAGTGTGCGTGTGCGTGCATGTGTTTGTGTGTGTATGTGTGTGTGTGTGTGTGTGTGTGTGTGTGTTTGTGTGGGTTAAGGCAGTGACAGGAGCAACACACTACAGCTTTGGCAGGCCTTGTGCCTCCTCAGTAACTCTCAATAGCCTATATATATATATATATATATATATATATATATATATATATATATATATATATATATATATATATATATATATATATGCTGTATATATATATATATAAATATATATATAGGCCAGCCGCCAGACATTTATGACTTCACTTACTGTCCCTACAGCTACCAAGCACCACTTATAAAAATAGGGATGGTACAAAACCAAATCATATGCGAGAACAAGAGCACGGTGTCTCAAACAGTAGTGTGAAACATCATCTGACTCGTGCCGAGGAAAAGGTCTCCTTTGCATTGCCTTTGTTTTATTTTCCTTGGCAGTAAAAGCAAACACAGTGACACTAAACTATCATCTCACATCAGCGTCAAAGGCCAGCATGAAACACTGTTTCCGCAAAGATTGACACGATTGTGCGAATAAACCTACAAAAAAAAAAAAAAAAAAAAAAGGGAGAAAAAAAAAGTGGGGCACTGACAGAAGCAATATCTGATACTGTCACTTCTGAGATTCAGTCTGTTATTGGCGTAGGTGACCTATCACGAATTGTCTAAGGCAGGGAGCCTGGAACAAGGTGCATAGGAGTAAGTTTACATCAGCCAATCAATCTTTATTCGCCACATGTGTAATCACGGCGGAATGTATAATCCCGTCAGCTCCTTCAATTTGTGCAAATCTCCGGTAATAGACAGCCTGTCAGTGTTACATCCCAGCTGTAATTTTCGAAGAGCGCTGGCAGCAAAAACAGGAACGAGCACAGGCAGTTGACCCTTACTGGCGTCAAGGAACATTATGTGTTCCTGAGATACGTTATGTTCCCATAGCCACTTTGTCTAATGGCATTTTTAATAATCTCAAATCGGTCCTTCTGTGACTCTCTTCATTCCAGGGGAAAAATGCCAAAATAAACAGAGCTGCTGAGATTTAGCAGTAAGTAGAATTTAACCTGTTAAAATCCTAAACCCCCTGACACGGGGCAGCATCGAGTATTACGCATAGGTTGCATTAAAAAAATTAAATAAAGTTTTTCTTTCTGTACCAAAACACATCCTTACAGCATTAATTTATATCATCGATTCAAGTTTGATTTTTTTACATTTTACAGAATATATTCCTTTATCTTATTAATCATTAAAGTTAATAATTTAGTTTATTTCATGTTTTTTTCCTGATCAGGTCTATCTGGTCTTGGTTAAAGTTTGAATGATTTATTTTTATCTATTCCTTTCTTTTTTTGCAATATTCTCGCTATATTTGCTCTGTCACGGCAACATAAATCGATTCTGACACTTCTGTACTCACATGTTGTAGATTTCTTTTGATACCGGGTTTAGGTCCATAACCTTTGTGGTTGTAGAGATATTTATTTACAGACAGGAAAACTAAAAAAAATAGGCCTGGGGCTTAAGTGGTTTGACGCACAATCTTCAGATTTCGCTGATGCACATGAACACCAGACAACGCAAACACAAACTAATGTGCTGAGGTGATTCTCGTGGTGCCCCCTCTAACTCTGACGCATACACGCATACTCAAAACGAAATCTTACGTCGTACGCAGTGTCCATGGAACACAAGTAAGTGAGTTATTACAAGTAAGTGAGTTATTCATTCTTTCAGTCACTTCTTTTGCTTACTTTTGTAACTTTTTTTTCTAATGAGGTCGTTCCCTGAATCAAAAAGTGACTACATTGCAACCCAATTATGAAAACCTATTTTGAGTAATTTAATAGAATACATTACAATTTATATTTTATGACATGTTTTAATAATCTGCAGTGAAAAGTAGCTTAAAAGTAACACTGATTGTATTCACTTAAATGCAGAGCTTACACTTTCCCTGGCATATGTGACTATTACCTCACCTTTAACTGCCCCACAGGCACTGTGTCTTCTGCTGTAACCTAGGAATTCTTTTTAAAAATGATGCCCCCGGGATGGGGTTGGGGGGAATTTAATGGTTCAGCGATGGTCACATTGCATAAAAGAGATGTGTCTTAATATTTTATTAGACACATTATGTTTCCACTCTTCTTTGTCTCTTCACTCGCTTTTCAACCCCCAAACAAGAACTCCATGGCAACACAGATGAACATGCTGCAAAAGGGAAACAGAAGTACAAACCAGGCTGAAACAGAAGCATGGCTCGATTTTTTATGATGTCAAAAGAATAGTAGTGGGGGAAACTCCTACAAGATATTAGTGTTTATTGGCTGAAAAATGTATTGTTTTAGTGGAATTTATCTCTCCAGCTAATACAAGAACATCTATCTTCATAGTAAATCCTTTTGGAAGGATAATTCCAAAAAGTACGCATGACTGTGGCAGTCATTGACACAAAAAATATCTTTGCATTCATTTCCTTTGCATAAGAAAAAAAAAGGCTCCAATTACATTCCCTAAAGAAAAGTGAAAGTCAATGTTAATGCATCAGTGAAAATCATTGAAGACAAAAAAAAATCAGTATCAGAAAGCACAAGCAGGAATTTAAAGTCACAAAACCAAAGCATCCGCAGTTTTTTTTCTTTTCCCCCCACGAAGGAACAGCCATCAATTTCTGACCCATGTTAATGCACCCTTTCAATATTTTATGTTTCTATATGGAGTGCTGACAATAGAACACGGAAATGGAAGGCGCATTTTGCTGAGCTACTTCAGCGGGCGGCTCTGTTATCCATTTTCTTAACAGAGCTGTGCTCTCCAATGCAGAAAGAGCCAATCTGCGGACAGAGAGAGAGAAAAGGAGAGAGGGAAATTTAGGCCAATTCAGACACAGCAAACCTACTGATCATTATTACATTCATCTTTAGGCTAAGCATGCTTGTGATTTTTTGAAAGGCTACTTACAGCAGATTGCAATGAGTTGTGATCTTGATTTTACGAAAAGGTGATTCCTATACATCGCGGCGTCATCACACGTTTTATTATTTATACACCCTAACTCCTCTCAAGGTGAACTCACTTAGCAGCATTACCATCCGCCCAAGTGCCTGGTAAAAGGCGAGTGAGAGTAAATTAAAAGAAATTAATTAGATGAGACAAAGCTGCACGTTAAATCTGCCTCATATCTGGAAGGAGCACACGTCAGGGGAGGATCATTATCGCAGAGGTCACAGCGACTGGAGGGGGCTAAGCATGATGGAAGACAACACGCACGAGAGGAGCAACTAGCAAAACACATCAGGCACAGTATGTTTAAACACAGCGATGCGGCACCCTGTGACAATTGAGGGCCATAGAATTTCCGCCACTTGCCCACAAGGTGAAAGATTTGTGGTCGGATTTAAATAAATGCCACTTTAGAAGGGGAAGAAAAGCATGTTTGGGCATTAAAAATTGGAAATCAATCACGAGGCTATTCCTTACTTTTGGCTACTACACCTTCAAGAAGATTCTGCTGGGCTAGATCGGATCAGGCCATATGTTTTTCAAACAGAACGTTTGGGTCAGGGAGCCATTAGCATTGAACCGCGGCTCCATTCCCTTTTTCTGTGATGCAGTAAAGTCATATTTGAAACAAGCTGCTTCATTATAATTGTTTACAACCTGCTCACATGTCAGTGGAATTGATTGTGTCTGAGTATCAAGCAGGTCCCCTGGTTATATTTTTCATTAGTTGGAGTCAATATTTGACCTCTGACCTCACATCAGTCTTGTTAATATGTGTAAATTCGGGTATTAACAGGGTTATCCGAAGCTCAAGGAGAAGAGTAATTGTAGTCACTGATCAATTGTTTGACAAGGGAGATTTTCAAATAAGGATGGCACATTTTTAAAAGGCATGATCACTTGTTATATAGGAATAAAAAACATCTGCAATGTGGCCATATTGTACTTCTTTCTAGATAAGCTGATTTTAAATTGTATTTAATTATCCTTTTATGATGTGTTTATTTTGAACTTCGTTTTATTGCATTTAATGTTACTTATTAATGTCATGTGCTAAACCTACAAATAAATCTGCCTTTTTAAATACACGTAATAACACATACTTTCAGTAAAGTGTAAGAAACTAGTATCACAATTTTATCTATTTACTATTCTTTCAGAATTTTAACTATTTTTTTTTATTATTTTATGGCACTAAATATATAAATATATACATTCAATGGAATACTGAATATCTTGTGAAAAATACATACAATGTAATGTATATGCTGGAAGTTCAGAGAATGATTCTCTCCTCCTTAACTGTGCTGCAGCGTGGCTTTTTTGCCCTCTTGCATTATTTATATTAAAACACAGCCATGTCTCAAAAAAGAACGACACATGGAGCAGAAAAAGAGGGTGAAAAACAAGAGTGAGGTACTGTATAGGCGGCACAGCTATTACTTTCATGGTTGCTAGGTTGCGGTTTTGCATGTTTGAATTTACCCGCTATTTTTTTTTTTTCAAACAAAGCAAATCAAATTATGAACCGACTATTAGCAAGAAAAACAATTAGTGGGTCATTGTGCATGTGAACAAGTTTAACAACCAGAGTTTGTTCAAACCCATTTTTTTTTGACTACTGACATTAGACCGGTTTCCTTTGTACCATTAACATTTTCATTCAACTCTGACTAAATACCACATAAAAGTCCCATATCGTAGAAAGTGAGATTTTAATTGCTTTTTGATTATAAGGAGTTCTAGGCATTGAAATCAGTCAATCAGAGGAGAGGCTCATTAATATTAATGAGACAGACACAAGATGACCTGTTCTTCCTAGAGCTCCAGAGAAAAGCTGGAGAGGGGACACGTAGAACGAAGAGATGATTTCCTGCTCTTAAAACCACATAGAAATCTTGTTAGGGATAGCACAACCTTAAAAACAACACAGGATACGTATAACATACTGTAGGAACTTTAAACTGTTCACTGCTATATATTTCGTCAACCCACCTTGTCTTTTCTTTGTCATTTGCAATAGACATTGTTTGGTGCCCGTTCCCTATATGTTTAATGGAACACGCTGAACAGCATACGAATAACCCCCTTTTTATAGTACGTAAAAAACAGAGGTGTAAATAATAAAATTAATGATGTCTGAATCAGATTCATCTTGTTCAGTTTTACGACCCCTATGTCATGCACGTTGGCTGTCATGGATACTCGCATGGTATAGATCTGCCATTAATATGACTAGTTACACCTCTGCTCTTCCTACTGCATGTACTGTACAAGTCCAAGTAGCCCCCTATAAATCGGCCCAATATTTTAGTTACTTTTGAATATATTCACACTGAGGAGCAGCTCTTGATTAGTTGAAACACTTTTCCATACCGTGAACCAACATTCTGATGGGGAGCACCATTATGATCATAATTTTTTTTGGTTGTTTTTTTAAACAACGGCTGTAGTTTTTTAGCGACATCTAGTGGTGAGGTTTCAGATGGCAGATCCTGACAGTCATATTACAGCGATAGCGAAACACGCAAAAACGCAAAAGGCTGTCTCTAGCATCGGCGTTAGTGAGGGCGGCCTGTTCCCCACGTAGATAAAAACAGCTGATTCAAAGATAATAAAACAACAATTCGTATTTAAATTACACATTAAAAAGAAGTTATCAGTACTGTACTCCACTTCTGCCACTAGATGCTGTTAAATACTGCTGAATCTTACACAGTACCTTTAATGATCATTTTCTGTAAGAAAGTTGCATTTTTTGGATATGGTGATACAGACCTAAAAAAATTAGATCAGATTTCAGTTTTGAATTTTCTGCACTACAACAATATATACTAAGCATATATATACAATATATATTTAAGCATATCGGGATTAGATTAGAGAATGTAATACTTGCTAATTAATTTTTGTCTCTTATGCCTTGGATCGAATGATAAAACAATATTTCCAAATTTTTAGTGGCTATCACAGACTCATTTGGGCATTCTGCATTATTAACATAAATGATTAAATTATGCATTGCTATATACCAGACCCTGAATCCTTCTCTAAAACTTTATCGCTGCTAAACGCTGAACACCATAATAGTTCCTGTACTGAAAACGGGGCAAATATTACACTTGTCAGCAGGAGTCACTTTGCTTCTTTATTCAGGAAATAGGGTATGAAAGGAGGTATATTTTCATAAACGCGCAATGTTTTATAATCAAATTAAAAGAAGACATCTTGGTTTCTCTTAAATTTTGTTCAGACTGTCTTCATATCCAACAGTCCTCATCAGAAGCCAGATACCAACTCAGAGGTGGGAGCTTTTAACAACAACCTGGAATAGCAATGGTAAATACCTGATTTTATCTCTTGTTTCGCAACTATTTACCTTTTGGGGACCAATATGTTAAAATAAATGAATACAAAAAGTCAACGAAAACCAATGCTGTATATTAGTCCTCAAAGGGCAAATGAAGAGACATTAGCTTTCTTTACTGTATAAGCCTTTATTTGTAAAAAGTCTGTTGTTTGAATGATAACCCTTTTTATACCACATACTTGAACACCTTGTATTTGTAAAAAAAACACATTTTGTTCAAACACCTAAAAAAGCTGATTGACACTATAACATTAATTTGCACTGACAAAAATAAATAAATAAATAAAAGAAAAATAAAAAACACAACTTTGTACTTCACAAATGTTGATTCCGTGAGTATCGATACTCCAAATGAAACCAAACACCTTAATAAATAACCGAATCAAATGTCAAACTAAAACAATTATAGTACAAAAAAACAAATGCATTTTTCTTCCAGTGCCAGTATATCAGATGAATTACATTTTCCTTCTAATGATAAAACAACAACAACAGTAAGAATAACAATCCATAACGAATGCAACAAATACAACAAATCAGAAATGAACACAGACATGGTCGAAAATAACGTACTAATTTATATTAGAAAATAAATAAACAAATGGGCTGTTGGTTTTTGTGGGTTTCGTTCTTTTTGTTGCCAATTTTTTTTTCCTTTTTTTTTCTTTTTTTTCTTTTTTTTTTAGAAAGTGTTGGAAAATCTTTCATACCTACTGGTTAAACATGAGATAAGTCTCCCTGGTCGGCTCCTTCCAAAGCGGGAGGTATACTGACGTGTAAATTGGGAATTCAGCACAGCTTCTGCAAGTATCATCATACAGTAATCGACAACAGACCAAAACCAGAGGAAACTTATTAAAGAGAAAATACAGGGAACACCCACTCAGTGTGCAATCACATGGCTTACGTTCAGATGCTACTGGTGAGCATCCTTCACATCCTTTGTAGTTGAAGGGCGACTGATGTTAATGCTTATGCTGAACCTGATAAAAACTACAGCATGCACTTTGTGCATCTATTCCAAATTGCGTGATTTACAGTAAGTACATATTATAGAAGCACACATTCACGATTCATGTGAATCACACCGTGTACGTTCTTGCGTTTAGATTTTTTTCCTCCAGTTTTTTACCAACAGTTTGTTTCACAAGGTTTTTTTTATATCATAGAGCTGGCTGTAAAACAAGTGCAATTTGAGCATGTAAACACTGGATCTTTCTTTTTTTTTTCCTGGCTGTGGAGGATGAATCTGATGTGTGTGCAGAGTAAAAATATATGAAAATAAACCTTTTCGAAAAACTCAGGTCATGCAAAACAAAACCTACAAGGTATACAAAATAATGAATGCACCAACAAAAGTTCTTCCGACAGCGAGGAGTCTCGGCCTTGTTCTGGTGTTCAGCGGATGAAATTTTCTCGCATGGTTTGCGGTCCACTCTCGTTTCTTAGAGGTCAGCCTTCGGGCTATTTATAACTCAGAGAACAGTTTTATCTTTGTTTGATTCTGGCTGGGAGCGGTGTTAGCCCCAAAGGAAACACTTTAAACATGGAAAGTCAACAACGCGAGAACGTATGCCAAATTAGATCCCAGCTGGTAACAGCGGCGAAAGCGCGTGTGCTTTATCCACAAACATCAAACATCGTGTAAGGCCACCTCAAGCTGACCGAAACAGTTAGAACAAAAATAAAAAAAGGAAAACTACACTGAAATGGGTTTAATCTCTTAGAACGCAACTACAGGAAAACAACAGGTCGTGTAAAGAAATGGAAGGTGTGTAGTTTAAGAACTCGGTGGCAAAATGGTTTTTGCATCTTGACGCTATCCAGGAGAACAGATTTCCATCGGTACCCTCACATAGCTGAACATATTTACTTCCGGGAGCTAGCCTGCACAGACGTAGACTTCTATTGTTGGCAAGTGAGCAGCTGCACTTGGACAATTGGCTAAGTACCTTGCTCAAGGGCACGTATGACTGTTTTCGTCGAGGAACAGGAAAGAACACCCCTCTCGCCTTCTTAAGGCAACCCTGCTCCTCAAGCCTCGATAAGCCAGCTAGGCTGTAATGCCCTTAAAGATTCTAAGATACATAGATGGTTTTTCGGTGATTCGTTGATGGTTGAGGTAAACGCTGCAGGTATACTGTGCTTAAAAATCTCCCGCTAGGTTAGTTCAGATATGATAAAAGGGAAAGCCAAACTCGAGAATTTCATTCAAGGCGGCGCCGTCCCCGTCCGCTGACGGAGGACCGCCGCGATTCCCGGGAATCTCAACGCGTCGGCCTCGCTCTCGAGGGGACAGGTGAACCTCCACCAGAAGCTCCTTCACTGCAGGGAGGACTTTGCGGTTGATTTCTCCATTATTTTGTCCACACCGTGTATTTCTTGTGTTTTTCCGTAATTTTTTTTTTGTTTTGTTTATTTTTTTGTTTTTGTTTTCAGGTTTCGTTTGCAGAAGTATGCCAATGCTAGAGAAGCTGTCCATGCCATTAGCAGTGAGGCTAGCTGGTATTACGAACTGCCATGTTTTTTGTTCATGCATTAAGAACTAGTAAGTGAAAGATATCATATTTACAGTACAATTCACATGTAATTACACATATACACTAGAGGCAAGAAAATTCACATTGAAATCAGTTCAACACTTTTTTTTCTCCTCCTCTGCTCCTTGAACATATGTGTCAAAAAAAACAAAAAAAGTATTTTCTCTCCTAAAGTAACGCACAGAACAGAAGATCCTCACAGCTTCTGGGATGAATGTGCTGAGTTTTACGTCCAGAAAGCAACACATGTTATGAGTGGAAAATGAGTGGTGAGTATAGTTAACTGCGACCATGCAAGGGCTGCTAATGTTCCTCCTCCGGATGTGTTTGGAGTTCATTAAAGATATCAACAAAAAATAAAATAAAAAAAGTAAATACCTGAACAAGCATTTCTGTAGTCTGGGAATAAATCAACCTGAATGGGAATTTGATACCTTTGTTAGATTGCGTACAAAATGTAAGTGCATTTCATTGAACCACTAAATAGATGGATTAGGCTTCTTTCTGGTCGAAGATGTTCCATCGATTTAGTTAAAATAACACTTATGGTTGCTCTAAGTCTCGTTTTTCTTTTTTTTTTTTCCCTCACAAACAATATGTACTCTTCCTATTGCAGTGCAATAAATGGCATACTCTGGCCTCATCGCCTCACTCGGCTCTCTTAATAAAGATCCATCATATTGCCTTCATGACAGTTTGACAAGCTGTTAATGTGCAGATCAGGATCAAATGATGCAAAAAAAAAAATAATGGATCTGTGTTAATTGTATGAACTTGCTTTCAACATGTTGCACCGAGGTGTGAACGACTATGTGATTCCGCTGTGTCAGAGTTTGTTGCATTTTCTAAACTCACATCCACATGACACATTTTGCAGAATTCTGCATCTGTGAAAGTTACCGCCTATTACTTTTATTTATTAGACACTTAATGTGTAATACTGAATACATATTTTCTGCTGTTTTTTTTTTTATATATTCTGTCTTGGTAGAGGGTAAATTTGCTCCTAATCTTGTTCCTTGTGGTTCTTGCTCATTCATTTCCAGAAATAATTCACAAAACATCAATTTTGTTCACATCTAAACCACAAAATCTTGGTTATTTAACCCTTTGGACGCCACAGCTGACTGAAACACAGATTTTTCGGGTGTAGACTGAAACAGAAAAGCGCTGTCACCCTCACTGTCATAAACACACGTTTAAATATGGATCTTTTTTCCAATTTTTTTTTCTTTTTTCCCCGTCTTCCACATGACATCGATGCACAAAATCGAAACAGAAAGAAATACTAAACTCTGATCACAGCTCGGGCCACGTCACTGTACGAACTTCACTATAACTTACGGAGACAAATTGGTGTCTGATCAGTATTCCTTTTTCTGAAGACATCTTATGCATACACACCCTGGGTATTCCCAATGATGAATTGATACTCCTGCTTTAGCATCTTCATCTCATTACTCTGCAGCCCCTCCATCTTCATCTTGTCCCCATGTGTTTGTGTATATGACAGTTCCTCCTCTCTTTTTTTCCCCCTTTCGTCTGTTCTTGGGGACCACGCTGCTGCACTCTATTCTAATCACTTCTCCGCTATGGGACCCGACGGCATATCGGGTTTTGCTCAGAGCCTGTTGCTCCCTATAGAGCCTGTTTGTGCCTGAACTGAAGATGACACTGAGGAAGATGATGATCTGCACTTCAGCTACTCTAAACAAGCATCAAGGATTTTTTCATCCATCTTTCCTTCCACTCTGACTTCGTCTGTGTCTCTTTAAAAAGCAAACTGGGACTGAAAAAAAAAACACAGGATCATCAAGTCCGATTTCGACAAAAATTTTTGAATAAAACTTCACAGTCTTACAGAAAAGCTTTTTTTTTTTTTTTCTTCTTCGCAAATGAACCTGAGCACTGGAAACGCGATGTTGCATGTGTCTAGGTGTCGGAGCAGAAAACAAACAGCGATACGTGTGGATTATAGGCCTTTTGGGTGTCGTTTCAATTCATGGCTATAGTTTCACACGCCCCCGGGGAACTGGGAATCCTCCGGGTTTCAGAGCATTTGCAGGACGGCGCTGTCAAAAAATTTGAAAACGCTGAATCCTCCTCTGTTTTCCCTCCCCGATCACCACTCCGGTCGCATCACCTTGCCCCGAACAAACTTCGAAAGACTCTGAAAAAAAACACTGAACGAATGCTTGACAAAACAAAGAAATACTGTTATATACCAAATAGCAACTGGTCAAAGTGTGGGCTGATAGGTTGACATTTTTTTTGGTTTTTTTTTGTTTTGAATATACATGTTTCTATATCTTCACCATGAAATCAATTGAAACAAATCACAAAAGCAACCCGCTGCCCCTGTGACCTCATAGCAAACACAAAGCAGGGGATGACGTCAATGAGCTCCGCATCTGCAGAGCAAGTGAATTCAATCCATAGGAGGAAACCAACAGTACAAGTATACAGGAATGAGAATACTGAATGATAAAATGTACAGAATAGTTTTTTTTGTTTTTTCTGTTCAATCAAAATGAGCAATGCATACCTTTGACTCTTTTATCTCATAATGCCCTATAGCTCTAGATCATGTTGCGACACTCTCTGAAATCACAGTATTTTTCAATTTTCAAGACAAAATCATATCTACAATGATCAGGAGCCCCCTCCTCCCTCCCTCCCCCCAGCCCGGGGACGTGTTCATAAAAACAAAATAAATAAATAAATAAATAACATGAGAAGAGAAAGGTTGCGTTGATTCTGGGCCCGGAGCGCGGAGGTCAAACATCCCATCCTCATGTCCCCCCTTTTCCAAAAAAAAAAAAAAAAAAAAAGAGACCATTAGGCCAGAGCTGACGTCTGAGAAATAGAACGATATCACTTCAAAAAGCCAAGTAACAACACATAATCCAAACAAGGTTGCTGTACATAGTAGAACCGGAGGTTTTCCGTGCATGTTATTCATGGGTAATGTGGAGTGGAGGAGGGGGGGAGGGGTATGTGTGTGTGTTTGTGTGTGTGTGTGTGTGCAAGTGTGTGTGTGTCAAGGATCTCACTCAGCTGATGCCTGAACAGACAAGCCACCACTGATTTCATGAGCTGCAGTAGAGGATTTCTGATTACAATAAGTATCAATAAAAAGTCAATGGGACTCCGAGACATCTTTTCTCTCTCAAGAGCTTTCACTTTCACTTGTTTTCTTTTCGTTTTTTTTCCTCTCTTTTTTTCTCTTTTTTTCCTTTTTTTTTTAGCAAAAATAACATGCAGTCTTTAGTTCCAAAACCCCGGGGCGGGATCTTGTGTTTTGTTCGTATCGTTGTTTTTTTTTTTTTCGTTTGTTTGTTTCAGGAGGAAAAAAGAAACTCAAAGCCTTGAAATTCTTCTCTCGCCGTTATTCTTAAACATTCAAGTCATCCTATTAATACTTTGTACAGCAGAAAGGTCCTTCAGATTTCACATGTGTATATATAAATATAATATATAGAAATATGCATATACATATGTTCAACTTGTATATGTGTATACATATTTTGGAACTGTATCAAAGCCAATTTAATGTGCTCTCAAAATATGGCCCATAATTCCTAGTGGGATGCACATCAATTCACATAGTACAACCAGTAGATTAGGTTGAAAAATCCAAAGGTGATGGGGAAAATGACCCGGGACCACTTGTCAATGGTGCTAACATCTGACAGGTTGGGGATTTTCAACTTGAGCTTGGAGGAGCGTCGCCGTAGCCGACAGTTGGCCCGGTTCCGCATGGCGCTCCGGTCCAGCGAGTGGTGGCTGAAGCCATCCCTGGGATTCCTGAACTGGACCCTGGAGCTGTCGAAGGACATGACCGAATTCCGAGAGTCACTGACGCTGCTCCCCAGGTCGGAAGGCATCACCTCGTTGTTCATCTCCAGCGTGGTGAGCAGGATGTTTCCGTACGCGTCCACCTGCCGCGAAGGGAGAAAGACAGCGGCTGTCAGCTGGGGGGGGGGGTGTCGGAAGTGTCGAAAAGTAGCCCCAAAATTCCCCAGAATAATGGAATTTAATATTAACCTCCTCCCACACCCATCCCCCAGGCTTTCAATCTAATGCAAGGATGATATGGAATGTTAATTCTTGCATGCCACACAAAAAAAAAAGTTAAGTTTCTTTACACAGACATTAATTAGTGACACAACAGCCTTAGTGAGGGCTGGCCTACAGTTGAATATGATGTCTAAATAAATGTACCCCAACTTTTCTTTGTTCCTCGAGATACAGATTTCTTCGATGTGAAAATGACCTGAAGGTGTTGGTGTGAAACGGCGAGGAAATGGAGTCCTTTGCAATGTGAAAAGAAAAAATGAAGAGAACATTAAAAAACGGCTATAAAATACCAGCACAGTTTCATTATATCACACGTTGCATAGGACATCAAGTCAACAGGAACAACTCTGGGGTAAGCACAGCATTTAGTACTTTACACACACACAGAAAAAACAGGAAGGGGGGGGGGCTTCTTTCAGTCTGACGTCATCAATGCCACCTCTCACCGCCCTTTTTTTTTTCTTTTTCTTTTTTTTTTTAAGTTTTGTCCGATTTAGACGGGAGACGTGGGTTAAAAACGCAAGGTGGCAGAGTGAGAATAGAATGAATGAAGCCCACAGCATAAACATAGACAACAACCTAAATAAGAAATGAGAATGTTTACACCAGTGTTGAGCTAGATGAATCGCTACCTCAAGGAGAGAGGCT
Source organism: Eupleurogrammus muticus (assembly GCA_036785175.1). NCBI lineage: Eukaryota > Metazoa > Chordata > Actinopteri > Scombriformes > Trichiuridae > Eupleurogrammus > Eupleurogrammus muticus. The sequence goes on along the minus strand of JAYKQN010000007.1, from coordinate 16,831,786 downwards.
ATGCTCGATAAAAAAAGGGAGTCAGTGCTTGAGGGAGAAGCAATGGATGATGGTCGGTGAATGCGTTATTGGGCTGTGGTGGCATCAGTATGCTACTGCGGGATTACTTGGGGGAATATTCTATAGCTATGTGTCTTTGTATGAAATGACTCCGGCTAGAAATCTTATGTGTAGTTGTTTTTTTTTTTTGTACTTGAACTCTGACTGACACGGAGAAGTCGAGCACAACAGAGGCGGCGAGATGAAGATGCAAACCTGTTCCCTCAGGCGCTTCTCCTCGTATCTTGTGCGCTCGTTGTTGGCTTTGTTCAGCCTCTCATTGATTTTCTTCTGCTGCGCGGGGCCCCGGCCAAAGAACACGTAATTTACAAAGGCATATTCGAGCAGGGCCAGGAACACAAACACAAAACAGCCCATGAGGTAGACATCGATGGCTTTCACATACGGAATCTTTGGGAGAGTCTCCCTAAGGTGGGTGTTAATTGTTGTCATGGTAAGCACCGTTGTCACACCTGCATGCAAGCAACACACACACACACACACAGAAACAAAAGAAGTCACCATCAGAAATTACAATTCAGTGTTTAAAACGGTTACATTCACGCCGGATATAAAATCAGCCCATATCTGATAAAAGGTTACTGTTGCTGGTGGAAGTAGTATTCCCATAGCACTCCATCCCTAATAAGCAAAAGTATACAACACTGCATTGTAAAAAAAAAAGCTCCATTGTAAGTAAAAGCCCTTGAAACATACATTTATAGTTAATTAATAGCTTTGCACATGTTTCATTTTAACAAATGCTCAAATGATTTAATGTTTCACTAAAAAAACTAAAAAAATATCAAGAAATCAAGATGGAGAAAAATTCGAAACAGTGAAAACTTTACTCCCTCTCTATCTCTTCTGCCTTCCCTGATGCTTCAGTAGTAATAATCCAATGATGTCATATATAACATTATATTAGAGGGACCGCAGAACTACTTTTACTGCCATACTCGAAGCACATCAAGCTCATAATACTTATGTGCTTCGACTTCAACTGTAAGAGAATGTTGTGGAAAGACCCTGAATATGGAGCCTTAGGAGTACAACTGCTTTGGAATTTTTTAACTCAATTCAGTGATGGTTTTAAATAGATATATATCACATATGCAATGCCTCGAATGGAGTTGAGGCATTGCATTGACTTTGTGATGCAGTGGGCTGATGTCTAGAGTTTTAGGTCTAAGGGTTTAACATCCCAAAAAAACCTTCATTTACACTTCATGCTTTTACTTTTAATTAAGTATTTTTACTTTGCTGCATTAGTGTTAACACTGTAGTGGATCTGGATACTTTCTCCACCACTGATGGTTTACAGCTTTCACGTTTGCATAAGCATGTCTGTCATGCATACTCGTGCACTTAAACCGTGTGCTGTACATCAGCGCTCGGTCACTTTCAGTGTCTAATCAGCACTTGTTTGTGGGGACATCAACAAAAACTCTGTAGAAGCAATATAAACTAAATGGAAATAAATGACGCTGCCTGCGGCCTGTCGGCGTGTCACTGATGCAGCACATTCAGACGGTGATTAAGGATACAGGAGAACTCACATGAGTTCTTTCTTATCTGATACTAACATGATAATTTCCTGTTTGTAGACTATGTATTGCATGGCAACATTTTACATGAGATAACTAGATGCTCTAAGTTCCAGTGATGAATGCTGGATTAGAACAGGCACAGTTAGAAGTTTAATAATGCTGTGGTGGCTGTGTCTTACCCAGGGCCACCCGAGCTGCAGAGGCATCATAATTGATCCAGAAGGAGACCCAGGAGAGGATGGTGATCAAGATGGAGGGCATGTATGTCTGCAGGATGAAATATCCAATGTTCCTCTTAATCCTGAAACTCAGCGAAAGCCTTGGATATGAACCTGCGAAGGAGAAAGCATGGAGTGATAGTCCGGGGACAGGGCAGGGCAGAGTGACAACACATCGGTTTCAGGAAAAAAAAGGAGAGAAGTGGGGAATGTTGGCACAACTTAAGAGTTGCGCGGGGTAGTCATTTCTCCATTTGTTCAGATAGAGCACTTAATTTCCCCAAAGCGATGGATTCCTTTCCAGGGACAAGTTCGATTCCAATTAAACATGGCAGAAAGTCGCAAACACGGCAGAATTTTCTGCAACCCCCTATCTCAGCAGGCAGCTCCAGCATCCCTCTGAGAATTGTTACAGAGAGCGGCTCTGCTTTTCTTTCGCACTTTCTCTGTCCTCTAAACATTACCAAAAGGGTATTTTAAATGGTGCATAATCGGAACGTGTTCTTTTACACTAAAACAGGAAAGAATACATGCAAGTATAATGTGGTCGTGAGGTGCTACAGTAATTCATTCCATTGTAGATTTTGCAGGAAAATGTCAGCTGCTTGTGCCAAGACATTAATTGGTCTTTAGATTGCACTTTAATTTACTTTAATTTAATTTACAACCAAGGCAATGAAATGCTGATGCCAGAAGCAATATAAACATCAAGGCAGGATATTTACTAGGTTGGTGAATATACAAATTGCCCTAAATATAGTGAAAATTCATTCTATGTATTCTATCACGAGTTTTATTTCCAATTACTCACCAAAGGGAAAAAAAGGGCCTCAGATAAGCGTGATTTAGTTTTAATCTAAAAGGCTATTTGCTATGAGGAACACACGGTGATGAATGACCTCATCATCTCCAGGTTTCTGTAAATCTTTTAATGAATCAATACCTTAGCACACCTACTTCATCAAGTGCGAGACAAATACCTTAGATCACCCAAATAGATTCCAGATTAATGGCGGGCACAAATGTTGTGCAGATTTCGTTAAAACTCAAACATAAAACATTAGATTTAACTTTTGTCTCCCTTTTAGGAAACGCAAAGGTTGCTTATGGGGCCGCTGGGGTCACCGGAAACAGGATCAATGCTACATTAAGACAAAATAAAATAAAAAGAGTTTATTTGACTCTGTCACTGTTGAACTATTGATGCCTTTTTTAGGCCGTTCCTCTCTAGACTTGAACTTTAAATCGCATTCTCGCCTCCATATGAACATGCACGACAAACACGTCGCGAAGAGCAGGGCAGAGTCATTTCACTTCCAGGCCGAAGGGAGTAGGAGAAGGAAAGATGTGGGACTAACGAGGGAGTTGCTAAAAGCAGAAGAGAGCTGCGAGTGCTTGAGTGGAAGTAGCGCATGTTTAAATGCACAGAGACAAAAAAAAACAAAAAAACAGAGCAAGACACTGAGTTGAAACCAGGAGCAGACAGGGGCCTGTATGTGAGGCCATTGCCAACAACAGCGTCTACTGAGGTGTTAAGGGTCATCAATAATTTATATTAGGAATGCATCATATGGGAAAACACTACAATGTCTGATAACACTGTTCAACATTAGGATGACTATATCATTCGTGATAAATCATTTATATATATAACTCTACATGCTAGTGTTGTTTCTGTTTAATATGTCGGCTGCTGACACAGATCTGTCTGCATGTGAGGCGTTTCAGGGGCATCTGTAATTGTTCATTCATTATAAAAGTAACTAGTAACATGGTTAAGTACTAAGATTTACTTTGTTTAAGTTAAAAAATATACTGGGATTTCCATAGCAGTGAATTGGTAGTAGTAACAGCATTGCAAATATAGAAAAAGTTACATTACTTCCATTACTGAAAAAAAGTAACAGAATTCATTTTACCTCTGTTATTCCCACAGATTTATTTTCCCTTTTTTATTTTTCTCATGCATATTTTACATAGAAAAAAGCAATTTTATCAACATAACGTTAGTACGGGCCTAAGCTAGTCACTGTCTGGGTCTACTGTGGAGCTACTATACACACTTCTTTGTTACACAAGTAATGCCTTCATCACAATATAGAACAATGCCATAGCACATCCTGGTTTTCCTCCCATCATGCACCACCTCTACAAACTCTAGACATCTAAACAGCAGAACAGTTTGTTTTGCATGAAATGATTTCTGTTTTTCCATCTGTTTTTAAATCGTCTCTCTTCTCATTGGTTTGGTGGGAATAAAGGGTGATTTTACCTGCACCAATCAGGATTCAGCAGCAGTTAAACCAGGATGTGATGATAGATGGTGGGATGCTGATTACTGTGAGTCACAGCCAATCCACACCCACACCCCAACGGCCCTGATGAGGCATACTAAGTTGAGTTGATCAATAAATAAAACCTAAAAAACTTTCTGCTAAATAAATTTTTATTGTTGTGTAAATATTTTATGTTTTGGTGAAATATTTTGAGGACTTAAAGCTTCATAGACTGGTCTCTTTTTTTTGTGGAAGTAAAAGGAAGAAATGAAACCATGCTGCATGCCACTACTACAGGCATGTATCCAGAGGGTTTTTGCAGAGTATACTATGTGAAAAAAACATAATTAGACTATGCTGATAAATGATTAGGCTATCAGTTATTGAAATAATTAATCGATTACTTGTTTAGTTCATAAAATGGTGTTGACGGCAAAGCTGAAAATTCCTACCGTACCTAAAATGTCTTTTTTTTGTCCAGATCAACAGTCCACAACCCAATGATCATTAGATTACTATTATAAAAGACTAAAGAAACCAGAAAATAATCAGCTTTGAGGGAATCGATTAATCAACTAATCGTCGCAGGTCTGAACACGATTCCTCTACAAGCAGCGCAGCACTTTATCTCTTCATCTCTATTAGCGACACTAATGATGAAATCGCTTAATGAACGTAACATCGGGAAAGCAGCGGCCACTTTCAGCCTCATTAGGCCTGCGGCAGCTTCACGGGCAACTCACCTGTGATGAACCTGACCTCCCTGGACACCAGGCGGATGTCCACGATGGAGAACTGAGGTAACTCTAACTTGTCCACCCCCGTCACGGCGTTGTCGCCACCTTGCCAGAAGAATACGATGTCATCTGTGGTGTATCCGTCTATGTCAAGGTCAGGGCGAATTCAAGGGGAGAGGAGACAGGGGGAGGAAAATCAAACGTGTGGATGTAAACGCGGTGGAGAAACAACAACCATTAGAGTTAACCGCGCTGCTATTTAAAGTCGGCTGTAATAGCGCGGATAATGAGCGGAGGTCGCTCTGACAAGTCATACACGAGCTCCCGTTTACTCCGCGCTGCATCGCAGTGTCACAACAGATTAAATCTAGGTGCCTTTTTACTTTTGGAGATGGTTATAACGAGAAAACAAGTAGCTTCATAGTTTTATCACGATAAAACAAAACATTGTGAGCACAATTCATGACAAGTAATGTCTGATAAAGTTTGACCAAGTTCAAATATATTTTCATTGAAACACACAACACTTTGTGCAGTTTGTTGCTTTTGAGCATAACTGCTGGAAGTAAAACTAAATTAAAGAAAATAGACTGTTTCTTCACATCAGCACCTTGCTGAAAATCATAATTTTTGAAAAGTACTCAACCCATTTAAAGGTCCTCTCCAGAGTCTATGAATAAGCAAATATTTTTATTTCCGAAGTTTAACCGCTGAAACTTTGCTTTTTTAGTGGTCAAATGTGAAAACGATTAGGTCGACTCTGCAAATCTATCCAAACTACTCATCCTCGATGTTCGCTGGTGGGTAAACCGTCAACATTTGATTTGCCACAAATTCCTATTTTACACATTTAATAAATTATCTATCTATTATTCTACTTTACTTTACTATCAATACGTTTATTCGTCAGACAGATGATTTTATTACTATCATATATTTTTTTATTTAAAAAAGAAATTTGTATGCGCGTGCTATTTAAAAAAATGTATTATTATAATTATTATATTAAAACATGACACACACATATATATATATATATATATATATATATAATGATGCAGTACTACAGTATAATTAGTAATCTACCTAAAATTGGCTGGAGAACGACAATAAAATGCTTTTGCATGTAATTAGTGTAGTGATAAAAAGTTAGTAATAAAAACAAACAATATAATACACTATAATAAATATTCTCGAAAAGGAGTCGCATAATAAGTACTTTTTAAAGTTTACAAGCATTTTGCTGATAATGCCTCAGCACTTTTTAAACATTTCAAATTCGGAACTTTTACTCGTAAAGGAATGTTTCGACTTTTACTCAACTGAAGGATCTGAATACTTCTACCGCCCCTCAAAATAAAAGTGTCCTTCAATGGAAAGCACTCCTGCCTCCGACATAAATCTATCTATTCTGTCCAGACTCCCACAGAGCTATATCGCTGCTTGTGTTACCAGCTGCATGAATATTCCTCACTTTGTATGGCTCTCCTACATATCCTTAACTGACAGTGCAATTGAAAGTGACCACAGCAGCAGATTTATGTCTATAGACCAGCATGCATTCACTGCGGAGCAATTTCTCAGTCCGGGAAATGTTACTACATTTCACATTCTACTACCCCATGTCCAGACCTGGATGGCATTAAACTCACCGAGGGACCGGGATTCATTACCATTAAATCTCTCTCTGAGGTTATAGGGTAAGGAAATGTGACATTGTCCATGAAATTGAAACAACTGGCCGCCTAATCAATCAAACTGATGGATAACGTTCACTATCCCCACTAGAGCGGAGCACGCCACAAGCATAAATAGCAGATATTCCTGCAACTTCTTAATTCATGGCGTATCCATATTTCATTGCTTAGCGGTGTCCCCGAGGGTAAACACTCTGCAGTTTTTATTTTGAACAACAAGAACCTGCAAATATGCGGCGTATTGAGCAAGTGTTGATGGATGGAGTGGTCAATGAGAATGATCATGCAAATACAATTTTTAATTACACCACTGGCACATTTTCCTCCTGGGTAGTGATTTATCCAAATTAAAGAAGTTGGAAAAAAAGGGAAGACGTGAAGCAATTGTCGATAAAATTATATTGTATAATAACATAAATGTTTAAATGCCTTTTCTCTTGTTTTCACCTACAGTAAATAGTGAATAGCCTGAAGATGAGGAGACAGATACACATGCAGGGGACAAGCCCCAAGTCGCCGTGATCGCATTGATTATTTACAGTAAATGCTGTTATCTTGAGAAATTCATTATTTTGTTTTCTCTAGATAACAAATGCTGTTTTCTTGTGTTAACAAAAATGAAATATAATAATTACTGCAACCACTACTGCTTAGGGCTTGATTAGATGGTAACTAATTCTCATTTTATTACTTTTTATACATTCTTCTCACTATTTATTTCGTGTACTCTGCACAAAGTAGTTATTAATTATGTGGTGGGTGTGGGCAAATATAAAACCATGATTACTTAGGCCGGAGTGATTTAAAGGGCCACAATGATACAGTGACTTCACTATTTAATGATCCAGATGTGGCCTTGACCATCTGTTACACCGACGTCATAGCAATCAACACGCATCGCCGATTTTCTTTTTGTTATTTATTAAAGCAATCATCAGCTCCAGTTATGAAATGTTTGACAAATGGCACAAACTGGACAAGATGCCAAAGACATTTCACCAATGCCTTAAATGCCAAAACAATTGTTGGGGGTAACAGGTCATGATCTAATGGTGATCACACCTACTGCGTTTAAAGGTTGCTGTCAGTGCGCTGTGAAGGGCTTTTGTGGTTGCAAGAGAAATGATTTCGCCTCTTTTACTCACAGCTTTCGATCTCCAGAGTACAGTTCTGTTCATCAAGAGGGTACCTTCTCAAGTCCATCATGCAAGCAGCAGTGGTGGTTATTCTAGGAAAAGGACAGAAACAGACCAGACACTTACAGCAGGTGATATGACAAAGACCCGAGTGGACAGGAGCACACAGAACTCAACGACACTTTTTACCCTGCGGAGGAGAGAAAAGTTCAAGGGAGAGGTCATGGTGCAGTGAAGTTTTTATTTGTTGAAAACATAAAAACGCACACATGTATCTTAGTGGGTTTGAATGTGTGCAACAGCACAACATTCATTTCAATTGCTTTTTGATTATAAGAAGTCCCTGGTATACTATATTAACTGTTGCATGTTCCAAAACACTCATTTCACAGAGAAATACAAACATCTTGTGCCCCCCCCCTTTACAGCCATTTAAATCAGGGGCTCAATAATATTAATAGAAAACTTAGGAGAGATATTGAACTGTATTGAATGTTCTTATGTACTTAAACTACACATATATCTTGTTAGGGATATCAAAACTTCAAATAAAACCCAAGACCTTTAACCTCAGTCATTGGAAGCAAATCATTGCTTTCTTATTTTGAAAGGTAATTCTTTTAAAACTATTTCCCACTTTTCCAGACACTGTTGATGTGTGTTAAAACGTGTAGTTTCTGGCAGCGACTATTGGTGGTTAGATTGTAGATTGAAAGCAACTATTGTTTTGTATAGTACTGTCTCAAAACTACTGAAGAATTATGTTGCTGCGACATCTGCACAGCAGGATCTGCAAAGGGAGGGAAAAAAAACTCTCAATCTGAGGCAATAAAAACACAACAATTCTTATTTTGACTGAATTATATGCTAATTAAGGAATACTTGAATATATGAATATCATACTTCATTGCTGCCAAGTCTGTTCTGCGAGACTCTGCTAAATCTTCTACACTGTACCTTTACATATGATTTATTTCTTTAAGTTTGTGCGGGTAGTCTGGAGACATATTTCCTTTCCTGTGGATCATTAACTGCTCAGCATTTGTATGTGATTTTGTCAATGTGTGTTATTTATTGCTGGCTCCGAGATATGCATTTCTGCCAGGTAGCTTTGGAAAAGATGTATGCAGGCAGTTTATAATCAATCCCAGCCCAGGAAAACAGCTTTGGCCACACATTATACATGTAGGGAGTCTTTGGCATTTAACTGAGATATTTACTGGTGCAGCACATTTTAGTAATTACATTTCTGCTGTTCATACCAGCTGGTATGTGTTCATCATACCCGGCTTTCATTCACTTACAGTCCTCCTGTGTAAGTGAAATAGAAAAATTAATTTCCATCATCTCCGTGTCACCGGTACGTTCACTGGATGAAGGGGGAGGGGTGTGCTGGTTTGTGTCAGCGTGTGACGAGTGTGAGGTGAGCTTTTACCCTTTTTTAAAAGCACACTTTGTGTTTTAGATATCACAGTTACGTCAGAGCCACTGATGCCGCTACAGCGTGTGGTTTTAAGCCGCAAATGCACACAACCATCCGTAGTATAACTACAATTAGTAATACAGTAGATAGAAATATATTACTTGAGCACCAAGTTTGTAAATTGGTCATGGTGGGGTGAGCAGAGTGCTGTTGGCGGGTAATTGGAAAACAAAATATGTCCTCCTGAAGCTGATTGGGCCACACCGACAGGGCGAAACGTGCGGTGGGCCGATGGCGGCGGGAGGGTAACGACACATATATGTGCGTAAACAGAATGTGTGACAGGTATTTATTATTCACGATGACACCGGGCCGCATTCCGCCGAAACAAGCACTCAGCTGCTCGAACAGCGTCTCACAGCGCTGCTCCGCTGAGCGCGTGCAGCGGGGCCGCCGCCGCACACTGGGAGGAGATAACATCACGCCTAATTGCTTTAATAGGAAAAGTCACTTGGCAATCATGGTTTTCCATACCAAAAAAAAAAGAAAAGAAAGTTGAATTAAAAAGCACCGTTGCCATTAATAACGGGGCTTAGAAAGTGTACTGTAGTAGAAAATTAAATCTAATGACAATTAATTTCGAGCATATTGTAAGGGGGGGAGTGCGCGACGTATTAGAGCTGCAGCCTTTTTTGGAAAAAAAAAAAAAAAAAGGAAGTCGTGGTAAAGTAAACATAAAATCGAAAGCTACATGTTAATGTACACAGTGCAAAATGGGACAAAACAAAATATAGAGACCCAGCGACGCGCCGCCTCAGGCTGAAGCGGAGGCCCAACGCTTTCCTCTGTGATCATAAACAGGAAGACGTATACAGGATGTGTGACACAATGACAAAATCACGTACAAATGCTGAGCGGTTAATGATCCGCGGGAAAGGAAATATGTCTCCAGACTATCCGCACAAACCCAGAGAAATAAATCATGTGTAAAGGTACAGTGTAGGAGATTTAGTGGCGTCTAGCAGAACAGACTTGAGCAGCAATGGAACACAATGGAAATGGAAAAAAAGAATTGTGTTTTTATTGCCTCAGATTCTGACTCTAGAGACGATTTTGCATTTTTTTTTTTTTTTTTTTGCGGCCATCTTGGTTTTCTTTACATGCCTCAGCTATTTAGGTGGTTGCAATCTACAATCTACTCACCAATAGTCACTGTAGAAAACTACACACTGCTAACAGTTTAACAGTCTCTGGTAAAGAAGGAAATAGTTACAAAAAAAAATCTATTTCAAAATAAGAGAGAAATGGTTTTGCTTTTCCTGTATCCTATTACATATGGACAAGGGGAGTCTCCAGCTCGAATGACTGAGGTTAAAGGTCACAGCTTTTTGGGATTTTATTTGAAATTTGAATATCCATAAGAATGGCATTAATAGGAAAGGTCACTTGGTAAACATGGTTTTCCATAGGGAGAAAAGTTGAGCAAAATTAAATCTAATAGCATATTCTAAGTGGGGAAGCATGTAACGTATTAGAATTGAGGCCTTTTATAAAGCCACAAAGCAAATGGAAAAGAAAGAAACTCATGGTCAGGTAAACATAAAATCAAAAGCTGCATCTTACTGTACGCAGTGGAAAATGGGACAAAGTAAAATATGGAGACCCAGCGATGTGCCACCTCACGCTGAAGCGAAGTGTGATCACAAACAGGAAGACGTATCCTGTCAAGGCCCAGTTTCTGTTCTAAAAGGACAATACCCCCGGTAGCATAATGAAGCGGTTGAAATCCTGGCAGCAGCAGCAGCTTGGAGTAATGGACAGAAATGAATTCTCCACCCTTTCGCAGAGAGACGAGGAACAAAACAAAAAACTAAGAAAAAAAAAAACACTGAGTAAAATTGCCTTTTATGTGTGACAGTCAACAAGTCAGGGGAGAATCGCCGATGAGGAGGGACGAGTCAGGCTCACACAGCACGAGGGGGGGGGGGGGGGTTCTGGGATTTGGAGATGTCACCGGATGTTGAATTTAACCAGAAACGGTCATTGGCAGCCTGACACCCAGCAGTCTGTAGGATTTTATAACCTTGATACACCTAGCAAGCCAACACTGTAACAATCGGGAAAGTCAAATTTTTTAGTCAAACAATTAAAAGCACATTCCATTCATTTATCTCTTGGCATTTTCTGAGCAGACGATGCTTGTGCCAATCTGGAGGTGGATCCCTGCAGCTCCAGACAGAGAGAGGCCTTCTTCACACAACCTGAGCTACAGTAACACACACATAGGCGGAAATCCCAGGGAAGGGAGGGAGGGGACACAGGGGACGTGACACCTTCCTTCCACAAAGTTGCCCCCCACCTCAAAAAAAAGATCTTTGTAAACATGAATGCAATCATTTAGAATATTTAAAGAAATTTCAAATAAATGCACAACGCAAATCTGCTTAGTAAAAATGCCTTTCTTCATTGTCACAATTCCTCAAAGTTTGTTCCTGTTTGTTCCAGATGCTATTTTCCAGTGGGTCGGGCCACTGGCTAACGGCAAATTTTGACTGTCAGCTAGTAGCTAGCAATTCGGGAGAAACTAATCAAACTAATATGTAAAAGCCAGTAAGTCATTTATCACACCACTTGTGCAAAATTTGTCCAAAACCTGCTTTTTTTATTAGTGTGCTGGTTAAGATCTAATGATTAGAACTAATGATTGTGAATGTTATTGTGAAGAGAGGTGTGAAATGTTTTTAGAGTTTTTCTCTCATTTGCCTCATGTATAAATATAAATATGGAACATTGCTATATTACTATTATTACTTTTAATAACGTTTTTTTAAAACATGTGAACATGCTGAGAGTTCAAACCCGCAAGGCAAGTTGCAAAGCAGAGTTAGAGAGATAGGACCAGATTATTGGTCGTACGCTAGTGTAGTATTTCTTTTCATTCATTAAAATGTACTCTTTATTATCCCTCCCGCCTGATTTTGGCCTCCCTCTGCCTACACAACCTCCTCCTGTATCCTTCTGTTGTATGCGGTGCCCTGCATTATCAGAGAAGATCATTGTGTTATCATAACCACCGTGGTTTAATGAAAAAACAGAGGAACATGGATGAGCGGGTTCACGGGAAATCGGAAGAGACACCACGCCACCCCGGTGAAGGCTCAGCCTAACGAAGCCCTAAATGCTCACAGGATGATTCAGCCTCTCACTTCGCTGGTGAGTTGGAAAAAAAAAAAACCTGCTCCGTCTTGCCCGCCGGGATCTGCACTTTCTACCGACACCGACCTCTTTTATTGATGTCTCCAATGACTTTGTTTCTTTTGCAACACCCAAACGCTCTCCTGCCCTGCCCCCTCCATCCTCCCCCCCCACCCCGCACTGCTCAGCAGCCCTCGGGCCCCGCCTCCTCCATCTCCTCCGCAGATAAATAATGTAGCCCTGCTACAGCGTGGCCCAGGAACAAAAGTGTGGTGAGTTGGAGGGGGGGGCAGTTTTCCTACAGCGCACACGCACTATTATTCCTCCATCTTTTGCGTCTCACCATGTCTTCTGACTGGGGGAGAAATGTGTGGCTTGTAGTACCACTCACATAACCACAGGCCCCTGTCGCGTCGGATGAACTGAACTTCTTGATTTAACTTGGTAGCGCTCGCTACCGCAGCATCTGCAGTCCTCAAACACTGCACACGCATTCAAATATGAACCGAAAAAAGAAGAAAATCAGGGAAAATATTGTCTCAGTCGGAATCAGAATCAGAATTATTTGTTATTCTCTCATTTAAAATTGTATTTGTGATTAGGGCATTTATGGAGTTTATAGAGAAAATGATTCAGAATATTTTCCCTTTGCAGAAAAATAAGGCAACGTTGCAATCTGGGAGAAAGGGGCATGCAATTGATTTGTCCACGCACGGAATAAAGACTACAGGTACAGAGGATGCAGCGATCAACACCCGATTCAAGACCAGCGGGTGGAAAAAAAAAAAAAAAAAGTAAAGCGAGGACGCAGCTGTGAAGCAGAGAGAATGTCAGATTGTGTTTAAGACAAATATAAAAAAAAAAAAAAAAAAAAAAAAAAACAGCTGATCAACACAAATCAGCGCGGCTCTGAATAAAATCACATTAAGCAGTACTGAGGCATTGAGGTAAAAAAAAAAAGGTAGAAAAAGAAGAAGACAAACGCCAGTATCAGCACATTTCACAGTGAGTGGATAGGTGAGAGTGCCGCAGCACAAGGTGCAGCAGAGTGTGTAATGTGATTGTCCACACTTTGTATTCTATTGTGCTCAGGAGCAGCGCGGGGGATACATTCCAACAGGTGGTCTGTACGGGCCACAAAAAGGCTAGAGAGGAGCAGCATCCAGATGAACTCAAGTGGGGATCCAACGTCTGTTGTTATAAGTAAGAATGTTCACACACACCCCGCTCAAACATTTCAACAAAGCCGTTTAATTATATGGTTACAGGAGGCTCGTTAAAAGTCCTGAAATCACCATTGCTTGTAGATTATGGTCGGCTTCTAATTACTGTATAGTGATGGGGGGAAAAAAGGGGTCTGGAGGACAGAGCCAAGGACTTGGCGCCATGTACAGAGAGCGAGGATCACTGTGTGTTTGGAGACGAGATGTTGGACAAGCGGTGGAGGCCGGTTGTCCCTAGCAACCGTCTTAGTTTCCTGTCTCACGCTGAGGTTGTTTTCTTTGGCTTCTGCTCGGTAAACGAAGGCATCAACCAACCGGCTTGTGCGGAACAGACACCAAATGGAACACTTTTGCTTTTCGTAGCCCTGGAAAGCTAACGACAACGTCCATTTTTTTTTTTTTTTTTTTTTTGAGGAGAAGGACAAGATCTTTATCACTGGATGGTTTTGAATCCATCATCCAAGAGAGCGATTTTGAATTTCTACAGTGCTCATACCTTAACAGCCCTGTGAAGACTTATAAAAGGGAAAAAAGAACAAAAAATTTTCGCCACCGTGTCTCCTTTACTGTCAGAACCGATTCAGTAATTCCGAGTTTCTGAATACTGATTATGCATTAATAATTCATTACTTCATATGATCTAAACCTTGTCAGTGCCATTTCCTTTTATTACACGTATAACACGTTCCCAGCTCGCTTGCTTTCCTCCATCAAACCCCTTTGTTTTAATGACTCGTGTTAAGAACGGCAGCGATTCATTCCATGTTTGAACAAACCTCAGGACATGAAGCCCCCGAGGGATTTAAAATGGGGACTGAATTGTCTAGTTTGTCATGTTGATCTGGGACGTTAAGTTGGCGTTTTTTTTTTTTTAGCTTTCCATGCCAATGATTTCCAAAACATTGTAATATTGTTGGTCTTGAATCACGCTTAGAAGTTCGTGGATTTTTACCTTACCGGAATAAACTCTCAAAACCCAAAATAAATCTGTCATAATTATCTTGCCAAAGGCCCGAATGATGCATACAAGCTGTGATTTTGTTTTTCTCTGGTGCCACTTCGATCAAAGGTTACCTGCTGTATTACTGCTGCATGACAGAGGCAAATGACAAATAAAACAGCAGCTATCTAAAAAAAAAAGTCTTTTCTGGGCGTTTGGTAGTACAATATTTGAAAAGAGAAAAAAAAAATGCTGCTGGCATCTGTAACTGTTGAGGGTCACAGACAGGTGAAGCTCGTATGCTCCCCGTATGTCCACATTTTCTTCTTGCATTATTAGGTCTTTTCAAAAAATAAAAAAAAAGGTTTTTGTGAGTCTGAAAAAGGTTTTCATCAACAGAAAAAAAAAGATCTTGGGGAATTTGTTAGGCAAATTGTAATAGTTCTTTTCAGCCAGATATTACTCGTCATGTTTCATGCTGCTGCCCAGCGACAAAGCAAAGAATAGTCCTGGATTACCGGGAAAACGCAGACAGCTGGATGAGTTGCATTCTACCTATGTCGGAGTTTATTTGACGTACAGTAGCTGTTTCCATGTCCCATTTGGTGCATTGACTTTTAAAAACAAAAAAAAGCCAAAACCATTTCAAATGATCATAAAAACCTTTTTGCTGAGTTGCTTTTTCAATCCAACTTTTCTTTTTTATTCTCTTGCAACACCGCATGCAGGTTTTGCATTTACAATTATATCCACTGCATCTGTTCCTGAAACATTGTTCCTACCAGTACTAACTAGTATTAACTTTTTGAGTCATGTTAAAAAATTGACAGCTGAAAATAAATATTAATAAAAAAATAGGAATATAGAAACGAGCAAACATATGCTGATATACTCTAGTAAGCAATATAATAAAACAGAAATGCTCATGTAAAGCCCTGGACAAGCCACATAGAGTGTGTGAGGTGTGAACTGTATGACTGATGGGTTCATCCTGTTCTTACCTCAGCCCGTATAAGACAGTGCCATCCGGGTGCAGTCGGATCATACGGTTTTTTACTGTCACACCATGAAGAAAGGACTTCTTGTCATTAAGGAAGTAGGTGTCAGGGAGCCACAGCTGGTCTGCTACACGGTTATCCAGAGTCAGGTTCAGGTTCAGCTCGCCATAGGCCAAACGCTTATCTCGCCAACTCTGCTGGAAATACATTGTGATGGTGTAGTCCTAGGAGAAGGAACACGAAATTTCATTAGGTCAAAGGCAAAAAAAAAAAGAAGTAATTTGACTGTGCACAGAATCAGAGGCTCGGCTCCAGATTTTACAAAAAAAAGTTCCACTTATCTCTTATTTTTTGTTTCATGTTTATTTTAGTGTTTCCTGTCAGTGCCTAATCAAACTAGCCATATAGACCTGAGCGACCCTTTAAAACAGAGAGCATGGTTCTTTAATAACAATTGACAGATATGACCATGAGCTATGCAGAAGAAAGTATAGTTTATGTACTAGCATGTAAATATAACAAATTATATAATTTTTTTTTTTTTAAAACTATATTTAGTACTTTACCACGATGTAATTTAATGAAGTATAAAGAGCAGAATAGGCAACTTTGATATGGCTACAACAGCAATAAAATAACTGCATCTGCTATATTGGGACAACAGCACTATTTGTAATGCCTTCAGATGATGAAAATGAGCTTTTATACACAGTCGGAGAAACCAAACAGCTCAGCATTTGCAGAATAGGACACGGGCAGCAAACCAACGAATACATGCTGTACTAGTACCCCTGCATCTAACTGAAAAAAGCACTCAAGTGGAGACATCATGTCTGCCAGCATAATGCATCATTGCCCCTCTGGTCAAAGTACTGTAGACTACAGGCAGAAGCACGAAAGATGCATATTGGTTTCATTTACCGCACGCATAGTCCAAAATGATTCAAAGTGATTTTGAATAGTGTGTGCTTTAACCTTAATTCATTTCGATGCCTATTTCCTCGTCGTGTTCGGTGAGAGACAGGCAGCAGTGCAGCTGGTATGGACCAGTCACTCATGTTGTGTTAACTCCTTGTGTTACACTTAGTACGCATAACCATGCCATGACGGCGCTATGCATTCAAAAGGGCTAGAAACCGTGCATTTCTTGTTTTCTTTAAATATTTTAAGACAAACAGTAATAAGTCTGCACAGGGTGACAGAAGACATTATCTGATTTTCCTCAGCATGCACACACTAACACACGTTAAATCATTAGCCTCATAGCATAATTGCCCAGTTATTATTTGCCAAAATATCAGCCCTATTTCTAATACTAATAAACAATTCACCTTACCACCTCCATCATATCTGTTGTTAAACATGATTGATTTCAAATGCAGATTTGTGGAAATTTTCCTTTTTTTTGACACTTGACAGTCTGATTTTTTTTTTTTCCCACTTAGTCTTCAATTTATCATACTGCGTTTAAAATGCACATAATCTCTTATCATTCGGTGCACATTTTAACTTATTATTAATCAAAAGATTTCCTATGATGCCATCTTAATCTCGTAAATCAAAGGCTTTGTACGAGAGGGAAGATATTTCAGGCCGATCATAAACACATTTAAAACAAAGTCCGCCGTGGCTTTGAACAGGCTGAGAAATCATTTGCTCTCTCCCGACAAAAAGGCCGGACATAAGAAAGTAAGAAAGAAAAAAAAAAAAAAAAAAACGTCAGAAAGCTGGTCCTCTTGTCTCTAAGAGACAGAATAACGTTGACACTCACGGTGGCAGCTGTATCCCCTTCTCCACTAGTCAGACTACATTTCTGTAAAATGTAAAGGTAAAAAACCTGTATACTGTGAATGTTACTGTTATAGTTTTTGTGAAAATCATGATTTCATTCAGCATGTGTCAAATCTCTGCACCTTTTATCACCACAGACTGTAGCGCTGCCTTCATCTCGGTCACTCAGTCTGACAACAAAGTTGCGTTCACAGGAAGGAAGTGAGTGATCACGGTTTGCTCGGTGCACTAACTCTTCTTACTGGCTGGTCAGCGCGAGGGTCAACGTGGACGTGTACAAATGACTAATAAAATAAAGCAGATTTAGCTTACCATGTTTACTTCTGAGATGGAGTCGATGCTCGCTATGTTGATGCTCATTCCTACGATGACTGGAGGACCTGAGGGAACAAAAGACAGTCTGAGGTCACTAAAAAAAACTACCGGACAGTATGATTTAATTCATCTGTCTGTGTATTATTTTCATTGCACAGACAGATAAAAACCAGCTTGCAAAAAAATTCTTGTTTTTACTTTAGACTTAAATGTTTGCAAAAGTTCAATTTTTTCACCGAGAACAAAGAAAAGAAAACGGATTCATTGATAATGGTATAATCAGCTTTTTTTTTTTTTTTGGTTTGGTTAGACGTACTGAACCTTTGAGTGCAACTGGGAAACATGGATTCCACCAATTCTGCTGAACGCTATTACTTGGGTTAGAAAAAACAACATCAAAAGCAACACTTGCATTATGCATTATTTGCCAATGTAAACTATGTTAATAAAAAATGACATTTTTAAACAAAGTACTGCAGAAATAAATACGCTACGCTATAGTGACAAAGCCAATCTAAATCACTTTTTGCTGCTTCAAGAGTGTACATAACAACAGAAAATAAAGATCAGTTACTCCGAGAAGCTTCTGAAACAACGCTGCGGAAAAGGCACTCATCCATACTAATTCCCTATGTAAAGTTCAATTCTTGTGAAGGAAAAGGGAGCGCAAACTATGCCTCATTTACATGATCATACATGCTGTAGACGTGTAAACATGTACAAGGACTCCCTTACATGCACTATAAACACTTAGCCCACTGCAATATTCAGGCAACTTTAGCTTCACAAGTATAATCCATCCACAGTGGCCGTGTAGTGCACCCGCCACTGTAACCGCAGGCACATGACTCCAGACAGGCTGTAGCCACCATACAAGCTTTAAAAGCACTGAAATAATGGTTTAGGACTTGAAGAATGTGCATACTTCACGTCTGTGTGCTTACAATGTATTTTAAATAATTGCCATCGACCACATGCTGCTGCTGCAGGGCTTTCCCTCAGCCTGGAGGTCTCCTTTCAAGACAGTGACCCAGACTTGCATATCGATCTCGCTGCCGTCAGCGCTCTCAGATTCCTACCCATAAAACTTTGGGATATTAGTGTCACGTTACAACCACGTTTCCTGTTTTGGCCAGTGCGGACGGCAACGGGGAAGACGTTAGACACGGAGGGGGATGAAGACTTGAGTCTGTTTTTGTAGCAAAAGAAAGGGCAGGAATGGGCACCCATGACTGAAAAAGCTGTTCACACTTTCTAGACGTTTTTTTTCAAGTTCTAATGCGATCCTCGAAGCCTAAAAAACAATCCATCCAATTTTCCCTACGTCTCCAAACCATGTCGGCCTCGCGTTGCTTGAGTGAGAATGTTTAGGCCGTAAAATATGAATCGCTGACAAAAGGAAATAGACACGGCGGAAACTGCCCCCTGATTGGTTCACGTGGTAGTGCTGAATCAGTATATTCAGATAATGTTCCGTGGTGCGATAGTAGAAATTCCATTAGCATAAGGATCATAAACAACACAGAAAGCAGCTTCACTACAGTATGTACTTTATCGCGTGTATCACCAAAATTAAAAAGGTAGAACAGAACTTATGACCCTCTGCTTCTTAAATAAAGGGTTGCAGTGGATATGAGTTTGCGACGCCGTTGATGTATATTTGGGCTTCTTGTGTTCTGTCTTCCATGACACCCTCCCTCATGCTCTCTTACTCTTTTCTCTGTCAACATCCCTTTTCACCGACTCATTGCACAAAATTAAGAATAAAAGCACAGTGAAATATAACAGTGTTTTATTCTGCCCTGGCCAGAAGAAGCAAGAATTCTTTTTTTTTTTTTTTTTGTTCCTTCTCGTCAGATTTGTCCTTGCGCATGTGTTTAGATCACTTGTTTGCACAGCTCTCCTCCTTTTTCAAGGCCGTCATGAGCCAGCATCTTCATCCGTGAGCTACAGTCACCGAAAGGTCCGGAAGCTTTTAACGTATTTTTTTGAAGTTTAAGTGGTGCTGGAGTGTCGATTGTGAGTCATCAGCGAGGACGTCTTAATTTCGGTGGGAGGGGGGGGTCGTTGTAAAGAGATGTGGCATTCAGTTCTGAGCCGCCGTGACTCACGGAGGACAGGCCGATGTGTTTTTTTGTCTCAGGTGATGGATGTGCAAGAAAATGACAGATTCAAAAGCAAAGTCAGTATCTCAATATTTGACTTGAATACATCTACAAAACCCACTCCTCCCTTTTTAAAACCTCTTAAAATACAACACTTTGAAATGCAGGGAGAATAGAAAAAAAATGACAGTCACTATTTTCAGAGCACACAAACACATTTGATATCTAGCAATGTATAAAACAGATAATTTAACCTTAATCTTTCCACATTCCTTCACAACCTGATTTTTGGATGTAGCTTATGTATATTCAGTACTATATATTAACTACACTAATTTTCACTATAATAAAAACATAGACCTGCGAAATATGCATCTAACAATTACTGACAGTGTGGAGATCATTGTATATTCTGTTACAATGAAAATAAGGAAGGGACAAAACACTTAGTTTGAAATAAAAAGGTTGATAAAAACAATAAAATATTTCATTGTACTGGATATTTCATAGTATATTCTCACTTCAAAACAAATAATAATTAAAAAAAAAAAAAAAAACTAAAGTTGAGAGGAATTATAATGGTGTCAAAGAAGCTGAAGACTCAGTGACCCAAAGCAATCACAAAGCAACGTTCATCACAGACTATGGCTTAAATAGGAAATAGACACCTCTGTTTGCAGGCTTGGGCAGGGTCAGACTCTCCTGCACATAAAACTGTCCGGATCTGATTAATCCCCAGACCACAAGGGACTGGTTTTGTCTTGACCAGAACTTTACACTGCAATTGCCTCTTATTGTAGTTCACTATTCTCAAAATGTGCAGCAAATTTCCAGTGAATGTATGTACATCAAACTCCCTAACGGCTAACGCCTGAATCCTCCAGAACTGCACAGAGCTACTGTGTTTGCCAAAGTAATCGTGATGGCACACGTGCACCTGCAGGAAGGATCCACTGTGTTACACGAAGATAAAAGTCAAAGCCGTAATGCAGTGAATGTGTGGAATTTCAGTTGAATGGTAGTTGAAAAGTTACATGTTTCTGAACAAAGCAGACATGCCAGTAACACCGGATGATACAATTTGCATCAGTGTTTATTAATAATCTTAACAGGACAAAGCTTTGATAAACCTCGATAGGTTATTATGAAAAGGGACCAAATAAATGCAATCCTTACCAGGAAAAATGTCCATCAGGTAGGAAAAAGACCAACTTTTTGTTAAGATAGCCTAAATATCATTAATGTAAAGATGTGTCCTAATACATTAAATACATTAAAATATTCATTTCTTCCTGTGGGGCCTTTTCTGAAGATGCTGGTTAATTAGAATGTTTCTCCAAACACTGGCACTGAAATATTAATCAGCAAACCATCTATCCTCTCTCTCTTATATTACTCAATCCATTGCCCTGCCCAGCCGCATACACACACACACACACGCACACACCCACGCACTCCTCCCACTACACTAAATGCCCATCTTTAGAAAAAAAAATTAAAAATAAGGTAGAAAGAAGGGTAAAAGTGGGGCCATTTTCCATCCCACTCTATGAAAGGCAACCAGTAACAGTTTTCCCCGGAGATGTCAAAGTACATTTGTTGGTTAGATGAATACAGAAAGTACAAAATCTCTCTCTCTCTATCTCTGCATATTTTGACCCAGCTTCAGTGAAACAGATGCACTCACTTTGTCACCGCAGTCTTTCTCAGAATAAAACCGCTACCTGCACTCACACTTCACAAGGTGGGAGTCAAGTCAAGTCAACTTTATTTTTAAAGTGGCAGAACTATAACAGTCCTCTAAAATAACCTCAAGATCTTTAAATAAGCATTTCTTTGCTAATTGTTAAACCAGCATTTAAAAGAAAACTGTCAAAAACAGTACCTTAGATCACTTTATAATCTAGAATCATCTTTATGTTCTCATTTACTTTACACTGAGCTATAACATGAGAATAAAAGAAAGAAGATATATTTACTATGTAAGGTCACAATACACTGGTGTTTAATGTTTAAGGCCAAAAATCAACACCTCCAAGGGGATAAAGCTGGTGACCGTAGCAGCGACTCTGAACTGCTGTTTGGCCTAATTCCTCTCCCTGTATCTTTTATGGGAAATGCCCTCTTATTAATATTAATACACCTGCACTCTGGAACTAAATGCTGTAACATTTACATTATATGGTTAGTGGATGGTGCCGCCCGCCTGATGATCTCCGTGATATCTGTTCACGATTAACATCACCCTCGACTGGGCCCTCACGAGACAATGGTTCAAGGAATTATTAGAAAGGTTGCGTTCCACTAAGCTGCTGCGTTGGGGCGATTCACTAGAGAGTTCATTCAAAACACCAGCCGACATTGCCGCGCTTCTAATGTTTTTCTCGTTGTTTTTTTTTTCTTTTCTTTTTTATGTATTTAACCCAGCTGTCCCCTCGTTGCTTTATGTTCCCTCAACTCCAACAATGCGCCGCCGCGTTCAGCTTCCAGTCTGACAGACTTCTCCCGCCTCGGGGCAGACAAGCTTAACAGATGTAGTGTGGTGAGGCTGCCCTATTTAATGTTTTACTTGGTAATGGCATTTCATATGAACACACTTTAAATCCAGTGTCAGGGAGTGGTCATGAGATTACATATTAAAAGGACTTCAACTGAGGGAAGCGCAGACGCGTCGCTATGGGAACACAACCTTTAAAGCGTCTCCTAAGTAGTGATCTTATTTTTTTTGTGCGTGTCTTTGGGCTCATTTTGTGACCTGCTACAGCTCTGGACCATAGATATTCAACACCTTTATGTGTCATGATATCTGTCAGTGCTGTAGAAATCTGACTAATTCTTAATAGTTGGGCACCAAAGTCTGCAAGAAATAAAAATGTGACCATTTTAGTGTATCTGCACTTTTTCGATAGAAGATTTTGAAAAACAGTTTCCTGAAATCCTCATTGGGTCAGGTTAGCTGTCAATAAATGCATTCCAGATGCAAAGAACATTCCGTGAAATAATAATTCTTAAAACACATTTATACATGATTTGGGCTCATTTTAATGCAAAAGAGTGTTTTCTCCCTTTTTACACTATTTTCAACGTTTATTAATGTGTAATAAACTATTCCACAAAAGTTATTACATCAACCAATATGCCAATTCTTTTCACCAAAAAGTATATTCATTCCAGAGAAAAATAATGCTAAAACTTCAATCAATATCAATGGATCTGTGATAGTTTCACTACTAGTTGGCAACACTTCAGATATTTACAGTATATGACAATTGATTCATTAAGCAGCAGCGTGCACAGTTTGAGCATTTGTATATGAAACACCTTTACCTGTATATTCTTTTTTCTTTTGCTACATCACAGTCTCCACAGGGGACTGTAGTGGACACATCAGGCTTATTCTTACTTCAGCGTTTGTTATAGTTCCCTGTGTTAATTCTACAGCCTCATGAAATACATTATAAGATATGTCTGCCTTTTGGATAATTACAGGCGTCGTCAGACATCAGGGGGGGCAAAGAGGTCGTGTGCCGGGTTTGTGTAAATCCTCTATCAGACTGCTATTAAATATACTTCATAGGCAGAAAGCATTTGTGTGTGTGATGAAGCCAGAGGGATTCAAAAAGATTCAGACCTCCCTGCTTACTGTATATCTGTGGCTTGTTCTTTATTGTTTGCTAATTTGGCTTTTTTTTTTTATGCGGAAACACCTCACATAGTACATCAGTGTTTGCTTTCGACACTGTGGTGAATCTGAACACACAAGATGTCTGAAAGGAGAAAAGGAGTCAGAGAATAATAATAAAAAAGAAACCTTCACAAATAAAAGGCCTGATCAGTATAATATCTGCAAGCAACCACAAGAAGGCAACATGATGATATTCCCTCCCCATCCCCGCTGCTTATAAATTGGATATTTTACCAAATGAAGCAGCATAAATTACCAGCATACAGGTGCTGAGATTAGGGGCTGAGTAAACGCTTTTGGCATATCTGGGTTGATTCTGTATTCTTGCCGGGGAAAATGAGATTTGAACAGACGAGGAGACACCTCGTTTCGCCCCATACAGCGTCGGTACATGATGAAATCTGATTAAAGAGGCTCCTTGAGGAAGCTCGGCAGTCACGGATATGGTCCTGTATGGTGCACATAGGAGAGCGAAGCCGCACTCACCCCCTGCACCCGCGCTCCCCACAGAAACCTTTCATGACGTTTGCATTTCATGTGAATATTCCGCACCACAAATTTCATTCTGTACCATGTAACCATAAGGAGCTGGGTAAAGTGCATTCATTCTGGAGATAGCGTTGTCATGTTATTCCACAGATACAGTTTGTTGCAAAGCCTCCTGAAAACTAATTTGCTGGACAGCAAAGAAAACACCACTCTCTTTAATATATATATATATATATATATATATATATATATATATATATATATATATATATATATATATATATTTATAAGAAAAAAAAAACTCTGATAATCAACCCATTGCCTAGCAACAGAGGGTTTCATAGCAACTGGGCAGCATTTTCCCTACAGTGTTGCATGAGAAGCATGATGATTTAGTCGGTGTTTTGAGTCTGTGTTTGCTTTTGTTTTCAATGGCTGCCGCTCTCACGAAGCTCTTTCCTCAAGACATGAACAAATAAAACAATATGTTACACTGCGCTAAAATTTCTCCCGTGCATTTAATACAGTCGCCTCATCCATTATTTCCATCTCGGCAGCCAAACAATCGCAGGAAAAAGCCACCTTCTCCTCGTGCAACCAAAGGGTATCTTTCCGAAGGCATCGATTGTGACCAAATACAGAAAGTGTACGAAATACAGATGACGCTTTAAGAATGAAATGATTGAACACAGCGTTCAGTGGCATATTGAATTCAGCTGCAGCATTTCCCAAGATTCATTTTATTGTGTCCATCCTGTATATTAGAAAAGGATTTTTTTTTGCTGAGGAAAAAAGAAAAAAACATCTTGGCTGTGATGAATAAATTGTGTGGAAAGTCAATGATTCTGAATCCTATGTATTCTTGTCTTGTGTATATATTATCTGCTGGAATGAGTCTGTGGTAGTGGTGTCGGATCAAGGTCGTTTTGAGTGACCACACAAATACATGTTGTTTAGTTAAAAAAAAAAATACAAAAAAATACATTAATATGTATATATATATATATATATATATATATATAAGAAAAGTCTGAGATCTAACAAACTCTTATCACCTCAACACATATGAACACACGCAAGACATATTTGTAGTTTCATGGACCAAAACTCATCACAATATAAGGCCAAATCTTCTCCTATGAGCTTTTCTCTGCAGCTTCGGAAAAGAATGGAACAGAACAGAAGTCTGTCCCCTGGTTGGTGAATATGAATGCCTGTGAATGGAGAGGGTGACAGCTCTGACATCACAACCTCACCAAAGTCCTGACGGCTTGTTTCAAGGCACGGTTTTTGAATACGGTCTGTGTGCATTTCTTTAAGTGTTGAGGCTATACTCGTATAACACATAGGCCTGCTTGCAATCAAAAAACTAACACTCTCACTTTCTATATTTCTTTCTTTTTTTTAATATTTTTGATCTTTCATTTTAACTAGGTTGGTGATTTTAACACCAGATTTAAATGCACACATAGAGTACCTTTAGGGGGGGTAGCGCTACAGTTGCAATATATTAGACCACAGAGTTGTGAATGTAGATCGTCTTTGTGAATGAAGCTATTTAGGTCACCACGGGGAAACTGTCTGTGCTGGACAAATCTATTCATACTGCACCCCGAGACCTTAAATATCCCCACAAACTGACAAAATTAACAGAAAACAAACAAAAGAACTAAAAAAATGCCCATATTTCAGCCCTGGCAGATAGTCAGGTGCAGCATATGAGCGCTTAGATGAATTGTTTCTGAATATATACTTTTTTCCATTTTTTTATGCATGCTCCCATTCAGCTGGAGCCCTGGACGCATTAGGAAGTGAAAAGTAGACCCTGCACAGGTCGCCAGTGTATCACAGGGCTAACACGCACAGGGGCTGACAAACACATTCACACCTACGGGCGATGTAAGAGTTTCCAGTTGACCTAACCTGCATGTCTTGGACTGGACTGTGCGAGGAAACTGGAGCACCCGGAGGAAAACTGCGCCGACATAGAGCGAACACGTAAACTCTCTCTCTACAAACACACTCACACACATACAAAAAAAAGATCACACCATATTTGAACAGACTGGCAGGATCTTCTTCCTGTGTGGTGACAGTGTCACCCTGCAGAACCACCGGGTTTCCTATCCTAAAAACATTTTAAAAAATATGCTTTACCAACAAAACCTTCCTTCTTCAGGGCAAATAGATTAAAGCCTACCACAAAATGTCTGTGCAAGTGCCTCTCCTCCAACGTGGCGACCTGTAACCATTAGTAACCACTTTCCCTCTAACATTATGCAGCATTACTATAATACACCAATTTATTACTGCTCACATACGGACGGTGAGCACCCACTGTCCTCCACATGGCGCGTGCTGTCTTTCACCACGTATTGTATGTTGAGTAATGAAGAGTTTCAAACAACTGTTCGGTTTTTAAGGCCCAGGTTTATTTTGTGAAAAATGGGACGCTGCGTAGGAGCCAGGTCAAGGCTGTTTTGTGCATTTAACTTGAAAAATATGTAATTTTAAGTCCTTCTGTTACAGAGTACAACAACATTAAAAAAAAAAAAAATGCTAGCTATTTCGGCACAAATGTACTAATGCACCCAGAATAAAGAGAAATCATTAAAGCAGCTCAGGCACAAGGACAGAAGAGGAGGCAATAGAAAATGATGAGGTAAAACAGGAGAGCAGAGGCAGTACATCACAGGAAGTCAGAGAGACAGAGGATAAGTAAAGGTGGCTTCATTTTATCGTCCTATCCTGTCACAAACCCTGGACCTGATATATGAAACCTACTTAGATTCTGTACTAAAAAGCTACATGATATGAACAACGTTTCCTACTTACATCGGTGAATTATGAAACACTGCACATTACCAGTGGACTTTCCAGCTCATAAATCACAATCCCATGAGGAACATTATTAAAATACTTATTTTATGCATTCACAGAACAAAACACTGACGTGCGTAAATGCAATTTAAAAGAAATGCATGCATTGTAGGATAAAGTCGGTTTTTCGCTAAAATACAGGATGCCTCAGAATGATGCTTCGTACTGCGGCTGAATTTGATGAAAACATATTGAACAGAGAACAGTGTGTGCACAAGGAAAGGAGTGAGTCATGATTTGTCCGAGAGGAAAAAAAAAAAAGACTCCTGAAGCTCAAATGTCCCGTGTACAGTAGTGTACTTGAGGACAAACTGTGGCAACTGCAGAATTAATCCCGAAGCCATCGGGAAACCCATTGGCTAAAGAAGTGTATAGTTCAATCCATTTATTCGGCAAGTCACACATTGACACGTTTAATCAATGCCATTATTTTCATGCCCCCTTTTTTTAATTTTGAAGTGACCATTTTGAAAAGAAAAAAAAATGGAAAGTCGGAATGGTAAAGATTTTCCGCTAATTGCTTTTTTCCTTTGCAAGGACGGACGTCTTTGTCTCATTCAACCGATGCCATGTTTCAAAGCTAATCTCCTGAGTATGTTATTATAACCTTACATGTACAGTAAATCCCAGTTACTGTACTTCAGTGGCATGCTGAAGTCCTGCCTAATTATATTAAAGTGTGCTAATTATGTGTAGATCCTCCTCCATGACCACGGCTTATATGTCCCAGGAGAGTAAGAGCCATGATTTACTTCTTTACTCATATAATAATTTGTGACACTGACTGCGTTTTCACCTGCGCTGCCATCTGGAGTTCAACACAGTAAGAAAAGAAATGTGCATGGATCAGGAAAAGTGACGGCGTGGTCTATAGTGTGTGTGTGTGTGTGTGTGTGTAATGATATGATGCTAAAACCACAACCTCAGGAATTTACTTTTTTTTTAAATTTAATCAAATTACATTTGTTAAAAAAAAA
The DNA here is from genome assembly GCA_036785175.1 of Eupleurogrammus muticus. Taxonomy (NCBI): domain Eukaryota; kingdom Metazoa; phylum Chordata; class Actinopteri; order Scombriformes; family Trichiuridae; genus Eupleurogrammus; species Eupleurogrammus muticus. Next base: position 16,804,112 of record JAYKQN010000007.1, on the reverse strand, counting down.
AAATAATAATCTATATTTTTTTTCGGGGAAAACTCTTTTTTTCCATTGTGCAAAATAATCATTACACAGTAAGTGCAATTTAATTTATTTTTCATTCTTGAACACAGTGATTTATTTACATAGCCGTACATTACTTGGTTAATCTTTTATATTTTATTGTGTTCACAAAGAAAGTATTTCTTATCATTTTTCCTTGGACTTTTTAGTTTGTTTATAGAGAAAAAAATTGAAGATTAAATAGATTTTACATTAGATTTCTTAGCTCTTGTCAATGTCTACAGCAAGATTTTATTATGAGGCCAAAATCACCCAGCCCTAAGTCAATGGAGGAATAACAGCAGCTGATTCTACATGCAGCATCAAAGCCACAATGTATCCACCTTACAAAAAGAAATATCTTAAATTATGGATCATATTTTTTGAAAGCATGCATTACAAAACCAGTGAAAACAACCAGCCAGCTACACAAATCCTGTACTTGATGCTGACACATCCCGTTCTAAGTTAGTGGAGCCTACATGTTAATAATAGAGCTGTTATTGTAGGGTAGTTAATGGAGATAAATCGTATACCAGGTCAAGGATCTATGGAAAGGTAACATCATAGACTCGGAGGTGTTTCAAAACATCATAAGTTCAAAATATCTCAACACCAATCTAAAGGACTACAGGTCTGTTAAAGTTTGGCAACTGTTTGCGCTTGAACATCACTCCGTTATTTCCTCCACTGAATGTTGCTGCTGCATAAATCGTTGCTGCAGTGCATGTATGCGATAACACACAAAATGGTGTCATGGTTATTTTCTATATCAGGGACACATCAGCGTGTATTATCATGCTTATAGCATGGCCCGTGCGGTGCAGTGCAGTAAAAGTAGAAGTGCCGTTGTTATGGTTACCTGCCGTTTATTGAACATTGTGCGCTGTGTTTAACGTTGACTGAGCCCACTGACAAATTTAAATGGGCAAATTCATTAAAAAAAAATGTAATTTGTAGAAAAGAGTGGTCTCAGTTATTAAAGCAATTATATCACATGTTACTGTATATTTTAAACATGACACTGCATATGGATCAAAACTGCAGATTTAAGTAGAAACTACACTTGCATCGTTTCTAAATTAATGCTAAATGTTCTTGAGCTGAACCACTACTACCAGACCTCAAGCATAAGCCAACCAAAAGGTTATATATTTTTTAATGTTTAATTTAAAAAATGTATTGTATTGTATAATGTATTAATGTGTAAATGTTTAATGTTGTCTTATATTGTTGACTCCAAACTTGTTTGTTTTTTTTTCTTCCTTTTTCATCCCTCCGGCCCTGCATGACGCACACATCATGTTTATGTGGAAACCCGTGTTATACGGCTGGCTGTTGGGAGTTCAATAATGAGATGGGCTTTTAAGTGTGCTTCCTGGTAGTGAGGCCGACAGCATCTATCTGCAGATGTTGTAAATGACATTTTGGTCCTTGTTTATCTAGGTGAAACAATTGGATAGCCCCATCTTGCCCTTGGCCAACCTACCCCGGCCCCTGTCAAGGACACACCTCCCATCTATCACGGCGGGTTCAAAAAGTGAGTCGCTGGGGACCTTAAGAGGAGAGTCCAAATGGGAGGGGAGGAAAAAAAAAATGCCCCGTATGCAGGATGCCTCACCAATGTCTGACCTAGGGTTTCTGTACTTTGCAGTCCGCTGCGATACGTTCTGGTGCAATTCTATCAGCATTTTTCTCCTTCATTTCAAAGTTGCTGAAAACAACACTTTGAATTGGAAGATGAAGTATGTCCTTTCTCCTGCATGCTATCTCTCACCACCCTTGCCCCCCTCTGCCTGCCTACATACACACCTCATTTAATTCAAATAGAAAATCTAAGTGAACGGAAAAGGGAAAAGCGCCCGGCTTGAGCATTTTTTCCTGTGTTTCCTCTGCAATAAATCACTGGGCGTACTCTCTTCATCAGGATAGATATCACTTGTACATGCCCCAACATCCATCCTGGGATTCTGACAACATACTCCTTGTTTTGTGCTGAATAGGCATTACATTGAGACTGAATTACGATGGCCTGCGCTATCAGCTCGTATGCAAAGCAGCCCACCGTTTCGACATGTGGCAGCGCACAGACGGAGAGGTTGTCCTCACAGTATTGCAAAAGTGTCAGCTGGTCTTAAAAAGGACCGCCGCTATATATCATTTAATAGCTGCAGGATGCAACTGATGCCCTGCACACATCAATCAGCGGCCATGTCCACAGAGGGGAAACATAATTGTGCAGGAAGTGATTTCTGTAAATAGCTGCACAGATATGTGAACGACATTTAGTCTGTTATCTTGTATGCAGACTCAAAGGAGCCCAGATCAATTACACTTACATTATATACAGTGGCACATTGGAAACTGAATAAAAAGTGCTGCAGCTCCTGCTTTTACTCAACATGTGTTAGGGGTTCTCCCGTTCACATTCGGTCAATTGCTCACCAGTCTTGCAGTGTCATCTGCAGTCACATTGGCCACATTAGCTGTTTTTCCATTACAAACAAGATCTAGCTGCAGCAGGGATTGGTTCGGGTCAGTGGGAAATGAGATCAGTGAAACCCCAGCTTTGTAGGCAGGTGACCATATTTTGATGGCGTGGCGCCGGCCTGCATCAGACTAAAACGGATGACACCCACAGCCAGAAATCAGGGTCTGTATACGGATCAGTGACGAATCACGGTTGACAAGATGGGAAAGTCAAAGACTTTTTTAAAAATACGTCACTCAAAATGTACATTTTGTGTTCATGTTGGATTCTTGTCATTTAAAAGTTAATTTGTATGTTTTGTGTGATTTTTAACATGAAATAATAAATGGTGTAACGGAAAAAAAAATAAACACTATCATTTGAATATATAATCCACCTTGAATATAATTTAATTTTTTAAACCTTTTTCCTCATTGTCCCATTTTTCAGGCTTCTCAGAATTATTCTTAAGAACACTGGTGAGCGTTGAATAGAATTGAAGCTGCTAGTTATCAGGCGTCTCACTCCCACGCTGTAGGACTAAATCCTACGTGTCAGTCTTAGAGCTGATTTACCACATTTTTCTCTGCCGCAAACAGCGTTTTTTTTCTTTTTTTTTTGGATGAAACACCCAAATGCTTATCTTAAGCATTCTTTAAGAATGTCCTCTGATTGATAGATTAGCGAGCAGTGGAATTCCTCACAGAACACCTCAGCACACATTTGACATTGAAGAATTTTCAAAAGAATAATGATATACACATCGGAAAAGAATCACTCTTACGCCCCTAGTTATTTATGACAGCTCCAGAGGTCACTCAAGTGGTTAGGAGTTGCCGGCAGGGTGTTGCAACGGCACTGATGAGATGCAGGCGTGTGCAGAAAACGTCCTTTTTGTTTGCCAGTGCTGATGAATGTTCTTTTATATCACATATTCCCATTGTTCCACCAGCTCAGCGAGCAGTAATGCTTCTTCCTTCTTCTTAGGCTGAGGGAATTTGTTAACCTGCTTTCATACTTAAATTTGAGTGTAGTAGTAGTAAATTTCATAAATTCTTAGCACTTCAGAGTAAAAAGGGCCCAGGTTCTGTGCTAATGAAGGATCTCAAAGTGCCATTTTAGTCCGTTGTTCCACCGATTCAGTAATCAGTGGTGCTCCTTCCTCGCTCCACTTCAGTTTTCTTTTCGACTCCATGTGGCTATGATATGATTACAAACCTAGGCTATATATAGGCAAGTCAGCTGACAGTACATCTCTTTCCAGTTTGTCAATATGGAATGGTTGGTATGTGTCTTTTTTGTAAATTTTTATCTTTAATTTTATCTTTAAATTGTATATATCATAGTATATTCTCTTGAGATTGGTTTTACTGTCATTGTGTATTGAATGTAAGGAATTTCAGCACTTAATGAGTTTTCTATCTAAAAATCTTTTTAAATCTTAAATAAGAAAATCCATTCAGTGATTGGTCCTTGCCTGTGCTGCAATCCAAAATGCTGTTAGTGGCAGAGGAAAATGTGGTGAATCAGCTCTAAGATTTAGTTCTACACTTATGTGTATGTGTGATAACTAACTATTAGGGGCTTTAAGCCAGGACTTTTTTTTCTTTTTGCTCTTAAGGCCTAGTCCACATGAACATGGGTTTTTGAAACTAAATTTTTGGCCAGTAGTTAAAAACAAAAATTCCCATCTACACCGCCGGTGTGTATGTCTGACCACATGAAACCAAAAAATCTGCTTCAAACAACGTCATGCACATGCCAAAGCAATAGGTGGCGATATCACTCCTAAAAGGAAGGGCATTTTAGCCAATTACAAGATTAGAGAGCTTCACAAGTCTCCATGGATACAACCTATTTTTTACCATCGCACAGTGTGACGTTGACAAGAAGTTGTGGTACAGGTTTTACTTTTTAAAATGATGTCTGTCAAAGACAAGAGCTGATCAGACAAGAGAGAAATCTCTGAAAATCGTTTTAGAAATAGGGTAAAGTAGTAGGAGGGGATGAGGATTTCTTCCGATTTTTAATAGATTCTGGATAGGATACAGTAGGATATAGTATAAGTCCTAGTCCTGCATATGTTTTGTGGTTTTCCATGCCCACATAACTGCTGAAACCAAATATTACAAAAAAAGTTCACCCTGGACCCTCTTACCAAAAAAGTCTGGTTGCACAACTACAACTTATGTTGCAAACAAGGTTTCAAAAATATGACCCCTAAGTCACTTCTAACCAGTGTCTAAGCGTATTTCTGATAAGTCTGATGGTTACGGGCTCACACTCTGGTTCTCACATTCCTGTGGTGCTGGTACCTATTGATACCCATTAATGTTCTAGATCACTAAACTGCTAAATGTATGTTAATGTTCCTTCTGGAACTCCTTTATGTTGTGTAAAAAAATGCCCAGTCAAACCATAAAAGAGCCCGTTGTGAGGAAACATGAATACAGCATTATGCTGCTATGTAAACCACACGGCTCACTGTATATTGGATTATATACTGTAGATCATTTAATATTTAGTTTTGCATGTATGTGGTAAACGACTTTTTTCTTCCTAATTCCATCACTTGTATAAACCTCAGATGTATTTTTAGTGTTGTAACATATCTAGTGTTCCATTCTATGTCCATAATGCATACTGTGTATGTGGATCAACAAATTGTACGAATTTTGTACATAGTGTGTATTTTTTATTTTTTTATAGTTTTTATCTTCTTTAGCTTTTATTTTCTTTTCTTTTCTTTACTCTGTACACTGCAGTAACAGACAAATTTCCCCGTTGTGGGATCAATAAAGTTATATCTATCTATCTCTCTATATAGTGATTCAAATCCATTTTTGAATGCGTAGTTTAGACTGTTGTGTTGTTTGACATTTCAGTTTTTCCATCTATATTTACTGTATATACATGTATATTTACAGATTTTCGTGCATTTTGGATGAGCACTTCTATAAGAGTCAGGTCACATACATACATACATGTCTTTGGTAGCATGTGATGTTAAAGAGAGTTCTGGTTGGGCATTATAAAGAAGCACCAAACTCCTGTTTCATGCTGAATATCTTAGGAAAGTCATTTTTCAACCTTTTTTTTTAATATCTTTCTGGCTAACTGAATCACCTACACGACCTGATTGCTGCCGTATGTACTGCTGGTTGCAGACCATCCCACTTTCTATAAAACATGACTGTGTCTGTGGCAGCACCACCTATAACTTTCTGTATAGGGACTACTCGAAGCCTGGAGTTGGTAAAAGATAAATGTGTCTTTTAATCAGTTAAAGAGCTTCAATCCCACTGCTGAGTGATGATCCACTTTAAAGTTGCATGTAGTGCAACTTGCACTACTTGCACTTTTCTGCAATCCCATTAAACTCCGTGTTATTCGCTGTATATTGATCAAAGGGGGAGAGATACCCACATTTTCACTATAGCACCTCCCAATTAATAATGATTGTCACCTGTAGTATTTTAAAATATTGCAATATATATATTGCCATTCCATGTACAGTATACTTGCCAAAAAATACAAAATAATCTCAATATGACACATTTAACTATGAATATATCAATAAAATCCTGTAATGTGGATGAGTGAAGATATATAAGATTTGGGCAAATCGTGTTCTCTATAGTCCAGGGACGACATGCACTTTTAGGGCTCAGTGGGAAGAATGACACGTTCACAGCATCTGTGATATGTCACCCCTCATGCTTTGTTAATGGTGGAAGCTGAGATCATAAAACCCATTCCCGTGATGGTGACAGCCTGATTTGAAATATGTCCCCCAGAAGGACGAATGTGTGAGCGGGGTGAGAGCTAAGTATAGGTCGTCTCATCTCACCACGCCGACTGGACGTTAAGTTTGGTTGTTTTCTTCCATTGTTTCTTGTTCAGTAATGAGATAAATATGGTGGATTGCTCTTTCACGCAAATTCTGGGCATGTCTGCACAGGTGACCACATCATTCCACATGTTTATACTTCCCAGAACAGAAACAGTGTCAGGTGACCTTGCCCCTCTTCCTCACCAACAATATGAAAGCCTCTCAACACAGGCCGTGTCAGTCTGGGTAGAAGTGTAAACAGATAAAGATGCATGTGAACATCCAAAAAAAAAAATGAAGAAAAACAGCTATAAATTTATTCATTACAAAAAAAACAAATGTCAATTCATCTACTCGAAGATAATACCATATTTGTAAATGTATTGAGAGAATGATTCATAATTAAACGGGCCTCTTATAAAACTGATATAGCTAGGTCATGTATTTCATTAATCTACTTTATAAATTTATTCAGATACATTTTATGGGTCATCACTTTTATGAAAACCACTTCATCATACAGCATAACAACAACCCGCCGCGCTAACACGTGCTGGGGCCATGCGTCAGAGAAGCCGTGCCATTTGTTTCAGAGGTACCAAGGTGGGCCGTGTCATCCAGGATAGACAGCATATGCAATCTCTGTTTTACTGCTGTGGCAGACGACAGAGGCAACCGATGCTGATGTGCGGGTTTTGCACGTGTGTGAACACAAAAAGTTGCTGAAACTCCGCTACTATAGGATACTCACTGCATTTATACTGTAGTTTATAGATGGGTGTGGGAAACATGTACGGAGAAAGCCAAAAAAATATGCATACACATTCTTTTCATCAGATCTATAAAAGCAGTGTGTATGCATGGTGCTGTTGTATAAATCCTAGTCATTGACCAGGCGTAAGTTCATGAGTCTCTTTTTCAGTCCCACAATTAGCCATAAATAAAGAATTCCTTTAATATCAAAACCCCACCTGCTCAGCCAGTCTTTAACACCTGTCAATGAAACATACAGGAAATTTAAAAAACTATTGCATTGCACCGCTGAGCTTCTATAACAGCCAGAACAGCTGTGAATTATGCGCAACTATTACATACAGCTGTGCGGCTCTTATATTGCACATGTCATTTTTTTATGGCATGGACCTGTACACCATTGTGGGCAGTTATATCTCAGAAATTTAATCAATGATTAGTTTGTAGCCCTTATATCTATAACTAACTTTACAAGGTGTGTCACAAGGTATGATAACATAATATTGATAAAATTAAAAGGCACGATTTGTAGGTTTTCACCATAATTTAACTTCCAAACATCCAGAAATGAAATCAGTACTGGGAGGATGAGCAGTGTTGCTGGTATGTCACAGATCTCTATCTGCTGGTTTGGAGCTCCACCTACTGAAATCATCCTTAGCATTGTTATCCCCGGCCCCGTCCTGTCCTGTGATCCCGGTGCTGTAGTTAACGGGGGGACCCGAGCCTCCGCCCGCCAACAGAAAGCTACTGAGATCCGGCCGCTACCGGCAGTGGAGCTGAATGCTGCAGGCTGCTGCGCTACAGGCGACCAGCCAGGCTGCATCATGGCCTGTTCTCTCCTAAAACCTTTACTAGTGTCTCTCCATAAATTTACTGACACTCCAAAACTTGGCCCCTTGTGTCATGCAGCCGATCGTCCCATGACACAGTCACACATCAACTCATTCAGACTGCTCAAATTACTCACCCCAAGTCGTCTAAGCACTGTTTTACTAAATCTAGAAGTTGGGATTTCTTTATTTAGCCTACAAAACACAATGACGAATGAAAAAAAGTAACTGGTCCTTATTTTAACTGATATATCCCCTCATACTGTTGAGAGCACTGTTAGGGACCATCTGATAAAATTTGGCAAGCACAAGAAGTAGTTAAAATGGTGTTTTAGTTTGGCTAATGCTAAATGAAGCCATGGCATGATGCCCAGAGAGCACCACCAACCAACCTAAGCACTATCGACCCAGACTCCGACAGCCGAGAAACGGGACACAGGGTGAGCCGCTGCTGTCAGGCCACAGACTGCCAGAGACATTTTTTTTTACAGTTAAAATTGTAACACAGAAGTGAGTTAAATCAAAAATAAATAATTTGAAAATGCAACATAAAGGGAAACCTGGTATCCTTTGTTTCTGTCACTGCACAACTTTCAACTAGCCTGGTTAACACCCATACCTCATTACATACATTACATACCAATTCACTTCACTCTGCAAGTCAGTCTGGACACCAAAGAACCAATTTTCCTCTCAACTAGGGAGCCAATCACAGAGGGGGGGAGCAGCGAGACGATGACGAAACACAGACGCAACTTTGTTGATTATTGTGGATCCAACATGGAGGCAGAGGGTAATTTACCTTTCAAAGCGGCCTTAGAAGTCGATCTATATAATTTAGACGGCAAGCTTATTTTTAGAGCTAAAGTATTTCATTGTCATCATGTATTGGGTGCGTCATCAGGTATGTTGGATACGATTCGCCATAAGCTGCGTACAGATGCATTTGCCAGACATTTGTAGCAACCAATAAAAGGCTCTGGGCTTTAATGAACCATGTTCCTAAAGCCTCCAATACGAACAAATGAATCTACATCCATATGAGGTCTGGTGTTAGCCAGGATAGGGTTAAGTATTAGTAACATTTGACTTTTTAGACACATATTTCAAGTTACTCTCTTGCCCTGCTGAACCTGTAACAAACAAAGAATGAAAAGGAAAGGGCACAATTTGTGACTGATGCATTAGTCAGAATCCTGAATAATGGGGTCGCTGTGAGTACACCTGCCAATGCCTGCCATTTGGGATCCGTTGACTATGTCAGGACTGCTTCTTGAACTCCGGTTAGGCTGCTGGATCAATGGGGAGAAGGAGGACGGGGTCTGAATGGAGCGACCGCGGCAGCCTTTTCATCTAGATATGGTGGAGCTGCCACACGGCAAGCACACGTCAGTGCATTCTACGCCGTCACTCCTGGCAACCTCTTTCTGTTGGTAAAGAGTATTGAGTCTTCAAAGCGCAGACGTTTTTTTAATCAGAGTACACCTCCGAGCTAGTTTTTATTTCAAATCTGGGTTGTTTGTTAGGAGCAACACAGTCCGGTGTTTTTTTTTTTTTGTCTAAAATGAAAACTCCTCGTTCCACCCTCAAAGAGCTGAAGGTCGTCAGCAGTTGTGTCACAACAGAAGTAGCTGACTGATGTCGGAAATATCGAGACATGATGGACTACAGCTCCCTGGCCTGAGGGTAGAGCACAGCGCCTCTCTGCCCGGGATGCTCACTCTTTAAAACTTACTCTGCCTGCTCCAGTGCATTCACAGGGCGACACAATCGCAGGCTATCACCAACAAATCCTTGGTTATAATCTAAAATATTTGAAACCGGCCAGATCCAGACATCAAATCAATTCATACTGGACAAGCACATTTTGAATTGCTTGATTGCACGTACTGTATACTGTATATGGTGTGCATGTGCGAACTAATCTTTGACATTGAACTAGGCTGTGAAGAAACAACATGACAAATTTGTTGTTTCCTTATACAAGTAGTGAGTTACACTGTTCCTGGGGTGGAGGACACGGAAGATGGATAAAACTGTTAGAAGACTTTTTAGATAAGGTGAATATGTTGCAAACTAAAGGAGCTACTAGGAAGAGCTGGAGGAGGGTAAAATACAGTATGTCGTAGAAACCCTGACTTTCAAAGGCTATTTGCTTTATGTAACCCAACTAAAAAAAGAAGATTCGCCAAATGTGCTCAGATGCACTGAGCATTATATGGATATTTCCTTTGCTGCTTAATCTCGTTTTCTCTCACTGAATCTATCAAAACAAGTCTAGAATGGCAGCTGTCCAAACACTGAATGAAGATGCAACCTCGACTATAACACTTTTTTTTTTTACAGTGGCTAACAACAGGCTAACATATTTTGGCACATAAGCCTTCATCGGAGCATCTGTTTTTGGCAGAGCACCCTACCAGAAAAAGGTTATATGCAGAGGCGCACCTGCTATATTTTCTTTTCACTGCTTGCTTTCATTCACATGTGTGGTGTTGTCACAGGGCTGACAAGCTGCTAACTGCAGCATATTTACAGCAAGACACTTGTGAATAATGGGCATTTAGATTCTGTCTGTTAAATATAATCAAAAGCAACCAAATTATGTCTACGAAATGCTACATGGAAGATAAAATGGCCAAACTGCTAGAGCAAATTATAATATGTTGAGATGTTAAAGCATCATCATGTGTTGTGTAATTATAAGGATAACATGGTTTTGTTTAATGTTGTCTTGTTTGTTACACTTAACCTGGCTGCAAAGCATATGCAGACGTTCTGTAGGTGAGTCATGACACGTTGGGCCTCATGCAAGAACATTTTCCTATTTTTATCCCGACACTTCTTTTTCTCTTGGAGGTTTGCTCGTACGAGTGTTTCTAGTCGGATTTGCCGAACCCCGCTCGCCGCCTGAACTTTGCTTGTTTCAGCCTGATGAATGTCACCAGTTCATATCATTAGCATAATCAATGCTCCTAATATTGCCTCATAAGGCTCCATGTTTCAATCCAATTTCTGGACATGTTTCATTCACAAAAAGGTCTATAAGAGTAAGAACTTTACAGCTGTAAGTGCTGTTTTCAAAAACCAGAAGACAAACACATCGCGGATTTAGGAGAGTCAGTAGTAGAGGATCCAAGACGATCAGAAAGTATGAATTCAGCTGCCAACGACGTGTCATCAGAGCTGTGCTGTGCTGTGACAGAGATAAAGAGGCGACGCTTTGACATGAAGTTAGACGCCGAAAAAACTTCTTTCTGAAGCAAAGCAGCCCATGACGGGAGGCAGTCACAGGGATGTGACAGCCACAGAGATACGAGAGGAGATTATTGCGGTCTACAGGTGGCGTTGCACTGTCAGCTGCAACACGAGACGCCGGTGGACAAAGACCTGCACAGAGACACACGCAGGCATCCGTCGGAATGAGAGAATCCCTCCAGCAGCTGCTGAAATGTGGAAGACGCTGCGCCACAATATGGCAGAAAAAAAAAACCAAAAGCCTTCCAGGAAACTTGCACCCATGATGATGATAATATGGTGAACATGATTTTGTATTTAAACTTTAAATCAGTTCGAATTAGGGGATTATAATTATCAAAAAAAAGTTTGGAGATGACAGGGCAGCTGTGGCAGAGATCTGCGTCAAAAGACAGACAGTCCGCATGAGGAAGTGTGGTGGATGTGTACGAATGATTAGGCGCTTGCACCTTGTGTTTTAGCTCCTGCCATCAGTGTGTGAACATGTGTGAGTATTTGCTCACAGTGGAAAGCGCTGTGAGTGCTTGAAAACTGGAAAACCACTATTTTAAATGTAGTGCATTTACCATTTACTTATTGATGATGTGTCCGGTTACACTGAAATTTCATTCATACCTAAGAGGAAATTGGTGACCTTAAATCACTTCTATTTTACAGAGAATCTCTACATAGAAATGGTTCTTGCATGAGACCCTTTGTATCTACCAGCCAGTTATTAAAGTAACTTTCTTTAATAAGTTGGATGTAACATTCATCATTTATGCCTTTCTAAATTGCTCACATAATCCATCTCTGCACTTTTATACATGGAGGCACACTCCTTTTTGTGTTGACTGACTTCCGATCTGACCCCAAAAAATAAACAGAGGGAGTTGATGGGCTAATAGCGGAGATTTAAAGTAATTGTGACTCACCATGGGATGATCATTCATTTTGCAAGCATGGAGTTTTTCAGCCTGTTGATACAGTGCCAGATACTGTAGATTTTTGGCCGTGCAACACTGGCGCTGGAGGAAGTTTAAGTGGCAACAGACTATTGTGTGTATTTGCACTCGTTAAATTTAACATCACACTCCATTAACATGTCCTGGTGATGAAAAGCCTCCTTTGCTCTTTGTTGTTTTTTTTTTCAGGCAGCTACTGTAATAAGTGGTCATATGCTTTTTAGAGCTCAAAGATTTTTTTGGATACATGTATACAGTAGGAACAGCCAGAACAAATCATACATTTTATATGGGTTTTGAAATTAAAGCCATGATTATGAAAATCAGTCAAGGCTGAATTAAGACTATGACAACCTCCTTATCTTCATCTTATCCTTTTATACATTATAAGAAGAGGTACCATACTCATTGTTTAAGAAGACCTGTAATTAGCTAAACCATTAGCATGCCATCCTAATATCTGTCTATTTTTATATGATAGTGAATTTAAATGTCTAAATTTTACATAACTATTGTGATTAAATAGTCTTAGTAAAGTCTATGCAAGTGTCTAATGACTTGTCCCCCTCTATTTTCTGCAATTATCAAAATAGCCATTATTTCAGTGAGCGGATTTTGAAAGAATGTACAATTTACAGTAAAAGTTAATGGAGCAAAAGTGTTTTCCTCATCTGCAAATCAAACACCAACAAACACTGCTGTGTACTCTAACGGAGAGGCCATAAAACATATCTGGTGAGTAACGTATTAAAAAATACTCTCCCTGATTGTTGGGGGGGGGGGGAAAAAAAGACGTCATCTCTCTTCTGTGTGTTTCCTACTTGTCAAGAAGCAGCCATCTTCAGTGTGTGAATAGATACTTAGTAATGGCAGGGATGGTCACAGTCACTTCAAAGCATGTTGCCACAGGCCAACAATTTGACCGATTTCAGGAGAATGACTCGGAAATATGGTTGTGTACAAACTCTGATTCGTCATTGCCTCTAACAACAGAGCTAGATCCACCCCCCTCCCTACAAAAAAAAAAAAAAAAAAAAAAAAAAAACAGATGGTGCCATACAACATACCTCCAAAATCAGGCCTTAAACGGATGTCATATCCTTTCAGCAACTTGTCCACGGTGGTCTTGGCCAAAGACATTCCGGTGCTTCCAGTGGTGGAGCTGGGGGGCAGAAAAACACAAATGTAAGATAAGAAGAGGGCATCAAAAAAAACAAAAAAAAAACACTTCTCTTTCTTTTCTTACTCCTCGGTGCACCTGCTGTCCACTGTACGCACTCTCTGTTCTCAGTGCTAATGACATGAACGCCACCTTTTGAAGAGGAAGCCCTTACGTCAACGTGGCGAGGCTGTGACCGGGGGAGGGGGGGATAAATTATGAGCCCCGCTCCTTCTGAAGTAAACAGTACATTACAAGGCTTTGCTCGTTCCATTCTCAACATTGTCACAGCTTGGCTGTCACCGCCTTCCAAATTTAGGGGAAAACTAGACAGTCATAGTGTGAAGATTTGGAGCCCTCGCTAGTCGCTGTTAATGACATGTTTTGTGTGTTGCCTTCCGTTGTCTGACACAGTTTATTAAAAGCAGGCCGAGCACACTCTTGTTGTGTTGTTGGCGGAATACTGTAGATGGTGATTTTATTCCCCCCCTCCTTCACTTACAGCATTTTCATTTAATCAGTCGTGGAGCCCGTGATGATGATGGCGATGATGAAGAACCTGCCGTGCATCTCATTTAATGTTGCCCTCCATCCCTCCACCACCACCCCCCAAAACAGCTGCATCAGGATTGACAGTCATAGTTTGTTTGGCTCACCTATGGCCAGTCTTATTCATGGGGCTGTATTTAAATGAGCTGAGGACAATGCTGTCAGCAGCGAAGGCCTGAGCGAGCGAGAGAGAGAGAGAGAGACTATCCCCAGGAGGAATGTAGAGTCTGCACTCGTCTGACTGACACCTATAACATTGGTGCCATGACCTGCATCACCTGGCTGAGACCAGCTCTCCAGCTGAGGCTGGTTGTTAAGTGTGTGTGTGTGTGCGCGTGTGTGGAGCGGTGGAAACGTAGGAAGTGGGTTGAAGCTGCTCCCCGCCAGGAGCAGCAGCCCCCGGCCCCGGCCAGGAGACGCGCCGTGTTCAATTAGCTCATCGGTGATGCAGCTGTTCATCAGGCTGGACCACTGCACGACTTGTTGGTTTGACACCTGAGCGCCTTCGCTGCTGCTGCCAGGGAGCATGAATGACACCTGAAGCCCCCCCCCTCCCCTCCCCTCCCTCATATTTGGGGGCTTATTAAGGCTGGGGTCTGAAATGACAAAGCCTGTCCTCCCTGGGCACCTCCGGCTCATATAAGTGAGGCTGTGGGCTGCTGCAGACAGGAGCAGGAGCAGGCCACAGGGGAGCTACTGTATATCAGTGCGTTTAACAACAAAAACAATCAGGGAATTGATCAGGAGCCTCTGACGCTGCTGGTGCTGTGCAGTAATTCACACTGTAAACATTACAGTCCTGTAGAAAAGAGGCCATTAATTGAAAATGTGAAATATTGCAGGCTGCACTGCCTCCTATCTTGAGCGCATCAGCAGCTGATGACCTGCTGAGATTATATGTCGATCTTGATCGATTCGGTTCCGGTCAATAAAATGTGCAATTAATGTGATTAGAGAAATACGTAATATATGTTGAGATGGAGGGGGGGGGGTACGTAGGCTTACAGGCCAAGTGGCTCCTGCACTATGGGCTCATACATGTGACCAATCAATCGATCTGATCGGCTGATTGATCCCGTCATAATCTGCGGCTGAGCCCTACAGGAGCCTACAGGGCTGTCATTTTAAACGGGCTCACACTCCAACTAACCCCACTAACACATATATATATGCCCGTTTTGATGTCGGGAGTGGGTTACGCTTCACAATAGGCTTGGTGCGTGTACGCGCATGTTTTTACGCACACGCGAGCCACGGCTCCGTCTAATAGAGCAGATATCGGCAGCATTGCCCCTAATAAGTAGGCCTGGGTACCCCGGTAATGCGATTTGCCCACATCTCGGCCTCTTATTGACCGGCGATCAGCTCTATTGGTGTGAAAGGTTTTCTTCCGAGCGACGTTTTCTTACCTTTGAACAAAGCATGCGAAGGACAAAGCCGCCAGAGCAGAGAAAATTCCACATAATTTATCTTCTTGACGACCCAACATCTCCACAAATCCTTATTTATAGTTTCTATAATCCAACCAGTCCAGTGGTCCTCCCGTAAAAAAACAAAAAACGCACAAAGTAAAAACTGGCAATCCAAAATAAAAAAAAAGAATCTCTTTTTTTTTCTTTAAAAAAAAATGTCGAGTAAACTAACCTACATTTACGCATGCGACGTCTTCATTAAAGTAGGCTTTTTTGGGGATTTAAAAACAAAACAACAAAAAAAGAAGAAAAAAAAAAGAAAAAAAGATGTGTTAATTGGCCCCCGCTGTTTTCCACCGGCTATGGAAATCCGTGCAGGTCACAGAGCCCCTCGACCAACACCAGGAGATCAGACATCTTGCTCAAAAAACGGCGTACACAATACTTTTAAAAGTGATGACAAGTGTTCTGCCCCTTAAAAAAACAAACACTGGCATGAATGACTGAGCAGCAGCCTCTCGGTGATCAAATTGGCGGATGAAATTTCCCAGTCCAAATCTGCAGGAGAGGCATGGTTCCAGCCGGGCTCCGGCGCCAGACTATTCCACAACGTGCTGTTGTTAAAAGATATTTGTTTGAGCTGGGAACGCTGGTCGGCTGAAGGGGAGCGGTGGGTTTAAAAAAAAGAAAAATGAAATCTTCATCCCCCCCTTTTTTTTCTCCCTCTCTCTCTCTCTCTCTCTCTCTCTTACTCTCTCTCTCTCTCCCGTTGCTTCTGCTGATGATGTAGATCAGCGCAAAGTCACTGAGGGGGAAATGCACATTGAAAAAGCACTGGGTAATATCTGATGCAGACGTCAGAGCAGGCTATATCACTCCTCTGGTGGAAAAAAAAAAGAAAAAAAATTAGATGCCGAGAAATATGGATGGCCCCTGATACGCCAAGTGCATGTATCACAGCGCCGGAATCCGTATCAAAGATGCAGAAGCTATTTGGAAAAGTCCACTTGCCTCCGCTGCCCGACGTTTAAACGGCGTTTTTTTTTTTTTCCAACACGCTAATAAGACCCGCTCCTCTCCTCATCCACACACACACACACACACACACACCAGGAGGGAGGCTCGTCCCTTCCCTTTTTATTCCTCCTCTCTTTTTCTTAATTGTTTTTTTTTAAAGTTCTTAGTTGAAATTAAAATAATGTAAAGGGGTGGAGGGATGGGGGGAGGAGGAGTGGTGGTGGTGGGGGGGGGACACCTAAGGTGAATTCCTCAGCGACATCCTGTTCACGCGCTGAATTGTCTGTCTGTTTCTCTCTCTCTCTCTCTCTCTCTGCGTGAGCGTTTGGCCGCTGCGTTTTTTTCCGCGCATTTCTTCCACTTCTAGCCACAAAACACGGAGACACGCGCGCAACCACGCGCGCACCCACAGACACGCACACGCGCGCATTCATAAGGCTGCACGCACGTGAACACGCGCTTCTTCTCCTCTCTCTCTCTCTCTCTCTCTCTTTATTTAATTGTGTTTGAAACAATCCCTACTTGCCAACACGCGGCGCACATTTCACAATTCAAGAATCACACAAGCCCCGTGTTTTCTACAGAGGAGGTGGTTTTCTTCAGGGATCGCGGTGCTGTCCAGTTGCTAAGCAACCCCAGCCAGCACCGATGCAGTTGTGGTGATTCGAAGGCTATGCGCAAAGGCTCATTTAAAGGAGTAGACTCAATGCTGTCACCGCCGTGGTGTCAGTGGGACAAAAGCAGACAGCATCTGATGCACCGGTGCAGCCCTTCCTGTTGCATTTAAAACGCCATTTAGGCTGCAAAACGTGAAACGTGGCGTCTCACTCTACATCTGCTCTGGCATGGCAAGCCTCTTCCTCACCATACTCCTCCTCCTCCTCCTTCTCCTCCTACTCACGCTTATTGTCAGGGCCACAAGCACTGTGACAAATAAGCGAGTCAATCAGTATATATTGCCTTTCATAAAGTTTTTTTTTCCTTTTATTTATTCTTTTTTTTTTTGGGGGGGGGGGGCGTTTCGAAACATGCTACCCCACTGTTTGTTGCTATCACTGCATTTTCTTTGCTGTCCTCCACACATAGAAATAAGAACAATTTAGCTTGTCCCACCCCATAGGTGATGTCACAGCAAATGAAAGGAAATTACTTGAATTGTCAGAGAAGGAAACAAATTACAATTCTGTTGGATTTTCTGGTTTGGATACTAATGTTGTCCTGACTTTATTGCAACAAAACAAGTAAATTGGTTGTGAATGTGTTTTGTGCTCTTGCTTGAGAGATGTGCTTCATTTCCCTTAAAAAAACAGGACAATCTTTAATATTTCAATCACACGTCAAATCATAAATAGAGTGGCAAAGCAAATACTGTACGTCAAAGGGCAATGCCATGATCGACCATGACCTGGCACCCAAGGGTGGGCAATTAATATAACATGATCCGCAAGACTAGTCCGGCTCTTTCAGCTGCTCCTTGCTGCATCTCAGGAGTGAAGCTGTTATTAGAGTGTTAATGATGACTGTGAATCTGCTGCAAAGAATGTAATTTAATCAGTAAACTGTGTGTGAAAGTTCATTTGTGACAAAGGAGGCAGAAGTTTCACAAAAGTGGACTATGAGTGAAGATTATTATTTTCTTTTGGAGTCCAACTTAAAAGGTGACGTTTTTAACATATATATTTTGCATCATCACTGAATGGTTTTCTTTCTGAGTGACAGTTAAAATCTGAGTTACAGCACAATCAGTTGAAACTAGGAGGTTTTCTCTACAGCAAAGGATTAAAGGAGGTTAGGAAAGAGTATGTATTCTTGTCTGAGAGACTATTTGTCTTTGTCTGCTAGAGTCGTTTAAAGATATTAAATCACTCAATATTGGAAATGCATTGGTCAAATATATCATGTATCCATTATAAATGGTCTATAACACTGTGTAATGTAATTTGATTTTCTTATTCAACAATTGTAATTCAAAAAGTAATAATCTCAAAGAATATGAATAATCTTAAATCAAACTCTGCCTTTGTTTGTAACTTCCTGCATGAAGACACGTTTTATATTGTATGCTGTTGTACTGTATTGCCATTCATTATCTGTTTTAATGTAGCTGTGCATCGAAACTATTTCGTTAGGCTCAAGGTCATTTCATGTTTCCTGTTGTAAAGCATGTTGAGCTGCATTTCTATATGAAAGGTACTATACAAATAAACTTAATTATTATATATAACAATGGAACCAGAACAGAAAACACATCAATGGGTAATTTTGACATTTCTTCACACATAAAACAACTTTGAAAGAAGGAGATCATAGGTAAAACTGTTGAAAAAGAAAAGCATCAAACCAGGTGAAAAAAAGCAATAACAATACATAAGCATCTGTGTAGCAACATATGTGACATATGTTTTCTTATTTAACCCAATGATTTATCACATGTCTATGAAGTAGCTTTAAAATGAACGTTAATAACAACACTGTGTAACTATTTACAGAGAATGAGGCATTATCTTTGCTTGCAAGTAGTGGAGTTGAATATCTCACATCCCTAAATAGTATCTGTCCTATTACCTGAGCAGTGAAGAATGTTAAGACTTCCTGAGCACCTTAAGAGGTGGTAACGAATGTTGTGTTAGTGTTAGTCAGACCCTCAGGTGTTTGTCAGACCTACAGATGTTAGTCTGACCTACAGGTGTTTGTCAGACCTACAGGTGTTAGTCAGACCTTCAGGTGTTAGTCAGAACTACAGGTGTTAGTCTGACCCTCAGGTGTTAGTCAGACCTATAGATGTTAGTCTGACCTACAGGTGTTAGTCAGACCTGCAGTTGTTAGTCAGACCTATAGATGTTAGTCTGACCTACAGGTGTTAGTCAGACCTGCAGTTGTTAGTCAGACCTACAGGTGTTAGTCAGACCTTCAGGTGTTAGTCAGACCCTCAGTTGTTAGTCAGACCTACAGGTGTTAGTCTGACCTACAGGTGTTAGTCAGACCTGCAGTTGTTAGTCAGACCTACAGGTGTTAGTCAGACCTTCAGGTGTTAGTCAGACCTTCAGGTGTTAGTCAGACCTTCAGATGTTACTCAGACCCTCAGGTGTTTTTCAGACCTACAGGTATTAGTCTGACCCTCAGGTGTTTATCAGACCCTCAGATGTTAGTGAGCTATGATAAACTTAAGATTTTGATCAATGCATTAAAGGAAAAAAACTGCATCATTAAACAATCATATCAGCTTGCAAGTGCATTGCAGTGTGTTACCAACCATGTATATACTTCATAAATGTTAACCAAGTGATGTTAAAGTGTTTCCATTGAGTTTTGTCATTGTTGAGTATGATAAGATTTAGCAATAATCAATACTATGACACTGAGTAAACCAATAATTGTTTTCATTTTCAAACATTTCAGACATTTTGCCAAAAACACAATTTTATACTGAAGTGTGTATGATTTACTCACATTAATGAATAAATTGCACATATTTAAATGAATAATGTATTAACTTAAATCTAGTAAATGTACTGTGGTGATTTATTTCCATCCAAGAGGTTTGGTTGTCACAGGTGGGAGGGTAGTCGAGTAGCATTTATAATAATGTTGTTAAATGTATCTGCATCTCACTTAACCTGAAAAAGATGTCATGTTTCCTAAAACTAATACAAGATTGGTATTTGAAATGAGATTCAGTTATTTAAATGCAAATTATTCATTGGGAAATTTGATTACACTAGCTTGATGTATTCCCCATTTTCGTTATGAAGTGCCAAGTCAAAACTAAATGTGTGCTGAATAATTTCCGAAAGTCCATCTCCCATAGGTTATACTGGTGAGAGCCAGGACAGCGCAGCATCAGTAATACAGACTTGGAACCTGTGTGACAGTACACTATATATGGTTCCCCTCAGTCTCTTAGCATGCTCAGTTTGCACTTTCCTCCATAGACACTCTCACTCATAATAGTGCTTCCATTCATGGGGTTCCCTGATTACTGCACTTAACTGCAATTTGCATCTTTGACAAGGAGATCCAAGCCACTGAGATGTGTAGGTACCATGCTCTTTTTTGCTCCATTCATATGTTGCATAACACATGTGAGTTACTGGGTCACCCTTGCTCCTCCGATATAAATAGTATCACATGGTTAATGCATTGGTGCCTTCCAGTCACCCGCGTTTCCTCTTTGCTCTTCATATCTGTCAAACACCCCGATCGACTTCTCCTTGATAGAATCCTTCTTCTTGTAACTTCGCCATTAATCTGGGACATAAACGATTACGTAAGTGTTATGAAAGGCAGCGGCTTAATGTTGGGATCATTTAACATTAACGTGCTAAGGGTTGTCGTGAAGATGTTAAGTTTCATCTAGTGTGTAATGATGGGGGTGAGATGACAGCTCGAGTTCATGTTTGGTCACTCGCACTGTAAGAGGGATCGACTTTACTTGTTGAATCAAATTGGTCTCACAGCTGTCTCACCATGGTGTGGGACGATAAAGATTGGCCTGAAATCTGAACTTGATGACATGTGTCTTTACTGTAGACAGAGACATAAAGATGGAGATTATAAGAGTGAGATTACAGTCCCTTTTAAAGTTGGTCAAACCGAGGGGGGAAAATATTGCATCAAACTAAGAAAAGACACCTCTAGAGATTCTAAGCATTCTAAGATCCACAGGTGCTTTAAGTGTCTAATGATCAGTGATGATGATCCTGGCCGTGCACAAGCCAAACCCCCCTGACTTGTGACTTCATTAATATTGACTTCTAAAATCCCTGTAAAGTCAGAGTCAAGTTCGATGATGATCACACTGGCGGGTCAGTGCAGCACTGCAAGAGCTTCTCTCCTCGCTGTGCACCTGTGCACCTGACAAGCTTTGAGAAAATGAAGGTTCAACTTCAATGTACATCACGCCACTCATTGACCGCGGTGATGAGATTAGAGGCTTTGAAAGCACACGGCTCTGAAGCACTACCTCGAAGCAGGCTACCAGGCAATTGTTGCTATGCTACCGTAGAAAGCCCAATCAAAGTGCAGCGTGTTGCTTGTTGAAGCTGAACTGCACCACAATGTCCCAAATACTTGTGAGGAGCACTCAGACTACAGAAAGCACAAAGAAAAATAGAAATACACCATCTAAACAGCCAAAGTGGTGCATTACACACATACACACTATATATATATATATATATATATATATATATATATATATATATATATATATATATATGTGTGTGTGTGTATATATATAAAATGCCTGATGGAATTCGGTTTGGGATTTATGACCTCAGACAAGCATGGATGACATCCATTCATGACTATTAAACATGGTCATAAAAATGAAAGACATTCAGCTTCAACATTTACTACATGGTTTCATGCTTGATTGTCCAGTTCTGAAGTTAGATTGCTCACAGCAATGTACCATTGTTCCAACATAATTGGGAATTAATGAACATGTCCTGATTGACCATAAACATGGAAGTCATGGCCCTTGGAGAAAATCAGAAAGAAAGGGAAAAAGATCAATAACGGTGGCATGAGGTGCTTGCCCTCAGGGTGCCTGAATAATACTAATCAGATTAACTGGTACAAACAGCTCCTTTGAATATCTCTGTTATACTCAATATCGGTGCTAAGGTATTCTATTAAATATATAGGCCAAATATTCTGCTACATCTGTTGATGACTCCCTCAGGATTTTTTTTCCAATATTGTATCTGACTTTGATTGTGTATGTCATACTGGAGATTTTATTACTCATGTTGATAACCCAAATGCTCAAACTGAATGCTCAAGAACCTTCCTTTATCCTTGAGCATATTAAAGATTTTCTCAGAGCAAAGGCCATATACTGGACCTGGTAATTACCAAAGGTCTTAATATCTCCAATGTCATACTCCTTAATTTGTCTTTATTGTATAATTTCTGTGTTTCTTTCAAAATGACTGTCATCGTTGCAATCCCCATGATATCCTTTGTCAACATCAGGGGGTGACCTGCTGGACAATTTTATTCTAAAATCGTAAATGTCACTGTGGAAATTGCACCACTTAGGGTCAAAGTCACTTCCAGTAAGCAAAAGGCACTATAGAGATATGCCCCACAGGCCAAACATCAAAAAATGTCCAAAAGCAGAACGTTGATGGTTAAACAAACAAACTCCAAATTCACTATGATCTCTATAGAGATAGTCTCCAGTATTAGTATGTACAACTGAAAAATGCAAGACAATCAATCTTGTCAAAGATCATTAATTCAGAAAATAATAATGCACACACTGTTGTGGATAAACTCACCAAGCCCCAAGTACCGATGCCTCCTGAATTCAATTCTACAAAGTCGTGTAATAACTTTGTTTTCTTTCCATAGAAAAAAACCCAAAAGATTAGGCAAACTATCACTTCCTCAATTAATTTAAATAACACGCCTCAGCGATCAACTAGAACTAATCTGGCAGATGACTTATTTTGATGTTATAAACCTCACAACTATGTGCTGCCTTGATTACCTCCCTGAAGATTTTTTGGTATAGTTTAGCTGTCTGGTTCATCAACTGTTAACATTCAGGGGTCTTCCACAAAGTCCTGAAAACTGCTGTTTTAAGCTGCTTTTAAAAAAAAAAGAACAAAAAAATGAACCAAGATGCATCAAGTAAACAACCACAGGACAGCATCAAACCTCTGCATTATTAGTAAAGTTATTGAGAAAGACTGAGAGAGACTGTCCTTATCAAGGTTCTAGGTGACACTATTCCTAGCATAGATTCTGTCTCTGTCCTCATGTTATCATTATACTAACCGATGCAACTGATAAGCCCAAGAACTGGTTCAAGTCCTACCTTCAGACACAGAGACTATTTTGTATCAGTCGGTGTTGTCCCAACAGCATGTTGAGTTTGGCGAAGTTTGGCTCATTGACCTCTGTTATTTAATCTTTACCTGCTCACATTATCTGAAATTATTCATTTCTAGGTATAAGTCTTAATACCAGATAAAACACACATATGTACAGTATCTGCATTATCATACAAGTACAGTTCAGTAGACTTCATGGGACAATGCATTCAACAATTAGTAGCTTATTTGTGCTCCAGTTAAATGAAGGCAAAAAGTAAAGCACTGAACAGTTTAGGTCCAAGGTAGATATCCAGGTCTATTATTCCAGTTTGAACCCTGAAGATATCTCAGATCAGCTGGTTCTGGATTTTTGTCTGTTCTCAGAGTCTAAACCAAACACAGAGAAGCAGCCTCTCTAGTACCAGGGTTGGTGACCCTTGTTCTGTGTTGCTCAATTGTGGAAGAAATTGCCAGGAGAGCTTAGACTGAGACAATGCTCATAACTTTTAAATCCAAGTGAAAGACCTATCCATTTGCCAATGCATTTATTTCAAATTAAAAAAAATGTCTTGTTCCCTCTAATGTTTTTTTTACCATTTATTTTGTGTGCTTTTGACTGTGTACTCTGTAAAGCATTTTGGGTTGCCTTTGGGTGAGAAATGTGTTGTATTAATAAATCTGCCTTGCCTTGCCTAAGCAAAGGCTACATGTGTCATAGCGCCTCTGTATCCCTTCTGTGCAATTACATGCACTACAACACACCCAGCCAGTGGTTTATCTGACAGACTACCTGTTTGTCCTTATGAGCAAATAACTCAAACCCAAAATGCTCAGCACCCTGCAGGCAGCATACAACTAACTGACCTGCAACACTCATCTAACTCCTACACAGGAGCAGTGCACATCTCAAACAGTCACATGTCTCGCTGGCTCCAAATTAGCATGGATGAGGTGCAGCACTTGATGCTAAATAGCTATAAACACTAATACAAAATCTGGAATTCTGTCCCTTACCCATGTCCCTTTGCAACTCTCACTGCAATTCATTTGTAGGACATTTGGGGTGGTGCATATTTAACCAGGTCCTCGTGGCCTTTTATTGATAAAATCAAAATGAATAATTAAGTGTCCGTAAAGGTCTGGCATGAGGTTAATCTTTTCAATGGTTTATCAATATCAAAACGGCATGTTTGTGACGCATTACTTGTCCGTCAAAGTCTTTAGTCTAACAGCATTAGCACTCTCCCTCTGGTGTGTGTGTGTATGTGTGTGTGGAAGTGTGCTTGTTTGTCTTTGCATGTGTGAGTAGGTACATGCTGTATGTCATATATCCCTTTTTTTCATTTTTTATACTCCATCCATCTTTTATATCACACCGTCTTCCAGCGAGATGTATTTCAGCATGGCATTGATTTATCTTTTATCAAACACAGTCTTACTATTTCTCCCTGTGAGGATGGCTTGAAGCTGCAAGGTAGAGGCGTCTGTTGTTCCTCTGGCAAAAGGGAAACTCATGTAATTTTCTTATTTGCATTCATAGAATCCCTCATTTTAGTTTTCCCAAAATTAAAATGTCAATGCTTGACAAAAGAGCACTCAGTGGTCTTGATAACACAGAAGCGATGAGTATTAGCAGCAAAGCAAACATGAGTCCACCACAATATGCCAAAAATGCGTAGCATTTCATAAATAGTATCATTTTATCAAAAATAGCACTGTAGCATCCCTTCCTCTTTTCCTATCTGTATTCTACGTGGGATTTCTACACGGAACTCCTACGAGAAAGGGTTAATGAATTCCTCACACAGATAGATATTGCCATGGAAACAGCTGCGTGACTGCTTGCAGCTTGTATACACACAGGAGAAGAGAAAAAAAACAATGGTGCCAAAGGTATTTTTAAAATTCAGCGAGCAGAAGCTTTCCAGTTCACATAGCGGCATTTAAGATTTTTTTTTCTTTTTTTTTTTAAAAGCGCAGAAGCACAAAGAGTTAGGAGTGGCCACCTTGCACCCTCACCCGTGGTGCTCCTCCGTCACTCCCTCTCCCATCTTTCAATTTCAAAGGAATGTGATTGGCATTGGAGATGCATTTGCAATAGCCATGGAGTTAATGCATTCAAAAATATGAGGTCTGGATGGGGTAGATGGGAAATAATACTCTGCGCTGTCATTCCCTTCGCAATAACAAAAGTACACACACACACACACACACACACACACACACACACGCACACACTAACACAGTTCCAGCAGAGAATAATTAATTCACAATATGAAACAGTCCTAAGGCAACATGCCTCACAGTTGAGCTGAAAAAGAAGGAATAGATTGAGGGCCGCAACGCTGCTCACACTCTTAAACACAAAAGTATACAAATTTGCAAAACTGTGCATAGCTGTACACACACACACACACACACGCACACACACACAAGCACACATTGCACATGCACACACATACATATTGTGCATGCAATAATTATTTGTCCCTTAAGATTATACAATCCCGCCTGTGATTTCAAAAGGTGGTACAGTACACTATGTGCTGGTGGGATAACCTAATCCATTTCTGCACAAAAACATGTTCTTTTAGTGCCATTAGCCATCCTCCTAGTAGCGAGTCAATAGTCTTTCGCAGTACTCAAATGGAGTTTTATGCTTGGGTCTGCAAATACGGCCTCTATAGGTTGGCTCCTGCAGAATTCACCACTTGCACTCAGTTACTGAAGCAAAATAACCTTGTTTAGATTCATAAATATTTTGAGATGCATTGAAAAGCTTTTAAATCCATAGAGACCCGGCACAGCGATGCAAGGAACTGCACTGTAGGTGCAGCAAACACAGAGCGGCGCGCTCGGGAAACAAACAAACAAATGGGAAAGATAAACAGTCAAACGATAAACAGGCGAGAACTACAGTACGTGGCTTTCTGTCCATTTTCAAGTAAAAGGTTCTCATGTACTTGAGGTTGTTTTTATTCCTCCCCTCCAATCATAAGAAAAGACCAAGGAATTCTCCGAGGATCTGAACCACATTTCATCAGTATGTGTCCTGTCCATTACGCTGGATGTTGAGTGTGTAGTATTTTTGTACATTAATATGGCATCAGAAACATTCATCATGTAGAGAAACGTAACAAAGTGCAGTGTAAGAGAGTCCTTGGTGATACAGAACGTGTCGGTTAACTGATTTTATTTGTTTCGCTGTATTTGTGATTAGATTCTGTGCAGACAAGGACATTTACTGAAACCCCACTCTAACGACAGCGGCTGCTGCAAACAAATCCAAACACAAGAAGAACATGTGACGCGTGACGCGATCACAGCCACTTGACAGAAATCCACAAACATGGGCTGTAATTATAAAAGAAATGTCACAGGTTGGGGCTCACGGAGGATCAGTCAATTCATATTTGAGCTCAGACCAGTGCACGCATGCATCCAGGTTAATTAAAAAGAGGCGGACTTCAGCAATCCCCTCATCACACAGCAAGACAAAATGTGGTCAAGTATAATTACACAGCTGTAAGCAGATTATAATTGGATAATATTTTTTTAGCAATTCCGTTTGGGATCCAATCTTCCACCGGGATTTTTTAATTGATGAGATAGCTTCACAGGCGACAGAAGTTACAAGATTAGGTGACTAGCACAGCTTATCACCCAGGCACAGAGAAGTAAGTCATAAAGAAAATTAGTGGGAGGCTCTGTGACTTTGTCAGGCAGGTATGTGAAGTGATATTATCTTATTTGCCAAATGAGCCGTGGACGGACATTATCAATTTTTATCGCTAGACATTACACGCCAGGCTTATACTGTGTCATTAAAAAGATGCTTTTTGGTCCAAACATCTTGTTACTGATTATTAACAAAAACTTAAAGGAAATACATTTTTTTTAATATACAGTATTATTTTTCCTCTATTTTCTCTCAAACACATCATCCACACACACTGCATACAGACTGAGTGAGAAACGCCTTTTCTGGGGAAAAAATGGATGATGTAGGCAATCTGAGGATAGAGTTTCACTTAATTCAGTGGAATAAAATAAAGGGAATGTAGGCCTATTATGCACACAAATTAGTCATTTGATGGGTTGATTTGTAATTTGTCTGAACATCTTGCTCCTGACACCTGCTGGGCTCAGTAACGTGGAGAACTTGCATATTTCAGCTTTAGTATGTTTTCTCATCCATGACCTGAGCAATTACATGTCTCGTTCCAGATGGCCATGTATGGAGGGCATTGCTCTTTAAACAATAAAAAGGAAATTGTTACATTGTTGTAGCATCAAATTGGTGTTGTAAGGTCTTTTTTTCTTTTTTTTTGTGTGTGTAAGAGCTGGTAGAACTTCTGAAGCATAATGTGGCTGCAAAGATATGTAGAATAATTAGGTACAGTAATGCGATACTATGACTCCCTTTTTTTTGGAAGGAGGAAATCTTCAGATTTCACAGAACAAGAAGCATCAAGTCCAAAATAAAGAGGAATTCTTAGCACCTGGTGACCTGTGTTGATTCATTGTTATTGATCAATAATGCTATCAACCCACTGCTGATATATTAGTCACTTTGTGCAAGGGAGCAGTAAAATAATACTTATTACCGCCTTTACAGTAAGGTGGAGTTGTTATTTATTACAGACTGATATCTACTTTTGAATCGGCTGGTTGTATGCTGACCTTGAGCCTCCGCCATGTTATAACCACACTTATTTCATTATAGATATATGGACATATGTCACATAATCCTGAATCCTTAAAATGTGCTTTTTCAGCAAAAGTGTATTTGCCAAATCTAGGATAATGTGCCCCTTGTTATCCAAAGTGCCCTTTTGTCAATGCACATTTTTCACCTGTGTGTATTTAAATTAATGTGAGTAACATAAAATAATGTGTTTCAGAAGGCTTTGGAATGTATTGAACACAATTGTGTGCATCTTTTCATTCATCCATCTCCAATTACTATTTCAGGTTGCGGATGATGTATGTATGATGAAGTTTTGTTGTAAGATATCAAGTTCCATTCTTCTTGAATATTGAAATGAAAAATCCCGGTGCTACTTTTTATTTTCAGCACCTGCCTGTCTTTAAGTCTCTGCACAGTGCTGCAGTTGTGGTGCAAGTAGCAAAGAATTCCTGGCTTTTCTTTTTCCACTCCATGATTAAAACAAAGGCACACACCACACATTTTTGTACTTGCCCTCTGGACAGCATTGTGGAAAATCCACCTGAATCACGACTATCATCTCAGCCGCCTATAAATTCAATTTATCATGCTGCTTCAGTTCTGTTGCAGGCGTCAACCCAAGGCTGAAGGTATTAATCACAGCCTACAATACATCCTCTTACCTTCACATGGTTTCATGTGGCCTGTGGCTGCTCCACTTGTGCACCTTCACATTTGACTGGAGGATGCCAACATTTTTCTTTATCTAATGCAATTTTTCCCTATTTCCCTATTTTGCATTGGTGCTCCCAAGACTGGGTTTGATGAGAGAGATTCTGGAGCCTCATGCATGCTGAACATTTGGCCATGCCAAAACCAACCTAGCAGGCAAACCCACACATTTGAAGAAGGCCTTTGTAACTCCTGAGTCTCTTAGCTGGTCAGATAAATCACTGCACCCAGATGCTCAGAGCCAGAACAATGAGCTTTGCTGCGGCACTCAGAACTTGCTAGTGTACATTATGTTACTGGCTGACCCCTACAAAAGGTCGGTCACAGGAGAGGAACACCAAGCCCAGGATGGCCATTGTAATCCAGAACAAGTTTAATATAACTATCATTTTTAATGGAAGAGGGACCAGGAGGGGCAGCGGTGGGCCACTGTGACAGATGGCTTATGTATAATGATCCACAATAAGCACCATCATCATGTCTTATGGAGTCAACCACTCTGTTCAGCCAAACCATGAACAACGTCCAACATAAACGACAGCCCTGGGGTTTCTTTTCCAGGCTGACTAGTGAAAATGAACCCCTTTCATTAGGTAGTTGACACTTCCCCTTCACACAGAGGCTGGCTTTGCAAGTAAGCCTCTGGGCCTTTGCTAGCTACCCATGGCTGCCCACCTGACTACCACAAACATGCTTTCACAATGGTTGAGCCTGGAAGACAGAGAAACCATAGAAAACATAGAGGAACACTGAATCAGTACATTAACTTTCACAGATCTCTTGCATAATCTTATTCTGAGGATGCAATAAATAGAAAAATACAAGCTTGCCACTTATGAATAAAATCCCTGTAACTAAATTTTACTTCATGGTTTGATATTAATAATGACAATAATACAAATTAGAAAAGCACTCTGAGAGTGCAGACCTCCACCAAGCATACAGCCAAGCTATACAGATGCATGATATCGCCACCAGGTGGCCTCAAACGAGTGGCCATTTAAAGGTCCATTTGCTGCAATGTTCCCAAACAACCAGAAATTCAAAGCGATCCCAAAACCAGGATTTCTTCCAGATCATTACCGAAATGCAATCATCTGTTCATGCTTCCATTCCCAACATTCGCTAAAAGTTTGACCTAAATCCATCCAGAAATGTTTGAGTTATTTTGCTAACAAATAGATAAAAACGCCAGCAAAAACACAACCTCCTTGGCAGAGGTTATAATAGATCATATTTTTATAGTGTTGTAGAATTCAGAGACACTTAACTAAACACTGTAACAAAACTAAGAAAGTAGCTCCATATTGAAAATAACACACTGTGGGTTGAGTGTATGGCTCTTATTCTTGTACCATACGTTGGCCTGATATATTTGACATGTTGATGTTGAATGACGTTGTGTAGACTTTTTTATTTATTTATTTATTTATTTTAATTTTAAAATGATGGAGTGGCTCAGCTGTCAAATTGAATTGCACTTCTGGGATAAATAAAGTTATCTGAATCTGAATCTGAATTATGATGTCTTTATGATTACGAGGGGGCATCTGCTCGGGCCCATAATAATAATCTGTACAAATTGCACCGTTTATCAGCAAGTGCCATTGCTGACATCCACCGCCTTAAATCACACAGGTCGTAGTGATGTACTACAATATGCTGCATCTCTCTCATATTTCAGCCGCGTGATCCCGTCAGCAGCAGGTACGGCCCAGGTGTCATTAGAAGAGGAACCAATTTCACCACAGTTTTATCCTTCTCTTTCCCCCCTGTTGGACGAACAGGAGAGCAGACTGGTTCTTCTAGCAAAAATGTGATTGTTGGTTTTATAGCAAATATTGTTAGTACCAGTATCTCTAAATGCTTATCGTCAAACTTGAAATCTGACTCCCAGAAATTGGAATCTTTTGACATTGCCTAGTGGTTACTCCTTGATCCACCGTGCCTACACTGTAGGACGGCTCGTGAACAAACGGCTGTGGTCAGTGCACCACAGTCCACTCCAAATCAATTATGTGGAAGCCTCTCGCCGTCTCTCCTGCGCTAACATGTTTTCATAAGGAGTGGTTACCTAGGCGCCACATTTCATGTCATGTTCTGGCAACCGATGCAACGGAGCGCAAATTAACATCTCACACTCTTTTACCACAGCACAAGCTCCTGACTTATTATGACCGCTCCAGCTCGTTCTCATTCCCAGGGCGACAAATATTGCAGCTTTGTCACGCCCCTTGGCATTACTTTCCAACACTCTGGGCACAACGAGCAGGGTAATCCCATACAGACTTCTATAATACTCCCTCGGTGTCTGTAGAAAAAAAAAAAAAAGACGCGATGAGACTGGCAGCAAAAGATGAAAAGTTGCATAAGCAGCAGGCGAGCAGTTCTCAAAACCACACATATTGACATTTTCACCATCAAGTCGAACATTTCACTTCCAGATGGGGACATTTGAACCGGCCATTGGTTCGCTCATATCACGCATTTCGTGGAGCATTTTAAACCAAATAATGATCTTTCCTTAAACCTGACCAAAAGTTTTATTTGTGCCTAAAACCAACCAAACTATAACCATAATATGGCACATAATTATGGCATACAGTAATGAATTAAATTGCAACGGTTGGAAAATGTGTGTAGTGAGGATGATGAACTCGCCTCTTCATCTCACCCAGATGCTCCCACTCTGTCTCATGATAACATGCAGTGGTTCACTCCATTGAAATGAGTTGGAAGCCTGTTGTGCCTCATACACTAAAGGGTGCGATTTATGTCAGTATCAGCCACTATCACAGAGTGATGTGACAAAACTGAAATATTTGATGTGATGCGTTGGCCACTCATATTCCAGAAGTGGTAAATGATTTGTTTGTCCCCTCTGAAAAAATTGAATTGTTATTCTATGGTATTCTCATGCCAGGGTGAAAATGATTGCTGCTAGCCCATGGTGTTGCACATGACCCAAAAACATACTTTCCTCCTCACTGAGATGTTTCAGGTCATAGGCATTAGAAGCAATGCCCTCCTTGTCTTTTTATTTGATATTGCTCACATGAGCAGAGAGACTATATGATCACTATAAAAGCCAAACCACTGATGTACATCATCATGCAGCTGGCTCATCAGATCACAATCTAAGTATCCCGCTCCACCAGTGAATTTATCCCAGCATAATTAGAAGATAGGAAACGGGGGTGAAACACTGAGACCAACATTGCTTGTCCATTTGACACAATGCTAACAATGCCGGGAGATTTCATGTTTATCTAACATATGCATAGTCATAGTGGCATATTGCCACTTTCAATTTTGTAGTAGAGCACTTTTTTATAGATTTCTTGCCGTCTTCCCTCCCCACACCTCTGCAGTAATGTTGTCACTTCCTAGTGATTGTCCATGCTAATTGGGTTAAGGCCTTACTTTGAAACTTGCAACAACTTTTGCAAGACACATCGAGTTTTGGTGGTCGAGGCTGAGAAAGACACTTTGTGTGATTGCAGAGTTTGATCTATTATGCATTGTTGCTGCTCTTACACTAAAAGCTAAAAATCATTTTAAAATACTACTATTACCAATTGTGAATCTGGATTATTATGACAGAATTTCAAATTCAGGATAAATAATTTCCACAGGGAATTAAATCGCAGTGGATATTGCCTCATTGGCACCATAATGGTGATGTAATATAGATATATATATATATATATATATATATATATATATATATATATATATATATATATATATATATATATGGATCGAATTTACGAGTTTGTATTAGTTACACTAGAAGAACATTAAATAAAAATAGTGAACATTAAACAATATCTGGGGGAAAAACTGTAACAAGAGTGCTGCATCCTGCATGATTAACTTCAGGTCCTGATTCAAAGAGGAATCTTCTGGGTCAGGTAGCGATGATCGTGCTGGTCGTTGCGGTTCCCCCTAGATTTATTCCACATTTTCCTCTGCGAAAGAGCAATATCTGTCTTAAAGGGGTAGTTTGGCTAATCTGACATCACTAATTTCATGAGCCAGTTCACATATTACGCTACTATTCAAGCTTATAGGTGGTGTGATAGAAGAATTGGCTTAGTGCATTGTAAGACACTAACATAACCCAACAAATCATTTATGCCCAACAATTGACCAGCTGGCAGGGAGACGTCTGTGCAGTACTGGTTAGTAAATGTTACCATCTCATCAAAGTCAAAGTCAAAGTCAATTTTATTGTCAATTTCTTCACATGTACTTGACATACAAAGGAATCGAAATTTCGTTTCTCACTATCCTATGCGTTTACATGTACAACAACATCTCATGTTTAACAAGAGGAAACACCACATGGTTGTATGTCTCCACCAACCAGTCAAGTAACAGTGTGATAATAAGCAGATAAATCCTTGATTTATGGTAAAAAAAAAGTCCAGGTGATGAAATTCCATTCAGGCATTTCAGAGATATCAAACTCGTGACAACGTGAAGTCACAGTGACCAGTGACTTTTTAAAAGAAAAGGCCAAAGAAAAGGAAAAAAGGGCACATATACATGTCTTTACCACTGAAGAGGTCACTTTAGCAGATTTATCTTTTTGAGGGCAGTTTAATACATCTTTAGGTGACCAAGGGGGATCTTTAACACACATTTTGGCATCCAAGGGACACTCTTAACAGTGTGTGTTTCCAACAATAGGGCCACCCCTCACACACACCACGGACAGTGACCCCCATAATCAGTTCATCCTCAAGTCCAAGGAAACGTGTATGCCAAATTTTAGGCAACTAGTGCAGTGCCCATAGGAAGGATGTTTGGGATATTACCAAGTTAAGGTTGATCCGAAATGCGAGCCACAGACTGACAGACGTTTCTTGCTTTATAGATAGATTCCCTCTAGGTGTCCCTGGGATGTGTTCACAATTGTTGGACGTATGAAAAAAAATTGCAGCTTTCAAGAATTGCATTTGTCAAAACAAAAATGATCACGAGGCAAGGAAATGAAAGGAATCGTATCCCTCTTCCTGAAACTAAAGCTGAATAAAAAGAAGATTGCAAACTCAGCAGTAAATCCCATCACAAAAGTTGGTGTGATGCCCTCAGACATGATATGGCTGTTGGGTTCTCTCCAAAATGTGCCATGGACGGCTGAACAGTATGAAGTTACATCCTATTATCTCCACCATTAGAGAGGATATCATGATATCTTTGTTGGTAGGTGTTATCCTAGAGTGTTTTGTAATGACTCTCCCACACACTGAGCTCCAAGCCACGAAGCACATTGATGTCTGCGAGCAACTCAAAATGAGCACATATGCACCTTTGAGTGAAAAGAACATTTGCTTCTCGTATCCTCAACGTCAGACGGAGCAAGTGCATTTATATGACAGAGTTCGACAGGATGTGAGCTCCGTAATATTTGACCCCTGTTCTTTCAGATCCAGCTGCACCTTCCTGTCAGTAGATCTCTGACAGGCTTCGGAGTTTCTGCCACACAGTCATTAGTTTCTACAGGAGGGAGCTCTGGCTGAAATCTTGTGCATCCATTAGTGTTGGTTGGCCTCCTCTTGTATGTAGAACTGGATCTACAGGCTCGGCGATAGCTTCCGTCATGGTTTACTCGTACCATCTGGCGTCATTCCACTCGCCTAAGTCTCTAGCGTCTATGATTGCAGAACATATTCTCTGTGGCATTTGGTCCCACAGGACTTGAAATGTTTTTGGCCATATTTCCAGTACATGAAATGTGAAAAATCTGTTGCTGGATTGATGTTTCCTGCCTGGCTTGACAATAACGCAATCCCAACAGCTGCGATGGGTTACAATGAGGCGAATTGCCTGATGATGGAGATGGAAACTGACAAAGTCACGCACAGTTGTGTAGAGGTTCGAGAAACTTGCAGATCCAACGTCTCAGTTAAAAAGAAAACGAATTAAACAAAGAAAAATGTAACTCTAGTAAAGAAAAATAAACAACTGTAAAAAAAAGAATGAAAGTAGAATGTTTCCAGCCTCAAAATTATGATGTGCAAATGCCTCTCTGATGTCATCTTTGTAGTTGCCTGAGATTAGCTGCGTGGCCTTCTCCACTAAAACAGCTGGAGGGAAGAAGTTGCCAGCACTCCGAAAGCTGATGTCTTTCTACAACAGCAGAACATGGATTCTTAAAGTTATGCAATTCAAACACGGTTGCTCCCAAACCTTAACATCTATATAAGAATAAGTTGCCCAAACTAGACAAGGAGCATTGGATAATGCCCTTATAACATTTGTCCCTCAGTGGCTAGTTGCCAAACTCTTGATTTCAGCAATGCAAATATTTGTCAATCAGAGCTCTATGTCTCTGTTTGTTAAAACAAACTCCCACTTTAAATTTTCCTCTGGATTTTTTGTTTTGTACTTCATTGCTCTGAACATGATCAGTAACTGAAGTGGCCCCCAACAATTGTCAGATTTGTACTTATTGTCAATCTATGTTATATTCAAAAAATAGTGTTGACACTATCTTTTTCTGTTCACATTCACATTCCTTTAGGCATCTATTTATTTTACATCGGTGTAGACATTGTTCTGGCCCAAGTGAACCCAACCACATATAGACTCCTAACAGGAACAGCTGTGGAGTTCCACACTAAGAGAAAGGAGTGTGTGTGTATGTGGTGGGGTTCGGCCGAGGGACCTGAGCCATCTCAAAGCAGCTGCGCTCTTAGAGAGGTGGCCTCACAGAGATGGGAACAAATGAATCGGGAATAAAAGGCACATATTAGTTTGATACGTCTGTTCGTCA
This sequence comes from Eupleurogrammus muticus, assembly GCA_036785175.1. Classification (NCBI taxonomy): domain Eukaryota; kingdom Metazoa; phylum Chordata; class Actinopteri; order Scombriformes; family Trichiuridae; genus Eupleurogrammus; species Eupleurogrammus muticus. The sequence goes on along the minus strand of JAYKQN010000007.1, from coordinate 16,768,837 downwards.
TAGTTGGAAACATGAAAAGAAAAAAATAACAGCGCTCATCTAAACCTAGTTCTAAATGCATAAAATGATTATAATCATGCAACATACATTGCAATATTGCAACATCTGGCTCAATCAGCTATTGAATGATTTATACCATAATTAATCCACAATGCATAGTGCACTCACAAATAAACATGACTGGCTGACTTTTTTCCCCGCTCTCTCTGAGACGGTCAGTGTTGAATTAAGCGCACTTGAAGCCTGATTATGCATTCTTCCGTAATGCGGCCTTCAGTGGCTACTAATTTAGAAACAGAATCTTCCCCAGGGCTTCTTTCTGCTTTACTTGGTATATATGGACTCCCTTATAGATGATTCACCTCGCATTCCAAAGGCACAGGGCTGTGAACTCATGGACAGGTCTTACTGGGTCAAGGTTTGGACCTCCATATTTCTCCTGGCAGGCCCGTGCGTTCACACTAAACCGACCTAGGATGTAGCGGCCGTTACTGCAGGCAAGGCAAGCCCTTCTCTTGTGGTGTCAGACCAAATGCAAACTAATCTGTCAACCTAAATGTGCACAGCTCAGTATTCTGCATGTCAAAGAGACCCAAGGGAAGAAAGCTCATATACTGTGTAGTAGTGGTTCCCAACCTGTGGTTCACGGCCCCCTGGTGTGCTGCGAAGGTTCTACAAGTGGGCAGCCACTTTATTATTAAAATAACGTAATATTAAAACATATGTATTTTAAATGTTGCTTTAAAATCATTCAATTATATTGCATAAAAAAGGAAATCGTTCAGCTCAGTCCTGAATGTTCAGTTGTTATCGCTGGAATAAAGTGTTAATGTTTATGGGGTTGGATGTGGGCCATCTGGATGTGGAACATTTTTGAGATTTTTAAGTAGGCCAGGATTTGGAACAGGTTGTGTACCGTCATGGGCATGGTAGTGGAGCGGGAAAGTGGACCTAACTCTAACTATCCAGGGCCCGGATAGAGAGAGCCCGTTAAAATCATAATTAGATTTTTCAATTATTTATTTATTTATTTGATGAATGAATGAATTGGGCCCTCCTTTTAATTGGTGTCATAATTTAATATGGTGTAAAATATATTAATAACATCATGAGATAATGAACTTTGTCCCCCAGTACCATATTAGCCTTTCTTAGGGGACCCCTCTTGGAGGCACAAAACTAGTCAACGAGTCAACTAAAGTGCTTGGATGGCAAAAGGATCATGTAGCATGAGAGCAAATAAGAGAAAATAATTAGAAAAGGGAAATCATATATAAGTGCAGGAGGTCATGGGGAATTAAATATGAGTAAGATGAATGAATGTCGATGCAAGATAAAAATGTATCAAGTCATCCAAATGTGTACTTTACTGCAGCAGTTCTTTATTTTCACCTTAGTAGTCATGATACGATAGCTGAGTTTTTTGAGGATTGTATTTTAATCAAGAACTTTCCTGGCCTACTTCCTGCATTGTTCAATAATATATTTTTCGAGAAGTGTGAAGTATGGCCTGAATCAACTGTCCCCTGGGCAGCCTATGGTTATTTGTGTGTGAACATCCAGTGTTGGTGCATAAAATGTGGCACATTTGTGCCTACTGATCTCATCTGACACAGCTGAGAAAAAAATGGTGGTGATAAAACAGTGCTGATTTGTGCAGATGTGAACTGTCCTAGGGGAGCCCTTTTTACGCACGTGCTTCATTGATTTCCCAACTGAGGGTAACTGTGGAACCAGGGGTCAGGGTCAGCACCCTTGCACAAACATTCACCCTTTTAGGGGAATAAGATGCACACAGTGAATGTAATATCACACGTTGTCCACACACAAGCTGAATCGTGTCAGGTGACCTGAATGCAGACAGATAGACAGATAGATCGATGTAATTCCAATAAGTAACCCCTGACATATTCTGGTTAGTCTTACAAAAGTCAAATAAAGCTATTGGTGTGCGTCTCTAGTAAAGCGTTAGAAGCTATTGCACCATTATTCCCACACCGTACCTCTGTACAATTATCATGTCATTAATCGCGGAAGGATCATGCATAGTTGAAGAAATGAAAAAACAAATCATTTTAATAGCATCTGGAATCGATTTAAGTTCAGTGCAGTATTGGTTTAGTCGCTGAACTACCATCTTTGCAGAGGGGAAAATTGCATAATCTGTTGGAAATCTAAATAAAGTAACTTCATAAGATTTCACTAACATTTTTGCTTAGTTTTGTTTTTTGTTTGGGGGGGAGATAAAAAAAAGAAAAGGGGAAAAAAAAACTGCAAAATGCTGACATGTCCCCTCGTCCTGCTGTTGTAAGTGCTCTTGTACAATCAGAACCTGAAAGACAGGATTGATTTATGAATCTGCCTCCTTCTGCCTGCAGGTATTGATAGACCACTCGTCATACCGCATCTCATTGCCAGTATTGATTGCGCCGTATTTCAGGGTGGGGGGCTGGTGACCTTAGATACTGTTGTGGATTGCCTGACTGTCACTCACTTCACATCAAGGGTCACACGCAGCCCACATACAGCCCATAATACTGGCGTAGGATCACCTCCTCCTATTCATTCTCCACAAGGAGCACTCTGCCTGATTATCAAGGGTGTCCTCATCGGACTAATACTTTCTCCTCACTTGAATACAGAGAATTACACTAATTGATATGTATCCACGTTATATACGTGGATATGATGGGCACACTCCTTAAGCCTGAGGAGAGGAGAATACAAAACAAATCTTGTTATGATGAAAAATAGAGCATTAGGACATATGTATGTTACTCCAATAAAACTCAACTGGTCTCACAAATGAAATTAGCTGTGAAATCCAAACAGACTCTGCCGGGCTGGCCTAAAAATACGCTGTCAGGTTAGATTAGAGGCTAGAGATGAAGACAAAGGCTTCTTTAAATCACCACCTATGCGCCGTCTTATACTTTGCAGTCTGCACGCGCTCCGACCACATGTAAATATGGCTATTTATAAACGTGCGCGTGTTTACATCTGTCGGTGGGCGTGCAGCGGGGATCCATGTGTTTTGCATAATGAAACCCGCTTGAGATATTGCAGCTCTGGACCTGTTTTATGCCTCCGTTTGTGTTTGTGTTGGCGCGTGTGGGATGGCTCTGGAAGTGTGACAGGTGAAGCCTCCACCTGGCCCCGCTGGGTCCACCTGCTACCGCGCTGGCAGGTGAACTGCAGAGGGGGTGGGAAGGGTGGGGGTGTTGGGGGGGACCAGGCTGCTGCCACAGGGAATGGGCAGACCAGTAAAAGGCTTTCTTTTAGGGGCAATCTGGAGGGCCACGGGTGAGCGTTTAGCTCCTCGGGGCAACTGGCGCCTGTCGACGCTTGTGGCGTGACACAAGCGGCGACACATAATTAACTTCATTAGCTCACCTGGCGACGTGAGTCTGGGTGCGAGCAGATTCCTTTACTCTTTAGCGGCGGGCAGGCTCTATTAAATATGAGGGTGTGCATCAGTCTGCTGTTCGCCTCAGCGGTATATTTCTGTCTGTTGCTCATATTTCATTGGAGCGCCTCCTCAGAAGCCTCCACCCCCTTCATGTTGTTCCATTATAGCTCCTATGACTGTCTGTACTCTCCATCTATGTGTGCGTGTGTGTGTGTGTGTGTGTGTGTGTGTGTCTGTGCACATGATGCCTGCCTCTTAACACAGAAGCTGCCGTTGACAGCATATGTTTGCGCTGCCGGGGCCACGTGACCAGAAGGAATCCTGCAAGTCAAACCGAATGCACGCGCTGGTCCTCAAACAGCGTTATAACGGCTGACAGTGTTTTAGATGAGGAGATGATGACTAATGGCTGGGAAATCCGTGAAGGAATAATGTGACTGCTGTTTTGTATGCGCTGCTCAATTCAGTGCACAGTGTAACCCGATGAATGCATTCCACCAAATGATCTGTGCAGCAAAAAATAGGGTCCTAAATACAATATAGAAAACAAAATACCACAATAACTGCTATCAAAATGCATACAAGATCACTAATATACTACATTTAACTGCTGTATATTCCCAAGTATATACAGTGCATGAGTAGGGCAGAGACATAATTAACTTAAGAGTGACGAATGTCTTATTCAAATCATAAACAAAGCCAGTAGTACAGCGTGTATTTCAAAAGAGGGTGCCATACTGCAGTTATTGACTGGGGAAGATGCCAGTAAATTTGCATTTCTCAGCAGGATCTGGTAAAGGGGGGAAAAAAATGGGGAAACCCCCTTGAACCGAATAAAGCCCACAGAGCTTCTCGGTCTCATGAAAGTAGGCCTCACAGTGGAGGCGAGGCGAACGGCATCCAAAATTGCGCCTCATGCGTGAGGCGTGGGTTAGTGGAGAATTACTCTACAACAGCACGCCCATTGGTTCAGAGAGGAAAAGACAGCTCAATCCGCTCCTTGTGGTGGGTGGGTGGGGGGGGGAGGGCTGGTGGAGGGTGGACGGAGATGAGGATCCAGGGGAGGAAGCGAACATGGGAGAAGGAAAAAAAAAAGACGTCCTTACAGCATCTGGAATGCAAATGTCATAAAAAATGGCCCTGAACAAAACTGATAATAAGATAAGAGCAACAAAGGTATATAACAAGAGGGGGGAAAAAGAGACTATGTTAGACAATGAAGGCTTGCAATATAGTTGCCATGGAGATGAGCAAAGTCTCCCAAGCCTCGTCATTTCTCTGACTCCTCCTGTGAACGCTGGGATAAAAATAGACATGGGCAGAGAACAAAGAGCTATTTAAAAAAAGAAAAGAAAAAGACAAGATGAGTGAAGAAAAAAAGGTTGTGGTGAAATTTGGACATGTCGCCTATACAAGTCTGTGTGTGCGTATGTGTGTGAGTGTGTGCCTGTGTGTGTGTGTGCATTTGTTTGCGTGCGACTGGTGAATGAAATGGTGTGAGGCAACCATGCTTCTCTATCAAATGGTGGAGCAGTGTGAGTGACAGACATAACCCACTTGTCTGGGCAAGGAAATCCCATCATTACCAGTTGGTTTTAAAGCAACAGGAGAAGAATGCGAGCGGCCGCCCGTTTGAGTTCTGCTGCCACAACAAGCAAACAGTGCTCAACTATGATTTTCTCCTGGTTTATAAATGAACATTAACAAGATTTATTCCTGTGTATATTTTGTCATCATCAACAGTAGTTGCACATTGTCTTGTATTGTGTGAGAAGAAATATTTGTATTGATTATTATTAAGAAACATTGCACTACAAATCTCCACTCCTACAAATAATAGTGATAATATTCATTAGTGAATTTAAATTTTGATTCTGATCTAAAACATATTTCCTGATTATAACTAGCACATATGTTTATTAACTATTAAGACCCAAAAAAGGATTCTTGTAATATTGTTCATTCATTGTCTCACTTTTCTTTAACTCTTCTAATTCTATTAATAACAATAATAACACCCGCATTGTCATAGCAACAAGATCTACATTTCGATTCAGATATGAGGAATATTTTCTGAATAAAAGTGCAATGTTAAATATGTCATAATTTTAGATAAGATTATTTTTTAAGTAAATAAATCAGTATATTTTCTACAATAATGTAGTTCTCAGCTTGTGGGTCCTTCATGTCGAGTTAGATATGATGAGTTCGAGCTGCTTCTCACGCTGGCCTGATATTAGTGCTGAAATCAGGGAATTAGATCAGCAAACATAAATCCACTAGTCAACTTCCATCAACTTCTACTACCACGTCTGCCGCTTATATGCAGTTTCATATGTGCAAATGTAAGTGCATGTTTCACGCATTAGCCGTCATCACTGTGAACCTGAAATGCCAGAAAAGGGTTAAATCCGTTGACTCAGAAGCGATGCAGGGCCCAGAGAGAGACCCCGGTAGTGGCAGCTGGCCCTATCTAACAGGACAAGTGCTAATGGGACACCCCCATCTGCTTCTTCCATTTCCCTGCCCCTCGCCCAACCCAGCGCCAACCTCTTGGCTGCCGGAAAACGTCCTGAGCTCCCCTGCTGTCTGGAAACATTATTTACACCGCCACCCACAACGCCCCGAACATTTGACACTGCTAGCCCCCCTCCCGGTGAAATCACGTTTGACTTTTACTCAGAGAGATACTTTTAAAGAAACCAAGCTTTTAGTATGAATGGATTTTAAGATATTGTGGCCTTTACAAATGATGTTTGGAAATGTTGACTGTGATTTACTACCTTACTTTAGTATCACTTTAAAGGCATTGATAACAGGAAAACACTCATATACCATGGAAATGCACCAATTTTTATTCATTTGATGTTCAAACTGACAAGAATAATTTTTTGTAGGGATTTGATGGCTTGTCTTTGTAGTGAGGAGCATTGTTCCCTAAGAATTCTCTAATTTCTAAAGTGCAAAGCATCACCCTCCTCCACAAGCATATATAATAGCCCCTTTTCTCTTGTGCCTGATTTACACCAGCAATCCAGAGTTATGATGATCATCCTGATGCCAGTGTCCCTCCACTTCATCATTCCTTCATCCTCCTGACTGTTCGAGTAACACATGCATCAAACCTGCCTTTGCAGCACCACCATCTGGTGACCGTTGCTGTGATTCAGGAAGCCTTCCTGCAGATAAATGAGGGGGGGGGAATTCTGTGTGCGTTTGCTCCGCTCCTTGTAATACCGCTCTGATCCTCTGGATGGTGTCTCAGCCCTGTTGTCCTTTCTGTTCCGACGGTGGTCTGGGTGAATCGACAGGCAGCAACCAAAATGAGATTTTTTTTTCTCACTTTTCTGCCTCATTATTGGCACAGCACCTCTGACAACTATTCTTTTCTTCACATGGATACGCTCCTCGTTGAAGGACTCATGCTGGCCCTCGCATGGTTCCTCTTATTATTCCACCCCCACATTCAAGTCTGATTAAAGCTACTCATTCTGCTGGTCTATACACAAATCTGCACATTGCCACAAATGTCTAAGGCTGAAAGCTACAAAGGAATAGGCCACCTCAGAGCAGTGAGAAGCACCTTATCAGTCTTAATAGTCTCTTCTTTTAATTTTGCATTCAGGTTTGAAAGGAAGCACAATACCATCCAACCCTTTTGGAATATTACTGATTTCCAACAGGGATCCCCCCAAACCGGGGAAAAAAAGGTCATGTGTGTATAAAACATTCATGTCTTTAACCTCTTTAAATTCAAACATTCTCACGTTCACATCACATTCGGAAAACGACTTGCTTCAATGATGACACCTGTGCAGCTGACCATGACCTCTGACCTTTGTGAGGGAACTGAGAACAAGACTGACACAAGAGTTATTTTCATTAATTATGATGCTGCCAGATACTGGAACTGTGGCAGTAATATTTCCACATAATATTCTTTTTTTTAATTTAATGGAACAACTCATTATTACAGAAAAATATAAATATCAAAGGTCAGAATGGAGACTGCACTATGGAACAATGTGCAAATTTAATGTTCTGTTATAGAGTTCCACCTGAGGGAGCAGTATGAAGACACAACAAGGAATTTATAAGTGAAGTGTATGTCTCACCTGCAGCACACTCATGTAAGTATGTGAAATTTATTTAAAGGCAAATTGTTTTCATTCTTATGCATAATAAGGGATCAAAATTGTTTATTGGTGAATACAATTATACAGACATGGAATAACTTGTGATGAATAAAGACAATTCAATTCAATTCCATTCAATTCAATTCATTTGTATAGCCCAGAATCACAAATCACAGATTTGCCCCAACGGGCTTTACAGTTTATACAAAAGCAACACAACATCCCCTGTCCTTAGACCCTCACATCATACAAGGTAAAACTCCCTAAAAAAACCCTTTAACAGGGAAAATAAAATAGAAGAACCCTCAGGAAGAGTAACAGAGGAGGGAGCCCTCTTCCAGGACGGACAGGCTGCAGTAGATGATGTGTGCAGGTGGAAACGTTACAGGGAAAATTGGACATTCCAAACAGACAAACAGAAATGTAATAAATTAGGGTGTAAGTGGAGGATGAGGAGCTGGATCCATCATAGCTTCCAGGTTTCACCAGGACAGCAACAGACAATCCAACATCCGTAGATCCCTCAGTGGCTCTGTGAATGAGAAAACACAGGAGCAGGACTCTGGGAACACAGTAAATTTGAAAGTACAATAGTGGTTCATCAGTATCACAGATAGAAGAAGAAAAAGAAGAAGCATCTCATGAGGACCCGGCAGACTATCCTATCGCAGCATAACTATAACTAGGCCAGCCAGGGCCGGCCCTAACTATACGCTTCTTCAACAGGAACGTTTTTAACCTATTCTTAAATGTAGGAAGGGTGTCTGCCCCCCGGACTGAGACTGGAAGACGGTTCCACAGGAGAGGAGCCTGGAAGTTGAAGGCTCTGCCTCCCGTTTTAATTTTAGAAATTCTGGGAACCTCCAATAAGCCTGCATATTGGGAGCGTAATGTTCTTGAGGGGCGATATGGGACTAAGAGATCCCTAAGGTAGGATGGCGCCCGACCGTTGCGTGCTTGATAGGTGAGGAGCAGGATTTTGAATTCTATATGAGATTTCACAGGAAGCCAGTGCAGAGAGGCTAATACAGGTGAGATATGCTCCTTTTCTTCTAGTGCCAGTTAATAAACGTGCAGCTGCATTCTGGATCAGCTGGAGAGTCCTTAGAGACTTTTTGGTGCAACCCGACAGTAAAGAGTTGCAGTAGTCAAGCCTGGAAGTAGCAAATGCATGGATAAGATTTTACGCATCTTTCAGAGACAGGAAGTGTCTGACCTTTGCTATGTTGCTTAGGTGAATGCAGGCTGTCCTAGAAATATGTTTAATGTGGGCAGAGTCTTGACTCCCAGGTTTTTCACAGTGGAGCTAGAGGCCAGGGAGAAAGGCAGGGGAAAGATGTTATGTGGCACTCAGATTATTTGTTAGTAGTGTTACCAATTCTGGTTCAACTTAAACAAGTGTGTGATGGTTAAAATTCAACGCATCCAGCACAGAAACATTCAATGAACTTTACAGTGATGTAGGAGACATCTTGTGTCATTGAAAAACCTATCAGACACATAATTATTCAAAGTAGAGTATTTTACATACATTTTAAAACATGACTGGAGGGGATCTTTAAGTGTAGCACTTTTCTAAACTAATAACCCGCACAGCATGTAGGTCTTTGTATGTCAAGGTTTTGCCCTACTCCAAATATCACAGACACAGACTGCTTATGCAACAATGTGGCCCTTTTCATCTGTATTTTCAGGAAGATAAAATTAGCACTTAGGCTAAAACTAATTAAAGAAATGGTTTGAGTCAAAAACAAACTTGCGTTCTTAGAGAGCAGACTTTTGTCCGGTGCTAAAAGCAGCATCAATACCCGAGTAGAAAACAGACAAAAAAAACAGAGGTATGTTTTTGTTTGAACTCTTCAACTTCAAGCATGTACGCTAAACCTGAATCAAAATCAATGATGTGCGATGGAATCACATTTCCAAAGACGTCAGTGTACAGATTTGTGGCAGAGAACAAGACATTGAGCGAGTAGAGAATGTTATTCGCCTCCGTTGGGTTGGGTGGCTGATTTTTCTAAAGATATATTTCACTCCAGAAACATATTTGTGCTCCAGCTGGAGATATAACAGAGGAGACAATGAAACCTGATTTGAATAGTGATTGTGATTCATCACTCCGCTGAGCTGGCTTCAGGGGAAATGAATATGAGTTTACTGTCATAAACTATTCTTCATTTTACAAGGGGCTCGTGGGTCATGGTATAAGACACCCGCAGTTTGGCCACATTTGATTGAAGAAAACTTCTCAAATTTGAACTGCCAGATATACAAGGATTACACATTAGTTCTAGTGTTTAGCTAACCTTTTCTGCAATTGATCAAGAATGCAAAAAAATGCAAAAGAAAAAAAAAAAAAAGAAGCTGCCTCATTACCACCCTAAAAATTTCATGGTGAAGAGCTCAACTAAATAACTGCCTCTTATCTCAGAGAATGCAACTATTCACACATCTCCTCCGGTTTACGCTATAAAAGCCACCTCTCTCATCACTGTGATTTCCCTGAGGCCCTCATGTATGTGGAAGATTTCAAAGATCGGTACAAGCTAAGCACACAGCCCGGCACAGTACTTGTATAGGCTGCTCTGCTGCCGTAATTTGTTTCCTCACATTTTCTGCAGCACATCTTTGATAAAAGCTTGTCCTCTTTCCACCGTTTGATATTCCCAGCTGCATCCTCAGTCAGTCGTATTGGTTATGAAGGCGAGTCACTCGCTTCACAAAGGACACGCACCATTTAAAATCAGCATATAAACCTGTCATTCTCTCTTGAGACCTGTTCTTAGGCGGACGCATTATTTGTGGCACTTTGCACCCTCAGACTTGGATGGTCTTCTATATTTTGTCCTGATAGACTGCATATGGCACTCTAATCAGCTCAAGGGCTACGTGATTTACATTCACTGTCAGTTCTCCCTTCCTGTATCACCATTCCAGTCATAGCCAAGGTCACTTTGCATGCGAGTCCAACAGATAGTCTGTCTGTCCAGTATTTCTTGCAAGACACTGGCTCTTAACATTAATGACATTTCAATTTTGGCCTTTATCCCGACAGAAAAAAGATGCTTCAGATATATTATGCACGTATGTATACTTGAAGTGCATGATATACTGTATGTGCAGCCAGGGAGTCTATCTGCATATGCAACCAGCTAACACTGCAAACCCCATACTGTATAAGCTACTTTAATGCATTGTGCTGATCATAAAATAAACAGCACTTTATGACAGTCTTATGTAACACTGAGATTTACTGTAACAGCAGCACGGCCGACAGTTATAAATGTGGCCGCTGTGATATTAGCGGAAGTTGTTGCAGTTATCTGGGGAAGCCACACCACGAGCGAGAAACGCAAACAGATGATGCGTTGCAGATAGGAGCACAATGTAAAGATTACTTTCCGCCACCATAAAAGTTCTTTGCGACGCGTAATGCACCGTTTCCGAGTGGTCGGAAACGTGTTTGTTTTTATTTCTTTATCTGGGACAATGCACATCAATGGCATAGATACTTAGTTTCAACGTGCAAGACCACATGGCACAGGAACAGTTTTGTCCTCACTGCCTTCTCTTTTATAAATAAGCCTTGATTTAATCCTTAACTTATTCATTTATTCACTTATATAATAATTAGAAGCCAAAGTGGTCCTATGTACCATGTTCTTATCATGTTTTAATATTGGCATTTTAATTGGTTGCAATATCTTTTTTTCAGTTATAACCATGTTTAGCGAGTTGTATCAAACGTGCTATTTTAACTGTTCTTGTTGTCATAATTTGTCCTGTGAAATGGTTGCAATGTCTTCTTTCAGTACTGTGAAACACAATCTACCTTTGGGTGCTAAGAAAGTGAACATGAATTTGAGTGAACATTTCAGTTTTTACATCCCTAATCCCTAGGCAAGACACTACATAATACAATACATCAACACAAAAAACAAATACATCACAATGGCCTGACTCTGTTGCCCGGGACATTCCCAGACTACAGGAAAACTAGCCGGCCAACACCTCGCATTTGTGCAGATAATGAGACAATACAAAAATACGCTGCTGAATGTAGTGCTGTAAAGTGGTGAGAGCCCTGCCATAAAGTGAGGAGTCATGCTATAAGTGCATTAAGTGCAGGGCCGTAGAGCAAAGTGCTACACTAAAGTTGATGTGCAGCATCTGGCAGGTTGTGTGTCGTCTCTGCAGTGGCCGCCTCTCAATGTGAGAAGTAGTAGTAGTAGTAGTAGTAGTAGTAGTAGTAGTAGTAGTAGTAGTAGAGTACATTGTTACATTGGCAGGCAGACAAATGTATACAGCCATCCAACGCCACCGTTTATTGCTATTGATTTTAATATGGAAACATTGCGAGATCCCTTCTTTCTCTCCTTTTTACTGAATGCTCACTCATGTATTCGTTAATATATAAATATTAATATTGATTATATAATCATCAATTTATCATAGAGTCTATGACACACTAGAAAATATTGTAGATGAAAAAATATCTGTTCTCTGAGACAGCAGGGAGTAGTGAAACAATTAGTGAACAGCATGTGTCACAAATGTATGACGTCACTCCCCTGAATGCAATAAATAAGATGCATCCCCCATTATTAAAGCAGGTTTATGGTTTTGCTCGTCCTATTTATACAGTCCCTGCAATCAGGCAAGAAGAGGAGTCGTCTGAACAACACAGCTGCCTAATACAGCTGTGTCCAGAGGTGGAGTAGATCGAGGGGTGGACAGATTGCGGTTGCCTCCTGAAGCAGATTCTGTACACGCATCCTCACAAGAGAATAACCGCAAGCCGAGCCCCTGAGCCTCCGGTTTCTAATCACCAACCAACGGGGCGACGATGTCAGCCAGCTCTCAGCCAGAGAGCGTGTGTTTGGGTTTATACGCTTAGTAAATCACATGAAATGCCGCGTAGAAACTTTTACTGGACGGGGGGGGGGGTTGGTAAATTGATTGACTGATTCATTCGCTCGTTCCTTCGCAGCCGCGCCTCATCCCTGAGAGGAGGGCCTCGCCTGCTGTCACCGCATCTGCAACTGATGGAGCTGCAACTTAACCTCTGACCGGTGAGTGACGCGGCGGCTGGTGAAGATGATGAAGCCGCGCTCACCTCTGCCTCTATTGATGGAGCTTCAACAGCAGCGAGACCGCCCTACTTTTAATGAATATTTAAAAAAAAAATAAGTGGCTATATGGTATGAAAATAAAAAGGCTGTGCAGCTCAGCTTGTTTCTCCTAAAAGCGTAAGATCCAGACATTTGGGAGACATCCGTTTTCTTTTTTTTCTTCCTTTTTTTACCCGGAGGTGAATTATCTGTGATCTCTCGGGAGGGAAAAGAAAAAAAAAAAACTCCATAGAAATAACTCTTGATCTACGAGAGCCGGTTATGACTTTGGACGTGAACACAGCGTTTGACCTTAGAGCGTCCTCTCTTGAAAATGAGATCAAATGAGGCTGAGGAGGACTCGCTGGATGCAAGGCGGAGCACGCCGAAGCACAGCCAACTGAGTTCATTAACAAAATCAATAATCAAGCAGCAGTTTAGGAATATATTTACAGTTACCTGGTGGGCAGAGGAGCCTGTCGAAGAGACAGAGGGCACAACGACCTGCGGCCTCTCCATGAACCAGCACTAAAAGGTGAAGCTTTTTGCTGCGTAAGATTGAGGTGGTAAACGGAGCTCTCGCTCCCTGAACAGTGCCTACTCCTCCGCCCCCCCAAAGTGCTCGCTTTCACCCACACAGCTGGCCCATCGCTGGAAAGTGCGAAGACGTCCAGCTGGGAGAGCACGTCTCTGCACCGCAGGAGTCGCCAGAGTTTCCATCGGCAGCTGCATCAACGCCGCCATCCACGGAGCACTTCTGGAAGCGCCGTAATAATCGCTAAACCCTCGTCCTGAATTTGTTCTGTTTATTTCTGTTTGTGATACTAGTTTAAAGTTCCAACCTATTTGCTAACAAACACAGTTCAAGGTATTGGGGATCTGCCCATAGTTTGTGTTGGAAAAAAAAAAAGGGGAGCAAGGCAGAATTAAAAGAAGAAAAAAAAGAAAAAGCTGCCGTCAAATCAGCTGTCCAGAAGAAAGCAGCAGCACACTCCACAGGAGTTGTTTCCCTAAATCATTTTGGATGTTTGGGTGTAAGGCGCTGATAGAAAAAAACACAATTACCGTGGCTGTTTTTAGGCGGTGGTTTCGCTGTGCTCTGGAGCTGAAAGAGCACAAAGCAACAAGGGAACAGACCCGGAATATTTTATCAATGAAACAGTCAGTGACAGGACAATCAAGCCGAGTGGACACGATGAGTGACGGCTTCACGGCCCCTGAAACACACACTCACCTCCCATTTTATACTGTGTTAAAAGCAAATAGGGTAATGTGGACATAAGGTAGCACTAGAGGGAGAAGAATTGTTGCAAATTGGCGAAAAATACAAGGAGAAGAAGGACACAGATAGAGACACACACACACACACACTAAAATACCTTCAGCTTTGCTGCTTTGCAGTGCTTCCCCATTAAAGCTTAGTATTAAAGCTGCACCGGCACACGATTAAATTACCATGTGTGTTGTGCTCCTGCACCATCATCGAGGGCTGGTGTGCTGTAATAAAGAGCAAGAAAAAGGAAGCGGATGAGGAAGGCAAATGGAGACATATGAAGACGTGGAGGAGCTTCTGTACTGTAGTGTGAGAAGGAAAAATAGGCCAAGGCTAATCCCCAACATTACGGCTCATCGTATGATTAGGGGGTGCTGGAGTAATTGCGTAACCAAGTAAAATGCCATTAAGTCACAAAAATATTATTATTTCCTCCGGTTTCTTATTCTCCGACGCTGTCATGTGCAGACCTGCACATCGTTAAACAAATAAAATATAAAACTTCTATGAACTATTGAAACTCAGTCATGCTGAGCATTTTAATGACACAACTTTTACACACTTAACACTTAACACTTAACACACACTTTGTTTCCATAGATTTTTTGTCTTACTGCATCTGATATTTATTGTTTATTTTGAGTAAAAAAACAAAAAACCAGCTCCTCTCCTGGGTTCAGCTGTTGGCAAGCTGAGGGCTTGTTCCAGTTTAGATAAAAAGAAATGCCCAATATGTATTCTTGCAATCAGCTGTGGTAAAACATTTGGCAGGTGCTCTGGTAATGCTGTTGGGAGTCTCATGCATGCACAGCTGGATCTAATCCAGTCTTCATGTAAACTACGGGAGGCTTTTTTAAAAAAATAAATAAATAAATAAATAAAAAATAAAGAAATGCAGATACAAAGTGTGGCGTCAGAATCAGATTTTGAGCTGTCTCTTCCTGCCTTATCAAGCTGTGCTCACCGTTCCGTGGGAAAACACCAGGCTGCGGCGAGAAAGCCAATAACTCAACAGCTCTGCTTTTCGCAGGTGGAAGCGGAGAAGTGGATACGGTTTGGAGGGTTCACGCCCCGTCTCCTATAAGTAATATTCTTATGCAAGTATTTCTTGTTGGCATCCGGTCAACCAAATAATCAGCATTCGCTGTTTTCACTGATTGTGGTCTTTCCTTCGCCCAGGATTTAATTCCCTAATCTTAGAAATACAGAAACCAAACTTTATTTTCCAGCAGCTTTTGGAGTGAATAATTAAATAGGCGGGCAGTGATAAGTTTGATATGAACTTTCTGCGTAAAATAAAAAATAAATAAAAAATTGTAAGCCGAGTAAGTGGTTGCATGAATGTACAGTAAATCATGGGAGATTCAGTCGCAGATATTGATGGGTGAACCGTCTCTTGGCAATTATCAGAGATCAGAAGAACCCGGTGGATATGTAGAGTCGATGCAGAGCATGATAAAGAAATCACATTTTGTAAAACTTTGAGAGATTTACAAGTACAAAGTGCTGTAGCTTTAGCTTTGAAGCAATCGGGGGAGGCTGCAGACTGGCTCATAAGGAATTAAAGGGTCTGAAATGTTTTCCTGAAACTTCCTGGAAACCAGTGCAGGAAGGGTTGTAGTATGTGCATGATATGATCGTAACGTTCTCAGTTGGTCTGAATCACAGACGTGATTACGGAAGGTGGAGTGAATCCTGGCTGGGAGCGGTGTAGAGGGAGTTCAAGTAATCTAAACAAGAATAAGCATAAAGCTTTAAGGTCAACAAAGGAGAAAAAAGGAGGGAAAACTGGAGAAAGCCCAAACCTCCCTCTTCACATGATCATTAAAACAGAAGAGATTGAAGCGGGTGTCTGGTGGCTTAGCTCACTAAAGCGTGTACCATGAAAGCAGCGTCTCTGGTTCAAATCCAGCCCGGGACCATTGTTGCACGTCGACCTCCTTTCCCTCTCAATCCGTCCTGTATAAATAAAGCTCAAAAAGGTCCAAACCGGTGTAACACTCACCCGCTGTTTTAGCACAATGCTCTCAGCTTTCTGCCAACGGGGATAAGCGCAGTTAAAAATCCAGACACGCCATCACATTTTATATCCCACCACACTACAGTAGCCGTGCGGCTGTCAGTGGCCAGATCCCTGACAAGCTATATTCTGTTCCACCAGCCGCACTGCTGTGGAGGCGTCGCTGACAAGGTGAGCGCACTCAAGTTGTCAAATGAAATGTGCTGTAATGCTTTTCAATTTATTCAGAACGGGGGAAAAAAAAGATTATGGAGAGAACAATCTATAAAGGATAGAATAAGATACGATAAAATAAAATGATCTTCATTGTCCTTTTCCGGGCAGGAGCGTTGCCCTTGAAAAAGCAATAATTTATAAAAAGAAATAATTTATGAAAACAAACATGTCCACAAGATAGAGATAAATATGGTTCAATAATATATCAATGCATTCGTACTCATAGTGTTAAGCCTACACTTCCACATTTAAGTACAGTAGATTTTCAATCACATTAATCACATTCAGAGAACACTTGTAGATCTCTTTTCTTTGCCAGGCAACGGAACATCTGGTTGGAGGGGGTGTGTTTGTCCTGACCGTGTACAGCTGTGCTGTAAAGGTCATCTAATAGCTTTTGATGGCAGCTCGCTATCTTCCTGCCGTCTTAACGGTGCAGGTCAGCGTGTCTCTATTTACTTAAGTGCCCATGCCAGACAGATATATTAAAGACAAGGATGCTCTCTATCAGGCTGACACACACTTTCTCCAAAGCATCAAGACTGACTCCAACCCCCCCTTCAGTCTCCTAAATAGAAGCTGTCTGACTTCCTTTCTTACACATTACAACAGAACTGCCAACACAGTTTGTCATCTAAATGCATTTGTGTTATCCCATGTTGTCCTTGGGTCAAATTTGACCTGTTTCAAATCAAATCGGCTTTTATATCAGAAACACAAGTTTCTCCTATTTGCCAGAAACTAACATGGATGGATGGCTCCATACAACGCTCCTCACAAATAAAATTAATTATCGTTAATTGCATTAAATTGTAGGTGTATTATTCAAATAGGTAGTGTCTGTGGTCTACCTGGGATAAATACAATATGTCCTGGCTCTTTTAGGTGCTTCAATGGGTCACACTGTTGCTTTTAAGTAACCTGATTTAATTATAACCTTGAATTTTTTTCCAAAATAAAATGCATTTGTACAATCCTTGATAAGCTAGAACTTGTCAGGTGGATGAATCATGGAAGAACTGTTCACTGAGATGTATTTCAACACATTGAACCCAGTTCGAGAGAAATAAGCCTTTTGAGTGCATAGAAGAAAAAATCACAAATCAGACATATTTTCTCTTTTCTGCATTGTCAAAGTATTTGCTGTTAAACATTTTTAGCTCTAAACCCAACACATCAAACACATTCTGCAGGTAAAAATATATATATTTTTTTTAATATTTTCTGTTGAGAATCTAAACTACACCAACAATCATTAATATGTGTAATAGGATTTGGACTCACAGCACATTTTTGTGAATAAGAAAAACTTATTGCATGATGATACTGTGCCAAAGCTAAACAAAAAATAGGCACCAGAAAGACATTGAAGACATTATTGGTAAGAATAAGCTGTCCACCACTTTCGGTTTCCTGTCCACCAAATATTGCTGTTTCCAGTGTGGGTTTACCATAAGACTAGTCGTGATTTCATGATTGCACAGCACGGGGATGATACCCCACTGTGATATCTCTAGGGTAGCCTGTTACTCATACCACTGCTCCACACATATTTTAAAAGAAAATCTGATCATTAGCGGTAGATGTCTTCCAGGTTCAGGTCTGCATTTCTCACCTTGACATTACAGCTTCATAGTCCCAGTGGCAGGGGATTACATTTATGGCGATTTCACTCGCCACAGTCTCCCTCTCCCCCTCTTAGCCCAGAGCAAACGGGGCTATATCGTCCAATTTGAAATATGTTATTCCAAATAACGTCCTGCAGGGTGATGGCGCGGCTACCTCACTTATCAGAATATAGATTTATCGAAATTTCAGGGGACGGAGAGTCCTTAAATGCCAGGCCATGTTTACAGAACTGTGGAAACCTGACACTGTTTTCTGGTAATTGTCTCTTGTGGGAGCATATAAAGAAGAATAATGGTTTGTGTGTGCTTTGTTGGATCTAGAGAGTGATATTAACTACAAGCTCTACACTCAGCAGCCACACTGCAATATCTCTGGAGGCCATATCAATGGGCAGTTGTCAGTTGATTAGGTTCACCTATACTATTTTATGTTTATATATGTGCTAGTGGTGCAGGAAATAAGTCATTTATTCGACAGAAATGCCCAAACAATCACTGTATGGAGCAATTTCAAATGTGGAAAGTTTTTATGTTAGTATATATACACACTATGAGTCTCATTTTTTACATTTTATAGATCACATGATAAAAAAATATAGTAGTAGTAGTTAAAAAAGGATGTAGTTTAGAGGCTGGACTGAAATATATTGAATTGTGGTACATAATCAGTATATGAGAAGAAAAGAAGCATTTCTCAACACAGAGCAGAAGCCATGGAACACACCACGGTGCACAAGAATCATCTTGAGTGACAACAAGCGCTGTTCTAAAGTACTGGTATGTTTGCTGTTCTGATAGAAACAACAGGATGCCTAAGAGCTTCCACAGAGCCGCCTTTTTGTTGATTTAATATGCTTCGGAGGAAGCCTTTGCTGCAGCCTTGACTGCACACGGACACGATTGCTTCTGTCAGACGGACGCCGGTGTGACACATTGCACTTCTCAAACCACCACTTTGGTTTTGTCCCTATGCGTGCGCTCGCTTCATTTGTTACACGGACCCCTTTTTTTTTAACGGCGTGCTCATGTGTTTTGAGTTGTGACATTTGAATTAGGGCTTTAAGTCACACAAACTCCCCAGGGTTGATTATTGCACTGTTTGCTGTGATGGCTGTGACACATTCAGGAGGACTTAAGGTGATTGTAGACACAAGGACATATTGGTCCATTGATCATGAGGAGAATCCCAGAGCTGACGAGATAATTACTTCGGAGCCCTCCATTACCATATCTCCTCCAATGATTGTAAAAGTCATCACCTATTTTTGTCAGACTCCATGTTGATCAATTCCAGTCACTGGACAGATTGGATTGATTGATTATGACCCATTTTCTGACAATCAGGGCATGTTTTGTTCTTTCTTATGGATCCGGCGGTGATTTATGTGAAGAACGACAACAAGGAAATAAATAAATAAATCAGCGCCCGACCACACCCACAGACGAGCGCGGAGTGGATCAAATATAAATGACTGGCTAATGCATTTTAATAACCACAACCTGCCATCACCCCATAAATTACTGCATCCCTTCTATCCTTGAGATGAATTTTCAGACTTTGGATCCTAGATAGAGCAAACTTGATTCCCTTCCACCACAGACATACTGCTGTTCATATATATATATATATATATATATATATATATATATATATATATATATATGTATATATGTTATTTCATTTGCCTCTGAAGATGCCTTTTGGCTGTTGATGAAAGCCATGGCCATGTTTTTTTTTTCCAAGCTGTTAACCGTTCACTGTTCAACCTTCGCTGCAGGCTCAATGTGTCCACTGTGTTTAGGCGTTTGCTTCCATATGCCTGAGTTGGAGCATTTACAGCATCTTCCTATGGCACAGTGAGCACTCCACGGTAAACAGAGAGCTCTGAATGATGGGCCTTTGTAGAAGGTCAGGTCGGCTGGTGTTTGTTTTCTTTGGCAAGACAGCAAGTTTTTTTTCTTCTTTTTTTGCATGTGTGTGTGTGTGTGTGTGTCTGTGTGCTTGTATTTCCTCTTCCCATGTGTACCCAGGCTGAACTAACTGCCTACTCGATAATTCTTTCTTATTTTCCCTGCACCTAAATGCCATAATGATGTATGGTTGTCTCTCATAACACATCAATAATTAATTTCTTTTGGTTGACTTTGAATTACGGCTTCCATGCAATGCAGCAAATGGTTATGCCGCCCCTGCCAACTGTATCGGCAAAAAATCTAACTTTGCCGTTGTAGGATTTATCCCAAGTGGTGCTTTGTCTCTTTCCTGATAAGCGTCTTTCCCACTTCACTTTCTGAATTCGTCAAATTTCCCTACAGTCACCAATATTAGAAACCGAGGCAATGACAGGGGAATTATAGCAGTTTTATTTATATTTTGTTTGAAGTGATTTCCCTTTTATGTACATTTACTTACAGAAGCCTGCTAGATTTACCAATGTAACATTTGACTGTACAGGAGGAGTCATGAACAAAGGCACGTGCGAGAAGGATTCAGAATGGGACTTTATTGCAGCTTATACATGTTTAATTTGTTCAGCAACAAATTAATTTGTGCAAATTAAAGGGAACTTTCTCTCACAATTTAATTCAAGGATCTGAACTTGTTATCTCGCTGCAACTGCTGCAAGAAATGTTCCCTGGCAGAAATCATTCTTTTGGGGATTCTCCCTTGCCAAAAAAACTTGAAAGCATAGTTTCTGCTTCATAAACTCCACATCATAACGGCGAGCTCTTTGAAGCCTATAGAGCTGGCTGACAGGCAGGTTCTCTCGCAGTGATGCTACACGGGGCTCAAACCACCAGGGCTGTGTCTAGATATACATCTAAGAAACAGACACTGTGTGAACTTTCTTTCTTTTTTCCAGATAAAAAAAAAAAACAGGACAAAAACATGTACAACTCAATACACCTATATGAAAGCTACATGAAATCCTATCTACAGCCTACACATATACTGTGTGTGCCATCATTTTGCAAGAGTAAGAGATTCTCTGAGGAGCCATATCAGACACCTGTGTGCTCTAAATGAAATCCTGCCAACAGCTTGTACATGTAGACCAAAATGTTAAGTAGCAGGGGTAATGTTTGACTCTCCGTGCTGAATATCCTCCTCCTAATCCTCCCTGACTGTAATCTTGGAATACATGTTGAAAATGAAGACAAATGTTTAGCACTGTAATTTTCTTTTTTTTCTTCACATGGGTTAAAAAGAGCAGTTCATAATGTAGCTCCATGGATTGTAATAGCACAGTCAGTTACTGTACTTTTGCTGAATTTCTCTTCTTTAATATTAAAGGGGGGCTCCTATGCACCTTTCCTAGTTTCATTTCTCTGGTTTGGTCTTAAAAAAAAATCTAATGGTAACTTCTATGGTCAAAAAGGGCCATAATTTGTCAAAAATAAATTGCAATGTCTATTCTTTCTCTATTGTACCTGCATTGCATTTTATCTTGCATCACTGGAAAGCTTGTTTATTTCCCTTTACATTAGTGTCTCATTTGTAAGTACCACACAATTATTGAATGAGCAGCTGGTAAAATCCAAGTAAAATTGTCCTTTCATTGTTAAACAGTTTGCATTGGCTGTTGTTTTAAAGTTGTTTGGGGGATTAACTGATTGATCTGGTCACAAGGAACAAATACATGATGGTACGAACACTTTCACTTCATTCACTGAATGAACAGTCAGGAGCCTCAGCAGCTGGTGGAATAACCATATGCGATGAAGGTCACACACTGCTAATAATACAATAATCCTGACTTGATTTGTCCCAGGTTGGAGTAAAAATGCTTAGCACAAACAGACAGCTGTTTGGTTAATTTCTGTGGTACAGGTTTCAGCACAAAACAACAGCTGGAGGCCAGATCACATTTTGTGTGTTGGCGGGAACACCAGAGATCTACATATATACATCCAAACACTGTTTTTTTTTTTTTTTCATAAGATGCCCCCTTTAGCATTAAATGTGCATTATTCATAGTGTCCTTATTATTGTATTTAGTTTAACTTCTGAAGCTTAAACACTCAGGGTAATAGAATCTTCAGAAATCTCCAGAGAGCTATTTCTGAGAACAAATGTACATTTACGTTCCACGGTTGACAGTCAAACAGGCTACAACACAATTCTGGGACAAGCAGTGCTCACCTAATCTCATGGGGCATGTTGCGTTATATCTTATAATGTACATGTGAGGATGGCCCTGGAGAGCTTCTGTGTAAATATGTTGTTGGCCTTCTTTTCAGGAGTTTAATCAAGGACTGATTAAGGATTGGAAGACTCAGGAAAATGAACCACAATTAACAAGGTGATAGGATTTAAAAAAATAAAAACAGCAGTATCCCTGAATGCCAAGAAGCAGGATTTAGAAGCATTACAGTAGAATGTGTTTAGCAGCTAAACATCTTGCGTCTAGAACGTCGATCTGGGATTACTCTGAATGAATTCAGATTGCTGCTGCATCTTTGAGGGCTTTCAACTGTGCAGCATGAAACCATGTGTAAGTCATGGTCTCATACATTTAATTATCACCCCATCAACCTTGGCTTCCTTCAACCATGATGACGAGCTGTACATAATCTCAATTAGGATCATGATCTATCCTTCACCTTAACGGATAGGTTCACAATTTAACAAGTCTGTTTTAAATGAACAGTCAAATTGGCATATGAACACTGAAAAGGGGTTTTCCTCACTGAAATCATCCCTCCTATTCATACACCAATAAAAAATTCCCCTTTGAAAGGTCCTTTTAATGTAAATGATAGACCAAAATCCACGGTGTGTCCACACGCTTTATCTTCAGCTACAGTAGTCTGTGTTAGTCATACCAGTGGAAGTGCAGTAATAAATGGAGCGACTTTGCAACTGTTAAGAATCATGCTGAAATATATTTATTTGATTTGACTCATTTGGACAGCTGCAGCTTCCCATTAGCTCTAGCTCAAATGGTACTTTGTGAGTATCAAACCTCTGTGACATCCATCTGCATGAATAGGATGAACGGGAAGAACAATTGTTGGGAAGAATTTAATTGAAACATTGAAAAAAAATTATATATATGTGTGTGTGTGTGTGTGTGTGTGCATGTTGCAGGTTTTAACAGGAAAACTGAAGCTGATGATATCATATCATATCATATATATCATATAAAAGGATTAAAAAGACAATTTTTTTCATTTCAGGTGGACCTTTTTGCTGATTTTTTGCACAGCCGGATCTAAATCACTCTCAATTTGTCACATTATAGTATATCATGAATAATATCAATAAAATTCCAGTTCCTCCAATTCTTGCCATATTAATGGTATAAATAAGTAATAATTAGTGAAGTAAGTATCAGATCCAATTTACTCAATATTCATGCACAATTCTAGTCTCCTGAGGATAGCAGCTCTGAGTGAGCCCCTCAGTGCTAGCCTGGTGTATCTGGTGCCTGGTTTCTGACCACAGCAGGGAGAAAAGTCCATTATCCGGGTGGTTGGGATCCTTAATGATTCTCCTAGCCTTATTCCTGCAGCACCTGGTGTAAAAATCCTTCAGACAGGGTAGATCACTGCCTATTCTGTGTTCGGCTGAACAAAGCACTCTTTGCAGGGCCTTGAGGTCCTGGTCAGGGCTGTTTCGGAATGCTCTTGATGGTGCAGGAGTAGGAATTCCTTAGTATCTGAAGAATTCCTAGAATTTCCCCGAGCCTTGCCTCCTTCACCACTGGGTCAGCCTACAATCCCCAGGTGCATGAAGTTGTCCACCCTCTCCACTGAGGACCTGTTGCTGTTCAGGTGGGCATCATGCAGGCCTGCTTCTCCCAATAGTCCATGAACAGGGTATTTTCCTATCCTAATATGTGTTTTACAGGTTAGCATCTCTATTGGCTATCTGTTGATGCATCTAGGCTAGGCTACTTCACTATTTTTCTTATTTCACCTTTACTCCTCTTTGCCTGGTCATCGTATGCTTTTCCTTCTGTAAGAAAAGCTATGTTCGCTTGATGCAGCCTCTTATGTTGCATCCCCTGATTCATTCGAACACTAAAAATAGACCTGCAGGCAGCAGTAACATCACAACATATATTTTAACGAGTCAAGTATATGAGCATCACTTTTTACGTGAGACTGTTTTGATGTCATAGGCTTTATGTGTTTGGTTTTTCAGATTTGTGTTATATAATGAAAAGTGGCCTAAGGGGACATTTTTAAATTAAACAAACTCAAAGAAAAAAAAATAACTGAGGTCATGACCTTGGCGTCCTTAATGGCGGCTACAGCCCTGGTTAGGACCTATGATTCCTTAGGCAGGCCTACTCATTGTTATCTGTGATCAGGCCCACCACCGCACTATAATGTTGGAGATGAAAGAGTGTGTGTACAGGAAGTGTAGGAAGGGGCCTAAAACACAGCCCTGGGGTGCTCCAGGGAACAGGTGAATAACCCTATATTAGTGACCCGACCACCATTTTATGACTAAAAAATTGTGAACCAATCCTCTAACGGCATTGGAACTCAAACTTCATTCAACAAACATATTCATTTAATAAGCATTTGCAAAAAGTAGACAGGTTGATGGATGGATGAGAACTTGTTAACAAGCAACAACATTTCAAAAGCAATTTGCATCAAGCTTCTCTTTTGGAGCGTGACATGTGCTGAAGCCCAAAACATTTGGTGATTAATTATGAGCCTGACAATGATCTGCCTAGCTTGATATTTTCCGTCATGATTCCTTATACGCTGTCACTCCCACTAAAGCAATATACAGATGTTTAAAGGCAGAGGTTGGCTCTGCGGTGCACATTTCAGCCAAAAAAATAATCCTGTTATGTCAAGATTAATATTGAAAAAAAATGTTTGGCAACACGGACTCTACCCTCACACGGTTCTGTCAGAATCTAAACAGCTCAAGATCAAATCACCCTGGTGGTGCAGAGAGCAAATACATATCACATTTATATCAGTAGCACACATCATAATGAGGGCACCGTGCCTACAGAAAAACACCACTGCAAGACGATTTGATTAGTAGGAACCCAGAAGAAGAAGAAGCCGGGGCGTTGAAGGCACGTAATGAGCAGCGTGGCAGAACCTAAACGGAGGACAAGCTGACAGCCTAAATGAACAGCTGACAGCTTCAATGAACTGCTGGCATTAGATGCTGAAAGTAATTAGTGTTGATGGGGATCAGCTGATGGCTCGCCGATGTGGCGTGCATAACTTCTGCTTCCTGCCTCAACTTATGGAACGCGCTGTCCGTTAATGCACAGATTTGGTGACATTAAACACGCAAAGACCCTCACGGAAGGAAGCGATGTGTGAACAGATTGCTTCTTATTTCCGTCTCATTCGCAGTTTGTTCTTATTTTATTAGTACTCCCTGATCCTGATTTTATTATTGTCATTATTCCTTTCTTGGTTTAACTCTTGAAATAATTCAATTTTAGAAAATGTCTGCATTCCTCAACCTGGACCCTATTCCCCTATCGTTTAGTGCCTATCAGAGTGTTCTGAGCAGAAATTTCTATATTTGGTGCAGTATTGAGTGAGAAGCCGCCCACTTTACAGAAATTGCACTCTGAGGCTGATGGACACCAATGCCCAGCTGTGTTAGGAATATTACAGAGAAGCTAAAGGCAACGCTTTTGGGGGATCAATGGCTGACATATAGTGGGTCGTCCAGGCTCAGAGGGTCAGCAGGTTGATTCCTGATTTGCAGAAGATACTTAACCTCAAATTGCTCCATGATGGCTGTTGAATTGGTGCTTAAATGTGAGTATATAAATCCTCGTAATTGAGGAGGATGTTAATGTTTGTAATTTAAATTTTAACTTTAACTTTTTTATTTTAAATCAACTTTTTTTTTTTTTGTATTCCCCACCCGACATGTCTTCTCTTACACAAATTCAATTTTATTCCCAATAGAACAGTGTCAAATACATGCTGAAACTGAGAGCATCTCTGAGGGCAAAATCATAGATCTGCCTTGATTCTGCTGAATCTTGAAGAGTCTCTGTGCCAATTAGTAACCTCTCCCTATTCATCCCAAACATCTTATCTCTAAACATTGTTCTTAAATCCACTCCTGCAAACCGTCCGGAGAGTCTATACCTGATCAAACCTCTTTTCTCTTTGTTTGGTCAAGACAACTCACCATTACCTTGTATTTTTGCTAGACAGTTTCCTTACATCACAACATATGACTCTCAACCTCTGAGATGGGCTGTGTCCTTTGGCCCTTTTGGCCATTTTAACTCAACACATACCCAGCTTCCATCTTTACAAGACAGGGACAGACAATACACTACAACCTGGATTGTTTCTCAACCCACCTGGCCAAACATTCCTCAAGTGTGTCTCTCATACATTACCTTGGTTGTAGTTTACTTTTTCTATCCAAATGTACACTATTACTCCAAATGAGTAAAGTTCTTTAGATTAATTTAGTTTTAAGGAAATTAGGTAGAAAATGCACTACAGTATCTTGATATGTTAACTATGTAAATCACTTTGAATTAGTTGGAATGTGCTTTACAAATAAACGTGCCTTTAGATAGAGGCACATTTACATGCAGAGCTTAATCGAGGTATGCTCAAAATTGTATTTTGCATCTAGTAGAACTTATGTCCTTGTCTCAATTTACACGCAATTGAGTAAAACCCCATAACTGACATGGTTTTCCCCACTCATGCATCATCACCTGTTGTTTCAATGGGTAATACCCCATAGATCTATACATGTGTATATTGGTTGACTTTTCTGTCAACAACTACAGTTGTACAGTAGACATGCTGTTTTAGGCCGGTGTTGTCCCTCTCTCTTTTTGACTAATCCTACTTGCTGGTTGAACTGTGTGAAAATACATTGAATCAGTGTGAATGCTGTATGTTTTTTCTCTTTACTTGACCAGTTCTGGCGGCTTCTCTGCTCCACTTTGTCCTGACTCTACTGTTGTAGAGAGAGCATCAACCATTGTCCAGCTTCAGTCCGACTAAGGCGTACACATCCCAGAGCTACTCCAATTCTAATCGCCTTATCTAGGTGTGTTTGTTTGACTATGAGAAGTCCAACTCGATCCAATCTTAGTCCAACTTTACATGCAGTTTAAAAATCCCACCATAGTCAGATAAACACAAAACATGTATTCTCTTGAGTGTATGGTAGGTGTGGATGGGTGAATGGATGCTTGCATTGTGAAGCACTTCAAGCAGTTAGGAAAACAAGTGAAACTGAATTACAACAAATAGATATTGATTAGAAGTTCTGCAGGAAACTTCTGCTCCTGCTGTGAAGGAGCTCATCGAGGAGGAAAAAAGTGTTTTCTATACCGTCAGGGATTCAGTTCAATTCCAAATTCCAGTAAGGCCATGACTCAAATTATTTCAATTTGTTATAGAAGCGATTGTATTTTATGACAGTGAGGCATTGGGCTTCTTAGTACAAAATGATGGCAGAGTTCCGCAAAGGTATACTCTGGGTACAAATAAAATCCCCGACCTCTGTACGCAGGGTTGAATTAGGCCCATAAGTATTCAAAGAAGATCTGTTAAACTCTGCAGCCACATTAAAACGAGTGACCCTGTGTGCTTTAAAGTGCTTTCCTGAGTTAAAGATAGAATGGAATCAGCTCGGCTAAGTGGCAGAAGATTAGACCAAAGACAAATGCATCACCTATTGGATTGATATGACATGCTCACAGCAGAAACAGGAAACATATATTTGGCCCTAAACAGACACTTTGGCAGCACCTCAGCGCGCCATCTGATAAGAATCAGAGGAAGGCACTGAAGCCGTACAGACTGAGTGACCACAGAGAAGGGCAGACACGGGCTGCAGAGGACAGGCTGTGCTGTCACTGTGACCGGGGAGCTGTAGAGATAGAATTACCCTCGTTAACCGAATGTCTAAACGGCAGAAGTATAAAGGGGGAATTTCTGTCCGTAAGATGGAAAAAAAATTTGTGCAAAGTCTGGCAGAAAAGGGAGAAATGACCCTCCATTCTGGGGGAAATGCAGTAACGTGCAAAGCTGGCTGATAAATATGTCACTTCCTGCCAAAACAAAGGAGACAACCAGTAGAGGACATAGACAGACAGAGATTTATTTACTTTAATTCACTTATTATAGTGTACCACTATCACCTTTTGTTTTTTTTTCATCCTATTAGACTAATGGCTCTCCTGTATTTTCCTAATAAACATCTCTCTGTTTTATTATCAGCAGATTAATCCTTGCATTTATTTTTTGTCTTGCACTGTTAAAGTCACATTGAGATTGTGGGCCAGTGACAAATCATGGTTGGCAAGATGAAAAAGTCAAAAACTTTTCAAAATACAGTTTTAAAGCAGCATTGATCAGGTCTTGTTACATGTACATTTTGTGTTTATATTGGTTTCTTGTCATTTAAAATCCACCTAGAATATAAAACTAGTTGAAACCAAATGTTTTCATTTTTTAAAACTTTTTTTTTAAGTTTTTAGGGTCACACCACATGACAGTTTTGGCATTAATCTTTCTACCAATACTTACAAAAATTGTTACTCATTTTTACTGCATATTGTTTTTTTTTAATTCATGACCTATTTTATTACAGTAACTAACATAGTTATTCACATTCATTTTGCTAATTTGCATTCCTCAACATTGTCTTTCACAGTTGCATTTATGCTTTGGAAATACATCTATGTCTTGAATGGTAGTCATTGTAAATTAGCTCGTCCGACAGCGCCATGCAGCACATCTGCAAATCAAACATGTCGCTCCGTCTCCATGAAAGAAAAACATGTCAAGTCTTAAAATCATCTTACATTTACTCATCAGCCATGGCAAATGTCAAACCCGTAGCCTGGACCTGGTCTCTTGCACGCACACACACACACACACAAAAACACACACACACACAACAGCAACAACTCAGAACAAGAGCCCCTTGGTAGAATTTACAATATGCGCTAATGAATGTAGGAAAAACAGCATCCGAGAGACTCATTTTGAGGACTACAAAAGGTCTAAAAATGCCTCGCTCATTAGGCACAAGAGAAGAGAATCTTCAAGTGTTTTGGTTCTGTTTTTAATGGTGGTAATACCTTAATCTTGATATATATATTTTATTGGCGACTGACTACAAATGAAAAAAATGTATTATTATTATTATTAGAAAACAAAAAAGCGACAGGTTGGACGTACTTGGGTCATTGCAGTCAATGAGATGCAGATACACGTGTGGAGCTACCCACTGCAACCTTTTGGCCTGCAGCACCTCTCCAGGATCAAGTGACTCGCTCCGAGTGACCCTCGTTAGTTGTTATCGAGCGGGAGGAATTTCACATCCAAATCCAAGCCGAGCCGGGTTGTGCACTGACAACCTATGAGTCACGAGTCTGCTTCTCAAACACTGTGACGACAGGGATTACAGCGTTTGGACCTGGAATGTGCTACACATGACAGATTCACTGAAGCAGCAGATTTGTCTGTTAAATGCTGATATGGGTGAGAAAACAACCAGTAAACAATTTGCAAACGCCACTGGGCTCTTCTTTTTTTACGAAATGATGTCACATTATTCAGAAATGTGGATTTACTGTGTAAGCATTGAGCAAATAAACCCCCCCCACATACACATTATTCAGTGTTTGTCAAGTCAATTTTTAAACTAACTTAGCAATTTTTGTTGCATATATTTTTTTTGTGTAACATGAGTGAAAAAGCCAATAATATCTCCACAAGCTGGGACTAATTAACAAAAGCAGCCAAGACATATACATATCTCAGTGTCAGTTTTCCCAGAGTTTATAATTATTAGCTGCAGGACATGATTATGCCGGTTTAAGGAATTAATGAAAGGAAGCTAACTGTAAGGGATTTGGTAACTGTAGAAAGTGTGGAAATGGCACATTGTGCTCGATTCATTTTACCACTCCTGCTCAGCCACATGGGAACCGAAAAAAATAATAATTTGAAAGGCATGTGAAACCTCATGCTTTTCATGAGTTTTTTTTTCCGAAACCTGTTCATTTGCAGGTACTCGGAGTGGATTACACGTAAAGAAAAAAAAAAAAAAAAAAAAGGGAATAGTTCACACAGAAGGTGGCATTGATGATAGGCAGCCATGTAGGGAAGACTAGATTAAAGACTTTTTAGGTTCTTCTTTAGGTTTCATGACCTCAGTCAGACCCAAACTCTGTCCCTAATCCCGCCTCACACGTTCCCTGGCACCTCGGCCGGCACCTTTTACTCTGCCCGCCCACAGGAGCTCACAGCAAATAAACTTTATTACAGCCTCTAATTACAATTACAGTCTTGAAGGGCTTTACAGTTTAACACTAAATGAAATCTCTAAATGAAATGGGCATCCCCAACCTTAGAATCTTGTTGAAAACAAGGTCGGAAACCCTTTGATGGAAACTTCATTACAGACAAGATGCCAGAAACCCTATATATATATATA
The DNA here is from genome assembly GCA_036785175.1 of Eupleurogrammus muticus. NCBI lineage: Eukaryota > Metazoa > Chordata > Actinopteri > Scombriformes > Trichiuridae > Eupleurogrammus > Eupleurogrammus muticus. The sequence continues at coordinate 16,738,608 of JAYKQN010000007.1, read as the reverse complement.
TATATATATATATATATATATATATATATATATATATATATATATATATATATATATATATATATATATATATTTCAGAGAGAGAGAGAGCCTTGCCCCCCATTGATTAAACAGAGTTTTGTTTTGCAAGCAGGTTCATGTTGTATTTGAACCCGTAAAACCAGTCTTCTTGTGAGAAGCTGCAGCTTCCGCAATATTTCAAATTTGGTGAGCATCCAGTTGTAAATTGCAGCCTGGTAACGAGATGCTGCCAGAAATTATACGCTGCACCTTTAATTCTTTAATCATCTCGCCCCGTTAAAGCAATTTACTGCTGCACTTTTACTAAAGTCACCTGAACCTTGGGGCCTTCTTTGAGCTGATAGGAATTGAAATGTTGGGAGGCTTTGGCTGCAAATGTTGCTCGTTTATTACTCACGAACGAGAGTTTATTTGGTTTGCCATCGGCTACAGACGCTTGACAGGATTGGCATCCAGAAAATCGTCACTTAATATGGCAGATGAAACATTTAGCAGTGATATTTAATAGGACTATTGTAAAATGTTTTAAAGGTCCCATATTGCATATAGTGAGCTTTGTTTTTTGATTTAAAAAAAGGGGGGAAGAGAGTCTAGGTGTTGCTGCCATGTTGAAACCGCCACAGTAAAATGTGCACACACTGTCTGGACTGATGTGAAATTGTGACATCACAACGACAGAGTCCCCACCCATCTCCATTCACTGCAATTTAAAGCAACTAATCAGAGGTGGGGCTCATTAAGATTAATCAGACAGATGCAACAACCTGTTATTGATAGAGCTCCATGCAGAGAGAAGGGGAGATGTAAAAGCATATTAACTTCACTGAAAACCACAAATATTTAGTTTTCAAAACGTCAAATAACATCCAGGAAAAGTGTATGATTTGGGCTAAAATGTATATTTATTTCAATCAAGCATACCACATCAAGCACGTATTTTGAAAAATACAGCAGAGATATTTATGCATGGAAAGAAGTCATGTTTAATCGTGACCGCAAATCCAAAGCACAAGATATCAGACTTGCATCATAATTTCAGAAACTTTCCAAATCTCGGGGCTGGAATATGCTGAGGCGGTATTTTTTTTTATTTTTATTTTTTTTGAGATGAAGACAGGTTGATGTTTACTGAAATCTGACTGACAGGCGCCTCATACAAGCTGTTGCCGCTTCCAATTCATACACAACTAAACCAGGTCAGACACTGCTTGCAGAATGCAAAAACATTCACACACACACACACACACACACACACACACTCCCCTGGGAGTTGTCACTGTGCACTAGTAGTCTTGTACCGTTTGCAGGTGCCTGCTGCAGAGGTTAGAGGTGACACTACGCTGATGCCTCGCACAAGGGCACCTTGAGCCCGTTCTTGAGTTGAAGGTGAGTCAATCGTCTCTTTCCTAGTTCAGCTCTCCAATTACTGCCCCAAGGTCACGGAATGGCAACGATCCGCTTGGACCTTGGCTTTTTTTTTTTTTTTTTTTTTTTGGGGGGGGGGGGGGGGGGCCTGCATCAGCGCTCGATCCGAAACTGAATGAGTGGGCCTGCTCTCAATGCTGTTTTCTCCCCTGGGAGGTTGTTGTGCAATAACGCACAAGGAGGAGGGGGGTGGAGGAGGGGTGTGTGTGTGTGTGTGTGTGTGTGTGTGTGTGTGTGTGTGTGTGTTAGGTGGTGGGTTGGGGGGGGGGAGTCCCTTCCAGCTGTCGAGAGCATCACTGACAAGCTGGTCGCTGAGCAGTGCGCCCTCCGCAAGCGTCTACCGCATGTCCATGTGGGCATTGATCCGCGCGTGACACATCGGCGCCTGTAACGCGGCTTTTTTTCAGGGTTGTCCCCGCCGGCCAGCACCAATCTGAGATGGGTAGAAGGAGGGAGGGGGCGGGAAGGTTAGTTTGAATAGGGCAAAGCTTTTTTTTTTTTCTTTTTTCGAGAGAGAGGACGCGATTCCCTTGTTATTATTTTTCCTTTTTCACAGCTGGGAAGAGAAGAAGAAGAAGAAGAAAAAGAAGAAGAAAAAAAAAATCCAAACCCGGTGGACACGTGGACAATAACAGCTGAGGAGAAATCAGTCGGACAAAACGTCAGAAGCTCATTAACTCAAAGGAAACCGGGTCGGGAGAGGAGAAGAAAAAGAAGAAGAAGAAGAAGAAGATCAAAACCTATTATTGCTGCTGGTGAGTGTGTGTGTGTGTGTGTGTCCTGGCTGCTTTAGTCATTACACAGTGCTGTTGAATGTGCCGTCGATTTGCGGGGTTCCGCACATGCCCGCGCCGCCAGAGGAGCCGCATGTGGTTGCAGATGTGCTGGGGAGCAATGTTTCATTCACGCGAATCAACAAACCGGCGCCGTGCGCGGCCGCCGCAGTGTAATTGATGGTTTAACAGGTCTCCCCTCGCAGGCTGGAGCGGTGCTGATGCTGCTGAGAGGATGCGGCGCCGCGCGTGCCGCGCTGCCGCGCCGCGCCGCGTGTGCCGCGTGCCGCGTGCCGCGCCGCGATGACGGATGGAAGGGAATATAACTCTTTTTTTTTCGGCCAGTGTGTCAGCAACAGATGCAACGACGCGCGTGTGTTTTATTTGTATTTTTTTCTTTAATTAATCAATTATTTATTTATTTCTTTTTTGCGGTAACGCAGTTCGGACAATGACGATGTCAAATGTTTTTTTTTTCTCCAGCTTGGAGAGACTTCTCAATGCGACACCACCGCGCGCCGCTAATTGTTACTTTCCCCTTTTAATGAGCAATTAAACGTCAGTGACGTTGTCGGTGATAAACGTCCGCACCTGCACCGCGCGCCGTGACCCAGCGCGTCGACCGAACCGGGACTGTTGAGCAGAGGCTAACTTAACCTTGGAATAAACGCCCCCCCCCCCACCTCAGCTCCTCCTGTTGTATAGCGGAGGGTCTAGCAGCTGTCTGTGCCCCCCACCCCCCTCTCCCCTCTCCCTCCTCCTCTCCAAAAACAAACCAAAAACCAACCCAAATGCGCACCAGCGCAGTGTCTGTGTTCGTGGTTCCGAATTGATAACTTTGACATGCGCATTTTTTTTATTCACTTGTTTATTTCTCCTAAGGATGTGAACCAAGCGGTGTTTTTTTGCCGTGTGTATAATGAGAAATCATAAAGCTGCCTCCCTCTCTAACAGTCTGCCCCCTCGCTCCCGTCTTGTTATCTCTTGTCTCTCTGCGTGTCAGCGAGAATGCATCATAGTGTTAATGGCCATATATGCCGTGCAATAGAACAGAATAAGTCAGCTCACTCTTTTTTGCAAAAGTAGCGCTGCACCCCTCCCTTTAAAAAGAAACAAAGTAAATAAATAATTGATATAAAATGAAAAAAAAAAATGAAACTGGGTCATGACAGACTACAAAAACAAGACACATTGTTTTGTGTTGTGCTGTTTGTGCATAGCAAGACAGGTCACAGGCATATAGGCAACAAATGGTTTCCACCCAGCTGTAGTGTTGGCTGAATAAGCCCCTGTTTCCCCTTTTAAAAATACAAATTTTCTATTGATTCCCTATGTGTGCTTAATGTTGTAACACAGTTACTACAGTGGCACTTTTCCACACAGGTGGCAATTCATCATAAATAAGCCTGTTGGTACCGTTTGCTTCAAAGTGGTGAGGTTAAAATGCAGGAATGCAGAGAGGAGTGGCGTTCGATGTGTTGAGGACGCTTCACAGAAGCCGTGCATCTGTTCATTGCGTTCCGGCCGTCAGAGGCCATGCTTCGGTCTTAATTAGTCACATAGACGCAGACAGCACACACTCTTTGAGGAGAACTCTCCAACCCGGTTATCGGCCTGCCAGAGACGCCACATTTTAAGGAGCTCCTCCTCTGCACATCACATATTCGTGTTTCACCACGCCTCTCGTTTGATGTAATGCACAGTCATCTGTAGCCGCTCGCAGCCATCCCCTGCCATCTCACAGCCAGCGCGCCACGGGGTTCATAATGACTCCTTCCACTCACCAGTGTGACCACAAGCGCGCGGCTTTTCTCTTCAGCCGGTTTCTGGCTGAGCAGCAGATGGAATGTTCTTTTGGTTGCCGCGACTCGGTTCGAACCTTCCCCTGTTTGAAGCGGTCTGTTTGTAATTGCCCTTCTTTGGATCAGATGCAGCTAAGTAAAACGTGTAGAGGAAGCACAGGCAGGTTGTCGGAGGGGTTTGCAGCTTCTATGCCAGACCTCGTGGGACAGTAAGCCATGATGCAGTAAAATGCAGAGCATCTCCAGTGATTGCGAAAAAAAAAGGGGTAATGTCTCCCAGAAGGTTAAGAAAAAAACACAGTCTTTGTTCTTTTTTCTTTCCTTTATTTGCACAATGCTAACATTACGTCCGTAAATTAATGTTAATGTCTACAACATGTTTTGGGAATGATTCAATATGCTAAATAATACAGTAGGATTATTCTCCACAATTGCAATAACACATACTGGCCCTCCTTGGAGCGAAAAGCTTGTTTTGTCTTTGCGTTTTCATACTTCTTTAGGAGGGGGGTGACTGGTGCATTAAGCTTTTGTCTGATTATTAGAACGACAGTAACTGACAGGATGTTATCGCGATAGCCGCATAAACACATTGGAGCACTGGCCGCGATCTGTATCAGTCACGACCCTAAATTTTTCAGGGGAAATTCACAGCTCTGACTTCGAGATGTGGAACAGCGACTTCACCTGCCCTGGCGCGGCCAGGCATAATCTGTATGATAAAGCGAGGAAATTACAGTATTTAAAAGGTTTTACTGCTCCTGCGTCCAACGATAATTACATCAGAACCTCCCGATGTATTTGCCTCCTCCAAGAATTGCATTTGCCTCATTCATTCGCTGTCTTGGTGAACTCCCATTATGCCCCGTTTTATGTGCAGGAGAGGAGTGGGATTAGTCATGGAGGCTCTATTCACATAGGAATAATGTTACCTCGAGATGCCCACTGATTTATGATAGTTTCTGTGAATGTCACAGATCCTAATCCTGCACAAATCTGCCACATCTGCCACTTGCAGCATAAAAAAACCCGAACAAACAGATGCCCCGTATTACTATGTTTTGGCAGAGACACGTAACTCCTGATGAGAATAATTTGAATGCACATCCCAGTAATTTAGGGACTAAAAATTGCTTGCCAAAACTGCATAAAACATTTCCAACAAGTACACCATGAACAGAGCAGACCATCGACGATTATTTGATGAAGTGATCTATTGGAGCTCACAGTTTAAAGCAATTGCTTCTAAATTAATTCATGAGCATTAATTCGCTACAATAGATGTGCTCAGGAACTTTACAGCCATGTACATTCATTTGCGAGGCTGTAAGCCTCCACACCAATTAGCAGTAAACACAGTGTCATACATTGTGGAGGTATTACCACTGGACAAAATGAAGGTCAGAGGATCACCAAAGTCTCCATAATACTTTATCTTGTACCCATGAATGGCTGTAACAGTTTTTGTGTCTATCGTGTAGACGTTGAGATATATTCACGGGATAAGTGAAACGTTTTACCTGCTGGCAGCAATAGAGGAGAAGTCAGCGGATCACCAAAGTAATAAGAATGCATCTAGGATCTGACCTTAATATCTGTCGTGAATTCCACAGCAATCCATCTAATGCCTGTCAAGATATTTAAGTCTGCACCAATGTGGCGAACTGACTGACCACCAGACTGACGTTGCAGAAAACAAAAACACAATAAATCCCAATGTGCATCTAAGTTGAGTTTTTTTTTTTTTAAGATATGTAGCTACTTGGTAGTTTTTTTTTGTTGGAGTAAAACAGTCTCATTTTCTTTTCCAATAAGCTAAATTAATGAGTGTAGAAAATATAATGACACTTAACGCTTGCTTACTTTCACCTCTATCTTGTAAATCATATAGTATTTCATGGTTTACTGTGACCTTTAAGGTTGGTAATCAATATATTTCAAATGTCAGAAACCCCCAGAAGCCTAAAGCTTAAAATTAGAACTAGCTATATCGTAAAGGCAGAGTGTCTGCAGGTGCTAAGAAAATTTGTCAAAGCTCCAAAATTGTATTATACTACGTAATGGCCTGAAATGGTGTCGAGGAAAGATAATTGCTGAATTTAAAACTGTAAAGCCTTTCAAAAATGTTGTTTGACCCATGAAGAATTACTCTAAGCATGCATGAGTTTGATCATTGAGCACTTACAATGAATTAAAGCATTAAATAATGGACTTTTGATTGAAGTTGGCAGAAGACGGACGTTGGCAGAGAGCTGAGAGGTATTTTAGGTCCTCAAGTCAGAGGCAGTGAGTGATCAGATTTGGTTCCTGATCCAGATAACTTGACACTGCTTGAAGGTTATTGGCAAAAGACAGTGGGTGCAAGCGTTGTAAAGCAAGGTGCATGGCACAATTTGCAGGCCAAGTGCGATGCTTCCAGAGGGAGCAGCGACACACTTTATAACTCTGTCCAGCTGAGATGTGAAAGCAAATAGAATTCAGCGTTTTAATCCTGAAACGTACAGAGCAGCTCCTCCCTGCTGTAAACAGTTCCAGCGAGATTTCTGTGATGTGAAGAGGACATAGAGGATTTTTTTTTTGTTAATGCACCTGTGTGTGCGAGAGAGAGATTTTTTTTAAATCATATTATCTTGGCACGTTTGTAGATTGTCAACATTTAACAGACCGGTTTGAGGCACACAAATATTTTCAAGATTAATCTTGCAACAACCTGGTTCTGGCTACACAACAGCTTACCAACTATGTGTGTGTGTGGGTGTGTGTTATTTCACTTTGGAAAATTGAGTGTTCACATCAGAATTGCATTGCAGTTTTGACATATCCCCCCCTACTGAGTTGATGTTTGTCCCACCCCAGTGCAGAAAAATAATAAAAGCCTCACATAGATTGTACCTTCTGGGTCTGTGATGTTTACTGAATTTCCCTGCTTGCTTATATCCATCAATAAATGAGTACCGTTTGCTTTGAGGGACAGCGCCAGCCTCAAGATAACACCAGGGCCTCAACCTAAAAGCTTGTCATGTCGGATGGTATAGGAGGCTGTAATAGTGAGCTGCTGCTGTTGCAGTGGGAGATTCACAGAGCTGCTCTTCATCAGATCTTATAGCCTGTGCAGGTAATGTTTCTGATGTCGATCAAAGTGTGTGTTGATTTCCATGCCTCTTTTTTCACATGTAAGATTACCACTAAGGCCACGGTATTATTCTGTCTGTTTTATCACAGCCCGCCAGATGACTGTGGGCTTTTTAATGTTCGTAGCTCTTGGCCACCCTCACGCTGCCTCAGACTATTCTTCATTGCGGCAGGTATAGCGAAAGGGAGAGAGACATTGCTTTTACAGAGATTATTTCACGTTCCCCCGTTGCATTGCCGTCCTCAAGCACGGTGTAGGTGTGATGATGAAATATGTGCTATCTGTTACACGCACAAGCGGGTTTACGGTCTAAATTATAGCATGAAGTTGTTCCTGTCAAGAACAGCTATGACCACCAGAGTGTCTACATTTGCAGCAAGAAATCAGTTAGTTAAAGCTATAATGACTCGTTAACCTAAATGCCTCAATAATCGTCTTAATGAAAACTGAAAACAGACAATAAGCCGCAGTGATCTGGCCAAAATGAACAGACCCAGGTGACTCTTTAAGGTTTGACTGAGAAATGGTAGGCTGCACTCTCCACAGGCCTTAAAAGTAATCATGAGAAGATTAAAATTCACTCCAAGACAGACAGGGAGCTAGTGCTTTGTAGCAAGTTCCCCTTAGTTCAAAAATATATGCAACAGGATTAGAGCTGGTTCACTAGTTAAATGAGTTGCCAAAACATTACATTACAATATTTTCCGTGTCTGGTTTATAATAATAAAACATCATTATGATGTGTGTTTAAAAATAAATAATATATAAAATATATAATAGGGAAAGAATTATGAAATGTATCGTTAAAGAGTATTGATAAGTATCAGTATTGAGCATTTCAAATCAGCTGACATTTATTGTATGAGGCATTAAAAAGAATTAAACCAGAATGAGATAAATGCATGAATTACTGTTTTTAAGGGGGATGAAAATGACCAGACGTTTTAAATTAATATTAGTTGGAGTTAATAATGTCAGATGAGAGAAAATGTAACTCCGTGACAAGTCTCTGGACCTATAATAATAAACCACGGGAGCCCTGGGATAAGCAAAGGAAAACAGTGAGATCAAGCAGCGGGGATGCAGGGGGGAAAAAAGACGAGAAAAAAATAAAAAAACAAATTTGACAACAGAGGCCTGAGTTCTACTGCTGCTATGTTGGAAGCCAGGAGCCCTGACAGAAACAGCATGCTCACCTTTAGTCTTTAACCTTGACACAAGAACAGTCAGGATGCTCCTGTCTGAGGATATCTGACTGCGCATTAAGTTCAGAGACAACTCGGGGCCGGGTCATTCAGAGACTTAAAAAAAACATTAGCAGTTCTAAAAATCAATGGTTAAACAAGGATTCAGTGAGAAGATGCTAAAACAAGGGAGACAAGCTCCTGCCTCTCTGCATTAGTTAAAACCCTTTACTGCAGCGTTTTGAAGACATCGTAGCGCCTGATAAGGAAGGTATTAGGCTACTGAAGTTAAATGTTATCATTTACAAATCATCTCACAATGTTTTTCTCATCTCAACTATAAAATATTTACAATTCAGAGGGTATAGTGATGCTAATATAGTTTTCTCAAATTTCCTAATCCTGCAAGCACTTTTTATTAAGAGACAATGCTACTTCATTACATGAGATACACCTTGAAAGTGCTTTCTAGATTATTATGTATAGTTCTGTGGATTTTTAAGCTTTTACCTGTTTGGTAGCAGTACACCAGGAGAGCTTTTATTGACAGTGTATCGCATCCTGCCTGAGAATACACACAACAAATATGAGCTGCAGTTCATACCTGTAATAAGACCTTTACAGCAGCCATGGGGGAAGCCTATGAATAGTGTATCAATCCTTTTAATATTAAACTGGGGCTGTGTAAAGAGTTCAATGTCAGTTTGTCCTTCTGTTTGCTCGAGACGCGCAACAAGGAAATTCCGCCATAGCCACAAATAGGGCAAAAAGCTGAAGGGATGACATCTACTGCAATCAGCGGAGATGCCATCCTACTGTCAGTGAAGTGAGCAGCCAGGCCCTGCCTCGCTGTGTATACATGAACATCACCATCAGGCCACGGGACAACGTTGTCGGACTCTTGTCACCCACCTTGAACGAGTCTGACTTCATGCCAAGCATCTGAGCACAGTTCTCAGTGAGGACAGGATGATGAGCATCAGTGGCTCTGCCCTGTTAAAACCTGTTACTTTTCACCTTTAAGAGATGGACCTTTCCTACCCAAAAATACATGCATATACTTGTCTATTTATATACCTTTTTTAATTGTAAATTGTCAATAATGCAATGAGCAAAACATGTTTTGTATTAAAAGAATCACAGATTCATCAGAATTGTTAACTTTTCCTTCAAATTTCAGATATATATCTTATCAAGTGTTAATTAATTGTTAATGATGCTGTTTTGTATCTAAGGTGCCAGGAGGATTTACATGACATGGATGGTTTGTTTACTCAGATTCCAGTCAAGTTTTTCACATTTCCAGCATTGTGAAGGCCTCTTAAAATTTCAGGACCAAACGATTATCATACAAACGTGAATAATGCCTGTTCCTGTTGGCTGCGCTCGTTTGATTGCTCCTATTTTTCATTGTGGCAGACTTTTTTTTTTTACCTCCAAGGTGCACACACTAAACTGTAACGACCTAATGCTTTGTTTAGCGCTCTGTCTCATAATGGTCAGGCCTTACAAGAAGGAAGTTCTGCGGTTTTCAATTATGGATGGCAAAAAAAAGAAGAAAAAAAAAAACAGGACAATCTTAGTGAATACAAAAGAAAACATAACAGAAGTTATAAGTCTTACCAAAGCAAGTGCATGAGAAATAAATCAAGTGTACCCTAGCGACAAAACAAATGTCCAGTCCAGTATCCACCTTGTATTGGCAAATAATTCACAAAGGGACCAAAAATGACAACTCAATTATTATTGCATTGATGGAAATTAAACATTTCCATCAATTATCTTTGTCATTTGACCAACTGATTAATTATATAATTGGTTCCACCATAACGTTTTTATTGATTGGACATCACTCTTCTGTGCACATACTATGTATTATATGTACAATTTCATTGGATTTTGGAGTACTTATTTGTTGATACAAGTTCCTTATCAATACTTTACTATTTTAATAAAAGATAAATTATATTTCACTAACACTGAACTGCAACAAACTGCAGTTATAGACAACAAGAGAATATGTTACCATAATTATGCAGCAGATACACAATTACATAACCATATCACTGGGGACCATAATCCCATTCAAGCAAATCAATGATGGGATGTGCCAGAATTTTATGCAATTAAGCAAAGATAAAACTGGAGGAATTGTCTTTGGAGTTTAAAAAAAAAAAAAAAAAAGCTTCATCACTATTGTTAAAAAACACAAACTGTATATTAAATGTAAATATATTGGCAAATACAGGGCTCAGCAGGAAGTCAGAAAAACTCAGTTACTCTAAAATGCTGCTGTTGGTTTATCAAGCACTGAAATAACTAACGTTCTATGAGTTCTGGATCAACATCAGAGCATCAGAGATGTGATGCTATGAAATACTTGGATCTGCATTCTGCCCATGTGCAGGAGGAACATAATGCCAACAACAATAATGCAACTAACTTTTATTCATGCAATACCCTTTATTGTTTTGTTTTCTAGTCACTCAACTATCTAGTCACTATCTAGTCACTCAACTATCTAGTCACTATCTAGTCACTCAACTATCTAGTCACTCAACTATCCTTGCAACGTTTGTTTCTTTTGCACCTTGTCTCAATGCTTTTCAAATTTTATATAAAGCATATCACAGCTTATGTATGTATCTACATTAACTTGCCTTGCTGCATAAAACAGGCTGGTAGGAGCCTGAAATGCTCCACAGCAAACTACAGAATCTCTTAAAGAAATACAAAATACCCATAAAGCCATTACTTATCCTACTGACGTATATATTTATATGTCTTCATTTACTTAAATAATTAATTAAATAAAAACATTAAATTAAATTAAATACTCCAGTTCCTCCAGTTTCTTTTTTTTTACTTACCTGCAAGACTAATAAACATCTCCATAGGCCTCTGCTATACTTGGTGTTTAGTGCTGTCAACGTTCTTCATGTTAATACACTAAATTAAGATGGTGAACATTATACACATATCGTTTGTGAGCATGTTCGCCGCTAGGTTTTCTGAAGACGCTTCGTCTTGTCGTTTCTTATTTCGCGATGTTCAGTAGCACCACATGAGCTCATTAGAGTGATGAAACCCAGTATGAAATGCTGCCAGTTAACGTGTTAATGGATGGGATTGAATATTGCACTACAGTGAAATGTAACACCACTGACTTGACCTGAAACTTTCAGTCAACGTATATATATACGTGCAACAATGATTCTGTCACAAATCATTTGTCTTGCATTCTGCCTTGGAGCTGTGTTGTTGTTGTTTATTTTATGGATAATCCTATGCCACTAAAGTGCAAAATATTCCATTATTAGATCCCACAATATCTTCAACAGTGATGTTTTACCATGAGGATCTCAGCAGTACTACATGTTGTTCTTTTTTACTGAATCACAGAACTGAGCGGTCTTTGAACCGATGAAGAGCATAATAAGAATATTCCCTATGAGCTGTGCCCTGGGAATCCAAAGCACTCGCCACTTTGTTGAGCATCGTCGGCGGTTTATTTTGAGACCAGTCTGTGATCTTACTACTTTACTATTTATCAGTGGTACCAAAATAAATGAAAGCTATATAAAAAAAGCGATGGGTTCTGTACAAGCTAGCCTCACCTCAACATGCCACCATCTTTGAATCTTTTATGTGCGTTTCTTCATAATCAATATAATATAATCAATTAAAACTACTGTCTAACATTTTAGAAATAATATGGATAAACTAAGTCCAGCCATGTTAGGCCTCTGTTAAGCCTGTTTTTGAGTTGATGAACACAAACCACCAAATTCCCATCTACGTCATAGGCAAAAATGAGGAATACCTTAATAGGCTTTCAACAAGTATGCAAACAGTACCCGGATGGACTTCACCCGGTCATATTTTGTGAATTTGCAAGAGAACCACACTATTCTATCCAAGGATGTCATCGGGAGGTCAATAACTGTAGAAAAGGAACTTTTCTGGTGGCACTGTAGTATATTCTTTAAACATCTGAGTTAAAGGACAAGATGGCTGGGCTGTAGTGTGTGTAGATTGTGCCTTCTATTGACTAACTTCCTACACAAAAGCTACTACTATGGCCTTGGAAGAGTAGTGTCTTAGAGTCATTGGTTACCGAAATCAACTCAGGTTTTATCAAAATGAGTCACCTAAAGTTAAAAATAGGTGGGTAACATAGTGGTGGTTCCAGCATATTTAAGCATGGGCATGAGTGTCTAATCAGTGTGATGAGCTAATTATGATATAATACTGTGCTGAGGTCTGCACATGTCTACACATGCCATAGTCATAGGACTCACTCAGTGACCATGAATTAGGGCATGCATGCCCAGGCATTGTTGGCCCGATGCAGATGGGGTGAGGACTTAGTTGAGGCAGTGTTATTTATATAGAGCCAACCACAGCAAAAAAAAGTTTCATCATGACACTCTTCATATAGCAGGTCTAGACCATTTCAAATATCATATAATGTGAACCAACATTCCCCTGTGAGCAGGCACTTGGTGACAGTGGCAAGCAGGCCCCTATACAGCCTATAGGCTGTATGGAGATACAGACGGATTCCAGGGGAAACTTCGAGACAGAAGCATGAAACTGAGAGGACTGCAGATTACAATGAAGTGTGCTATTTCAGCACGATGGACACTGCCATGGATCAATCATTAAACAGTGACCTGCTGATAAAGCAGTAAGACTGCTGATAGGCTATTTCAGAACCAATTTGCTCAAAATCCTCAGTCAGATAAAGGATTAAAACGTATTGTAGATTAAAGCAGTTGGGCAGACACCCGAAGATAGAAGGCAAATAGGTACACCGTTGGACGCCCATATAGACACACACACACACAAGCCACACATAATCGACACACTATGAGTGTGCAGGCCTCATATTGGTTGCACACTTGTAGTTTGCATGGATTTCTTTCAAACTACAAGTGTGCAAGCAATAATTTTTTTACAATAATCAGGGAGACATAGCGGCCTATAACACAGACAACAACAGCAACACAATTTTAAAAAAAGGCCAGATAGCTTTACCATAGATGCTGGCTCTCCGATATGAAAAATTATCAGTGTTTTCTTTTCACACAAAAAAAAAAAAGTTTTTTTGTAGTCCAAAAGCAAAGCGAAATGTATTCAATTTAATAACATGTTATACTTGTTAGGAAATAAAGTATATAACACATACATACTTTGGGTTATGCCAGCTGGTTACTGTAAAGCTAAACCGTATGTAGCCATCTGTCATTTATTAGAGTCACCTTCATTACATGCACTACAAACAGGGAGGTGCGGTGGATCAGTAGGTAGTGCTGTTGCACAGCAAGAAGGTCACAGGTTCAAGTCCTTGAGCGGGGACCTTTCTGTGCGTAGTGTGCATGTTCTCCCCATGTCTCTCTAGATTCTCTCTGGATTTTCCTGCTTTCTCTGACAATCCCAAAACATGCTGAGGTTAATTGGAGACTCTAAATTGCCTGTAGGTGTGAGAGTATGTGTGTATGTGCCTCACGATAGGCTGGCGACCCGTCTGCGGCGTGTTGCTACCTCTCGTCTGCAGCATGCTTGGATTGGCTCCAGCAGACCCCCGTGACCCTAGTGAGGAATTAACGAGTATAGAAAATGGACCACAAATGGCCACATTAGTAAACTCTATTGGGCAGTAGTGCATTAACGAGGAGTGTAAGGGATTATAATTTCAGTCATCGTATTACGGTTACTCCTCCCAGTCAGCAGGTCTCTAACTTTTCCAGTCGTGGGTCGGCGTGCTCGCTGTCTAACCGGAATTAATGGAGGGTTGAGTCTGAGGCTCAGGCTGTTGGATGGTCAGTAAATCCTTCCAAGGTGTTTCCTGCCTGCTTGTTTAACCTCAAATGTCTAATTTTCTATTGTGTATGTGTGTTGAATACAAAAGACATAGCATGTGGGTGTGGGGTATTTTGAACCGTATAAAGGAAACTTCCAGTGAGCTGACAGGTGAGTAAGGTACATAAAGTAATGAGTAACCAGGGGTGTACCAGCAAACTCTGGGCCCTGTACACATGACAGTGGGCCTCCTATCCATGCCTGTGCCCACGGTGTGTAAAAAATAATAACCTTAAATACGGTTTTAAGTTACAATCAGATTAGATTTAATTGGTGACTACTTTAGTCAATATATATATTTAGTCTATATTTATTTATACCAAAAACATTAGGCTACGTCTGCTTTTTGTGATGACATTTAGATTCATGACACTGAAAATTTTGATTTCTAATTTTGATGGATATTCTTGAAAGGCCCAATTAGTTTATTCTTAAAAAAAAATACAGATTTCATGGGCCCTCTTCTCGACTTAGGCCCTGGCTAATCAGGTCTACTCACCCCCATATGAGTTACACACTACTTTTACTGCTGCTGAGTAATATAAATAATGTAAGTACTTTCACAATGTGTGATATATAATGAGTGTTACAGTGTTTAAGCATCATGATCAACATTGCTAACCAGTGTGGGTCCTAGAGCTTATCAGCCCCAACAGAGTAGCAAAAACAATGCTTAACTGCGTCTTCCTCGCCATAACTGCAGTCAGTCACACTTGTAGTAGTTGTAGCCTCTGCCCAACCAACAAACTCCTACCAGAGTGATAATTGCTGCGCCAGCACTTGAAGTTTCTTTGATCACTGGAATCGCTCTCACCACCTCTGCCTGTCAGCCTGCACCGCAGCAGCCCACGCCGAGCGTCCTCAGTCTTGCCATGGCGGCCAGCTGCACCGGGCTCGCTACTTGCCGTGATCTGACACAGTTGTAGCCAAAGTTGCACCCGGCGTCGCTGCATTCAGCATCGTTCGCGCCAGAGACGTGCTTACCTCAGCCACAATCAGTCACGCTCTCTGGAGTGCTGCACAGCCTGAGCATCTGGCGTATATATGCTACATGAGACCAGGCAGCCAGTGGTGGAGTCACACTTGCCAGAGGCGCCCTCGCAGCTGCCATCATTCACACTAAGTGGGATCTTACTGGCCACACAGAAAGCCCCAGTAAACATCTCATCCACAGAGACTCACAGCAGGACCCAAAGCTGCTCACCACCCTGTGCAGTCACACTTACCTCATCCCACAAGAGGGGAAACTGATTATTATCTAGACGGCAAACAGGTAAATCACAATGCCAGAGGATACTGGAAAAGCTATGAATGTATTTATGCACACGGGTTTGTGTGCTGCACCAACACCCCATGGGTCAAAAATTTAAATTTGTCTCCGAATCCATGTGCAGAGGTGTAATATGAAGGCAATGAAACTTGATGTGTGTTTCCAGATTTGCCGTCTTCACATTTGCAGCGTAAGGTCTTTTTTTTTTGATGCACGGTATCTGCACTTGAGATAAGATTAAGTATTTCTTGCAGGCCTAATGTATTTCAGGGAAGAATACCTTTAGTAATATCCCTTTGTGTCATACAGGAAAATAGGTGGCATGCTATCTGGCTGAATGCCGATAAGTCCTAATATGAATTGCCTTTTTTAAATTCACTCAAGTGACAGTGTTTGGTCAATATATGGACTTGAGAAACCATACACCATTGAAACACTGGTTCAAAGTGGTAGACTGATCATTATGCAGATTTTCTGTATTTCAGCAGAAGCCTAAATAAAATAAATTGCTTATCTGCAAACACTTGTGCCCAAAAGGCATTCAAGGGTAATTTAACAAAACTGATGAACAAAAACACCAGAACACTGTTTTGCTTAATGCTAGTTTGTTTTATGTAATGCATGGTTTCAGTCGGAAGTTTTCCCACTTTTCTTGAAGCCGTGCTGCCTTCGCACATACACCAGTGCAGACTTTTAATAGTAAGTAAGATCTGAGAAAACCGCCAGATTTTCTCTCTAATATCAGCAATCCCTCTTTCATGTTAAACTTGAATTTGGGCTTTGCTGCCTTACAGGATGTTTTTTTTTTCCCATTTAAGATCTGAAGCAATTTTTCCCAGCCTCATTCATCAAAGAGGCTGCACCTTATTGCTAGTGTTGAAATGCACGCAATAGTATATCCTTGTTCGGGTAAGAAAACGCACCACATAGTCAACACAAATTCCAGCTAAGAGGCAAAGACAAGCCTACAGCACTTCAAGGTGAATCACAGCACAGATGTTTGATTTATAGTTTAAATTATTCTGCTGGGCCAGTCTAGAATGTGTGCTGAACTCTACTGCTCTATGTATAGCTATTACCAGAGAGTGAATCCTTGCATCCCAATTACAGCTCGGCTATATAGCTGTCATACCTGTTAGTAATGCCTATGGCTTCTACGTGTGCTGAACAGCCGGACTGCCCATGAATACTTTGTCTGTTAGTGTGATCGATCGCTACTGATCAAGCCACTTCAGAGACGCGTCGTTACTCTAACCGGGATAGATTAAATAGAAGAAATTCAGCGATGTGACTCACATGTAAAATAAGCAGGCTCTCAACAGCAACTGAGATCTTATACATGCTTGAATTGTGATAAACTCGCTTACGGCAAGGTCACGATAGTTCACATTTACCTTAATGTACATATGCCAATATGTGACTGACTAACAACTTGAAGCAATATCCACCATATGTACCTTTGATGATTGAATATGAAGATTCAGGACATGGTCGGTTACTGTACTGCAGCTTTCACTTTTAAAATTAACACAATCAGAGTTGCAGATTCTAAAATATTTAGAAGAGTCATATGAGACACTGTTATTGCTGGATTAATCTTAGCTCCAGTGCTCTCTCACTTAATTGCTTGAGTCCATTTTATGTTGAGATGTGATCAACCTTTATCAGCCTTTTACAATATCAATAATCTCCTACATTAACTAGATACTCACGGACAGACTTGACAGATGCTTATATTCCGACAAGGCCAGACTCTGTGGTATATTAGTTCTTGCACAGTGGTGCATTGGGCTACATGCTAATGTCCCTGAAATCTGTATAACCTAACAGGCCGCCAAATGGGGGGGTGGGATCCCGCCATCTCCACTTTTTGTGCTGCATGCAACATAATGACATTGTCAACTCACAACACATGCATACAATGTGGTGACATGAAGGACAAAAGCTTTAGCTGCCAAAAGAATCAATACGCAAGTGTTCTTTTTTGTATAAATTTAGATTAATTTAAACAGGATTATGTGATAAGTGATCTTGTGTGTCTGTTTCTTTAGGAGTAAAGGCAACCCATCAAATCATAATAAATAAACAGTGGGTTGCTAGTGTTATTAGGATAAATTATTGGAGACCCATGTTTTTTTTTTACTATTTTATGACAGTCCATCCAACATTTGTTATAGCGTTGTTTGTGATGGACCAACCATCACCATCCTGCTCGCATGGCTGATGATGTACAGTAAGGACGCAAGGGGAATACAGGTCTGGAGAACTCCTGACAGTTTGATGCACAGGCCATCTTCGTTACAAGAGTGATGCTACGTGATGTATGGAGTGTTTGATCGATGGTGATGACATGGAAGTCACATCCAATAATAAACAGCCCATGTCATCTTCTTGCACCCGTGTGCCTTCAAATCATACAACCCTAGACATGTTTATTCTGTGCCACCTTTCCATATTTCTCCCATTACAGTGGAGAACTGTCCTGGCAGTACTCTGCCAGTCTACTGAATGGACTGTTGTATGAATTATTAATGCTGCTTCATTAATATTGAATAAATGTTGGACTTATTTAATGACCTAGAAGCTTTGATTTGTCAGGTTAGGTTGTGCCAGGCTACTGGACCAACAATTAAATGTTGGTGGAGAGGTATTCTATATGTGGCACAATATAACCCATGTTAGTTTCAGTGGTAATGACCCCATGATTTCCATTTGTAATTTTTTTTTCATCTTTTGGGTGCCATTAGGTCTTCCTGCATATAGCGTACAGTACAGTATATTATATAAATAATAATCTGAGGCTGCCGATGCATATGAGTTGGCCAATACATCCCATTTACCTGATGGTTCATTAGTATAAGATTTAGATGTAGTAATTTGAGGGTGCAGCTGGAAAAAGCAATATGCATAATGCCTGAAAACCCCAATGTGACATGGAGGGTTCAGCTCATTAAAAAACTAGACAGTGTGAAAGTTTAAATAGCGGAGCTGCCATCGCTACTGGGCTCAAACTGAAATGTCTTGTTAGCAATGCACTTTATTGGATACTAATTAAAAAATGAAGAAGTATTTAAACTGGTTCCTGGATCATAACATGGATGAAGTAGGAATGGAGCACGGATTCCTGGCCTGACACCAATGTTCCTTTTGGAGACAAATTTCAAGGTGAAATGGGGTCGAATTGTGGAGAACAACAGTGTTTGTTCGGGTGTCAAAACGCATCCATTGACGCTGCCCCGGCTACACCAGTGAGGTAGTAAACGGCGGTTTAGAAAATGTGTTAAGTAAGCAATCAGCAGGTTAATCATAAAACAATTACCCCCATATGCAAAGTGGAACACGCTGTTACCCATGAATAATGCAGGCACCCCCAGGGCCAATTAGTAGAGGTGCATCATCACTTCAAATGGGATTTCTCAGGTGATAACTTAGACAACACTGGCTTGATTTTGACAAAGACCTAAAGGGATAATGCAGTTTTACACAGGTCCAGTGTGCTCTGACTCCATCTTTCAACCACCCTGTTTATTCTGCTGGTTCCTTAGAGTACTGTATAACCTCATATACCTTGATTATCATTTTTCATTGTATCTCAATACCTACTTTTACCTCTGGCACAGTAGTTCATAGTGTATATTGCATGCTTTGTCATGCCTGACTCATTTGTATTCCCATAGCATCCTCACCAGCAGTGAGTTGCTGTGCTGACCCCGCAATATTATTCCCTGCAAACAACATTACAGTGAACTGATTGGCTAAACATGTGAAACCAATGAAGGTCACAAGTGTGTGTGAGAAGTATCCTTGGATGCCTTTCTATGTAATTTCATTTCTTTTTAAAATCCCTCCTCTTACAGTCATTGAAATACATATACTCCATTGTATAAATGTAACATGTAAATGGATGTGGAATATGAAAAATGTGTTGTTTTTTTTCTTTCTGATCATCCACCCACTCAAAGAACCTTACACTATATACTGACATTCACTCACTGACAGAGCCATTCATACACTGATGGTGGAGGCTGCCAGCTCATCAAAATCTAATTTCGACACGAGGACCGGAGGAATCGGAAATCAAACCACCAGTCTTCCGATTAGTGAATGACTTGCTCCACCTCTGAGACACAGCCACCCCTAAACGATTAGTTTTTTTAATGGATCATTTCAAATTTTGCAAGGAATGAGGGGAATGAAAAATAAAGAAGCACCACATAGAGGATATCTGTAACAGGTACTTCCAATCTCAAGCAATGCCATTTTCCCTGTAGCCCATGGAAAAATAGCATGTGTCGTAAACCTCATGCCAGGTTCTATTTCACCTCACAATCATTTCCAACTGGTGCCTATTTGGAACATCCAAAGCCAGTTTGGTTACCCCACCTAATCGACAAAGACTTTGTTCCAGCTGTAATCATAATCCATTGAGTAGATGCAGAATTTGTCAGCCTGAACAGAGATATTAATTTCCCCTCCATGTGGGGCCTCGCTCTGCTGGCCATGTAATGCTATCAGCTTTGAAGGAATCTTGTCTAGTTAAGCCTCTCACAAATGTTCTGTTGGACGTGCGTATTTTGCCTAGAATTGATTCATGCTGAAGGTGCAATAATGACTTTTCTCAGAATAGAAGCCTCCGGAATTCGTGTGTTAAGTTAGATCATCTAACATTAATAGTTATGTATTTATATTGTAATGTTGTGATACCGCATTGAACTCTCTAAATAATGAAAAATGAATGTACTGTATTTGCACATTGCAAAAGATGTCCCGAACAGTGGACAATTTATTTTGTCCAATTCTTACAAATAAAACCCACAATTCAGTATCAGAAGACCATGAGATAAAAATTACAAATGGAATAGTTAGTACAAAAACACTTGTATGTATGTCGCCAAGGATGCAGAATAGAAACAGCACTATTTTTGTATGTAGTTGGATTGAAACCCCAATTATCCTGCGGGAATTTCAAAAACAACATTAATTATATTGTGTTTTGTTGTTTTTTTTTTTCGTATATTTTTTGTCTTGGGCAAACAGTGGCTTCTTATTCGTGCCCCTAGGTGTAAAGCTAAGAATGTATCTTAGCCTTAGAACCACTGCTAATGATGTTACTGCTCTTTTTTGCTAATGCATTAGTGGAGAATTTCCTCAACTTGACTCCCTATAAACACATAGGACATTTGCACCCTCAGGAGAGGTTTTTTTGGAATACTTATATTTCTTATATTTAATGCCGCAATTATAAGAAATATAATCTACTCTCCAAAAGGGTAAATAAAAATCGGTATCAACTTATCCATTAAAGGGATAAACAGAATGTGGAGTGTGACGGATTGCAATCGGAATTGTCGAGCTGCAAACGGTGCAACAAGGCCGGAGGCGATGCATGTGCGCAGGTGGTGAGTGCCGGGGAAGATATTGCCCTTCACCGGGAATCCTTGATGAACTCTGACAGATTTCACCTACAAGGCAGGTGCCCCGTCACCGGTTTTAGCAGCTGCTTCCCTTTTTCTGGTGCTGTTTCTAATTGAGGCTGCAGTAACTTGTATGCAGATATGCAGCAGTTTAGAGTTCTGTCTAATTGTAAAAGTCACACTGATTTGCATAATTATTCTATTTATCTGTTGAAATCTCTTCCTCCCGGCAGCGTAATTAATGTTATTGCAGGGACAATGGACCTATTACAGTAATCAAGTGTGATTTCAGTACACTGGGTATTCAGCAGCACACATCGGACATATTGTTGCAACTCTTTAAGTTATTGTAAAAATAACTGATTGTAACCTACCCATAAATAATGCAAACATTATCTGTAAATAATGTTACACTCCCTATGAGACAGAGTTTTTTTTTTCCTTTTTATACACCAGGGTTATTGCATCAACATCGCTCATTGAGCACTGTTGCTATCATTGTCTGGGAAGACACTCGAGTCATATCTATTGTATACTTTGCAGATTTGATAAATGGATATCAAATATTCTAGATTCAGCAGTATCTATGGAGAATTACCCAGCTGTGCTCTGTTTGTGCAAACATGCTCGACTGGGTAAGTATTATAGATCTTACCCATTTGCCACTTGACAGGTGAGAACTGTTGATGGCTTATAGAAATATTGAATCAAGGTGTTAGCCAAATCGGCTTTATTCAGACACAGAGGGGACCTTTAGATCCATCCGACAGCGAGTGGATTTTGCTTCCCCACTTCTTAAACGTGCAAAAAAAGGAAGTAAAAATGGGTTGAAATGGATCATAAAGGCCACAGATTAGTCTTAGATGAGGCCATTCACTGAGTCATCATGATTTTATGGAAGCCTATGTGACACGTCATTGAGTACTTATAGTAATTTGCACTTCTCTGCTGTTTCAGTTATTGGTTCATGGCTCGTCTGCACAGCCTAGAAAAAGCCTAAACTCCATAAAGCCTTGCCTCATCAAGAATCAGGACATGTTCCCTGACAGGGGCGCTGCATTGTGACCACGCCGATACCAGACCACTTCATTGTGCATGGAGGGGATCTTCAAGCCATATTTAAAATGCATGCCTTCTAGATAATAATTGATGTCTAATATATTTTCCCTACAAAACAGTTTCAATTACCTTGTTAAAAACCGTAACACTTCATCTCCTCCCCCATTAAACATTTCAGAATCCATAAACATGGCTCTTATTTCACCATCACTGTGGAGTCTCTGTGTTTGGGCACTGGAGGCCTCGTGTCTCCACATCGCTCTTGTGCAAGTTAATTATTGGACGACGATCGGCTTCCACGCGATTGAAATCGAGAGGGAGAGACAGCGGCTTCCAGCAGATGAATTTGAAACAGCCTTCAAGTGTCAAACTCGCGCATACATTTGTTTCTGTACAGTGAAGCTGTGAACATTCAGCTGTAGAAAGTAGAAAAAACAAAAAAATAGTTTGAGTGAAGAGGCACTTTGAGGGCTGTGACCGTGTTTTGCTTTTAACCACTTTAGCCTCATTTTTGGGAAACGTGATTTCTGTTATCCGTGTTCTGCTATGTAAATCTATGCACACGCCATGTACATTCAAAATCTGCCTGTAAAAATACCTCCATCTGTGGTGTATTTTTTTTTTTTTGCTAATTTCCATATGCTAATAAATGTCTCCAGTGGTTTCAGGATGATGTATGGTTTGTATGTTCAACCCCGTGAACATGTTTGAAACAGGTCTTGGAAAAACCAACGAGTGTGAGACCTTATTACTGAGACTTAGTGTAGATTCCTGCCAAGTTGAGCACTAATAAAAACATTAATAAAGTCACTTCACCTTAAATTCAGAGGAGATTAAATGTTTAGCTTTGATTAATCTGGACCAGCGGGGCACTTGGTCTGTTTTATTCTACAGTTTTATGGTTCCTTTCAGCACCTATGAACAGTGTACTCACACTGAGCATTAGTCAGACAAGACTTGGCACAGCCGGACGAAAATGACAGCATGAAATCTATCTTTCCTTTGCCCTAAAATCTCAACGGAGCCTTATTGTCATGTGGCGCTGTAATGTAATAATGGATCCACTGTACTCTCACAGTGCATTTCTGTGAGGAACAAAGCTAAATCTTGACAAATTAGCACTGGCATAACATAATAGCAATGGGGCCCCCGGTGGAAGCGGTTTGGCCCGACGTCCCAATACATTGATCATTTGGCAGTCTAATGATTGGATCGTACGTGCCCTGTGCCAGCGGTACAAATACAGAGAGAAAAGACAAATAATAGACCACAAAGATCAATGCTCAGTGTATCCGTCACAACCAGATGTGAGGATCCGTGTCTATTTATAGTTTACAGCCACTTGGATTACATGGCTATAGAGCTGTGTCCTAAATTCAGCAATTACTGCAGTCTCCACTGTTTATTGGCTGATGAGCTCGGCTGATTTATGGGACATCATCTGTTCCATGACACCTTGGACCATGCAGTAACTACACCGGGGGGATCTATTTGCATGAAAAATAATATCTCACAGGCTGTATAATTTAGGTGTTTGAGCTGCATTCTGCTTAAGGTCGCGACTGAGGAGAACCGCGCAAAAAAAAAGGAAAAATTAGCTGCGGCTGACATGTTTGTGGTCTGACACTGGGGCTTGACACTTCTTATTTTGCCACTTATTATCTTCACCGTTTGACAGCAGCATAGTTGTCCAGTCACATTCTTCAGTCAATTTGCATCAAAGACATGCACAGACTTTTAATTCTCGATTAATGCGTGACTCAGTGCCGAATGCACGCCGCCCCCCCCACCACCAACGAAGAGAAAAGCAACTGACATTAAGAAGTGGAAAAGAATATTAGAAGAGCAGAGAATGTTGACTGCTGTGGGTCTACTGTCACCTTAGGCAAGCTATTTTTAATTTGCTAACAAAAGCACCGTGTCTTTTTTGTCTCCCTCCCTCCGTGTTCGCTCCGTTTTCCAGCTCGATCTGAGCCCCGGGGACCGCTGAGCCCCTCATTTGCATGACAGGTATTGGTAAACCAGGTGCCGAGCCGGAGACGGCGTGCCTGTTTGTCTTCCTCCAATGGAAAGGATTTGTTGACACTTGTAGGAGCACTGTCTAGTGAGCCTTCTGGAGGATTTTTCACTGCAGCTCTAATTGCTGCTTGTGTTGAGGAGACATGAGCAGGAACAACAGAACGGAGATCCGATACGAAATTTGATAGATGATGGAGTTTGTGGAGCGACTAATGAGAATGATTTAATCTTCCCTTTCTTTAGCCCTTCCGAACTTTGTTTTACAGTGTTTGCTTACTGAGCGCGTTATTAGAGCCTGTCAATATTTGCATTGTCTTTCTTTAATGAGAACCCACCCTCCCTTTAAACTATTACAAACTATAATGACTAGCAGCAGTGTCACGGATAAACCTCAAGGCATGCTGCGGAGGAATCTGAGTGTTTTCAAACGATTTATTCATCCATGACATTTAGAATCTTAAAGATGACACATGAGTGATGTGATGGTCCCCGTGCGAGTGGAAATGATTCGAACGGGTGGCAGGAAATTAGCAATGCAATTCTCCGCCAGGCATTATAACACGAGGAAATGATACCGTGGACTCTGGAGGGCATCCTGTATTTTTATGGGGAACATAAAACCTTTAATGGAAAACGATCCAGAATTAGTTTGAGCAAAAACACGGTTTGCAAAATGTACAAGGAGGAAAGAGAAAGGGACATTTATCAAAAAAAAAAAAAAAACAGATATGTGCTAAAAAAATACTAGAATCACTGCCTCTGCAGTTTTCTGCTCACAAATACCTGCTAAACACACGATTGGTTTAATTTGACAGTCAGGGACTTGTCGTGCCCTTTAGCTTGACATCAGTTGAATGGGAGATGAGGTTGGAAATATGAGAAGTAACATTTTAACTAATGTAAATGAATCATACACAGTTTAATTAGACTCAGAGGTGTCAATGGATTCAGTATTTTCGAGGCGGCGAGTTTCACTATGCATATATTAATGCTCCCACCAAACCAAGTTGTTTCTCATCAGTTGCCCCCCTATTTACAACTGTAATTGAATGACTTAATCATTAACACTTTAACCTGCTGTTCAATATTAGATTTAATGGCAACATTAATATTTAATGGTAAGGAGAACTCCCTACATGTCGCTACTATTTTATATAACTCTAGACTTGCAGTTGCACAGAGATGGGGAGGCGCTGAAGTTCTAAAGTGCCCTCTTGGAAGCTAAAAAGCATGTTTAGGTGCTCTTTTGGGAGGCAAAATGCATGCACCTGTGCATGTGCCCTCTAGGAGCCAAATGCCCTGCACACAAAAAGTCTGTGCATACTGTTTATGTGACATGTGTTTTTTTTTATAGACAAAAATAATAATACATACATTTGATAATGTCGTTACAATAAAAAAATTAGATGGCTTTTAATTTGAAACAGATGCCAGTGTTTCATGTCTCCACTGTATGATGTCAATACGGCTATCGGAGGATTTCCACTGTGTTTTTTTTTGCGAAGAACTGTGCATGCATGCAGGAAAAAAAAGCAGGAATCTATAAATGACGCATCGCTGAGCAGCCTTTGTGTCCCACATGCACTGCTCACGCTGGCGGCTCATATGTCACACTGCGGTTAACACGAATGCAATTTGCAGCAACGCTACAGGACTTCCAGCTGAGCAGCTCCACAAGCTGCAGCAGGTAGTTACATACAGACCAAAACAGGCGATGTAATATGAGTACGGCTAATTAACTTACCTTTCGTGAAAGTAGAATTCAACAATCCGGTCCTAGGAATTAGAAGGGGAACATGTCAGACAATTTACTGACTTGGGCCAGCGTGGTTTCTGCACTAAGTAGTATATCAGACGGCTGAGCTGACGACTGCAGAGAAAATGGATGGAGTGATGCTTT
Organism: Eupleurogrammus muticus; assembly: GCA_036785175.1. Taxonomy (NCBI): domain Eukaryota; kingdom Metazoa; phylum Chordata; class Actinopteri; order Scombriformes; family Trichiuridae; genus Eupleurogrammus; species Eupleurogrammus muticus. Next base: position 16,712,743 of record JAYKQN010000007.1, on the reverse strand, counting down.
GTTTATGGCACCAAGGCTCCTCAGTCACAGGCTAATAATGATGACTGTAAATATTGTTACATCAATATCATGGCTCTTGGGTTTATGATGCAGAATGGCAATCCATATTGATGGTTGTCAACCCCCCTGTTACCGCATCGATTGCCAACATGTTGCATACATTTATTTTTAAAAAGCTCATAAAATAAATTATTGAACTGCTACATTTCCTCTGAGCTTGATGTGATGGCACACATCCCTTTATTAGAAATGACAGAAATGTACTTTTTTTGGCAGTTTCAGGTTATTATATTTTAAAAAGGATTCTGGTCTGTCACTGAGGCACAATATTCCAACAGATTTCTTCCTCCTTATCAATCTTTGGTTAAAATTAGTTTGTGTTAGCTGTTAAACACTGAATGCCACAGACTGTAATGCCAAAGTATTTCTTTATTAAAGCACCACTGACTCATCTTCAAAGTATTCCAATAATTTTAGATATAAAAAAAATCAGCGGCCCCTATTTCCTTACACATCGGAGATGTTAACTAATTGGTTGCTAATTCACAGTTGTCTGTGAGAGTAAAGACTTATTAGATATAGATCCTGACATAACTTAGCTCGAATCAATATTAAGACAGCTCTTCTAAAGTGGTTTCACCTCTGAGGCATTACAAACATACAGGAGTGTAGAGGGACGGTCCAAGGCGAGTGGAACCTAAACACCAGTCCAGATGAATCCATGCATCCATTTGTTTGTTAATTGACCAGGAGCCTTATTTATAAGGGTGACCAGACGTTTGGGACCTAAAAAATGATTTCTAAAATCATCCGGGATTTCGTGCACCTGTCTCAAACATAATCTGCATTGCCAATAGAATTCCACTCCGTTCCGTTTTACTCCATTCCAGGATGCTCTAGTCACCAGTCACTTTGCTTTGTGTGTGAGTGGGTAGACTTGACTCGCGTTTGTTCAGTGTTCACAAGCGAAAAGCACATGTGTGTTCGCTGCAACAATGTCTAAATGCAAGTGCTCCTTCACGGAGGAGTTGAAGAAAAAATTTGAAGAAAAAGAAGAAATTAAAGACATGTGTACTTGAATACGTTTTATGCTACTTGATCTATCTACTCCATTACATTTTAGCTTCAGTTACAATTTTTCAGGTAAAAATTATATATTTAATAACATAATAATGAGTTTTCTTTAAAAAATAAAGAAAAAGATTAGTTCGCAAACTTCATTGCTTACATAAAATGGATATCTCCTCTTGTCTTTTATTAGATGTCAATGTTATGAAAAAAAAGAACATTTCCTCACACGAATAAACTGTTCTCTCACGAACTGTTTGAGGCCAAAGGAGGTCAATTTCTCTAATATTTCTCAAAAAGCAGAAAGATTAAAGAATCATTTTTTTAAGAAAAAATTAGTCAAAATGTATGTGGCAGAACTGCTCTCTCTCCTTATTTCCTTCTGGGCTTTCACTCTGAACTTTGGTAATAGATTTTGAAAATGAGTTGCTCAATGTTAAGATCTAGTGTGTCTGCACCATGGTGAACACAATTGTTCAGAATATGTGCTGAACAGCCAACACCAATAAGAGCTGTGTTCTGCAGGGACTTCTTTAAATGTGCAAAAACATTGTTTCACTCCTCATTACGGCTGATTCCTCCAAACATCTTATTGCAGTTATCATTTTATTGCAGTTATCAGTAAATGCAATGCATTTGGAAAAGAACCCCTTCTTTTGCAGTGTGTCTTTAACAGAGTGATGGTAAAAAAAAGGTGTCCTCTTTTTTAACTACCCAAATCTGGTCACCCTACATTTATGAAACTGAAAACGGCATATGCTGTTCAAGAGAAATAGTTCCTGAAATTAAAAAAAAAAAAAAAAGTGGTCAGGAAGCATTTGCTGCACATGCATGAATTCACCGCTTGGTATTTGTTATCTACCATATAGACACATGACGAATAAAGCTCCTCCTCATATTTCCAGCGCTTTAGTTATGATTCCCAGCCCCGTTGTCCCGTTTATTCCTGCACAGATTCTGCAGCCAACATAACAAAAGTATTGTATCATCTATAAAAAACCACACGCTAAGACATTAGCTGGTTTACCTGCCAATTTATTTCTCATGCTAAAACAGGCCACACTCCCAAGAGTGCAGTAAGAGATTCTTCATAGGTCTGGTTTTACTTGGCATAACCGTATTTGCATGTTTCTCCTTTTCTTAACGTGTCTTACACTATGTACAATTTGTCTATTCAGACTATGTAACAGTCCAACACAGCCTCATTTGGCAAACCATGATCAATCTACTTAAGCTTCTACATTTCTTTCTTCCTTTGGACACTGCACCAGTATTCTAAAATAAAAAAAGACGGTATTCATTTATAATTACTCCTAAATCCAGTATGTGTGCCTGACAACACAGTTGTGTTTATTGCAGTGATTTTATGAAAACTAAACATGTACTTCATGATACATGCACAGCATTGGAAGATACAGTATTACTCAAAATCATCTGTCATCAGTCATCTGCCTGTTTCTGAATTCTATAAAGCAAATGATGAGCATCATACAGCCTGAGAACATGATGGTGAGACTGCTCATAGCTTTCTATTCTATGTGTTCTAATATCTAGTTAGTATTTAAAATAAGAAATAATAAAATAAATCACTTGCAGCCCATTTTTCAAATTTAAAGATACATTAATGTGCGATCAGATTGAAAGGAAATGTGCGAAAGGAATCATGATCTGGTTCCATTTCACCACTTGAGTCGCAAATTTCCCTGTCTCCAAAATGAACAGACGCCTCAGTCAGTGTTTCCGTTAAAGTCCCAACTTCTTTCTTGGGAAGTAACGTATGAAGCTCTAAAGCCTCCGCTCTAAAGTGTGTGTGTGTGTGTGTGTGTGTGTGTGTGTGTGTGTACACGCTGTTTTTTGGACTGATTTCGGAGCATATGCATTATTAATGTGAGGTCAATTAATCTTGTAATCTTGTCTGTAAATTACCAGACTCAACCCTCTCTGTAAATACAAGATAATCACTGAGCTGGAAATGCAGTTGTGAGTGCAGATAGGAAGAAGGAAACTGTAAATTGTTGGAATGTGTTTCTGTCAGTTTTAATATTCTGGCAGTGTGTTTGTTGGGTGTACATTTAAGAACACTACAAAAAGAAGGTGTACAGATGATCCATTGAACACAGTCATACAGGAACCACACTAAACCTGTGTGAATGTGACAGCTTATGTATTTAGTAGAATTTGCTCAGTTTATTTAGTTGGGTTATTTTATATTTAATGTATTCAGTTTGAGCTAGACTTGACTATTAGGCTCACATCTGTGAGGATGATAGTTGGGTATAAATAAGTCAGGGACTGTACATAAATTATTAGGGCGGGGAGGGGGGCTGGAACTCATGTTTTCTTCTTACTTTATAAACAAACATTACCCTCTCACTAATTTAGGAAAAGGGAGTCCAATAGCACACCCCCATCTGTAAAGAATAATCCAACTAAAAGAGGAACGGCATGGTACATCTTAAGATGATGTACCCTAAGTTAAACATTTAATATTCTATTCATTAATTCCCACAATGTAGAAATGTCACAACTGTGTCCCCAGTATGCAAACCAGGAATTAAATTAGCAATATGCAAAATTCATAACTGCTTTAACCAGCAGCCGGACACTCAGAAGGGACCGTTTCCTCCAGGCTGCTAGGCCAAACAGCGGGTTGGCAAATGTTATTACTCAAGCTAATTAGTGACACATAATGGTGGAGTCCACAGCCCACTGACATGCAGGAGGGAGAGTAACGTCAAAGGTATTGCTCTCGATTTATGCTCCAGGCGATTTGGTTTCACGCGCGAAAGCGAAGCTTTGTCTTGATCCAGTTCAGTTCACAGTGTAAGAACGGAAGATTAAGTGTGAGTGAGTGTGTGTGTTCACTTTGCTCCAGGATTGAAGAGAACACCTGGGGGCCACACACACACACAAAAAACTGCATAGTCCCATGCCTAAAACTGCATCTATGCACCTCATTTCCACTCCCATAATTAGCCATAAATGGATGAAGACACGCCCTTAACCAGCCGTTTCCATATCAATTCACCACCTGTGCCACCAGTCTCTGCACCTGTCAGTGTAACGGGGAAAGAAGAGGAGCAGTTTCACAGATTGTGTTGCACCGACGAGGTTCTCCAGCAGCAGAACAGCTGTCATTACACGCGGCTGTGCGGATATTTAAAGCCTCCATATCATTAATTCACCGCAGAGACCTGTAAAACCATTGTTGGCAGGGATAGCTCAGAAATGTAAGCAATGATTAGTTTGTGGCGTTCACAAGCAATAAACCAACCAACAGTGTGTCACAACTACGCATAAAAAGAATATAACTAGAGAAATATCATTGTGCATCCATATTAAACATAAAAATGTAACATTAATCACACAAAAGTATCTAATAGACCATGCCTTCGATTGGCAATTTGCAGATTTAAATACAGGGAAACAATCACACAATAAGTGCAGCTGGTTATCACCAGCTGTTTCAATAAAAGATTCCATATCTCACCTGATGCTTTGTCTCCTCCTCATCATTATCACTTTAGAAAAACGTGCTTGAGCCTGGTCTGAACAAAGTTCACCTATTCTTGCCACATCATGCTTTAAATGCCCATTTATGTGTTAACAATAGTGCTTATATGTTGTGTGTTGTGTGCACCATATTAGCAAGTAGAAAGTAAAGTAAAGTAAAGTAAACAGTCAATGTTTTTGCATTTCACGTTACTGATTGGTGAGTGAATTATATTACAGAAAACAGGCCTGGCAAATTGTGCTTCTGCTTTCTTTTGTGATGACAAATATCTAAATGACTGACTGTACAGGCTAATAAGAAGAATGAAGTGATGGTAAACTTAATTCTATGATTAGTCACTATTAGGTGCCCCATGTATCATGTTTTTCAAAGTGGACCGCTATATGTTGGGAAAAGGACTACAGGTAAAAAAAAAAAAAAAAGGCTTACAAACACACAAAAGTTGAATTAAAGTGAGATTGTATCTGTTTCTTCTGTCATTTCTACAGGTGTCTTCTGTTTAAACTGATATGGCCACTGCACTTTGGAAGCCTAAACCACTGTACTTGGGCTTGTGGATCTTCCTTCTGCTCCTCAACTTCCTCCATCAAACCAGGTAGAAAAACCCTCAACTCCCATTCTCCTGCTCTGCCTGTTAGCCATTAACCTTTCTCATTCTCTCAGCCCATTTCATTCCTCCAACTCTGTCTCGTTGGCATGTTCTGCATAATACCTGTATTACTCTGGCTCATTGCTGTAGTACACGCTGTAATCTAACCAACGCCATTAGAAGCAAAGGTTCATCTATATTGTGAGCAGAGAAACAGCAAGAGATATTTATTTATTTATTTATTTATTTATTATTCCACAGAGGGAGATGGTCTCAGCTGTGACTGTCAGTTTGCCAAATGAAATACCCACATCATAAAATTGTGTTACTGCAGGACTGTCTAGGAAAGCTCACTGAATATTCCTAGTTGTTTTTATTACTTTCTGCACTCAAGGACAAGACTGGATCTCACAGTCTTGAAGGCGATTAAAATAGAGCCTGTGGCACCTTGTCCTAACTAAGGCCAATAAAAAAAAAGAGCAAGAAGTGAACTTATCCTCCCATCTAAAACGCAGCTTGAGCTCTCCCCTGCACCTGTCTAAATTTCACTGACTGCTGAATTAATTTACATTGTGCAGCATACCACAGCTATGATTGTCCACTCACAGCATTTTCACTCCTGCATCCTGTGCACATTTTTTTTTCTTTCCAGCCCATGCGTCAACAGTCAGCAAAAAAGAGAAACCCCGGCATGTCTAGAAGTCACTCTAGTCACACTCCTTGTAATTTCCAAATGGAGAGATTGCACTGGTTGCCTTGTTAGCGTTGTTGATAAGATAGGGTGTTGGGGCAGGGAGATGCGGCAGAGTGTAAATCACGTTAAGGTTTTGCACGCTATAGGAACGGCTCACCAATCCTGGAAGAAAGCGGGCCAGGAAGAGAAATCAGAAGAGTGTGACAGGGATTAGCCCAGTTTGCTTTGTCGTCGTGCCACTTGGCTCTCCTTGCTTATTAGGAGCACACTGAGTTTGTAATTACATACATTAAATAGAAATAGCCAGGGGAAGGTGCTGGCCAAGAGGTCTTTTTCAACAATATGTGCTTTGGCCACTCTGTACATTTCATTTAAGACAGGGTCATGTCATCTGGGACACAGATGCGTTTATTTTTCATCCCACATTGGGGAAATTTAGATTTTATAGCAGTTATACATTACACTAGTGCTGCAACAATACGAACACAGGTATTTGTGTAACCAAACTTTTATGGCTCCCAGTTAAAAAAAAAAATCCCATTCAAGCCACTTGTCTGATAAGGATATCCCTGACCACATGAATCCCCAAAATGCACCTTAAATAATATCATGCACATGCCAAAACAATAGGTGGCAATAGCACTTCTAACAGGAGGGCAACTTTAGCCAATCACAAGGCTGGAGCTCCCTACAAGTCTCCATGGAAACAATTTACTGTTCACTGTCACAGAGTGTGACGTCAAACAATGTTGACAAGAAATTTTAGTTTTTGTGGAAATTATGTCCATGAAAGACAAGAGTGGATCAGACAGTTGCAGAGATTGGATTGGATGACGAATATCTGAAAGCATTTTAGAAATAGGGTCAAGTGAAAGGGAAGGATGATATTTCTTCTGGGTTATATAGTAGGATATAGAAAACAATACAATAAAATCCCGCAGATGGCAGCTATGCAACTTTTTAGATGCCGGCTGCCTTAAAACCACGAGGAAGAAGAAACTGCAGTTCTCCAGTCAACACTAAACTTTTTGAAAAAAAAGTTACAAAAAAATCTCTGGTTTCAGGAACCCACAATGAGGTTACATGTGGGTGAAAGGCCAAAGCCGTGCAGAGAAATGCATGGTTTTAAAAATACCCACATCTCTGGTTATTTTCTGGGTTCTTTAGGTTTCTAGCTGAATATTTTTTGTGTTCAGATAGAAAACTGTGGACTCTTGATAAGGACAAAAAAAACATTTGAGGACTATACGTCACATTGGGCCATGGGAAACAGTGATCGATAGACTCCAAACACTAAAAACAGTTAGTAGGAATAAAATCTTACATGACTTCTCAGAGGTCATAGAGGGGAAGGCAGTCAGTAGAGGTAGAAAAATCTATTCAAGAAAAACACAGGAAGAAAACCAACCAAGTCCAACGATCCACATTAGAGAACATCTGGAGATAATGTGCACACTAGGACAATGAATCAATGACAATCTGGAAACTAAACACTGGGGGGACACTGGGACTGATCACTAATTACAAGCAGGTGAGTAAAACTAGGCACAGGTAAAACATCTAAGACAATTAGCAAATGTAGTAAACACAGGAAGTAACAGTAACAGAAGGAAAAACCTATCAAAATAAAACAGTCAATCAAAAATTAGTTGCAGCCCTATTTCGCACAAAAACGTGGCTCCACCTATATGTTAACTAAGTTAAGCTAAGTTACAACTAAAACATTTATATAACATCACAATTTATCCCTGATATTAGAACCCTGATAGTGTCCAACCCTTCTTTTCACCTTATTAACCAAGATTCCATTCTTAAGTAATTAAGTATTCATAGTTAGAAAATTGAAAAAAGCCCTGCAAGCTATGATCATTCAGTGTGAGGCCAGAAAAGACAGATTTATTCGAATCAGTATTCAGGATGGTAATGAACAGAAATATGGATAATCATTAAATGTGAAAAGAGCAGAAAGTTATTAATGGAAATGTAAGTATTGACATATTCATGGAAAGAAAACTGCCATTGCACCCTTTCCAGCCCCAATGTTTTATGCATGGACCTTACACAGTGATGAGGATTTTCACAAATGTTAATCTTATTGCAATTACTTAAGACATGATGTGGTGCACATACAGTATGTAAAATCCTTGTACAGCATTCATTACCTTAGTGAATTTCATTCAGTTTAACCTGCTTTAGGTGAGGCTTCAAGTTCATTTGGTGAAAAAAGTTTTGTTTTTTTAGATGTTGCTGAGAAATCAAGACCAAAATGTGGAATTCCTCTTGGAATTTGCTTCCTACGGTCAAATTACTTATTAATTATCCATCCAATTTCGAGTCACTGAACTTTATTAATAATCATTTCTGACCCCAGGACAAGCAGCCGCTCTCAGAATATCTCAGCGTGAGCAGAGCCGTTTCTCTGAGAACTGCAGCCTCCCTGATGCCCACTGATGCTATCGGCAGGCTCCAAATCGGCTTTACTACAGTTCAAGCAGGAGACTTTCCTAATGGATTAAGGTGTAACAGACAAATCCTCCATATAAGGGTCTGTCCTTCTGCACATTGCCAAATTTACCCATTCCCCTCACACTGAAAGATGCCGCGTTTCCTGAGTACATTTTGGCATCTGTGGACGTGTTTGCATGCATGCACATTTTGCTCACTGAATGAGCATAGAAATTAACCCCCAGCAGTAGCAGTTAAATTTAATGTCTGTGTTTGAAGAGGGGACAAATTAAAGGTGTATAGATCATACTAAAATGGAAACATTAAACATGGACACATGAAGATAAGGCGTTTTTGAAGGATCATTACAAACAATGGGGAACACAACAAGTGAAGTATTTTCAGTAGGTAGGTAGAAGCCAGGCTTATCTAATTCCAGCACAACTGTCACTCATATTAAAAATAAATATACAGTAGACATAAATAAAGATAACACATTTATTGAAAGTACATACCACAATAATGGACTGACCCTCCAGGACCATGATTGCCCATCCCTGTTTTAAACAAAACAGAAAGTAGGACTTTTTTTTCTTATTTATGTGTCGTACTGTTCTGGTTGAATATAGCATGATGAACTTAATTATTTCCCAGATTTTTGCATTGGTTACTGCAGCCACCGAAAGGGTGTAGAAACACAGGAAAAGAGAATCCCATTGCCCCTCCTGGCAAGTTCCAGAAATATGTGTATTATGAATTGAGTTGGCTGTGTGTATTTCCATTCTGGTGAAGGTCTTTGAATCCTTCAGCTGGCCTCGCTTCCAAACCCCGCCTCCCCCTCTTATGGTCAACACTTACTATAACAAGTGCAGACAGAAGGGCCGTCTTGTTGTCTATTCTGTTTGCAATCTGTTGCCAAGCTGCTGGCTAACTTGGCACATAATCAATAGCTTTAAGGATGAGAGTGCTATATGTACACTTTACCCACGGATTGACTCTGAAGTTGCCTAGACTCTGCTCCCTTTCTCACTCCGTCTCACATGAATTATTCACAGGATGGCAGAGAGGGTCATAACTTAGAGATGTGACCTGGTCATCAGATAACATTCTGTTTTGGTAGCGTTGTCAAGGTTAATGTGCCACAGGTCTGGACAAGGGTAATATATTCATGGATAAGCCACTTTGCTGATTGAATGACCAGGCAAATCTCAGTCTCTCAGTAGTCAAAAAGAAAGTCAACGGTTCATTTGGTACAACCATTGATGAAGAAGTGAATATTTAATTTTATCAACAACAAAATCACTTTAACTATAAATTTTTTTACAACCAAATATTTTTTTTACAGCCTGGATTTTTTTCATAGGTGATACATCAGGTATTGTATCACTTATTTTAATCTTTTAATACAGTGTGCAGGTCAAGTGTGTACAGAGGTGAATGCGTCCAAAATGTCTGTTATATTCATAATAGCATTAGAGAATTGTGCACGGACACAATTAAAGTAAGTACAGTACTGTAGGTCAAAGTGGTACCAGCGACTAGCACTGTGAGATCTAATGGATGCTTAAAATAGATGGCAGGACGAATAAATTCAACCTTCACCTTAATGATTTTTACTGAAATAAATGATGAATGATGAAAACCTTGAAAATAAGCTCTAAATTTTTTTTTTTTATAAATTAAAAAAACTCATCTTTCTCTTACATTGTCATTTTAAAGTTGTGTTTATCTGTTTTGTTGCTACCTTGAACAGAAAGTTTACAACGGAGAGTGGGAACTAGTAGCCAGAGCTCATGCACTCATGTGAAACCAAAATCCTTCCAACATCCTTTTTTTATCTAATTGATCTGTGCCCTAATTTTTTTTTTGAGTTTCAGTCAATTTTCTATTGATAGTGTGAGCATCTGGCCAATGATCCTCAAAGTAACCAATTAGCAGACATCCCCAGCTGGCAAGAATCGTACTGAAGTTGGAATAGATTTCCTGGAAAGTGACGGCGCAGCTGCATACTGAACGTGGATCACTCAGTCCTAGAAACACACAAGAAATATTGCTAAACTAACATCTGATGGTCATCAGAACACAAATTCAAGATGTTAACCAATCCATGGGATTATCAGATTACAAATGTGATATAGTGTTTGTCGTTCTAACATCTTTTATGGGTTGTTTCTACATGGTTTCTTTCTTCTGCTTTTTTTTGCTTTTTTTTTTTGAGGGAATGGTTCTGACTCACTTTCCATGAAGCATTTTCTCATTTCAGAACATCCCATATACTTTGCCACTAGCAATATCCTCCCCCGACTCCCTCTGAAAAGGTATCTGAGTCTAAAGGAAAGCTAACGGATACAGCCATTCAATGCAGCCTAAAATCCCTAAACCTAACTGTGCCATGAATATGTTCTAGAGACTGAATACATATCCTGAACAAAGGTTTTTTTAATAGCTTTTCATGGAAAGTGTCTTACCATAAATTTGACCATTTATACAATAAATCTTCAGGGGCGGTTTTTGGTTATTTTGTGAGTTTATTAACTCTTGCATTTTTAAAATCATGTCATCAAGGGTTTGGGTTTGATTTGGCATGTGGTGGGGATATATATTTAGTGGGGGATCTGGAGCTCACTGTAAAAATTTGGTCATTTGGTCACCACTTCCTCCTACCTGGCTTGACATGATCCCGACTACTAAGTTTTACAATTACAGCTTATAGTGAAAGTTCTTATCGATTCACTCCTCTTCTTTTTCTTACTGTACCTGTGCTTTCTCTCTCTGACATCCTTATATAACTAAATGAAAATCATTAGAACTCCTAATTTTGTATTAGTATTATTATTATTATTATGTATACATCTATCAGCAACAATGCACATTCAAGAACATTTCAATTCAGCCTTTTGTTTGCTGTCATCCATATCAATGAACAATCAACATGTTCTCAGAAAGCAAAGCACCTGTGACACAACAGCCCATATTGTCTTGTTCTCTGTAGCCTCAAGATCTCTCATCTGACTAAACACACTGTGCTGTTTCTGATTCATCTATCTTCATCATTAAACAGAGGGTACAGACAATTCCTTCTCTTGAGAGGGGAAAGGAGGTGATTGAAACCCCAAAAACATTTAAAACGGAGCATATGTGGGCATTGTATTGTAGTGGGCATATTCTGGCCACAGGAGAAGGGCAGACCAGGTAGACAGCTTGGAAAAGACCATACAGCGAAGGTTGATCTGTTTTTCTTGCCCATTAGCCTGAGAGTCGTATGATGTCAGAATGGTTGTGTCAACAGATGTGCAAAAAGCCATCAGCAGAGGTGCACTGGGAATGTATGGGAAGTCATACAATCAAAACACTTCCTTAACAAGTATATCAGCAATTCCTTCAACAGAAATAAATTTGAGCACAGGTAAAAATATGCGCAAACATAGAAAAGCCGTCAACCACCATGAGAAGAACCATGTTTCCGTCTGGGCACTGGCAACAGGTGTAGTAGACCGGCATGAGGATGAGTGGAAGACTTATTCTGAGCACATCAGGGATCAATAGATGGCCCCTAAAAGCATCATTCAAAGAACTCTCGAGTTCATGTTATCCCAGGTGACAGCAAAGTTTAGATGAATGAGCCTACTGTGAAAGCTGTGATCTTCCAGAATCAGAAACTATCAACTGATCCCTGGGACCATTACCTAGGTCAGATTGTGACAGCTGGGCAGACCAACCCCCCCCTCGGTCCTCACAGCCACTGTGATATAGGTGGGTGGAAGAATGGGCTCTAGATGAGCTGCTGGTTTGTCTTCTTTTTCATGCATCCAGGAAAGGGCATCAAGATAGATATTCTTAGAGCCAGGCCTGTAAATGAGGGTAAGGTAAAGCACCAAAAAAGAGCTCCTGGCATGACAAGGGTTTAGTCTTCGAGTTGACTGGATGTAGGCCAGGTTCTTGAGAACCGTTCGTGAGAGGTATGCACATGGGTGCAACTTACTGTCCTGAGCAGAGCATTGCCAGCGGCATCAACCTAGTAGTGAGTATAAAAAGTAGAAGTGAGTATAGTTGATGGTGCAGCTATCCAGCTAAAGTTGCATATAAACCGCCTATAAAATTAGCAAATCACAGAAACTCTTCCAGACCTTCACAATTGATAGGCCTAGGCTTTTCCAGGATTGCTTGCACCTTTAGAGGATCCGTTTTCAACTGCCCCTTCTGCAAAAGTGGCTACAGGACTAGGTGGACATGCTGGATGTGCACATGACATATCCATAGAAAAGCTGAAAATATTGACTAAATACACAAAAACAAAATAGTCCTGAAAGACACCAATTACCAAAGCTTGGATGGCTGTTGCATTAGTGAGTCCAAAGGACATCATCAAATATTCAAAGTGACACAGTGGTGTTATGAAAGCCCCCTATTCATTACCCTTTTAGATCTTTACCAAGTGGTTTGCAATGCAGAGGTCAAGTTTATTAAAAACTGTGGCTTCCTTTGGGGAGTAAAAAGTAGAACTCATTTAGAGTAGAGGAAACTCATACTTAATAGTGATATCATTAAAGCCTTGAAAATCAATGCAAGGCCATAGCATGCCACTTTTCTTGCCGACAAAGAATCTTGCCCCTAGAGCTGAAGAGGAGGGAAGGATTAACCCAGCAGCAAGGGAATCTTTAATATACTCCATAACCTCTTCCCTGCCAGGGGAGTTGCAGGGAAAAGGTCTAAGCTGCAGGCATATTGCTAGTAGCGGTAGAGACAGGGCATTCTGTTTGCTGGACACTTCCAAAAGATTGTGATATTCTAAAGGAACCAGGAGCCTCTGGAGCAGGCTCTTAGATGTGCAAAGACTAGGGGTGAGCTGACTGTAAAGGCTGCATCGCAGGATGGGTCCCAACTAATTATTCTTCCTGACAATCAATGTGGTGAATGTGCTAAACTAACCAGTCGTGGCCTAATATTACAAGTGCTAAAGGTTGTAACACAACAACACAGTTCTTGATTACCTGACAACAGCAGTTGGACAGGCAGGGTATTGAGGGTTATTTTTGTATACAACATGCCATATAAGGCCTTAGCTTTGATAGTCTTATCCAAACATACTGTAGAAAGTTCAAGCTGCTTGACCACAATTGCATCCAGGAAACTCTCATCTGCACCTGAATCGATAAGAGCTGAAAACTCAGTGGACTGACCTTTTTAAGAGATGGTAGCAAGTGGCTGGGGTGGAGTCTGGGAGAAGGAGGGGGATAGCTTGGCTCAACAAGTCTCCCCCTTCTGCCAGTGAGCCTTATTTATCACGCACTATGTACAAGATGCAATGTAGTGTCCATGCTCAACATAGGCAGCTGTTCTGTTTTAGGCAGCATAGGCAGCATTGCCACTCCTCTGGCTCAAGGCGGAAGCAGACTAATTGCATGGGCTCAGTTGAGGGCTTTCTCTTCCACAACTTCGGCTGTGTTGTCCTCTGTTAGATTCTCAGGAGATGATGGTAGTGCCAAAGAAGCTGAAGAATATGAGTCCATCTTTGCCTCTCACGTTTCCTCTCAGGTTGATGGTTATTGATACATATCTCCCAGCTCATTTAAGCCATGGCAAAACAGTGCTAAAGATGCCTCATTGTCACTCTCAGAGAGACTGTTTCTTCACACTTCATGTAGGTTAAAGTATGAAAAGCAGTCTTTTGGAAGTTGCTTTCTACAAACAAGGTGGTCAAAAATTGTTATCATCTCTGTGGTAAAGTATGGGTAAGAGGTTATAGCAGGGGCCCCTTTCTCCCATATAACAATAGCCAAGGCTAGAACATCTCCAGGGAAGATACTCAGAAGGTAAGCAGTCTTTGACTGGTCCGTGGAGTAAGGCTGGGGCTGCTGTGTAAACACAAGGACATTAAAAAAGAATGACCTATATAAACTTAAATTACCTGCATAGCAGTCTGAAGCTGGAACTAATGGTTTCCTCTCGGATACTGGGGAGTGCACAGGAGCAGGGATTGCTAGAGAGGGAGCAGGGCTAGGGGACCATCATGATTGGTTAATGTAATCCTGAATGGCTGACACTTTTACTGAAAGGTCTTGGAGTGTTTCCATAACCTGTCACACAGAGCCTGGCTGTGCTGTCTCAGGAGAACCGCATCATCCACCGGACGTTCTGCATGGCCGGATCATTCTGTCACGCTCTGCAGGTGAACCCAAACGCAGACAGAGGTACAGTTGAAAGGGGAGAACAAAGTTTATTAAATAATATTTTATGGATGGCTGGATGTGTGATCCTAGGGGAAGGTAGGGAGGATAGCTGAGAGGAGACTCCGGTCAAGGTGAGCTCCTGATGGAATTGAGGGGCTGGCGGGCTGGCAGGCAGGTAGGCTGGAGAGGTACATAGGATCAGGAGGTGAAAATCCAAGGACAGGGAAAACACATAAACTCGCAAAATGATTTTAATGTCAAAAGGCTAGATCAGGGGTCCTGGTTTAGGAGAGCCACTGTGGGTGCAGGTTTTCGTTCCAACCAGCCCGTCACACACCTGATTCTACTAATCAACCACTAGAGCCTTTGCTAAGGACCTTCATTAGTGAAATCAGGTGTGTTCCTGCGTGATTGGAACAAAAACATGCACCCACAGTGGCTTTCCAGGACCAGGGTTGGTGACCCCTGGGCTAGATTCTCTGTACAAACAAACCATGTTGCCTGAGAGACAATCCAGTGGGGAGTGAAGATCGGTGCAGGGTGGAAATACTAGCTGCTAACGAGCTGAAGCAAACAGGTTTGCAACGGAGGAACAGGTGTGAGCTGCAGTCAGGCTGACCAGACTGAGTGGCAAAGGTGGGGACAGGGAACATCTAGGTGAGAGCATGACACCAACTCACCTATACTATGCTCTTCTTCACCACAGCCACAGACTGTATGGATCGCGGCTGCTGAGGTAGTGGGCCAAACACTGTAGCCTACTACAGTGTGTGCTAACAGCGGCTAAGCAGGAAACGTGTAATGCAGTTTGGAACAAGATAAATGCAATGTGAGCAGGAAGCCAAAGTAATCTTAACGAAGGACCCATGTGGCTGTAAATTGGCAAACACAAGTCTGTAGTTTTGCATATTAAAATAGGGCTTTAAATGCATATGGTTTTGTCAGTATTGACTTTATAACATAAGAAACAGAAAAAAAAATCATGTTTCAAGATATGTAGTAGAGGAGAAGATATTTATTGTGTTTAAATGTATATTGAAAATAACTGTTAATAAATAACAAACAGCTTTATTTCTTTCTTTCTTTCTGTTGACCAGAGGCATTAACACTAATTGAAGGGTTAAATATCATACATGCTGCAGTATATTTTAAATCTAATCAACTACGCCAATATTAGGATACTCAGTTTGGTTTGAGAGTCTTAGAGGAGAATGCAAAAGCTCAAGGAATTTGCTCTCCATTGAGAAGAGGACACAGCAAAGCAAATCTGAAACGTACAAATAAAAAAAATTAACATAGACTGCTAATGAATTCTAACCATTAACTCTGGTTTGTTTTCTGGTAAGCCAATGGCATTAACATTATTCACATCAAAATATCATAACGGTTGGTTTCAGGACGGCTGGATTTAGCACTTTAAAGCCCCAAATTATGCATCTGGCATAAAATCTGGTATCTTGTAGAGGATTTAGTGTTCTAATGGAGCTGAGTTTCTAATTCATAGAGCTTTACCTCCAATGCTAGAAATATATCACATGTATAATATGTATTATTGTCACTAAAGATGGCAGAGGAACAGCCAGATATGAGAAAATCAAAGAAGCTTAAGTAACTAGTGACAGAGGGATTTGGCGATATACAGTTGTTGCTAAAAGAAAGAGTTGAGAGCACTTGTGTGAAATTAATGTAGGTTTAAATGTACAGCAGGCAATTAGCAGAAACAGAGCAGAATGGGTTGAGTTGAAAAGTTACACTGCCAACTGCTGGTCTGGAATGCACACTGCTGCTTCTATGTTTCAGCGTTGCATTTAAAAAAAAAACATGACATGACATGTAAAAAAGGTTTCAATATAAAGAAACAGCATGACTATAAAAAGACTAGAAATCAGTGTCATGTCACAATGATCACTGGTTAGATCCTGTTTTACAAGTTTTTTTTCTTTTCTACAGTCAAATTTCTATCAGAGCTAAGAAGATTCCTTAGATAATTTATTCCTTGATCGCTGACAACTAGTTGGATTGATGGTTTGAGTCTTTTTTCAAGCAAAAGTGCCAGATATTCTCTAGTTCTGGATTCTCACTTGTGATGTTTTTAAAGCATCTTTCTAAAGCAAAGCCGTCTGTGATGGGAGGCAGTAAAGAAAGAAATATGCCACAGAAATAAAAGGATAGAAAAAAACATAAAATATTATAAAACCAAACTTTAGTAAATTAACACGAGGAGGCCACCAAATATCTTTTTTTTATCTGGAGTTATAAATCACAAATTACATTTAT
This sequence comes from Eupleurogrammus muticus, assembly GCA_036785175.1. Classification (NCBI taxonomy): domain Eukaryota; kingdom Metazoa; phylum Chordata; class Actinopteri; order Scombriformes; family Trichiuridae; genus Eupleurogrammus; species Eupleurogrammus muticus. The sequence continues at coordinate 16,695,986 of JAYKQN010000007.1, read as the reverse complement.
ACTTTTCAATGTATGATTGAATTATGTGAAATCTCTCCTTGACTTTACCTGAGTCCTGTACTGATGTGCGCCTGGCTGTCTTGCGTGCTCAATGTCACAGTATATTTGATGTGCTGAATAGACGGCTGTGACTGACACAGTCCGCTGCTGACCGACGTTTTTATTGCAGAAGCCATACCTACCACACCACAATGATAAGTGCAAATATTTACATTCCTATTCAGACGTTGCAGAAATCATTTCAGTATATTTATTCCAACACACTGCACCGTCCTTGGGAGTAATGTACTGCAAATCTGTGCAGCAGCCGTATTGACATGAGATAGTAGGCAAGTAGAGGTGTTACCGATGATACTAATTAACCTTCCATTCCATTTATAGCAGCAGAGCCTTTCCCAGTAAGCCAACATTCACAATAGCAGCACCGCGAGTCTATTTGACCTGAATGAAATGGAACCTTAATTAGTGTCACCGGTAATACTGGTATTCACCTACTATTTCATGTAGTCATGCCGCGAGAAATGAGGTAGTGATCAGAGATGAAAAGACGGTGTTACAGAGATGGACAAATGGAAAAATAACACTGTTGTCAAAGGGGTGATGAGAGCAAGGAAACAGCAGCTCCCCTGATATTTTCAGCTTCTTGTTTCGCAGAGGGCCAAATAGCATGACAGACACTGCCCTGCCATAAATCCTGTGAACAATTATTCTAAGTGTCCTTTACCTGTGGCTTCAGGATCACTAACTCAAGGCACTTCAGCTAATAAAATAAGAAATATACACACTCCTTTTACCAGTTCCCACAGATGGAGTGTGGTATGGCCGGTGTAGCCAGGATTTATGTTTTGGCCTGGTACAAAAAAAAACTTGCAGCACAGTCTCATTTGATATATTGGATTGTGTTAGCCTTGCCCCATCCCCTCTCCCCTCCCCCGCCCCCTCCTCCAGCTGTAATGACACCGTATTCCTTGGAAGTCGTAATGAGATTTTTTTTTTTTTGTTACGAAGGGGGAACATCGGCCTCGAAATCATCAGCAATTGAGTTGTTTTTAATCTAGCTTTCCCGCGGCTTTATAGGAAATTATTTAACACGGGAAATGGTTCACCGGTCCTGCCGTTCTGAAAAATAACCGCGTCTTTCACAGAGTCAGGCTTTGCAGACGTGCCTATAGTGCTCCGGAGCATGCTTACGGTTATAAATGATCCCGTCGTTGCTGCTGCTGCAAGTGATTGAGCTTTTGTAATCCTTCAGATATCAGTGCTGCATGTGACACCGAGGGACACGGCTTTCTTCTGCAAAAAAAAAAAAAAAAGCATCAGAAAGTAGGTTGGTGTCATGAACGTTGATAGCATACGTTTCAGATCTTATCCCTCTATGTGTGATAATTTTCTGCTGTTGTGGGCTGTTTGCTGCCTCATCCTGCATTTTTCATCTTTGTATTTCCTCTTGCAAAATATATATCCGCTGACAACATTACATAGATCACACCCAGTGTTTTTTTCCACAATATGTGTTACTTTAAATAATATATGAAATCCATTATTAAAAAGTAGAATATGCAGAATTTGTCAGTTGGCTTTCAAAGTTCACTCCTCATCCCTCAGCTCTACAAGCGATCGAGCACTGGTGAGCGAGAGGGTGAATGAATATATATATATATATATATATATATATATATATATATATATATATATATATATATATATATATATATATATATATATATTCATCCATAGTGGTTAAGCTCTAAAGCACACAGAAAGAGAAGCACCCACACATCTGTACACCTCTGCTCTACCCTGCTGGAAGGTGCCGCTCTCTGCTCTGCACTGCAGATACCTGTCAAAAAGACACATACAGCACTCAGGGAGAAGTTGATTAGTAGGTTGTTTTATGTAAATGTAAAAAAAAAAGAGAAACAAAGGAAACACAGAAGCACATGACAAACCTGGACTTATTTTTTTTTATACAAACACACACGGAGAATCTTAAGTGATGATTAGGAAAATCTTGCCTACTCCCTTTAAGCGTGGCGTGGGTCTTAGGTGCATTTTTAAATCTGTTTAGGCTGAAATTGTTTATCACGTTATGGATGGGAACGCTGAACTTTACTGACCTAGCTCTCATTAATATCCCCCAGTTTCCCCTTCTTTTTCTGCATACCTTGATGTCTCTCAGATGGCAGGTTGCCTCACTGTTTACAGCCAGAGCAGATGCCGGAAAGACATTTCGCTGCCCTCATCCTGACCTTGGTTGTCATGGCAGTGAATTAAAGCTAGTTAAGGAACAACAACAACAACAACAAGAGAGGCGAAAACTGTTAAAGTCCAAGATCAAGTCGGATCAAGGCTTTTACGGCGATTGACTGGGGAGTTGAGAGGACGCGTGGGCGATTTGTGTGTCTATCGATGCGCAGAGGAGCACAGTGCTGGAAAGGATGGCCCTCTGTTTAAACATGCGATGGCAGCAGTGCACATTTTAGAAGAGTTTGACTTTGTTGAGCTGATTTATTGGCTTCACCAAAGCACACTTAAAAGTATGTGTGTGAGTTTCCCGATGGATGACAGAGAGCATGCGTACATATGCTGCAAACAGACATTACTCTTATTTCAAACAAAACGTCTACGGAGAGCCAAGAGTGCTACGAGCGACATCTTTTGTTCTCGGTGTAATCAAATAAAGGATATAGAGCAGCAGTGTTGGAAGATGTGTTGGTAGCAACAGCGGGAAAATGAACATTTTCCAATGACAAATGCAAATATGTTCCTCCTTTTGTTCCGCTGCCTGTTTGCGCCTGTTAAACAAACTCTCCAAATTTTTGCTTCTCATGATGATCAATGGGCTGCGCCACATGCTTTAGCTGGAAGTGTTTAAAAAAGAAAAGCTCTCAAGAAAGTGGCTGGTGTTACTGAACAAGAATTGAATATTTTTTCCCAAGTTGAAACGGTTTAAGCAAACCTCCAAGCTGCACAAGAAACCCGATGCAGTTCATTTGCTCCAATCTAAAATTCTAAAATGCTGAAGAAATTTTCCCAGTGAAGGCACAGCCGATCTTGGCATCTGCTGCAAAGTACATAAGAAGTGTGTCCAGTAGAGATGGTGTGGGTATTTGCTAAAAATGTCTCTTAGGTGCCTACCCCAGGAAGTGGACCGGGCATGACCGAATGTGGAAAGATGCGGGGGTTGACTCAGAACATGCTGGAGGGATTCCAGCCCAGCTGGCAGAGGAGCGCCTGGGGAGCCCACAGGGAGAGCTGGAGGAAGTTACTGGGGAGAAGGTGGACGCATGAGTGAGCGGATGAACGGGTATCAGGCGGCGGATGTCGTGCAAAAAGCTCGGGGATTCAATATAATGCCATTTCTTTTTTTTTTTTTTTCTAAGAAACCGCAGCTGTTTGTTTCAATTTGAATGGTTTCATATTTCAAGTTCCCACAAAATGTAAAATATCTCCGAAAATGAAACAAAAGTGTATGAAAGGTCTAACATGAGAAATGTAGGTCTTAAACTACTACTATATTATAAACTACTGCAGATGTGAGTCAGCTAAAGCTACTACAGCAGCTACAGTATTACATCCTCCCCATATTATCTGCCCGAAACAGGCACGTGGGAGACAGGAAAAATACGCAAACAAAGAAAAATCTGTTTTATTGTGAAGGCTGGGAATGATACAGAGCATCCATTGGTAAGAGACAATATGCTGCATAATGCGCCGCCGCATAACATTATCAATATATTGTTGTTAGACTCGGAGAGAATGTTAGTGGGAGGGTCTGGAGGGGAAGATTAGTAATGTTGGAAAGGTTAACTCGTGCATCAATTCAAGCTTCAAGCTTGCAATTCCAAGCTGCTTGGAATTTACAATCTATTAATCAAGAACGTGCTAATTAGATGCGCCCTCCCCTGTGCTTTCCCCCCTTCCCTTGTTGCAGACTTTAAATGACAGGAAGATGGAATTAAATATTTGTTGCCATACGCACAGTACAATAAGCGAACCAGTGCTTGCATAAATGCAGTCAGGAAAAGTCATCATCCTCTAATATATCTTTCCCACAAAGCTCCGAGCGGCCTCGCTAATCCCCTCCATTGGATTCCGGTCGCCCCTGGTGCTTTACAGCAAGGCAATTCAGTGCCTGTGAGTGCCCGTGCACTTCAGTGCCGGATGGATATCAGGGTGCTTATCAGTCATCCGTGGCTCACCGTCAGACCGGAGTAAGGGTGACGCATCCCACCCCCCCAAAGAGATGCAAAGTGGCTGGCTAAGGCGTCTCCTCAGGTGCTCGCTTTGAATTCCAAAAACGCATGAGTGCTGGTCAAATGTGTAAGAGATTGAACATTTGAGAGCGGCTATTTGTTCTTTCCATCTGCCATATTCTTCTGTCAGTATTTGAATTTCTTTATCTTTTTTTTCCAGCCAATAACACTGAATTCTGTCACCTTTTCAATGTAGCTGCAACAGAGTAGGTAATGCTACAGATTACTGATCTGCAATGTGCCACATGATAATTCACAATTTTTGGTTTAATCTTTAAATATAGCACAGTGCACTGCATCAGTTCAGTATGTACCAATACCTTACATGTATAGTAAGTACAAAGAAACACGATATGAGGTTAGGGACCAAAAAATGAAACAATTTAATAAGTTCTATCTCTCTTTTAATTACTAGATTGTTAACATTATGCCCCCTGACTTCCCATCATTTCCCCCAGTAGCAATATATATGTTTGGCAGTGCTGCACTATACAAAAACAACACTATAAAATGGGAATGATTATGCTTGCGTGCCGTGAGGCATTCCTCCCTGGTCTGATCCCGGAAAGCCTCTCCAGTGATGACCTCATCTTGCACCAGTGGGTGAGGCTTAAAAGTCCAACCAATACACTAATTAAACATTTTTCAACAATCCCACTTTTCTAACCAAGCTATCAAATAAAACAACCTAAGCTCATTATATATTGAACTTATTATTTCCCAGGTTCCCACATTAAAAAAAAAAAAAAAAAAAAAGTAATACCTTTAATTCAGCTCTATTAGGCGAATATTCACCAGTTGAACCACAATTTTTCACCAGGTCTTAATTGGTGGACTTTCTGTAGCCCATAATGAATTGTGTGCCCTGCCATGTGTACAGGAAGGATTTCATCAAATTGAAAAAAGCTTTAACTATTCATCGTTCGGGAGCTGTAGTATGAACATAAGTGGCATCACGAATCAGGTCAAATCAGTCGCTGAACTGGACGAGGTTTACTCACAGCGGCGCGCTTGAACTCTAACTTGCGCATTTACTCCTCCTCCCTCAAGTCTATTTGCCATCACTCTGCCGGGTCATGCACGACCTTCATCTCCTGCTGCCACCCCCAACAGCTTCACACGCACCTCGCGGCCGCCAGCGGGGCACCCGTGTGCCCCAGAGAGACCACTACTATGTCTCTTCTCTGGCCAAGCCTGCAATCTGTCAGACCGGTTCAGCACACTAACCTTGGATCACAGCCAGTCCACTAAGTCAGTCTGCTCGGCCCACACACACACGTTTGTTCCCAGAGACTGTACCGCGTTCTCCCGCCCACAAGGACACAACTACCTCCGCAGCACAAAAAGAACACTTTATGATAACTCTACCTAATGACTTTATGTGAGCTTGCGTGCGCCAGCGAACGGCGCATATTTATGCTCCTCATATTTGACAGAGAAGTGACAAAGAGTAGCTGCAGTTCAAGGGAAGAATTGTGCCTTTGAGAAATCTAACTGAGCAAAAAATGTATTAAAGAGGACATGGTGAATTAAGAACCTTTACCTCACAGGGTAACAGTGAACATGCAAGAGGAAACATGCATGAAAGGTTCAAAGCCTGTTTGCACACATTATATATAGCAGCTTATTTGTCCACATTGAGTATCCTTGACTTAGTGTTTTCGGTTTACTCAATGGCATCTAAAAATGTACAAACCTGACTATGCATCTGTAGTATTATCTCTCAATATGATAATAAAACTTGGTTCAAAATTGTGTATTTCTCAACAGTAGAAAGATTCTCATACTTTCAGTGGAAGAACACACCATTCAAAGTATCAGCATAACAATTATAATAATCATCATTCTGCTAAAAGTACAGTATTTGAATATAAAAGATCATCAAAATTCAATTGAATAGAAATGAATTGATTCAAGACCATATAACTTCAGAGTTAAGGGTTTAAGTATTTACAATATGTCAACACATCAGTATGATAACAGTAATAGTCTCTCACCATGTGTGAGTACATATCCTTTATGGAAATTGCACTTAGCACTAATCCATTTTGCTTGTCTTGCAGTGAAACCTGCTGTGGAGCGAGCGGCGTTAACCTGTCTCGCAATTAACTGCTCCATTAAGTCTGAGGCGTCGCTGGATGTGACACTGAATTTCTTGTCACAGCTGGAGTTGTCAATTTTAGCAAAATGTCAGAGTTTAGTCACCTTCCGCAACATCGGCGGATGAAGCACACCAGTCATGTAGTGGAGGAAAAAAAAAAAACTTTAACAATTAATGTACTGCGACAAACGCTGGCATTAAAATGTTTGGGTACATGACGGCTGTTGCTGTGAAGACGCTGTGAAATAAGTGAAGACTGGCTCATTGGTTTATTACTCATTTCAATTTGTTAGAGCTTCAAAAGTGTGTGAGATGATGTGGCTGAGCCACAGATGACCTATTACGGACGACACGTGTATCAGAGTTGTGTTACTGCCGATGAAAACCCAGCATTTCCTGCTTTTGCTGCTTCCTATTAACAGCTTTGAATGACTGAAGGACAGACACATATTTCAGTCTGACGCTGTCAATGGTGATAAAAAGGTCCTCTGTGATTTGTCGAGGTAGAGGATGTGGAAATAAATATTTTTTTAATATAGATAATAATATTTTGTATTACTTATTGCTGTTGCAAAATGTAATTCAATCTAATTTGATGAGGAAATGGACGGAATAATACATGGCAGCGAGCGCCTGGTTTGGTGTGATGAGGTTGAACCAACCTTGCAAATGACGCAGTGTGTTTCATTGACAAAAAGAAAAAAAAAAGGAAAAAAAATAAAACCTTGACACAAAAATCGTAAAACATTTTACCTGCAATGGCCTTAATCCACAGTGATTCTGCACACCCACACGGGTGTATTAACGCAGTCTGACTAATAGAACATCACGCTGAATTTACACAGGATGAGCAGCAGTCGCTTTATGAAACACATACACACCTTTACCATTCACTACCAACACGTGCCTTCCGACGGATGAGGGAGTTCTCTTTTTTGAAAAACTTTCTTTTATTTATCTGTGAATAATGCAGGAATGAAATGACTTTTCTGTCCTCCTTTCTTTTCAGCCTGTATTGCGACGCTGAATAATGAGTAAAACAAGAGGTGTGATTATGAGAGTGTTTTAACAAAAGTGATATCGAATTCAGATAGAACGTCCCATTTCTTTTGCCTCGACGGTGAATTTAACAAGGTGGCTGCTACCGGAGGAGGTTAGGGAGTTTGTGTGTGTGTGTGTGTGTGTGTGTGTGTGTGTGTGTGTGTGTGTGTGTGTGTGTGTGTGCGTGTGTGCACGCTTCAAACAGTTGCTACAAACCACACGGGCACTGTGAAGTGGATATTATTGTGCAGAGTAGAGATTGTTAGAATGGTTTCTCGGGGGACTAAAGGTTTCTCATTAATTTTTTAATTTTCCGTTGGTGCTGTCAGCGAAGCCACAAAGGCATTTTGTACAATACACTCTATGAATCATGTTTTAAGTGAGATGTATGCTGCAGTTAAACTAGTTCTAAGTATTTCTAACTTGCGCATTGGATGTTTTTTGTTCACTTTTTGGATATGGTCTGTGAATGAAAACCTAGAAATGGATATTGTCTTTAAAATATTCATGAGCAGACTGTTACACTGTTTGTGTTTTGCAGAGTAATAGTTTCTGGTGCAACATCAACCACTGCCAAGGTGCATAGAGAGAGGAAAAACAATCTAAAGATCCAAACTACTTAGTATAATAGAATAACTTTACTTTTATATGTACAAAGGGGTGAGATGCCTTGTTAACACAATCACCTTCTTTTTACTTTAGGTCCATCCACACATACATATGTACCCTAACATACATGTACACACACATCCGTTCACACCCAGCAATCTAGTTACAGCCGGGTGGTGATGCTGCTGTCTCGGTTAGGTTAGGTCTGTCGTTAGAGCAACACTTCTTCCTTTCACACGGTATCGCCTGAGGACTGGAGTGGTTTCCTGCTCCTGCCCTGCATTTCCCACCCGTAATTAGTCTTTCAACACATAGTTCTTCTCCTTGAAGTTGTCCACGGCGCTGTAGCAGAAGGACTCGTAAATTCAATTCTTTTTTTCTCTCTCAGCCGCGTCCTTCTGTCGGATTTGGGTTGCATCCACAATATTCTATATATACTATTACTATACTCTACGCCATAAATATTAAATAGTACAGCTTATTGCAGCCTATACAATATAGGGCAGCGTCACCTTTACGATCAAAGTATCAACGGAAGAGTGAGAGGATCATAGACACACTGCTGCCTGGAGTATTCCCACTATATTGCTATAATATTTCGAGGATCATTCTGTAACATCAGTGCTGCTGAAAATACACAAACCAACCACAACACCTCTGTGGAAGTATATTTTCGGGGGAGAAAAGACTTCTGATAGAGTTTTTACTATTAGATGTTTAGTATAAGCTGGGAGTGAAGTGATATCGCGACTGGGGAAATAAACCTGTGCTCAGGCGTGTTTTGAAAATAATGATTTACGTCCACATCCAGTAAAAGAACAATAGGCTTCACAAAATATGCATTTAGCCTTTCTCGCAGTTCTATAAAATCTACATTATTATGGGATAAAAAAATGAGGTAAGGCCTTTGATAATCCTGCAGTCCTGAGGTTATGCTTAATCTACTGATGATATACTGTATAGCACTAGTGTGGAGCTTCTAGACAAAATAAATATTATTTATACATTTTATCTCTCTTTTTTGGGGCTTCATGAATCTTCCTGTATAGGGTTTACTGTACTCTACACATCACACGGACCATTACAATATGAGCAAATGGTCAATGCAACGCGAGGGAGCCGTGATGCTTAATTAATGTTTATTTATTGCCCACATATGCCTGCATAATAGCCACTTAGCTGGTTGATGTAATTTTCCTAAATGCCTTGAAATGATGATGTGTTTCCTGCAAAGACTGAACAGGAAAGCAGAGTGATTTTAAGCTCTGATACAACCCAAACTGATAATTGCATTTGCACAGATTTTAATCTTGACCTTCAACCGGTAATTGTTGGGAGGGTCATACGGTAGTTTAGATGGAGTCTTATGTATGTATGTCTAGCTCGAGATAGATTTTCTGTTTTTTTTTCCTTTCAGCAACATCCAGGGAAAAATTCAGGTTCTTTAATTCAATTCCTACAAAGCTCTGTGATAGTGCATCCTAGCGACCAGAGCGGTTGTTGACGGGAATACTCTGATATTATAGGTCAGCCCCTCGAGGGATTTAAGTTTAATTAAAGAGGCTACTCATTACCTCATCAGTGCTCCACCTACCGTACAGTGTCCTTTTCATCTCACCACCATACTCTTATGCAGGGGAATTGTGCACCATGTAAATTAATAACTGGTAGTTGCGATGAATTCTCTAACAAAACGCTTCAATTTTTTCTTGAGAAAGAACTCATTCCCATGAATTCTGTGTTTTCTCGATGTACTGTACTATATGAATGATGGTTCCATCTCTGTAAAATTGAATATACATAATAAAGCAAACGCCACCAGACATTATTACCCAAATATTGATTGAAGCTGTGAGAGAACATTAAGCTGGCTGGCGGAACTACATGTTCCAACCAAAGGTATTAACAGAAACAGATCTCATTCACTAAGTATTGGATTTTTAGATTGATATTCCAAATTAGCTCATGGAATTTTTCCTCCATGACCTTGGTCAAAGTATCCATTTACTGTATAGTAAAAGCTGTGATATTTGTATTAATAAATCATTGGTGTGTAGAAGCAACACATAAATATGTGCATTCACAATGTGATTGTAGATTAACACGTCATTTTAACTTCCTGATTACGTCTTTTTTCCCATCTTTTTGACTCCTTCCTCTCTCCATTTCTTCCTTGCAGGGCAGTAGTCGGACACAGAGAACCGTTGCCCGATGATAGCAAAGACAATATCACCATTTTTACCCGAATCCTTGACAGGCTGTTGGATGGATATGATAACAGGCTACGTCCTGGGCTCGGAGGTAAGCTATGTGTTGGATAAATCACAGCCAGCAGCAGAAGTAACAGAGGTATCGGCTCAGGTCTGCAGAAGCACACTTCTCCCCGCAGCCTTATTTTAGCTCTAAAAACTATAATGGATAATTGTTTATGACCCAACATTATTTGATAATATATAATCATATAGTATGAACAGATACAGTCTTAAACATACTGTAAACATGTACAATCTGTATCATACATATCAACCAAATGGATTACAAGGTATTTTTCCATCTGATTAAATAAGTAACAACTTTCTAACTTGGCTCAATGTATTGATAGATAGATAGATAGATAGATAGATAGATAGATAGATAGATAGATAGATAGATAGATAGATAGATAGATAGATAGATAGATAGATAGATAGATAGATAGATAGATCCAGGCGTCATCAGCATATAATTGCCCAATCACTGTATTTTTTGTTAGATTTCTTTCGTGCTGCTCTGTGTTCCACGTGTTTATTCCCAGTGGCAGTTTTTGGATTTCATAGATCCCGACTGTCACTAACTCACTTGTTGTGAAATCCGCTGCTAGCGGCCAACAGCAGGTAACGGTAACTCGCACAGACAACTCACTGACAGCAGGATCACACTGACGTCAGGTCCCTGTGTGTGCAGCCCTGTAATGGAAATGTGCTCCCCCTCCCCCCTCCCCGAGTGGAAAGTCTTTGTTCAATCATGCCCAAATGGCAAATATGCACATATGTCAGTGGAAATCTAATTGATGCCATTTGATCCAAATATTCAGCCCCCAAGGACAACAAACAGCTTAACAGCAAGCCCACATGCTCAAGCAAGCTTTGCCATTTCTCAGCCAGCCAGCTGGAATGGTCATTTCTGCTCAGCTGCGTGCTGCAGAGGCCACGAGCGCGGCTACCAGGCTGCACACCCACCAGGCTGCATGACCCGGCACTCCGTGGCAGCAACCAGGGAGCGGAACCAGGCACAAGACGTTAATGTCATCCTCTGCCTCTGTTCAGAGGTTAACATCTCCGGGGGCAAGGAGATTGCATCACTCAAGGCTCACAGTCATCATGTTTTCCTTTTGTCGAGCTGTGATGTGACTTTCCAGTGCAATGAAACCAGGCAGGCATTTCTATCAGGACCAAGAGGCTAAACACGCAATCATACATACCAGCAGTTCGGGCTAGACCTTGTTTTTTTAATTTTAGAAAATTATCATTGCACCATGAGCACTGGTAAAATATAGATTAAAGAACACTTATAAAATGCAAAATACTTTATTCTAATGAAAACTTAAACATAGATGTAGACTTAAATACTTAAAGCTGTACTGTACACAGTATGTCTCCCTCTGCTGGTGGTAAATATATTACACCCACACTATGATTTTTTAGTTTTTTACAGCTGCCATTTTCCAGCTAAAAAACATTGGATAATCTGTCATCATCGCATAATTTAAGCAAAATTACTTATTTCACTAGAGGATTATGATCCATTTGATCCAGAAGTAGCCGGTAGAAGTCTCTGATGATTCCAGCCAGCAGGGATTTTCGACACAGACACCAAAATGAAACCTTGGTATAATGAAAAATTCAGAGCGACCTACCCAGGGGTGAGCATCTTGGAAACTCATTTGGCAAGTACCTGAGTGTTATATGTATTGATTTATAGTTATATCTTCCACACAACAGCTTTAATTCATTTTATTTAATATAATTTTAAAATTATAAGTTTTCATTTTCTTCATTAGGCAGCTGGTTGTTCACATTTGAACATTTTTTTATTTTCTGTATATGATGATTTTTTTTTTTAAATTATGAGTTAAAATGTTTTGTCTGTAGAATATTATTCTTGTATTGTTCCTTAGATTTATATTGTCAGTGTATGAAAATCACTCTACAGATTTTTTTTGATGATATTTATATTGAGTTTTTTGTATTCTGGAGGGTATTCTAGCAGGGCAACAAGACATTTTGTGGTTTAGATGGATCTAAATCACTCAGATTTGTTTAAACATATACTTTAAGTACAAATCATTGGTTGCAGCGATTGTAAGTTTTTTTTTTTCCATTGAAACTATTGAAAGCCACCTGCGAATAGTATTGATTTCGGACCTCAATATGGCATCCATTTACCCGAGGCAGAGCCAGAGGTCGGGGTCCTCCTTGGATGCAGCCAGCACGCTCACTCAAAGTCAAAGGTTGCTGTTTGTACCAAGGTTAGCAATCTTCCTCCTGTTGACCACCCCCACGCCCCACTGCCCACGGGCCTCGTGAGAAACAGTCATGCGGGACCATCTCGGCTGAACAGACTGGATCCGCCGCGGCATCTATTAGCTCTGCCCCATAGGCTCTGATGCATTGTTGTAAACAGAAACACTCATTCCCCTCCCCGCCTATGCCTGCTATGCAAACTGCTGACTTGGTGTTGTGATAATCACGCATTTTCGAGAGCTATTTTTTTGTGGCAGGCATGATTAATGTGGACGCGGCGGACCTTCTCTCGGGGTGGGGGTTGGGTAGGGGGGGGGGGGGGGGGGATTCACCTGTGGGTGGTCTCTTAGATCTGGGACGCAGTTCTAGCCGAGGATCTGTTCACGTTTGGAAAAGGCCTCATCACTCTCTGGTTGTCGCACCACGCGGGAGCAGCTATTTGTCTCACCAATGGCCTGAAAGCCGGCTTTACACATCCCCCCCACAGGAGCCAATTCAGCTCATGAAGAGGGCAAATTTGGATCTGTCACGACTTTCACATTATGCCCTACTTTATGCTGTATTACAGCTTTTTCACATTGTTTACACACGAAAAAACTGAAATACACAATTCTGAAAATTTGAGCTTGTGTGTAAATATCTAGGTCTCTGGTGTTCCTGCTAAAAACAGGAACTTAACACAGGAAATTAGTGGTTGTGATGTCAAATCAAGCCACAGATTCTATAAATATGTTTGAATATTTGGGAAAAAAGGTATTTGGAAACTGCTCCTACTTCAACAGCATAACGTTTAAAAGTATTGTATTACTTAGTGTTTAAAGATCAACTGGATCAATTTTACAGCATCAAGAATAAACTATAAATCATTATGGCAAAAGAAAAGAAATTACAGAGCCTGCAATGTGGCAATGTGCAATGATACATGTAATTACGATTAATGAATGTGAGCAGAAAAGCCTTGTAACAGTCATGCCAAATTCATATTACAATAGCCTACATCATGTCTAATGTGATTATAATGTGTGTATAGAATTATGTAATGCCAAAGTGTGTCCGTTATTTGAATCGTACACACACACACACACACAGACACACACATACACACGCTAAATGCTGAGCTGCCATATTTTATTCCTGAGCCGGTCCCTTTGGGGCTGTTAAATGCTTTGGGGTCGGACTAACTAAAATGATGTTGGGTCAAAAGGGATGTCCTCTCTCCACAGAAACAGACTCGAGCCCGGCCCGAAGCACATTTTATGCAGTGGTGGACAAAACTAGCTGGAGTCAAACAAATTGTAGTTTTCATGAAAAAAGAAAAAAAAAAACGACTTTGAAAAGCATATGTGAAGTTGCTCACAGCAACATTTTTGCCTGTGTATGAAGGTTGAAAAACAGTTGGAAGTGTGATGTGAACAAAGCTGTCTGGCGACGTTTGAGTCTCGGAGACGTCTCGTCCAGCTGATCCACCACCATGCTGTCAGCCTGCATCAGCACTGCTGTGGACAGATAAAATGATAAGAGACATTATGAATCCAGGTATTAAGGGGGAATGTAAAATGTCCTCTAAAACATTTGAATAGTGTCGAATTTTGTGAAGGGGGTTAGTTAATTGCCACCACATTCACTCGGGTTAACAAAGCAATATTTCCCGCTCCCTTCTTGTGTCTTTCCTCAGAGAGTGTGACAGAAGTGAGGACAAACATCTACGTGACAAGTTTTGGGCCGGTGTCAGATACAGACATGGTGAGTAATATTCTCCTCATCTTCCTTCATCACTGTAGCCGTGTCCCAATTCAGGGGTCGCACACGCACACACACACACACTGTGTACAAAGGCGTGTCCTTCGTAGACTGCGGAGGCCGAACCGAGTGTTGTTATATGAGGCAGTCCGGTTTATGGAGGATTTCCTATTTGCATCAGCAGCTGTTCCTAACCTCACCCTCTCAGGGAGCAGAAATGGAACAAGACACTGTTATTTCACTCATTATCTACCGCAAATTAACAAATAATAGCTGAGTTTGAACTAACTTCAATTTCCCACAGGCACCTTGCATCACTGTCGTGTATTGCTCAGTTGCCGATCGCCATGGCTCCATTGCAGGGAAAAATAAAAAAGTACAACATGACATTCAAACTTTGTGTCATTAAATATGCAGAGGAAAACTTGATAGAAGCAGCTGCGGGACTTTTAACTCGAGCGCTGTAATCTTACTTTTGAAAAATGTAAGATATACACAGCCGTCATAACTGATTTAATAAAAGTATTTCAGTGAATTACCATGTTTTTCCAGTTTTGCTAAACAAGCTTTTCGTCTGGAAAGGAACCGCCTGGTCTCAAATAACCGTCTGATCTGTTAAGTGAATGAAACAAACACCAGGGCTATTATTTCTACTGTTGTATTATTGGTGTGACAGCACCAGCCTCTAGTTTGGGGGTTTGCCTCTGGTGGACTGCTGTTGTCTTTCTTCTTTTGTCCTATTGGTTTTTTGGGGGGGGTTTGCTATTCCTTTAATAAATGTTCCTTTCACATTGAACCCTTGTCCCCTCTCTCCTTCATGTTTACAGCCTTTGAGCTGGGCTGTTACATTGGTACTCGATGTTGTAAATAGTTGTAAAGGCCTCGGTAAATTACATTTGACAATTACATTACTGTAAATCATTCATTTAAGTTGCTCTTTTACTACTACCTAATCTCGAGCAGAGAGAAGAGCCTGTCTGTCTATTCTCTCTCTCTCTGCTGTGCTCTGCAACCTCATGCCGTCCTTCATGTGCTGAAGAAGCTCATCCTCTCTGTGTTCTGAGGACGGGGGATGCAGGCGTTCACTCTGCAGTACGTTCACGCTGCAGATGCAACAGCAGCGTCCTTGCTGACAGCTCATCTTCAACACTGTACTGGGACAACATAATCTCAACTCTAAAGCCACACTCACACTTTCTCTAATAAAAAAAAATTACCTCATTGACAGAACGATGCAGTAAATAGTGTCTGGAATGTAGCGATGATACAAATGCAACCTGTTATGTAGCTTAACAAGTCCTTGCTTGAACTTAACATTAATGTAATTGCTATAGAACACTGACACCATCAGTTTTTTATTCTAATGTTATGTAATGTAAAGTTACTCACCCTGCCACCAGTGTTGGAAGAAGTATTGAGACCTTTTCTTGTATAAAAGTAGGTATGAAACAGCTGGTGGTTTTGCATGTAACACTCCATTATATCAAATATACTGTAATATTAACATAGTATATTTGATATACTAGTGTAATATTATTATCATACTGTATATACAGCACAAGTATTCACATCTTTTGGAATTTGTCGTATTTTTCTTTATAATAAAAAAAACTAAAAGCCCCTTAAAATAAAATAAAAAACAGATTTAGGTTAATTATAAATAATAACAAATAATAACACTTAATCGTTTATATAGAAAATATTTATCTGGAAGTAACCAGTAATCATAGCTATGAAATAAATGTACCAGAGTAAAAAAAATATACTTTTTTGTTTTGAAATGTGTTGGAATAGAAATATAAAGCAGCATAGAAATCCCCCTGTGAGGTTGTGAGTTCCTAAAGACTGCCTTTAAATACAGAACATTAGCAAATGTACTTAATAACTTTCCAACATTCCTTCTCACCCATTGCACCGCCCCTCTGCTAAAAAAATCTGTAATTTGTGTGTGTGAATAACTTTATGCAAACTAGTGTTATTGCTATGCAGTGCACATCATTACAATACATTTTGTCTTTTCCCAAATTTAATACAAAATTGTAACTATTTCAATTTCCCTATTCAGTGAACATGATTCTTTCTTTTCTCTTATTTGCAAAGTGGTTCATATCTTCACAGTATTTCACTTTAATAACGTAAAACAAAATTTAGAGACTGCTCTGATAACTTTAATGCATTGATATTGAAACAGGGTGATATCTGCACATATAGAGCCCCAGAGGCAGAGTTGTTGGTCTGTCCAGCTCAACATAAACAACAAGCTTTATTTCACATTCAGACTGTGTCAACTAGTAAACTCCTAGGTTTCATCTGAGACCCACATTTATTATTCCAAAAGGAATTATATCATATATCAGAATGCTACAGAGACATTAGAATCAGTGGTAGACTGCCGGCGGGCTGCACAGATCAGCGAATCAACTCATGTTTTGCCTGGAACAACATGTTGACCAGCTGATGATCCCCAGAGTCAGGCTGCGAGCAGCTGAGATGTCCAGCTGGTCCCGCATCTCCAGAAACATCACTGAACATGGCCAAATAGCCGCAATGTCCAAACGGCCTGACCACATTTTGCAAATCTGAATGTTTTTTTTTCCTGCTTAAAAAAATATTGAAACTCAACAAAGACATGTTAAAAGTCCCACATGGAAAATGAATGGATTTTAAGCTGGTTCAAGATCCGCCAGCACTGCTGGTGGGTGAGAAATGCATTCTGGGACATGTGGATCTCACCACTGTGATGCATCCAATGTTCAGATGCACCCTTTGAAGGATGCAGCCCATTCTATCACAATCCCAGACGAGCATTTTATTCTGCTAAATCTGATCATATAAGAAATATATGCACACATGGCACAGCAACATTTTACATGTAAGGGATTGATAATTAGTGTGAATTTTCATTTTCAACATGAAGCACAATGACCTGAATTCATGGGAAAATGTTAACCAAATAACCACAGGAAACTTAAATCTCTTCCTATCTTTTCTGCAGATTGCAGAACTATGCAGACTACAGTTATTTTTAAACCAATATTTCTCTTGTACACAATAGGAACAACTTTCCACATTCTGCCTGTCTACATCATGTGGCTCCTACAAACTTTTATTTCAAGACAGCTTTGACATTGACGCACCTGGAAATGTATTTGTTACATGTAGTTATGTGGCTACTGTCATATTTTTCTCTACTGTACTTTGCATGCAGCACCCACTGGAAAGTCTTGTTCGAGTACAGTGAGTAAAGACTCTGAAAAATGCTGTTTCTAGCAACCATTGAAATCTGATCATATCTCCCAAAATTAACTATCCATCCAAAATATTGCTACAATTACAGACTCTAAAAATGCTTGTTCGAGCAACAGTTGATTTGTGGCGATGCAAAAAAATTTAAAATAAGATAATTACTAATGTGATTAGCAGGTATTATCCATTAGGCCATTCATTGTGGTAATTTGACTGTGCAGTAAGTTCTTTTTTTTATTATTTATTTGAGCTGTTTGACAGGATTACAGTTCACTGCAATTGTGCATGTCACGAATGAAGATTGATTGGTTGATTGAACACGTTAGAAAGAAAAATCCTCAGCCGGAAAGGACAAACACACAATCTTGCGCGTGGCGTCGTAGTAATGTTCAAATCCCCGAAACCCTTTCAGGAAGATGCAGTGGCTTTTTTTCCTGCAGAAATTCCCCTACAGTTCCCTAGATGACCTGCTTTAAACAGCAGATGCCTGATAGTTCATCCTTTGTCTTGGGACCTTATGGGGCATTTGACATATTTGATCATGCAGCTCTAATTGACCGCCTTGAGCCACTGGGTAGTTTCTCTGGCTCAGCGCTGAGCTGGCTCGACAGCCTGTGTGACGTAGCAAGATTAGTGGGGTTTGAGTTTAGTTTTTTTTTTTCTTCTTCTTTTTGGTCTCACAAGAGGAGCTGTTACAAATTATAACAAGGTTCTCCGCATAAGCTTCTCTGGTGCAGCTTTTCCGTTAGGCTGTCAGGCTCCAACTTTACACAAGTCCTCGCGGAATTAAGCAAAGTTAATCACAGAGGCCGGGGCCATGGCAGGAGTCATCTTTTCTTTTCGTTGACGGCGTATTGGCAGCAGCATTACCGGCGAGTCTATTGGTCACCATTGCCTAATTATAACAAAGTGAAACACCTTGTCAAGGTCAAGTCACATGAAATTCGATGGATATCTGGGATATTTTTTCATTGATGTTCTTCGTTTCTTATCGCCGTGCAACTGTGATCAATGTGCTCCCACGTAGCCGCTAGCTTGCATTACTTAGCAACGGTGTCAGTGCAGGTTCAGGCCGTGCGTGTTGGAAATCTTGACAGCGATTGATTAAGGGAGCCTGCAAACATTTTTCCATCAGCTCTGCCCCTGCACTGATGAATAGTGCCTGACTGTGAATAGAAAATATTTTCACAACCTCAAGGTGCAGGAACTGATGGAATGCTCATACTTTTCAGTTGATTTAATGTTTAGCCCCCTGTCCGTATATCAGGGTCTGTGGATTGCGCTCGACTAAAAGGAGCGACTTACTGCAAAACTAATTTTCCTGCATAGGAAATTTGTTGGAAAAGCCGCGGTTGGGTCACGGGTTTGACTGCCACCTCCGAGCCTTTGCATAGATACGGTATGCTCGACTGGCTTTGTGAGAGTGTGTTAGCGCGCCTACTTCATTACAATAGGCAACACTTTATCTTTTCGAGCAGATATCACCTTTGGGGTCTCTCTGGGCTCAATTCTAGCCCCGATCTTTTGTTCTCTTCACATGCTCGACTTGGCAACATCATGAATCAATGGCAAGCGGCGGAGAACATGGCGCCACCACTTGTTGTATTGTTCTGATCAGAGCCACATGTTGTACAACGCAGTTAGAGATTAACACGTGGCTGTTTGTACACTAGCTCTGACTCTTCCCCTACGTGGGGAGAGAGGGCATCGACTTATAGATATTTTTTTTCTTTGGATTTAAGCATTAGCTTTAGATTTGAAGTCAGGATTTCACCGATCATTACCCTGGCAAGGCTCATTGTGCCCCCTGGCTACACTGTGTGTTCATTCTCAATATGCACATGAACACTGCATGAAGGCTCCCAGCGTCTCCTTTCAAGATTTTTCACAGTCTAGCCTCAAAAGAAGATAAAGCCTCAGCCTTCAGGAAGCCTCATGAAGGCTGAGTATGGAACAGATGAGTCAGAATCATCTTATAAAACCCTTTGTAAATGTGCACATATATGCATTGTTAATATGTGTGTTTTATATGTTCGTATTTACCTTTTGCTCCTATGATTCATGTTGTGTATGAAGACAAATCTCTGTATTTACATTTACATTCTGCATTTTGTCTGTCTTAGTCTGTCTCTTCATTCATGTGGAGCAAAAATAAGCACTAAAGACACTCCTAATGTATCTACGATATTCGACTTTCACAAAAAGGGTAGAATTTGTTTGTCCCAATAGCTCAAATAGGTGTCAGATGGAGTGGGTGGCTCAGTTTTTCTTTTGAGCTTGAAGAAAACAAAACTGTTGCATAAGGTGAGCAAAGAGCTAGAGAAGGTTTATGTACTGGTAGGTCAAGTTGTTTTCAGTGGGGTTTTTTTATATTAGGTTTTTTTTTTTTTTGAAGGCGGTAAGCTCTGATACACACAGACAATGAATGAACATCTACAGTAGCTCAGGGTCATGCAATCATGTTTTCTGGTTCATGAGTTTCCAGGCTATGAAGTTCAGAATGAGTCGATGTCTCTTCTCAGTGAGAAAGAGGGACAGCCTCGCAGTTCGTAGTTGTGTGAAACTAAAGCAGGGACTAGTTTTTCAGGTCAGTTACCTGGAGATATTTCACATGTGAAAAGTGCCTTTTATACTATTACATATACATATCTACTGATGATGGTGCTTAAAACTAACAAAAGAAATCCATCTAAATGTTATGGTGATGTTACTCTGTGATTGTTTAGCCAAAGCTAGTAGTAATCCTGTAGATTCCTTTAATTAACTATTTAAACAATGCTAATTAAATGCCTTGATAAGCTTTACATTGAAAGCGCTCCCTCTGAATAAACTGATATGTCCTCTCTAAATGCTACCAATGCTTTTGATGCAATGCAGAAAACTGCACACGGGCAGGTGGAAAACCTGAAATGAGTGTGAGGAATTCAAAATAGTCCCATCCATCCATTTTCTGTACCTGCTTATTCCTCATTAGGGTCGCAGGGGTCTGCTGGAGCCTATCCCAGCGCGTTACGGCGAGAGGCAGGGATACACCCCAGATGGTCGCCAGCCAATCGTGGGGCACACACACCATTTACTCACACACTCACACCTACGGGCAATTTAGAGTTGCCAATTAACCTGAGCATGTTTTTGGACTGTGGGAGGAAGCCGGAGTACCCGGTGAAAACCCACGCAGACACGGGGAGAACATGCAAACTCCACACAGAAAGGTCCCAGACCCAGGACCAAGGAGGTCTTGAACCTGCGACCTTCTTGCTGTGAGGCAACAGCGCTACCCACTGCTCCACCATGTCGCCCATTCAAAATAGTGTATGTGCATATTTTTGGTATTAAATAGTTACCTTGAAGCTGTAGAAATGTAATGAGAAATTCATTTAAGGCTTGCTTTGTAGTTGTGTGGTGGAAGCATCAGGCCCTACTAGGAAAATCATTCAGGCCGTAAAATATAGCGTGAAATATAGCCACGACCAAAACACTTTTTTTTAGGGTCTAGGGGTCTTCAACTAGGAACATTTTATTTTTAATATTGTGATTGCCTGCATTCTGGGGAATTTTACTGGTAAAAATACTCTAAACTATATACAAGCTTCTAATATGAATGTACAATACCCGCCCTGTACCCGTAGGTTTCTCTGAGGTCGTAATAGTGGAAATAGCAATTCTTTCAAGTGCTAGGGTTTTAAATTTGATGCAGGCAGCAACTGGGAGCCAGTGGAGAGTTATAAACGGTGGGGGGTGTTCTGCTCAGCTTTGGTTGATATGGACATTACAAGATTGAAGATCATGAGTCAGTCAAACGTTTTGTAGCATAAGTATGAAAAAAAATTTGGGGCCTTGCAGTGACATGGCATGGAAAATCGGGGATGGAAACTAACATTCTGAGGATTCATCCGCTGGGGACAATGATCCCAACCCATGTGGTAGTTGTTGTGGTGTTTTAGTCTGAAAAGAAAGTGATGGACAGGCCATCTGAGCGGCATGCCTTAAAAATGTGGAGCAATAAATGCTCGGAGAAATTGTTAAATCTGAGATGATCCGAGACAAGGCACATTGCATTCCCTAGGCATTAGCCTTATACTTTATGTCGCGTGCATTCAGCGGTCCAATTACCCGTCTCTCTTAGCATCAAGTGTCCCAGAAATGTCTGCGTCTCGCTCACACTGAGGGCCATCCGGCCGGCCTTCACTTGGACCCTCAGCACGCCCCGTCTGCCTTCAGTGTTCTGAAAAACCGCAACGTGAGGGAGGCACTCCTGTCGGAATTAAACTCAAATATTGAGCCAATAGCGGGGCCCTTTTTTTTCAGAGTGTGTTACCATGGCAGATTTCTCTAGTGTTGTCACAAGACCCAGAATGTGGGTTATGATCTTGATGGTGATCTCTAGTAAGTAGGTGGTTGTGTTTCTCTACCTCAAGCACTCTTTACCTCTCTTGCTGATTTTTTTCCTTCGCCTTTGTTCTGTCCTCCTCCTCCTTCCCTCTCGCAAGTCCTATGCATCGCATCTCATCCACGTGCACTGTACGCAGTGTCAAGGCACATTTACCTGTTTCGCGGTGGAGTTTGACAGGTCTGCTCTGATGAAATGGGAAGCGATTTAGGCTGTCACAGGTACTGCACCGAAGCTGGCTTTCACAGCAATGTCAGCGATGTGGCTGATCTCACTGCGGTTTCATAATCACTGTATTTAGGGTGTTATGCAGCGCCAGTGTGTTTAAAATGCAGGAATATCAAACTCCAATATGCCTGAGTAGTTCAAGGTCTTCCGAGCAGAACAGATGGGGGGTGCGTGTTGCTAAAATTTGAAGGTG
Source organism: Eupleurogrammus muticus (assembly GCA_036785175.1). Classification (NCBI taxonomy): domain Eukaryota; kingdom Metazoa; phylum Chordata; class Actinopteri; order Scombriformes; family Trichiuridae; genus Eupleurogrammus; species Eupleurogrammus muticus. Next base: position 16,673,680 of record JAYKQN010000007.1, on the reverse strand, counting down.
AATTCCTAGATTCCGCATCAATCATGGTGTCCTGGTTGAAAGACAAACAAGGCCAATTAAGTCTTGTCTTTATGAGGGTACAGCGAATCTGACATTTGTCTTCATCATTATCTTAAAAAAAAAAAAATCACAACACGCACATCAGTTAATTCTTCCTTAAAAGTCGCAATGTGATTCATGTGCAGGATGGGAACGAATTGAAAGCAGTGTTTGCATCCTAACAGAGTATTGCTTTATCTGCTGGATGTGTGAAAGAAAGTTGCCATAATCCAACAAAAAAATCTATTAATGCTGGTTTGAGGTTAGACACACACTGCAGACTAAACCAGCTTTACCCCCTATAAGCAAAGCCCTATATTCTATACAAGCACCATCCAGCCTGATCAATGATGTAACACTTAGTAAACAACAACCATGCAGCAACTCCATTCCCTTGTAAATGTATGCAACAAAAACAGAAAGTGTAGTATATAAGTGTTCATTTTTAGATGATATGGTTGCTCAAAATAAACATAATTCATGTCTTTGACTTTAAAAATGCATTATGTTTATACTGGCTTTTATTATCGCAATACTTACTTTACTGCAATATATGTTATTTATTTGTCATCTAATTCCAATCTAATATTCAGATAAAACTCTGGAACAAAAAGTGGTGAAAATACATGTTAAAATAAGCTCAGATCAGACTGAACACTGAAGATAATTGGAGCCGCTATGGGATTCACAGCTCGTTGCAAGTCTCACATAGGTTACACTTCCCACAGGGAAAGGTGACCTGTGTGGGAAAAAAAAGCAACACGAGAGAGAATAGCTGAACAGGAGAGCGAGAGGGACTTCAAATTAAGGCATTAATCAAATCTTTGACTAATCATTACAATGCTCCGAGTGTGAAGTTCAGAAGAGACGGGTCTAATAGATATGCTTCCTCCAGGAAATAGTCTGTGTCATCATACCACACCAGTTAATCAGAGTGTTATGTCTGGCCTGCTGTGACCTGTCAAAAACATGTGTCAAAGACATCATCACACATCCAATGTTGTGCCTGTGAGCGTTTAATAAACGTTGATGAACTCCTTCATATTTTGTGTGAACAGGGACTGAACGTCCTGTATTTTTCACTTGATTAACATTAATGAACTTGGTTCAAAACTTTGAATTATGAACTATGAACTGAACTGGTTCACTTTAAAATTTATGAACTGAACTTTGAATTAGTTCATGTAGAAAGTGAACTTTCCCAACGCTGCATATATCAGACAATGTTTCAGCACGAAAAAAAAAAAATAGTGGAACTAGCTCTCTCAATATCGTGTCAAGGACGCGAAGTCGGTCCTGTCAAACGAGTGAGTTAATGAAGATAAACACAACACGTGTGATGTTACCAAGTAAGAACTGCAAATATATTCTGCAATTACAGTTAGCTTGACAGAGCAATGTGTGTGGGTACATGTTTCTTCTGAGTTGAGATATGCAGATAAAATACAAAGAAATAGGAAATGCTGTAAAAAGGAATCTAAATCTGTGAAACCAAATTAAACCACAAACCTGATGACACAAAAATGTGATGTAAAATCTAAATGTTTAGAATTTAATGAACTCATTAATTCAGGATAAAAGGCTGCATTAATATTCTGTCAGATATTAGACACAACCTTCCTGCCGTCATCAGGGAACCAGACGCTGTCGTTTTTAAAAAAATTTCTCGCCTCATTTCGGCCAGTCTACTGTACATCCTACCTTAACTGCCACCTTATCAGCCTTTCCTCATTTCCTTTTCGCTCTCGTCATTTTCTCCCCACCTCCGTCCCGCTATTGGCTGCTTCCCTCCACCGCCGCTCGCTGTCACACGAGAACAAAGGAGATATTTCTATGTGTGCGTGACATGCTTGTTCTTTCTCTTGTTATATTATAATCTGTCTCCGTCTGTTTATCTCGGTGTTTTCTTCCTGCTGTGACAATCCATACAGTATTTTCTGAAAATGTTCAGTAATTAACCTCAGAAAGAACATTAAAGGCCCATTTATTCATGGAATATAAGACACTGACAGTAAGTTCTGCAGTTCTATTATCTTTATGGAAATCAAACTATGTGAAAATATTAGTTGTCGTAATTGTGGAAGAATCAAGGGAGGACATTAAGGACAGAAAATTATATCCCCACCAAAACGGCCTTGGATGCCTCAGAGTGTGGCCGTAATTTTTCTTCTAAAATGAACCACCCAAATTGTCAGTTTGACACGTTCTGCTTTTAACTGCCCATTGTTCTCTTCGAACAAATTGGTGCATTTCCTCATTATAAACTATACGTGATGCAGCACATGAACCTGACTACGCCATGAAAAAGTTGTTTTTCCCAACATATCCTAGATCTCCTCACTGCTCACTACATTTCCTGATAAAGGCAAGATGCAAAAAAAAAGAAAGAAGGCGTATGTGTTGAGTATATGAAATGTGCCATTTGTATTACAGCTGTTTAAAGTAAATCCATTCAGTAGATGCTCCTCGCTATACAAAAAAAAAAAAAAGACATTTGAAGTGGTGTTGGGTAGAGGCGCCACTCTGTCCTCTCTGTCAGGGAGAAATCAATAAAACTGGAGGGACACCAGCTGGCATTTGAACCAATGATGCCATTTGGCTCTGCACGGAGATTGAAAGGCAGGGATACGGAAAAGCACGGTCAATCTTCAAATTAATTCCCTGCGTTTACAAAGGATTTCTCCACCAAAAGAAAACAAACAAATCACGCCGTTGCCCGGCTGGGCCACACACACACACACACACACACACACACACACCATTGTCTGTTCTTTAATTAGGGGACATTTCACAATGGATGAGATCTTGCAACGTGTCCGTACATACAATGTCCTTTGAGGCACTTACAGGGAAAACAAAAAGGAAAAAAAAAGCAGTCACGCTTTTACTTTTGGCCTTTTCTTGTGGTGATTTCTCAAAATATACACCTGCACCCTTAATGGGAAACTCTACACCAGCTATTATTTGGTATTTTACAGTGTTTTGAACTCTTTTTTTATAAGCCATATAAAGATTATAGTCACATTGAACAGAAGTGAACAGAAACTACATTTAATTGGAGCCATAAACCAAAAAAAAAAAAGTTCTTTTCCTTGTTGTTATGGGTCTATGAAGCGACGGAGAGGCCGTGCAGTGTTTTGTAGTGCTGTAGGTGTGCAGGCCATCAGTAGGTCAGGCTGCACGCCGCCCCTGCTGAGGCTGATGGCTTCCTGTTGTTAGAGCCACTGAGCAATGACCAATTACAGCTCACAGGTGAGCCGCGGGCGCCCTTTCAGTCACCGAACGAACAAAAGCACAATTATCGCTAATAATGTGGACTGTTGCATGACAGTCAAAAGATACCTGAGACTTCTATCTGCCCCTCTGAAGACAGCTGCTGCACCGCCGCCGCACGCAGCCGATCGGGGGAGGCTGTTGCTAGGACACCAGATCCTGTCGGAGGAATAAACTGCAATAAATTCCTTTTGAACGGCTACTTCCTGCAATCAGTTTATTTTGTTTAGACTGTCACGTGTTGGTGGCATCACAAACACATTAACGCACATCAGAAGTGATTTATCGCAAAGTTACTTGCTGCAGCTAATTTAGGTCTCAGCAGAAACACATCGGTTATTTCCCATCTCTACAGTAGCCACACGATGCCTCCCTCAGTTTATTATTAACCTTTTTTTTCAGTTTAAGTTTTTATATTTTCCCTTTTATGTGAATAGTTGAAGTAAATCAGTGATTGTGAATATGTTGATTCTACAGCACAAACAAATAATGAATGCAACAACTAGGGAGGAAACTGCTGCAGGAGAAACATGGCGAAACGAAGCAGAAACACCACAAAACAAATGCGAATTAAAAAATGCAAAAGGCAAAAATAAACAAAAAAACAACTACAAAGTAGTAGAATAGCTGCAAAGTCGTTGCCAAGGAAACATGACCCTCTACTCGTTGTGAATCTTCTTGAACGATCGTTTTAGTTTCATTTTTAACACACACATCACATTAACACGTCCAGAGCGTCATGTTTCCTTGGCAATGGAGATTTCTCATTTCTCTCTTGCAGTTGTTTTATGAGTCTTTGGTTCTGCTTTCTGGAAGCGCAGAAATTTACCTGCAGAATTGTAATTGTTGTTGTTGCTGTTGCATTTGTTTTATGAGCTTGTGTGTTTTTGTGTTTCGCATCACGTCTGCATTTGCAGCTACTGTACAATTCTTATACGCACTGTATTTGCAATGAATATTATCTCACACCTCTGTCTGCGGTTTCCATGCCAACTAATCCCTCTGGCTCTCTTCTTGTCAGGAGTACACCATCGACGTCTTCTTCCGTCAGAGTTGGAGGGACGAGAGGCTGAAGTTCGACGGGCCCATGCAAGTTTTACCCCTCAACAACCTCCTGGCCAGTAAGATCTGGACACCAGACACCTTTTTCCACAACGGAAAGAAATCTGTGGCCCACAACATGACAACTCCCAACAAACTGCTGCGACTAGTCGACAACGGAACGCTTCTCTACACTATGAGGTGAGCCACTTATAGAATCTTGTACCTGAAGGTGTGCACTGGCTATTTATTACAGTTTTTGTCACTGGGGAGAGCATCATATCCAGTAATGCGAGTCTTTGTAAAGTGAGAACAAGCTACTACCTCCCATTTAGAAATCAATTATGTGCAAATAACATTTCTCTCTTCATTGATCAACAGGAAAATGATCTGAAATATATCATATTTCATAATAAATTGACCATTACGATTTTTTTTTTCTTGTTGTGAGCTTGTACGTGATGAATAATAATACTGCATAGCACAGACCTATTTCATTTAAAGGGACAATTCACCTCCTTTATTATGATAGTTAGGTGTAACTAGGTCACTTATGGAGTAGAAATGTGCATGGTGCCTTATGACTACAAAACAACTGAGAAAAAGGCTGTGGATTCCGCCTTAAAGAGAATACTACAACAATGCACGCAAGTCAGAAAACCCTTCATCAGCTCATATTTCCTCATTGTGTCTGTATATATTTTGCTTAAGGGTTACGAGACAAACAGCAAGCTGGAGTTAGCGATGTGGATCATGACAAATGTACCTGTGGCACGCCAATGCAGTTCCTGCTCTGTTTTTTTCCTAGCCTCACGGCGTCCGTGATCGCCGGAAAGATGAACGGAACATGTAAAACCTCGTCAGCCTTACTTTAATCAACACTCATCTGCATTCATCATCTACGCTAATCACTCACACAAGTTTAATTGGGCTCAGGAAGAAGCATTCACCTCGTAATATTTCAATAAACAATAGCCTATAAATTGCCACTGCAGCAATAGCCCATTTTAGAATATTATACTTTTATCCACAATGAGAAAGTGGCCCATGTTCAACCAATCAACTAATTTTCCATTGTGTACGCACAATATGTTCGGTTTGTGCCTAGACATTGTGTACAGACCGTCTGGCCAGTCGCCGAGGCTTTTTTTTTTTAAAGGCTTTTTACACAGACGCCTACGTGATCTGTTGGTGTTTCCAGCAGCCGTCGTCACGATGAGCGACCACACACACACACACACACACACACACACAAACATTGGGTTAGCAGTTAACATGCTCTCTCGTTAAACTGAAACACCTCTGTTTTCAGCTGCGGGTGTAACGGCACACCGGTGCCCACTCGGTGTGTCCTGTTCCACGGCCAGATGTGGATCTGGAGCTGTAACATGGCCTTCTCCTCTGGACAATATTGCCCATTAATCCACAGCAATATATTTGTAGTATTAGCAGTACATATTAGTACATCTCGTAGTATATTGGTAGCAACACACCTCTGCTCGGATATTATGTTGTAAAGATGGTTGTTTGCTGTGTTAAACTCAAGTCCTCATAGAAAAAATGTGTATGTCACTGCCAAGCAGGGGTGGAAGAAGTACTTTAGTAATATTACCAATGCCCTGTGAAGTCTTTACTCAAGCAAAAGTACTACATCAAGATTACTAAGTACCTCCCGTATAAATTTACTTTAAAGTATTAAAGTACAGGTGCTGACACAAGGGGTTGTCAGAATGTGGACATACTTATAAATCTCTTCAAATGTCACTGCTCTGTACTCACATTGGTAATTAGTGTCATTATTGTGTGTGTTCTCTGTAATAATGCACATACTCTTACTTAAAATGTGATCCTGAATCGTTTCCGTTCCCTAGTAACAACTCAAATAATTTATCCAAATATCATGCTCTGTCACTGTGTTCACTGTTGAAGGTTACGCTGCATATTCCTGCAGTGCTTTCTACTTGTCCGCTTTGAGTGGGCGTGTCCCAAACAGCAGGTGCCTATCTGATTGGTTGAAAGTTGCAAAACAATGCCTCAATGCAATCAGAAGGCAATTTTTCAAGATTATGAAAAAAAAAAGATGTTAATATACTGTAACAACTAATGATGTTGATTTCCAAAATGTAAATAGCAGAAAGTAAGATCATTGCCACACATTGTAGTGGGGTAAAAATAAAAGTATGTGGGATTAAATATTAGAAAATAAAATCGTTTTTTTGGCTACACCATTTGAAATTTCGTGTCAAAAATCACAATTCGGAAAAAAAAAGGAACAAATGGATTTTTGAACCATATGAAACCAACTTGAGCACAAAAAAGACCTTTTGAGATACCCCATAAATGCTTTCAAACTGCATTTTAAAAAGATTTGGACTTTTCTCATCCCTGCATTATCATTTTTACTTAAGTAAAGTACAAATGCAAAACAAATACTGAAGTACTGAAGTTACTGATTACAGTAACAAAGTCCATTTCCAATACTTTGGTATGTCGACTCGTCCTTATTGCTGATGTTACATGGTAGGAGACTGGGCATTTGAGGAGGCAATTCAACAGAGACACTATTCACCCATTTCTTTTCCAAAATAAAAGCCCATTTTACTTGGGGAGACAGATGCGTTGCATTCTAAATATTGAGGGGAGAGTCTCCCCTGCATTTCTTCTGAAATCTAAGGGCAGAGTGTTTGTGGAAACCCACATTTTACTGTGAATGAAGGCACCACTACAGACACAGCTGGAGTTCTTCTGCTGTGGATTTGCTCCAGAGACACAAAGAACATAGAAAAAAAAAACACTGTTGTTGTTTTTCACACCTCTTTTTCTAATTTTGATAGATAGACCGCTTTCTTGCAGACATGCACTCTGCATCAGAGCCTTGAAAAGAAATAATTTCATGATGCTCCCCCACAAGGTCAGTATTGATTTACATGGGTGAGCAAATAATTTCATGTTGTGCTCCCACATGAGTAGATTTGATGCGGTGGCAGTTCTGCCAAGGACAGGAAAAACATCCGAGTCGTATGTAGCATTGTATGGACCGTTTTCTTTGTTGTAAACAAGTTAATATGCAGTTAGATGATAAATAGATTTTTTGATGTAGCGAGGTATGATCAATCTCAGCTCAGCTTGGTAGTCATTCCAGATCCAGACTGAGGCAACATTTCTATTAAATTCACTCAACCTAGATCTCTGTCTTTTGTGTTCCATTTTCTCCGGGTTTATTCACATCCTGTTGTTTATTTGAGGGATTAAAAGCAAATATCTAACATCTGTTTATATTTCAAACAGGCACTATAAAAATAAAAATCTGTTGCTTTGATGCTGCGATAGAAAAACTTAGTTCCAGACAGTTTAATTCTCTTAAAAAGGTTTTTTTGCTGTTTTCATAATATTCTAGTTGGAATAAACATTTGAGATGTATCCTTATATTTTGGTTACACCATTTGACACTTTCAGTCCAAAAATTGCTCAATAAACTTGGGACAAACAAAAAGTGTATATTTGTGACAAATATACAATATACCTGGCAAATTTGTTTAAAACTGTATTTTAAAAATGTTTTTGACTTTCTCGTCTTGCCGACCATTATTTGCCACTGGCCCACATTTATTGGAGCCTTTCAAAGGCTGCCTGAACGTTAAAAATACAGCATGTATTCATCCAGTGTGTCATTTTTGATGTGACATCCGTTTGATATAAAAATCCACATTTCAAGTTACTTCAATACACTTTCTGAAAAGAGAGTTAATTTCATGTTGTGTTGTTTCACTCTGGATTGAATGGGAGTGGTGTGCATGCATAATTTTAGTCAGTTTGTCACATAAATCTCCAAAACGTTCAGACTTTAGCACATTGGATGTGTGTTGTGAAACAGTGGACATGGAGCGATTAAAATAATTGCATTGCTCATCTTTTTACAGCATACTCTGCCAAGTGAGGTTAAGGGTAGTTCTGAATTTTCCAATCTGCACAGGGTAGTTATGTTTGAATAGGTCCATTAAGTTGCCACATTATCCAGCCGATACCCACATATGTAAACTCTTTTGGATCTCACTTAAAAGGAGACTGCCTGGCACAGACTGCTGATTGAATTCAGCGAGGAGGACTATTTCGCTCTTTTAATAGTTCACATTGTAGCTGGAAATTGTACCATAATTGTTCAGAAGAGCTTGTAACTCGATATCGGGCTGTGTCTGCAAGAAATAAAATTACATTGTCAGCAAATAGACTGATTTTGTGAGTTAATTGACCCACTTGGATTTCGTGCCTTTTATGTCTGGGTCTGTTCTCACCGCTTGTGCCAGCCGCTCTAACACCAGGACGGAAAGCCTGGCAGGGAGTGGACGCCTCTGTTTGCTCCTATATTTAATAAGTGTGATGGTTGACATTATACCATTCGTTGCTCCTTGCTTGTAGCTTGTATATAGAGTTTTCCCCAAATAATGAAAGACGAGCTGAATACCAGGATGTTAAAAGTCCCACGTGTAATGCTTTTTTTCTTGGTTTAATTTCTTTAAAATAAAAAAGCATTTAAAATATTCATTTTTACAATATAGGATCTTAACTCTTTATCACCTTTTACTGTTGATTGGGCAATACTGAATAGTGTTGAATAATGAAAAATGAATGAATTGTAATGAAGTTATCAGCCGGGAGTTGTTAGTATATAAAACCTATTTGGTCTATATTGATGAAGTGTGAGGAGGAACCCATTTAATCTCTTGATTAAGGCCCTGGAATTGATCTTAAAATCTGCTTAAAGGAGGCATTATTACCTATAACAAGAGCATTTGTTTTTCTTATGAATAACCGTTATCAGTGCAATAAAAAAAAAAGGGAGTCGGGCCGTGATTGTGTTTCATTTCAGATTGAAGGCATCCATAAAGAGAAGGACAGGTAGATCTTTGAACTTCTGAAAAAATAAAGTGGCGAAGCCGTTCTCGCTTGGTGATTTATTAGATTGCAATGAGGAGATGTTTTTTCCAATGTCTTTTTTTTTATCTCCCCTTGGTCCTCCTGGGTTTATTCTCTGTAGCTCAATAGTTGATAAGAATTTATCTATCATGGTAAGATCGTCTAGGGATTCTGATGTACATAATGAAAAGTAGTAGAGTTTAAAACAATCGTTAATCTCTATTGAGCTTCTTGTCACAGTGGGTTTTTTTAATTTCCACAGAACTAAATTGATAGACCACAATTTCTCCTCTGCTGGGCCTGTGTGCCATTCCCCCAGCAATTCATACTATCTCTGCTTGGCTCTAAGGATCTCATTTTCTAATCTGGACGTGTTCAGCAGGTTATATTCAACCTTTTTGTTTACTAGTGTTCAGATTCTCCCTCTGGAGTGTGACATTTGATGTTATTAATTCGAAATAATTAAGGTATAAGGAAGTATCTGCCCTCTGAAAACAGACTTCCATTATATACCAGAGTACAAAGCTGTTGGAGTGGGGGAGAGGCACAGTTAGTTTCACAAAAGATTTTAATTTGGTCCCTCGTGAATCAACAAAACCCCCTTTTTTTAAGCATTTGGGTTCAGCAGCAATCTATATGGTCCCCACGCTTCCTCAGGTATTAACACTGAAGGTGTCAGCGGGGAGTAGTCTGAGATGATCCTAGGTTCCAGAACTCTGTGGATTAATGGCTGGATGCATCTATCCTTTTATGGGATAATAATCTATCCTTGTACAGGAGTTAAAGAAAGACATGAATAGAAGAAAAAATAAAAATGCCACTAAGGGTTATATATTTCATAAGGACCAATGTGCATCTGGCTGCTTTGGTCCTTGTCATTACGGTGTCTGATGACCTGTCAAGAACTGGGTCATGGCAGAAATTGCCTCCTCCTATCAATATATTCCCACAAGAGATGTTTGGTGAATGAAGGAAGGGTCATCATAATTTGCAGTATACACATTTAAAAAATGTCACCGGTTCATGTTACATATTGCCTTAAATCAATTCACCTCACCCTTCTGGATCAGGAAAAATGTTATAGGAAATGTTATATTATGGTTTGCTTTTGAGTTTAATGAAGACACATAGACTTGACTACACTACACATTCCCATTTTAGCTTTTAGTGTTCCACTTGGGCGAAATGGCTTTCATGAAAGGACACTATCTCAGGTTTTTCCTATTTTCGCAAATAAGCACCAGTCTAAAAGAGAACTCGACAAGAACAGGACACATGACTACTGACGCTGCACATTTTTCTTCTTCGCCTTTTTTTTTTTTTTTTTTTTTTGCAAGCTCCTCACATCACTGTCATGCTTAAATGACATTAAAGAACACCTTCCCGGGTAATATAATATAAAGAACGACATGACATTCTGTCGGAAAAATATGCAGCGGAAAACTCAGGAGAAGCAGCCGTGAGACTTTCAACTACAGTACTGTGATCTGACTTATGAAACATGTAAGATATATACGGTAGTCACACTGACTTAATAAAAGAATTTGAGTACATGACCAAATTTTTTTTTTATTTTACTAAGTACGATTTGTGTCAGAAATTCATCTCTTGTCCCAAATTGACACCTGATCTCAAATAAACATCTAAACCAGACATGTCCAAAGTCCGGCCCGGGGGCCAAATGTGGCCCGTGGTCAATTTTCATCCGGCCCGCAGCCTCCGTCATAAAATCAATAACGCCTGGCCCGCGTGTAGAATTACGTAATACATTGGGCAGCAGCGCTGTTACCTGCGTGTTCTAAGTGCTGCCATCTACAGGCTCAAATAGGAACAGCAAACTAGTATGTGAGACCGGCGATAAATTCAATTAACTATATCCGTTCCAGAGCGCTGTGCCACCGTCAGTTCCAACTTTTACTGACAGCTGAATAAGGACAGGGCGACACGGTGGTGCGGTGGGTAGCACTGTTGCCTCACAGCAAGAAGGTCGCAGGTTCAAGACCGCCTTGGGCCTGGGTCTGGGGCCTTTCTGTGTGGAGTTTGCATGTTCTCCCCGTGTCTGCGTGGGTTTTCACCGGGTACTCCGGTTTCCTCCCACAATACAAAAAACATGCTCAGGTTAATTGGTAAACTCTAAATTGCCCATAGGTGTGAGTGTGAGAGTGAATGGTGTGTGAATGGTGTGTGTGCCCCACGATTGGCTGGCGACCATCTGGGGTGTATCCCTGCCTCTCGCCTTAACGCGCTGGGATAGGCTCCAGCAGACCCCTGCGACCCCGAAAGGGAATAAGCGGGATAGACAATGGATGGATGGATGGATGAATAAGGACAGGTTTCCAGAGATTCGAGCATTTGGTAAGAAAATGCTAAGCTTGTTTGGGTCGACGTATTTGTGCTACACCGCTAGTGCGCACATCACCAGCGCGCGTCCTGTCCCCGGGTCGCATAGTGAGAGAGAGAGGAGAGAGAGGCCAATCAACATTTATAGTTAGTCATATTTTAAATGAGCCCTGCACTTGTTGATATGACAATTTCTCTGCTATTGTGTTTAAAAATTCTGTAAATAATAAACTGCCATGGTGACATATTTTTTAATGTTTCAAACTGTTCCAAAAATTAATTAAAAAGTGTTAAAAAAAGTGAAGTTAAGTAAATAATTTCAATTTTCAATGTCAATTGAATTTTGATATGCATGTTTCAAATGAACCAAAACATATGCTTAAGATAGCTGAAATTAAAATAAAACAGCAAATGTGAAGCACAGAACGGCTCACTGAAATGTATTTATATTAATTACTGTTATATGTAAAAAACGTCCGCCAAGGTTGGCCCCCCTACATTTTTAACACACCAAATCTGGCCCCCTTTGCAAAAAGTTTGGACACCCCTGATCTAAACCTTTAAGTGATTGAAATAAATAAATGCTCCCAGTAATTATATATTATTTGTTTCAACTGGTTCATTCAGCTGTTGGACATTTGGTGACAGGCAAGCATGCATCAGGAACAGTATGAGAGGCGTGCCGTGGTGCTGGAAGGTGTTTATCTCCTTAGAAACGGCGGGGCACAGGGCCCTCGCTCTGTCTTCAGACCTCTAGAGTGTGATTATGACTTGTCGTGGGTTTGCTAGCAGCCAGTGGTCTCTGGATTGTGCCCTGTGTGCCTGCCATGATGGGGTCAGAGAGGTTGTGAGGGGCCGGGGTAGAGGGGAGTCAGGTAGAATAAAGGAACATTTTAACTGGAGGTTGTTGGGAGTGCTCTATTTCAGAACGCCGGTCCAAACCGTGCTGCATCACACTAAAATAAATCTGTTTTATTGGAAGTGGAGTGTGAGGCGTCTCGGCATAGCACCCTGCGTTGAGTGGCATTTCTCACTAAACAACTGCTTAAGTCCGTGTAATCAGCAAGTCTACAGCATCTGAACTGACAGATGCCGTGAAGGACTCCCCTTCTGCAGGATTGCATCATTACTTTTTGTTGTTTTTTTTTTCCTTTTTTTTAAATTTGAGAGAGCCGGTGCTGCCTGCCAGCGCTGCTGCAGTCTCGTGTCTGTGTGAAAGCATTTTATCACTCACCCTCGGCTCACCTCAATTCCAATCAAACTCGCAGAGACAATGTTAATTCCTGGAAAGTTTAACATGCCCTCATCAAAGGCAATAGAGTAGAGTGACCAGACGTCCCAGTTTGTCTGGGCCTGTCCCAGTTTGAAACTGGGTGTCCGGGGTCTGGACAAGTGTCATCATTTTCAACATTTGTATCCAATTTGTCCCAGTTTTAATAACAAATTTTATATTTAATACACTTGTTTTCAGCTCTCACATAGACGTGTACCATGGTGAGAGTGTCTCTCTCACAGACACAACAGACCATAGCAGCTTGCTCATTTTTTTTTGGTTCATGATGAAAGACCTGCAAAACTCAGTGAAATACATTCCCATCAGCCTCATGAACACTTTATATTAAGTGTTAAATGTTTGCGTTGTCTGTAGTTATGTTTCCATCAATGTGTTTTTAAGTGCACATTAGAGACGATTTTAAACATTAGAGATGTTTAATGGAAATTCTTCAATTTGAAGTGATTTTCTATTTCTATATATTTTTTTCCTTTGTCAGAAAAAATTGTGATGATAGGGGGACGGTATCATGTTTTGTTAAAGAAGTTCTGACGTAGCAGCTGTTGCCGCTGTCACAGATAATCCCATAATATGCATTACTTTGTCGTCGTCTCCAGACAGAATGAAAGCACCCGCTGACAGAACTATTACAATTTGCCAAATTGAAACAAATTGCAGAGAACCTCTCCATTTTTCCTCTCATAGATGACTAGTTTTGTTAAGAGACTCACAACCTCTACTTCAACTGCATCTTTCAACTCGCTCATTTGTTGCCAAAAACTTAATGAAAACAGCAGTTGGGAAAGATTTTTTTTTTTTTTTTTTGCAAGATTTCAAAAGTTCACTCAAAATCCGCTTGACAAGGACATTAAAAAACCAAACTTCTATTACGTTTCCTTAAGTTAAAATTAGCAATTAGCTCACTGCTGTGGCTGAACACAACCTCACAAATTATGCAAGGAGAAGGAAGCACTGCATGGATCCGAAGGCTAAGGCAACCTCTACAAAGCGTGGCTTTACTCTCCAAACCAGTTCCCTTTACACTAAATATAAGGTTCTGTCATTATACGAAGACAACATCCACTGTTGAAGGCTGTGATCAAAGTAATTGTGTTTTGTTTCTCTGTTTCTGCCTCGCCGTCAGCATGTCAGTACAGCTCAGAAAAGTGGATCCATTCCGTAAACGAGTTGCCAGTTTAAATACTGCATGATGAGCCCCTTCTCAATAATGAGGCAGCAGCCAAGAGGCTGCAACACCGTTGTTGCTACGGCAACATAAGGAGCTTGTCAGTCCAAGTGGTATCTGATGTCGCAGGTCTTAATATTATATCAGCGGTAAAACTTCAAATGGAAGGAAGGCTCTGCGCTCTGAAACTGGGAAATGCTGCTAATGTTACTTGTTACACAATACGAGGTCACATGTAAAATCTGTACACACTACCACGGCATACAATATTTACAATAACTAATAAAAGTAGGCAATGAAAGTGATTGCATGTCAAGCTACATTTAGTAAAGCTGACCTGGTTTTGGATCAATGCACGGACAGTAAATGTCGTGAGTGACGAACCATTTTATGGTGCATTCATTAGTAACTCAGTCAGCCAGTCAGTTGTTACCATAATCCCCAGACTGAACAAACAACAGGATGAGTGTGAGTGACATAACACATGTTTACTCACGGAGGGCATTTTGTTATTTGGGCCATCTAACCAGATGAAAAAGATTTGAGAGAGCTGCCGTGTCATTTCTACATTTAAGGGCCCAAACGGACAGTTTGTCTGCTCTGTTCTGAACTGGCCATTGTGCTTCTTAAAAGAAAGTTGCAGATTTCAAAATCAACAAATTCATTTTTTCCAGCGTCTCAATGAACATTATTATCTGAGCACAAACAGCTACCGTAAATTACCAAATAACAGCTGAGTTTCAATTAACCACAGGGTCCCCTTTAAATACTGATGCATATCTTGATTAACAACCACTGGTTCCAAATGGATCCTGTCTATTTAAATAATAATAAAAAAAAATAAACCAAGGAAGAAGACATGACTACGAACGCACACACATTTTTATTTTTTTGTCTTTTTTCTTTTTGTTGGTGCTCAAATCACATTCAAGAATTGCTTTTCAGGTATTATTGATTGATTTTAGTTAGAAGTTATACAGTAGTCATACCAGTTTCATAAAAGAATGTGAGTATATTACTATATACCTGTATTATTTCGGGGGGTTTTTTCAGCAAGGAATTAATCGCCTTTCCCAATTTGCTGCATGGTCTCAATACAAATCAAAGAAGATTACCAAAAACAACCCTGGGCATTTTTTGGTAATTCACAGTAAACAACTCAAACATTAAGTATAAACATGTTGATGCAACACCTGCGTGTTTTAAGGTTTACTATGATATCGCAACACACACCTCAGGTCAGACGTTTCAGAATCTGTTGGTGTTTTGAGTCATTTTTGTGAGTGATCTCTATGTGATGTTGAATATTAGCATTTGAGTCTGAGTCTATGATCTCACACTCAAATGCAAATAGTTGTCTTCATATATAATCGTCACTTATAGTTTAGCCGAGGTGCTCAAGATTTTTTTGGCTGTGATTGTCTTCATCAAAGGCGTGCGTAGTTTTTTCTTCAAACTGGCAAACTGCAGCTTTAAAACGCCAGGACTGATCTATGGCTGAATCGCAGGTTGACAACAATATATAACGGGTTTAATTATCGCAGTGATTAATCTCATCCCAGAACGAGGGGTGATGTAAACAAGACCTTGAGCGGGATGAATTATGCGTCGGCGAAAATACACAGTGCACTCTGTGTCTGGCGTCGTGATGTGTTCGGAGTGGACACCTCGGCCATATTGCAGCCTGACTGATGGAGTGTTCTCTCCCTCTGACGTCCTCAGGTTGACCATCCATGCAGAGTGCCCCATGCACCTGGAGGATTTCCCAATGGATGCGCACGCCTGTCCTCTGAAGTTTGGCAGCTGTAAGTCAGTCCAGATGGTCACAACAAAACAGCGTTTAATACGAAACTGCACCGCGGAGTCGAGATTGTTTCGCTGCAGGTGCAGGGATGTGTTCCTGTCCTACAGAAACATAACAGAGGACTCAAACTGCATTCAACATTAGAAATATGATGCTTAGAAGCTGTTGTTTTTTTGGCAACAGTGCAAAACTAACTTGAAGTGACACTTTCCTATAATAAAGCTGAGCATAGACAGTATACGCATTCAGCACATTCAAGGATAACATATGTTCCAGCATGTGGACCAAACTTTAAACATGATCAATTAAGGAATATAACTCTACTGCTCATTAAAGCCAGATTGATTATTTTTCTGAGACCAATAGAGGGGTATTGGAGTATATGTTGGCTCATGAGGACCATAAATATCTGCATAGATTTTCCCAACTCCTCAAGTCCAGTAGTTGAAATATCTCAATCAATAAACATTGTCATTATATATTTACTGAACAGTTTTTTTAAGCTTAAGTCACTGACTAATGTTAATTTTATTGTCTATTTTCAAATTTAGTTTTAGTCTTGTGTCATATGCCTATATAAGTCATATTTAGTTTTTTAGTCTTTTTTGTTAAGACACATTGTGTAGGTTTAGTCAAAGAAAATCCAAAGTAGTGTAGATACTTTGTAGTATAATCTCTATTATTCTTTAGAACATTTTTTATTTTAAGCAGGGAGGTAAATATACATATTGACAGAGATGTAGCTACAACGTCTAAAATAGGGAATAATACGATTTTGTCTTCTAGTTTCAGTTAGATTCAGGCAAGAAGTTTACATTTATTGAAACACAGATTAACAAGTGGAATGACTATTTATTGGCAGAACATTTTACCAGAGAAAACACTCTGCGTCTCACACACACACACAAACACACACACAGCAAAGCAGGAGAAATACAGGTGATGCACATCCAGTGAAGGCACATTTTAGAAGTCTGTGATGAAAAGTAAAGAGACATTTTTTTTATTAGAGTTCATCTCTTTTTTTTTACATAAAAAATGCCTGTTCATTTTGTCATAGTCAATGTTTAAGGGCATTGATTTTGTCTTGCCTTTCTTTCGATTCTGTCGTGAAAAAAATTAATGTCTTGTCTGAAGAAATTATCACTAAGAGCCATTACTGTCTTAGAACGTGTTCTCATTTCTTTTATATATTTTATGTTTACAGTAAACTTATATACAGCAGCTTTATTGGACACAACAAATTGTTTAATAGTCTGTGCCAAATGTCACATTGTGCGTTATCTGATCCATGTTCTCCACCGTTGCCAGACGCCTACACCAATAACGAGGTGATCTACCTTTGGACCCAGGGAGACGAGAGGTCAGTGGCTGTGGCGGAGGACGGCTCCAGGCTCAACCAGTACGACTTGCTGGGACATGTTATTGGCAAAGAAACCATCAGTTCCAGCACAGGTACACCAGGCACCCTCTGCAGCGCTGCATAGTACGCTTTTAAAATCCAATCGTACGTGAGCTCAAAGATGCAAAACGGTTTAGTCCTGAAAGATGCGACACGACACACTGGGTTTGTATGCAGCTTGACAGCGTCTATTTGATAGAAGAAAACTGCAAGCGGGTTAGGTTACCTGGAGCAAAATTTGTTTTTTCATGGGGGATTTTCAAGCACCTACCTTTGAAAATATAAACTCTTATTGCTTAAGATTTGTAGTAAACAAAATTACCTTCCTTCTTCCCCGTTGACACGCCGCCGCGCTTTCTTTTTGTGTGTGTTTTCATGAAGTAACAGTCTGCACTTTTCTCCCATTTCCTTCATTTTGGATTCAGCTCACGCTATTTGGGCATATTAAGAAAATGATGACTATCTATCAGTTTTTGGGGTGGGTGAATCTATTCAGCACATTTACAAATATAATAGGAAGCTGTGTGCTTGAGGTAAAAAAAAAAAGAAAAAAATCCTGTCTCTATTCTGATTTGGCCTGGTAGTTCTAAAGTCAACTTTAATAAGCGCAAAAGAAAAAATGAAAATCTGCCAACCCATACTTTTGATTCCAAATTCATTTGATCTTAAATTCTCTTCGTCAAAACTGTTGGGGAAAAGCTTTTATCTGTCACACTCCATCAAATCACATATGGTGGCCCTTTAACATAAAATGATGAAATAACAAGGTAAGGGGGTAAAAAAAAGTCATTTGGCAACAATTATCTGGTAATAGAACAGGGTTCAGCCACCTCAGCTGAAGAAGTGTGCTTCTTTTATTATAACTATCAGTTAGGAGTTGCCAAGTAATTTTGATAGAGTTCTATCAGGGAAAATAACATCGATAAACCATTTTCTACAGCAATTACCAGCTTTAGGTAACAGTGTGACAAGACTGGATAAGAGTGCTGAAGCACTGATTAGCGCCAAGCTATAGATAAAAGCTCGCTTCATTGGGGTGGTTGATAATGATAATGAAAGAGCGCATTCGTGGCTTATAACTGAGCCAAACCGCCTCTCCTTTTTTTGAGAGATTTAACCTCCTCGCCGGAGCCGTTTGATCGCGCAGCCTTCGGGAGGCGAGCCGCCGAATCACAGAGCTCTGTCAGACTCCAGTGTTTGGAGAATAAACCAGCGTTGACACCGCTTTGTCGGATGGCACTCAGCCTGTTTTCCCAGGAATCAGAAAGATTGTTGAAAGCTGTCGAAAGAATTGCACTCATTTAACTCCGCTGGGAGGAGTTTACAGTGGGCTTATTTTTCATTTGCTGTGTTATTCCGTGCATTGAACTCACAATGAGGCAGGAAGCGCAAGGTATTTTGAAGGAATGAGCAACTAAAAAACTGGCTGCGAGCACCTAAAACATATATATATTATATATATATATATATTTGAATGGACTGCAGTGAGGATTCAAGCCAGTTCAGTTCTGGTTAGAGTCTGCTCAGAAAAAAAAAAAACACCTCTGGGAACCAGAGGCTGTTTTTCTCATATCTTTGCAGCACAGATTACAGACGTGGCAATGAAAACCGGTGCTCAGGGGAGCCGTGAATTTGTCCGTTTGCTGCCATCGATGACAAAATCTCAGCTGAGGGAAATGTTCAATATCACAGGTTGGAATGACGCAGGCATACATGTAAAGCTACTGAAAAATGTAAATATATATACGGCATCTCAAATGGTTCCAGATCCTAGAAAATGAACTATTCATTTTTTGCTATATAAATACTGTCACCACCCACTCCAATTTATCATTTTTTCTTATGTTTTAATTATATATATATATATTTTGCCTTTTAATCAACTGTTTGCTTAAATCGTAGTATATTGATGCCTTTAATGTTTTACGTAAAAGCACTTTGAATTTGGCCTTTGAATAGTGCTATACAAATAAACTTGCGTTGCCTTACATAACACCACAAATAAAACCCAGGAAAAGTGGAAAATAAGGGACTTTTAAAAGAATACTCTACTATAATAATATAGGAATACTCTACTATAATATACTCTACTAAAAAAATACATTTGGAGAAACCAAAGCTCGAAATATGGTGAAGTCGGAATTTAGCCAGGATCAGACAACACACATCTAAAAAGAGACAATGGAAGTTATAAGAACAGACTGTTAGCAGGGTGTTCGAGTTCATACCATGAGACATTTTCCTCCACACTGATCACTCCTCCCCGACTATAATGATGCTCAAATGGATTTGAATTGACATTTTGAAACGGGTGGCACTGGGCAGCAGCAATCTTATTTTCCAGACCTCCTGTGCCCTTTTCATTTGTACCTCAACTCACGGTTTCCCTCTGATATGTAATTATCCGGGGTTTTCTAGCATGTGAAGAGTTGCTCTTTACCTTTGACAGCTTTGCTTTTTTTTTTTGTCAGAGAAAGCACAGTTAAATCCTCAAACCTGCAGCAATGATGTTTCGCTCCGTTTCTTCCACTCTTTTCAAAATTCCACTTTCTATGCATTTGGACTAGTTTCAACTAGTAAAAATGAAGGGTATGGAATACTTCTGAGTGCATGACATCTTTTGAAATGTTTAATTTGTCCTAATGGCTCCTCTAAGGATCTGAAGACAATTATGTGAGCTAATTTGATGATGCAAGTGTACAAATTAATGTCTGTAATTTAATGAATCCAACTTTGAACATCTCAGTATTAATAATGACGCTCCTGTGTGTCTCTCCATCTCTCTCTCTGTGTGTTTCTCTTCTCTCCCTCAGGAGAATATGTAGTGATGACAACATATTTCCATTTGAAAAGGAAAATTGGCTATTTTGTGATTCAAACCTACCTCCCTTGCATCATGACTGTCATACTGTCTCAGGTCTCCTTCTGGCTGAACAGAGAATCCGTTCCTGCACGCACAGTATTTGGTGAGTGGTGTCAAAAATCATGCATTCAATGATTGATAATGTGTGTGATGATTTGATGATAATTGAGCTCTTGAAATTATGACGAGCAAAGCGAAAAAATGTGCAAAGCCGTGAGAGGCGATTCCTTCAACAGCAGAACAAAGAAAAGTTCCAGGTAACAAAAGGATGCATTAAACATAAGTCGGGGCATTTAGGTGCACACGGGCACATGAATGAGTCGTTTAAAAAAAAAAAAAAAAACGCTAAGTAACCAGAGATAAGTGGAGGCAAATCTAGAAAATGAGATTGGAAGTGTGGCAGGTGATGGAGGAGGTGTTGCATCAGTGGACGATCCAGGGTAGTTTTCAAGTGTTATCACTCGCCCCGTTCTGGCTGCAGGAAACAAGATAAAAGCAGACACAGGCCTTTTAACGACAGAGATAATCCCAATCATATGAAACTAGTCTCATAAAGCAGTGTCGCCATTACACACAGGCGCACTCAACATTTAATTGAAACTAAACTTTTATATGCGTAGCTTAGATTTTGCAAACACAATGTGAAAGGTTGTATTTTTTCATTTATCATTGGACGTTTTGTCTCTCGCATAGATGCGACCGTGTTATCCTCACTGCGCACTATGAATAATAACCTCATTTTAAGTATGTTCAATTCATCCATCCAGACAGTGCTATTCACATTAATAGCTTTATGTCTGCTTAGATCACCCACACTCAAAAGAAGACATGTAATTCGCCCCTCTCCTTCGTTCTCTGTTTGCCGCGCTGCATATTTTACGAAAGAGCCCCTTAACCCATGTGTATTGATGTTTGGTGAATAATTAGCACTTTGAATTGGAAATGAAGCACACGCTTATACACGCATTGTAGCACACATTGCACAACGGAGGTGGGAAGCAAAATAAAAAGAGAGGCAGGCTGGCGGGCAGACTCCTCGTGCAGTCACTTTAGTCAGTTACATGCAAAATTCCATTTTTAGAGAACAATTTCCTCCACATGAAGAGAGACGCTGTAATCAGTGTCATTTATCTCCGCAGCGTGATTGAAACATTTACTGTGAAGGACAGTTTCTAGCAGCGTGGCGCATCTTGTGTCATTTTTTTTTCTCGCTGCCACGCTGATCAGCTGAAGGGAGGATCCTTCTTCTCTTTTTTTTTGTGTCTGCGTGTTGTAACTGAACCTAGACCTTCATGTAACTGGAATATCCTCATGCTGATGAAACAAACAATGCACTAAAAATATCGAATTATAGTCCACTTTTGTAAATGTGCAATGTGTGAAAATTAATCAAACTCTATTCTCAAAGAAATCGAATAGTTACCCATCAATCTTGTCAATGTCACATTTTAATTTCTTACCCATGACCCTCTGAAATGAGCTGACCTCGCTGCTTTGGGACACAATATTCACTTTCACAGCTTATGGTGTATCTATTTTCCAGCAGATGATAGGGTTGGAGCAGATGAAGCGATTCGCTTCGACGTGGTTGGATGAGCACATTTCATTCCCCGGTTACACTTGAACGTAAAAGGCCCGGGATGTGAAATGATCGGCCAAAGTTTTAAAGTCTATATTACACAGAATTAATTTCCAGATTCATTCATTTTAAAAGCTGGAGGTCTGTTTTTGCTGTGTTGTAATTTAGAACGACGTGTGGCCGCACGTCAGATTGCTTGCGCCAAACGTATTCAGCAAAACAAATTTGAACTTTTTTTTTTTTTACAACCCGGGCGTCACGGTCATGGTTTTTAAAATGGACCGGTGGTCAATATTTTTCATCGTAGACATTTCGTACACTGCAACAGACAAAGCTTTACAAGGGTATCTATTAGTGCCAGGGGGGGGGGAGTAGAAGCAATACACCCATTATAATGGTTCATTGCATTGACAAGCTGGTTCATATTTGAACCTGCATGGACAGTTTGATGCATGCTCCACTGAGTTGTGTTCACAGTGTGAGGCTCGGATTCCTGGTTTCACACATTAGATGATGCAAATTTGAAGCTCTGAGATGCGGCAGACTATAATTTGTAACTTATACCTTTTAACTTTCTTCTGAAGCCCAGGAAAGTAGTTTAGTTGATTGAGCTGAAGTGTTTTAAAACAGCATCCTGTGAGTTGTACATCAGCATAAGAAACAATTTAAATTGTGACTCAAGTTGTTAAAAAAGTGTTTGGTGTTAAAGGAGAAGAAAACAAATCTGTTAAACTGATGTTTTTATTTTATCCTCAGGGGTCACCACTGTCCTAACCATGACCACCCTGAGCATCAGTGCTAGAAACTCCCTCCCTAAGGTGGCCTATGCCACCGCCATGGACTGGTTCATGGCTGTGTGCTATGCCTTTGTCTTCTCTGCCTTGATTGAGTTCGCCACAGTCAACTACTTCACCAAGCGCAGCTGGGCATGGGATGGGAAAAAAGAGGGTATGGAAATACGGGTGAGTGTTTCAACTTTGAATCCGTTTAATATGAAGTTTGACTCACGACTGTGTTTGCTATTCATCGCAATGCAGCAACATCGTCAACCGCAAAGATATCATCTGAAGAATTTTTTTTTTTTTTTTCCCCAACTTCTTCCATTCCAGATGTATTGTTTCACATCATCTTTTGTTTTGATAACCTTGGTGGGTGGAAAAAAAAGAAAGAAAAAAAAACACTTCAAATCGCTCAGAAAGTGCTTGTTTCATACAGGAGGTGGATTACACTTCGGAAACTTTGACAGAAAGCGGCCCTCTGTGTTCTATAAAGACTTTTTAAGAGGGCTTTTATTTATTCATTCCCAGCCAAATGGAACAGGGACAGTGGGCGGAACAGTGCGAGCAGACACAGAGGTAAACTCCCAGAGACGTTGGCCCTGATTTATGACGGCAACATTATGTTCGGGTCTCATCTTAAAGTGGGTGCGGGCTCGTTCCACCCGGCGAGGATGGCTTCCTCGCGTCTCGCCGGCCCGTTACAAAGACACAGTGATTAAAAAGGAGTGAGTGTGCATTATTTAAAATAGATCCCCTCAGGCTGACATCTTTATTTTTCCAGCGCGGAATCCGATAAATCACAGCTTACAGCTTGGTCAATATACCGAGCTGTTTTTGTGTGTTTATGAACACAGAGGACACCGAGTGAACTTGCACTGGCTCGGCGCGGGGACAGAGGAAGTATATGTGGTTACAGAGTGTTTAAGCACAAAGGTGTTGACGCCGTTCAGGGGATTTGTGGTTTCACTCGGAGGAAAGCTGTCAAATGCAGATGCTGCTCTCAGGCTGTGATGAAGTCACATAAAAGGCTCTTACCGCAACGCTTTAGATTTTTCCACTGATTTATATGATGTTTTATAGCTGATCACATCAAATGAAACAGATTACAGGCAGAGGGCAATATACACAGAAAGAAATAATGAGGACAATTAAAGTGCTTGGTTTTATACCAAATGTATGAAATATGAGTATTTTTTTTTTTTAATCTTTCTCATTCATTTCACTACTTCAAATCTGTCAAAGGAGCAATGAAAGGAACAAACGGTTATTTTTCTATTTTCGTAATGGCTCAAAATGACAGAACTGGGTGTTAATATCCCACTGAGGTTTGAGTATTTTACAGTCACCTATAAAATATGCCCCTTTGTCGAGAAAATATTCTTGCATTTACTTACCATAGATCCATATACATAATGTTTCGCCCGGATGTTTGAAATCAGTTACTATAGCGAATCTGCCGTGGTGTTAAAAAAAAAAAAAAAAAAAAAAAAAGTGTCAAGGCTTTGCTTAGAGTATGATTTACTGTACAATTTGCAGAACCACATGTGGAGCTTACAAAGTCACACTGATTACTGACAGCAAGGGAGCTGGCAGGCACACCGCCATACATTTCATGCATTTTCAGATGCTAGAAACTGTGTTTCATATGTAATTATTCCTCAAATTGCTCCTTAGGTTAAATTATATTTTAAGGTGGATCTGAAAAAAAAAGATCAGAATCATATTGAAAGGAAAAAAAATAAACGTGCTATGCCTAACTACTAAATGTAAAGCTGGGATGAACGGCCATCTGGAGTTACACTTGTTAGGCTGTAACACTGATTTGCAGCGTCCTCCCCTCGTTGCTGTTGTCACAGTATGTGCCGCACACACACACACACACACACACACACACACGAACGCTGAAACACTCCTATGGCACAACAGAGGAGCGCATTGCTCCGACCGTGATGGACGACGCCACGAATCCGTCCCCTGCTAATGATGCGAACTGTTCGACGCGATCACCGCTGGCCCTTCGGTTTATTTAATAGCGTGACATTCGGCGCTCTGAGTGATTGGCAGGAATGTAGTCGGCGGGGGGGTAATTTGCAGCATTACACTGCAGCAGCAGCGGAGTGGAGTTTCTCCTCCTTTTCTTTCCTCTTGCTCCCTCCTGCGTACTCCGAGGGGGGGTGGGGGGGGGTGGGTCTGTGCTGAGCATACATTTGTCATGATAGATAAAAGAGAATGGGGTCACAGAGGGAGACACGGCGCTCCAGTCACACTCCCTGTACAGCGACAAGCTACTGGAAAGCAAAGGGATCACACGACGCACGTGAACCACATTTAGAATCAAAAAAGAAAGGAAGTTTTTACTTCAGGAAATCCTGAACTCAATTCCACCACTCTCACTGGAACCGAACCGTGGCTCCTTCGCCCCTCTGCTCCGTCTTCATTAGGTTCGAAGCTGCGAAGGCGACCTATCACTTCAGCTACTGTTCTTTGGTGGTCACAGAGCTTCCACTGTGTTTTTTTTTTCCTCCCTTTTTTTTTGTCACTTACCATTCTGTTTGACAAGTGATATAGCTAAATAGCTCGCCCCTCGCCAGCTGAACGGGGTGCTTATTACCGAAATTAGCTGGTGGGGAGTGCGGTCTGAATGAAAGCCTGCGTGTTCTTGGCAGTCCATGACACATGATTGGACGCCACTGTGTTAGATATTATGCATTGGTCTCATCAGCGGAGGCGGGAGCACTGGCACACCGAGCCGTGGAATGGCCACAGTTTTGCATGCATTGCTTCATAATCTTGTGTATCCACACCTGCAGCATAGACAATCGTATGTATGCAGTTCACCACAATGGTTAGTTGGAAAATGGTGACACAGCATGTCATCATCATGCAATCACACTGCAGCAGGGCGACTAGAATGGTAAAGCTAGTTTGGTAGGAAAATGTCAAACAGTTTATCTGATTGACCATCCTGAACCATATTTTTATTGCATATTAGCACTATCATCATGTGTCCTTTTTTTTCACAGCTCAGTATTGCAAGTGATTGAAGATAAGATACAGTACGTGTTTGTAGGGTGGAAGCACAAGTGTTTGTTGAAACCAGGGTTTGCTTCGATTTGGGATCACAAGGTGTGTTTAAGTCGCTAATAGCTAACCTCTAACATAACCTGGCGTGATGAGATCAGGCTGAGGCCACCGCTACAACCAAAAATGTAATAGTGCAAACAGAAAGACAATCACACACACACACATGCGTTCAGGGACACAACGGGGTCACGGTGACTCCCTAAATGCGGTCCCCACACTCACACACCCACATCCTCACACACTCCACCTCATCTGGTATCTGAGACAGGGAGAGACTGTCTCAAGGTTCAGTTACATGCACGCATGCACACACTGAGCTCCACACAGCAGGACACAGCGAGGCACATTCACCCGCGGGATATTTAATCACACTCAAAGAAATTCTGACAATTTGCAGAAGTTACGAAGACAAGGTCAATACATGCGTTATATTCGGGGGGGTCTTTGCGCCCGCAGCTCGCCAAATGACTTTGAGTAGTACACAGGCGTCTTTGGCCGGGAGTAAATTATGCGGCGTGTCACATTAGGTTTATTAAAAACATGCACAACAGCCCGATGCCACATGCAGTTTCCCCCGATAATTAGACTGAATTACTGGGAAGGACAGCCCGGCTAAGTAGCGGCAGAAATTAGTTTGTGTTTGCTCGTTTGACAGGTTTGTGGGCATAGAACACCCGTACTGCCGGGGACCGAGCACTTTATGGCTACGATTAAGGCCATACGATGCACTATTGCAGCCGCTCACTTTTCCTGCTGAGCAAGCCGACGAAGCCTGGACGTGTGAAGTATCTGCTCTTCCGAGGGATTCTTTGTCTCCCTCGTGCTAATTGACTCGAGATGAACCCCTTTCAGGCAGCAACTTGCCATTCCTCCGTGCCATGCAAGCGTATGCAAACTCCCGCAACAACTCCTGTTCTTGCAGAGGAGCTCGAAGGATCTTCTTCTGAATGAGACACTGAGCTCTCTGAACTTCGAACACTCCGAACCACTCCCCCTCCTCGCTCCTGCAGCTTCATCTCCTCGGACAGCTGGTCTGAAGCTTAACAACTCAACATAACCCCAATACTTACCGCGAATATTATTCCTCTGCGGTCATATTGGATGTTGAAAGAAAAAATGATCTCCCTGTGAGTTTTGAACATCATGGATGGAGCCCCTCGCCACATCTGAAAAAAAGAATTTTTTTGTGGCTCTGTTTGCAAGAGGCAGAGATCTACCAGGAAGTATGATTTTGTGGGAAATGGAAAAAAATTAAACAAAAATTACAAAAATAAAAAGTGAATACAGAAGTGAATTCAGTGAGCGCCTGATTAACTGCAGCTATTATTGTGGCCCAGTTGGGATGAATGCAAGGGCTTGGAGCGATAGGAGCATATTAAAATGTTGCTGCACAGAAAGGTGTTAGTGACGTTTGACTACAGCGGAATAGTTTTGTAGTTTAGAAAAAGAAAAGATTTTAAAATATAAATCCCTTGAAGTGTTATATCCATTCATATCCATATACCCACAGGTGTTGATTGCTAAGATATGCTGTAATTAAATATTTATAATCAATGTCACACCCCTTTCACCCCAAACCCTATAGTGAGGAAAATGACCACACACACTTTCGTGGTATTAAAAAAAAGATTTTAATTTATGAATATTATGAAGTGTTGTATAGTATTGATGGCTAAGATATGCTGTAATTACATTATTATAATCAATGAAAAGTTTGTGCTCCTGAAAAAATTCTGGAAAAATGTCACACCCCTTTCACGGCAAACCCTTTAGAGTGAAGAAAATGCCATCCCCCCTCACACATATACACACACACTCACACACACGAGGGACAAAAAAATCTAGCCTGGTGATCCATCTCAGTACCCTACTTCTTCCGCCACATGTGGCGTGCGCAGGTCACGGTCCTCTGTTAGGCCGACAGGATCCTCAGGTGATGCAAGTTAAGTTGCGTAATTGCACCAGTTTAGCGGGTAAAACCCCCGGCGTGATTCCAACACGAGAGACGGTAATGGTTTCTTTGTATTAGCGGGACGAAGGCAGTTACCCCAGCCAGCTTCATTACATCCAGCTTTTTGTCTTTGTTTGTTTTATCGCAAGCTGTGTGCCTGAAGAGCCCTGGCTGCTCTCGCTGATACAGCTTGTCAGACATGTCTGCGGGCCCTGTTGCTTTTGTTTCTGATGCTCTGTGCTGCTACTGTCAGCACCACCACAGCCCAGTCCAGCCGGGTCCTGCGATGATGCAAAAAATGATTTCTAATTTCACTAGCCTGATAATTCAGTGATGATCTTTTTATCATTTTTCTGCTATCCAGATTTGTATGATCCAGATATGAACTGACGGTAGTGTAACATGTTCAGAAGTGCTTCCAGCTAGATACTGATGAATAGAGTATGTAAGTTGGGTAATTTTAATATAATTGGTAAACTTTTTTTCTTTTCTACTTTTCTTTTCAGGAACCGTTTCAGGCTAACATGGCCAGGATTAACGATATGGTTAGGCTTTTGTTTTTGTTCTTGTGTGTGTCGTGTCTCGTGGTGTTGCTTCTATTTCCTCTTTATGAGTTCAAATGGAAGTATTGTTGAGTCCGCTACTTCGCTCCTGACGCCTTTTACTTTGCTGCCTTCTTCTCTTTCAGAGGAGAGAGTCGGCGACTCTGTCCAAAAAGGCAAACAACACCTTCAACATCGTGGGAACAACGTACGCCATCAACGTGGCTAAGGATCAGGGTTTGACGACCATTTCCAAGAGCGCCACTGCCGGGGCGCCGGCCAAACACCACCACTATCTCCACAGAATGGACGACCCGTACTTGGAGGCCAAGAAGTCCTACAACCGTGTCAGCAAAGTGGACAAGATATCGCGCATCATTTTCCCTGTTCTTTTCTTTATCTTCAACCTAGGCTACTGGGCTACATATGTCAACAGAAAGCCTGCGATCATGAAGGCCAACAACCTAAACTGAATTTGACCAAATGCTAGGCTTGATCTGGTTTGGAGGGTTAGACAGGTTTGCAGGAGGCCAAGTCCATGACATCTTATCGTGTGTATGTGTGCGTGCCTGCGTGTGTGTGTGTGTGTGTGCGTGTGTGGTGACGTGTCAGTTTTCTTAAGAGTTTGATATTTTGCACGTCTGTATAGATGGAAGGCAAATTTTAACACATTAGATCCATGTCTAGTAGTGAACCTTGGAGGGAGCACATTCTCACAGCGCACCGTGTTTGTCGCATCTCTTTCCTCCCCTCCACACTTAGCTCTGGCCTTGATCCCTGTTGTGAGTCACCTAGTACTTGTTGTAGTGTCAAATTTGTGTTTTTTTTGTTTTTTTTATGATTTGAAATGTTTGCTCTTTGCTGATAATTAGTTAGCGCAGGCACGTATTTGAAGTTTCCAGCGTAGCTCATCGTCAATGATAAGCCTTGCACACATCCATGGAGTTGACATGCATGCACGCACGCGCACTGAGACACACAACGTCGGCGGAGCCATTCATCCGTCACTGTACCGCGCTACATTAGCTGTGGGCAGCCCCGTATAGTTCCATGAGAAAATCTTTAATAATCATCACTGTCTCGCGCTGAAACCTCAACAACCCAATGCGGAATCATCTGGAATTGCTTTTCCCGTCCCATGGGGCTGCCTGTTCATTATCTAGTCTAGTGGCTCTTTTTGTTTTAACTGGCTGAGTATGTTCAATGACAGAGAAGCTATGTGCCTTGGTGAATACACACATCATAAATAAATAAAAGAAAAATACATTTAAAAAAAAAGAGGCTTTGAGGCGCTCACAATCTCACAGCTACAGCCCACATATGCACAAAAAGGTCTGTGTGTGTATATGCAAAGAGATACTGGTGTCCACCGGCTGCGTGCGCGGCCGTGCACTGCCGTGCAAACCCGCCCACCCGCTGCCCGTGAGCATGGGCACAGAGTGTAAAATTGCCCATTAGTGTGGAAGGCTAACAGACACAGAGATTAAATGGAGGCAGCGTAGTCCACAACAATTATCGCGCGCGTTGCTTTGGCTCGTGGCGCCGCGTCGGAGCAGTCACAACACACTACCGCCATTACCTCAGACTGAACTCAAATTCTCGGTTGCAGTTCATCACGAGTTTATCATGAAAATGTGAACAACGCGAGGTGTTTTTACGCTTCGCAACTACACCACACATGTGTCCTTTCTTTGAGTGAGTATACTGCTGGTGGCTGGGCGGTATGACCAAATATGTACATAAAGGTTGTTTTTTTTTTTTCAAAATTATATCGCGACCAAAGGCGTTTACTAGCGTCGCCTCAACGAGTTTCTTTCCCAAGCTCATCTCTCTTTTCTGAATGTTTAGTTGAGGTCACTAACACTAGCTGGCTTGCCATTACTAGCGCTGGGCCTCTCTGCCACCAGCAGCATTTCTGCAACGTTCCACCACTATAGCAGTGTATGAGAAACTAAAATCATAAGCAAAATGGATACCACTGAACCATAGGATACCGCCCAGCACTCTATCGTGAAGCTGTTTTTTTGGGCTCCTGTTATGATTTTATCTGCATTTCTGCCTTGTCTCAAGCTGGATGTTAATTTACATTGTACTTTTGCCTTTTTGTATGTAATTGTGTAAAGTATATCGGTGTTGATTTGATTGTCTACATTTGCTGTATTGTTTTTTTGTGTTTAATAGTGGATAACAAAAAGCCAATATGTCAATCATACAGTATTTCTGAACACATTTCCACGGTGGAGACTGTACTGTGCGAGCAAAATGCTTTTCAATTCTTATGAAAACATATGGATATCTCCAACAGTATTGCTGTAACTCGCAATGTAAATGAGCAACACGTGATTGGTTCGACGTTTCAAAATCTAATTTGTCTCCAGTTGTGCGAAGTGTCTCCAGCGTTTGCTTTCCGCTAAAGTGACATCTGTATTTCTGTTGTTCGGTTCTGTGTTTTTTTTGTTTTTTGTTTTGCCAGATGCACTCTGGATACTTCATTGCATCATCCTTATTATAGACTCTTTGAGAAGCACTGTACTTAAGATCCCACCCTGAAACCGTGTCTTCAGTGGTAAGCATAGAGGAATGAGTAAACTGTGTCGTGGCCTCTCTAAAGGTGTGTTAATGTCACAAACCATGTACGATGTATTGGTCATAGGTTAATGCATGACAATCTGTACATGACGTGTATGTCTGCAACCTGTTTGTCACACTGGAATAGGGCTTAGTATCAATGTGTCTGTGATTCATTCCCCTCGTAATCTCAGCAGCATCTGCATAAACACACGTAAACTTCAGTCATTTGTGCATATTTATGTGATGCTAATAACTTGTGGCTGCCATAGAGT
Source organism: Eupleurogrammus muticus (assembly GCA_036785175.1). Taxonomy (NCBI): domain Eukaryota; kingdom Metazoa; phylum Chordata; class Actinopteri; order Scombriformes; family Trichiuridae; genus Eupleurogrammus; species Eupleurogrammus muticus. The sequence goes on along the minus strand of JAYKQN010000007.1, from coordinate 16,642,767 downwards.
TCTGAAAGTGTTTTCACCCTTATTTGCGGCACGCAGGCTTCAGGTGTGAGCACAGGGAGAGAGAGCGGAAGGACGAGGTGGAATACTGTGACACATCCAACTGCAATTTGGTCACCACCTTGGAAAAAATATTCAGGTCACATTTCGAACTAGTGATTACAAATTTCAATTAAATACGGCAGAATGAAGGATAATTAGTCTTTTGTTGATCATTGTGCGGGAACAGTGGAACAAACAGAATTAAAAATAGATCAGATATTTACTATTCATCCTTATGATTGAACGTTGTGGCAGGTGGCGTCATCTCCATCTCCACTCACGCAGTGATTTTGAGTTATTGGACATTTTAATAGTAGATCCAAAGCAAATTGGGACATGCTAAAAGGTTGTGGGTGCAACACAAAAGGTACAGAGAATGATTGTCTCCTGGTAAACTATTCCCATATTCAAACAGTACACATAAATATAATGGTAATGATAAATCATGACCCTATAAAACAGTGCAGTAGGTCGGTGAGTGAATTTTTTACAGTCACATTAAATTCATAATTACAAATCACAAGTGAATGTGACATTACTTGACGTTTTTATCACTTCCACATATTTCTCAACGCCACGAGGACATCAATATCACCAAACTGTGGCCACGCTACAGTATAGTCTTTTCTAGATTCGTCACAATGTCTCTTTCTCAGACTCGATTCCGAGCATTTCTTCTCAAACGCACTAAGACGACACAGCGCGCTAATGTTTATTTATGATTTTTCTCTGAATAATGAGATCAAGGTACTGTATGGGCAAGTAGTTCAAATCAGCGGCTGCTGAATATTCGCACTGCACTTGTGAAATGATTCGTCTCAAAGACAGCCTCCATGTGAGACATGAGTATCACCAATATGCCCACTCACCTTTAGACATTTACTGCGTCCAGTAGCCTCTATAAGGCAGCATCGATCAAAGATGTTCAAGTTCATATGGCAATGAACTGAATCCCATTAACATTGAAAAGTGATTGAGTAATTCATAAATACTTATTAGTTATTCATAAAATAAATTATGCATCTTAGCATCCTGTCCAATTAACCACATTATGATAGCAAATGTGCCCAAAATGGTTAACCAGGAGATTTGTTGAAAGTTTGTTCAATTTCTATTGTATCTGTGACATGAACATTTGTTTTCTCGTCTTTTGCTGCATGCAATATGCAGGATTAGCCTTTTTTTAGCGGGGAAACAAGGGGGGAAAAACACTTCTAGAGCCACGCAGCCACTCTGCAGCAGAACTACAGTAGAATCCGTCATCCAAACTGCTACATCAATATGCAGCGTTGCAAAAAGGACGCTTAATGCAATCATGTGATTGATCAACTTCAAAAGAAAGGAATGTAATGAAACAGTGTTTTGAAGAATTATGCATGTGCATCTAGTGTGTTCTGAGACAGGTTTGTGGTAATTCAGGAATCTACTTTTGAGGGGTTTCGATCAACAGGACTCTACTGTATTGTTGCCATTTAGGTTTGGTTATGATCGTGTTACTCATGTGGTAAATCTTTTCCTCACAGGGCCAGAGTTAACTTCACCAGAAACATGTCATCCTATAAGACACAGTATATTAAGAGTATATTACTATATGAATATGCTATTCAGTAAAGCATTAAATATTATATGTTTTATACAACATAACCTCTACAGGATTGATGCAAATCTCTCGATGGGTAGAAAGCTGTAGACATAACCTGAACACATTATTAAACTAAATGGCAACAACTAATTGCTCAGAATAGTGTTACTAAGTTGTGAATTTGTAAATATTGTGAAATTCCAATAGTTTTTGTGAATATTGATATGTCACGTCATTTATTTTTTACATCGGATAAGTACCGCTGTCTTACATTCAGCTCTGTAACACTACGTGTTATAGTATTTTAAATACGTACAGTAGAGATAATACTCATCAAGCTACTTACAAGATCAGTACCTTGTGTGCACTTTTGAAACCTAACTGTGAATTATCAGCTGTTTGCGGGCAGAGTTGTACACGCCGTGTTCTCTCTCCGGCAGTTTCACTGCATGTCCCTACACGTTGAGAGATCAGAGACTTCCTCCACAAAGACAGCTCTGGGAACATGGTGGACGTTGTGTATTTGTCGGGAAGTCGCTCTGCTCAGTGACTGGACTCTGTATGTTGCCCTCTCTCGTTCATGTGCTTACCTGTATGAGATGTAGAATATGGAAAATGGGAATTAAAGAGGATGTTGTATTTTGTCTTGGAGTTATAATGCACTTCTTGGTAACATTCAAGCTTTAAGGTGAAAAAGGTCCAGGTTTTCTACACAGTGGAGTCACCTGATGTTCATCGCCTAGGATGGGCATGCATGCCATTTTGTTTGTATTGTTTATATCAATTTATTAGAAAAAAAATCAAGTAGTACAGTTTGAGAATATTCAAAAATCCTAAAAGGACAAAACAAAAAGTGAAGATAACTAAAATGTCTATTATGATGTCAACATGCAGCTCACAATATTTAGGACTACTGCACCTCATACACAAAACAGGTTAATTCACCAGACAATTTTAATAGGTTCGAATCTAATGCCAGGCCTCAGAAATCACAGTACTTTTCCTATGAAAAACGCTGGCAGTCGCACAGTATAAAGCAGTCATAAGGTGACGTTTTACTTCTGCAGAGCCGAGCGTGTAAACATGATTTAGGGCTGCACCGCTGAATTTGAAGCCAGGAGGTGCCACAGCAATTCACCCACTTGACTTGACATCAGTGATTTAGCGTCACGGGTAACAACCTGTAAATCATCATGTACTCTAGCAGAAAGCTGCAAACAATTTCCATATAAACTTTGCTTTTTTATTTTTTAAAGCATCAATTACATAAACAATATGGAATATCTAAAGCTGAGATCTTCGAACTATAACCCCAAAAAAAAGATCCAGGATTCCCAAGATAATTCTGCCTACGTGTGCGCAGGGCGGTGAATGGAGCAGAAGGGTTTCACTGTGGCCGTCCCCGAGCATTATAAAATAAACAACGGCGCACGGCAGAGTTTGAAGGTTACTGTCGCTGTCTGGCTCCGGTCCAATCCTGACTGCCCTGCAGGTGCCTTCGACGCTAAACGCCTCATTTTTCCCCAGCACGCCGGGGAAAATGAGCTCACTAAAACTCCCCCACATGGACGTATAATGCTGTTTGCTTGCTTGTGCTTGCTATGATAAATGAAACAATCCATTACATGTTCAGTGGACCATCCAGTGCTTTGGGTTTGTGTGCGGCACCGCTGCTGGACTCGTGCTTTCCTGATCTCAAACATAGAAAAAATATACACACTGAGAATTTAATCATTGCAAGATGAAGGGGCCTGTACACATTCATATTAACCAAGGCAAACACTGTCTATTTAAAGGCAGTATAATAATATACGTATAAAATAGAGTGAGAATACGGACTGTTTAACACACATGACTAACTATTGTCCTGGTGGTGCTATGTGATGGTCGCCATATTCAGAACACAAATCAATCTCTAAACATATTACTGGGAGTAGAGAATGGGAGGAAGTACTATCCAACCAAACACCCTAAATATATCAAATATAAACCTGTTTTTTCCACATTGGCAGCAACCTCACAAACAAGAGGCCTGTGTTCAATTTTCTTTTCCTCTAAATGTAAAGTTTTGCAAGTCATTTGTGCATGAAAAAGTGCAATGTCATTGTTTAGGTGTGTAATTCTTATAAACTGAGATGACCTCCGTGCAGATGACAGGGATAAGCCAACGGAAGCTTATGCTAAAAATGCAAATACGTGCTGATGTGTTTCTCTCTGTGACCTAAAGCTGGGTTCTGTGAGGAGAAAGGAATTCATAGTATTAACGCCGGCCCTCTCGCTGATGCTGAGTGGAAGAAGTTGCTGATCTCTGCCGGCTTTATTCTTACCAGGGTGATGCAGAGCGGTCCTGTCAGACATGAACGATGTCTCCACTTTGTTTTTTAACCTTTGTTAACCGTCCTTTTAAAAGTACCCACCTTTCTATTACTGAGATTTATTCGTAGGGCGCCTGACAAACTGTTTCCATCCTTTTGTCGGGGAATTGCTGTTCTTTACAGTGAATAAAGATAAAGTGCTTTCGCGTGTCTGTTAGTGTGATTGAGTGTTTTGGTAAAATGCTTATTTCTCCTAATGATAAACATTACAGAGAATCCTGCAGTAATAACCTGGTGCACCAAAGCTCCTCTAGGAGAGAAATTAGCACCAGCCGCTGGCCAAATGATGGCAAATTATGAAATTGCCTGGCGGGTTTTAAACAAAAAATAATGATTTACTATTAAGTGGCTGATTAATTGGAGCATTCGTCTGTCACCGGCTGGTAGATGTTTGCACATTTTTTAAAAGTTAATTTCCCACCCTGAGCTACGCGGGGCAGTCTTCAATCTCAAAGCACAGGGGGGATAACACCATTACGCCGCAGCCGGCTAGGGGGCAGTTGAGATGTAGTTCAACACATTTTTAACATTTAAGGCAGACACCTTAATGGAACACATTTAGGTGAATGCAGAATGTACAGAAGGTTTTCTGTGTAGTGTCTGATATGTAGCAACAGAAAAACACATATGTAACTGGTAATTAGTATACATCCCTTCAGATGGGTTTTATGATATGAAAAAACACTCATATTGTGTATAATACTTTTTTTTTCACGAAACAACTTCAACAATCCTTCAAATGAAAACATCTACATCATGAGGGAGTCAAAGATCTTAAATCTTAAATGTGCAAGTCCATTTTTTAAATCTCAAGTGACACTTGTTAAAGTTGCATCCTGGACCACAACTCAATCCCAACTGGTTGTGATGTCACAAGTCCCACTCGTAGGTAGACGCCTTAAACTGAGATTTGATGGGAGTGCAGAAAAACTTTCAGGAGATGAAGGTGAAAATAGTTTTCTAGTGATACCAGCACCAGTTCGGACATATATTCTCATTCGAGGCAATGGGAAAATGAAAAATCCAACTTTTGACTGGTTCTGAACATCATTTCGCTCAATGAAGCTCAAACATCATTAGAACTGGACACATTTTACCTTACATTTCAGAAAGAGGTTTTTTCATTTCACCACAGATAGGAGATGCCTTCTTTTAGTGAACATTCTTTCTGGTGAAAAAGAAAACATCAACGCAAAGACATGGGGCTCCCTCCTTTGGGGCAATTCAAAAGTAAATCAGGAAATCAATATGCAACTCGATGGCTTTTTCAAGTCACTTATGTGAAGATAATCACGATTACCCTGGTAATGGAATCAACTTATCCTGAGTGCTTTTTATTCCAATCTACAATAAAAACGTTTTAATTTTCCATCACTAACATGCATATAACACATAGCAATGTTGATGCAGATATGAGATTATATAGAGTATATTTTATATATATTATATAGTATATTCAAAAGAAAGATTTCATAACAAAACCAATAGTTTGAGCTGGCAAGCTTTTCTGTCATGAGGTGAATATAAAAAAGTAGAGATTTTTCTTTTGTCAGCTTTTTCACTTTACCAGGAAATAGATTTTGCAGCCCTCACAATTTGCCCTCATAGGAAAGTGTGTTGGGTCAGCCCTTCATAATGGTAGCCATTCGTTATAATGCGACGCCAATTTGGGACAACGCTCCAGAGATCCTAGGGAATGAAAAAGAAGATCAAACAATGTGTGACCACAGCTGTAGCCGCCTCTGCCTGGCAGTGAGCTGTGCTGTGGGTGAAGCCGCCACACTGGATACTGGGGGACTGGGGGAACAGGCGCAGCTGTGGCTGTAAATTGCTATTGCTATGGCCGCGGCCGTATCAGCTGTACGCCGCTTATTCTTCATAGCTCACATGACATTAACCGAGAGAGCATCGGCGAGCCAGACATGAACCAGGATATGAATCCTGTATCGCAGAGATGACGGATGTGTTGCCAACATACGCCACAGTTCAGGAATAGCTTCACTGTAATGATCGGCCTGCACACACACAAGGTAATTAGTGTTATAGTGTCACACACACACACACACACACACATGCACACACAAAATGTAATTAGTATTATAGTGTCACACACACACACACACACTGCATGTACAGCCATTAATGTCACAGCCACGGTTACCATAACAACCAAGGCCACAGCCATATGGCTTCAGTGGTTGGGTGACAGTGACAAAGCTATAGCCATCTCCTGTCCTCCGTTGGTTTTCTGTACTAGTACAAAGCTGTGGAGAAAAAATCTGTCTAACTTCTGTGTGAGAAAAATAAACTTTCACGAAGCCAAAATGACGGGACAATTACGAGGGAACATTTAAACGCTAAAAAACAAACAGGCTTACAAGTTTACTCCGTACTAGAGACCCTCCACAGAGGGATGACAGTAAAGTCCTCAAAACTGCAACAAGCTGAGACATCAACCAGAAGTCAAAGATTAGGAAAAAACAAAAAAAGAAAGAGATTTGTGTATCAGAATAGAACTAATAGCCTGTATTAGTTCAGTATAAATAATCTCATATGTCATATATATTATATAATAATATAATAAGTTAGTCTACTCTTTATGATTTACTTTTGATAACTATGTAGCCTCATATTCTCACTTTCTCTCACTCACCATTCAAGCTTTTCCTGAAAAAGTTTGGAGCCCCCCCCAGGGAGACCTGCCCCCCACTTAATAAGCATGTGCTCTATACCATTATCTTAAGGTTGCAAGCTACTTATCTCATTATTTGGGATAGCATTTGTTTTCACAAGGAAACAACTGCCATCCCAAAAGGGTTAATTAACTCTCTATCCCAGGGGGGAAAGAGCAGCAGATAACATTGAATGGAAAATTATTCCCTAATATTAAAACGGCAGGAATTTAACCTGTAAACTCACTTGAAACACGAGTCAACTTTACTGCTACTTTACGTCTTCACACGCTGCGCGTTTCTCAAAGTCAAATTTCCCATTACAGCACATCATTGCAGTGACTCCCCTCGAATACAATATGGACTAAGCTGTTAGTCCATAAATGTTTGATATTTAATGTTGCTGATATTGTCCTACAAAACTGTCAGAGCCGATCGTATATCAAATTTTACGATCAAGTTTAAATCAATTGTACTCGTAGAGACATGTAGAGACTCCAAAAATCACAGCGGCTCGTAAGTTTTCTTCAGGCAAATTTGATAAATACATTCAACTTTTTTGTTTAATCAGGTAATTAATTAGTAAATTATCTATAACATTTATGATATAGGACACAACTACCACAACCGTAGGATTTAAATAAGCAAGCAACATTTTTTTCTAACCATGTCAAAAACATTTAAGTCAAGTTACATCAAATACAATCTCTCAGCAGTTTTTCCTGTACCTCTACACTTTATAAAATTAGATTTAAGAAAATGTTTGAACATTACAAATTCACAGAAGCGCTTATCATTCCCATTAAGGATTTCCTTTTTTTTTAATTGATTAGGATATGTCAAAGTAGTTACGCAGCTTTGAGGTGCTTTTGAAATGCATGCGAAGGCCCGAGTGAAAGAGAGCGGCTCAATGCGATTGCATCAATGTCACCGTTCAACATCCCTCAGCTTCTAAAAGCCTGACCTTTGTGTCTGACAAGCGCGCGAGGCAGTATCATTATCTTTAATTGTAGCTATTTTCATGCCTTCGGAGCAGTTTCTCCTCAGTGTCAACTCCCGCTATTAGTGACTACAGCCTCCTCAGTCTCACTTTCTACCATAATCACACTTTACATGATGTTTTTCAACAATATTGTCTCTTCTGGGTCCAGTGTCCGCTACAAGCATAATGCCTGGCAAGACTTGACCTCATGCATTCAGCCACTTGCCATTGTGATAATTATTAGCTCATTAATGAAAGTAAATGACCGTTATTACATCATAATAATAGCATTAGAATAATTATAGATAACAGAATAGTGTAAATAATTAATGAATATCCTACCATCATGTACTAGATAATGATCCGGTAAAACATATCTATAAAAAGAAACAAGGAAAGGTGCAGGAAAACAATGCTTCTCTCTTGTTATTTAGGTTTGGTTGTACTTTATTTTTCCCCTGAGGGGAGAAATCATCTCGGGCACATTACACAATCTCTTCACATAAGACATTAGAATAATAGCATACAAGGTGATACAACATGAAAAGCATCTGACAGAATGACTTCCGCATATGAAAACAAAAACAGTGCCATAGGAGAGACGGTTCACTGTACATTTGACGTTGGAAACACGGCTGCTTATTAGGGAGACTGAGAGAATTATAGTGTTTTTTGCACATTGGTTTAATGAAAAAAAAAAATCAGCCGGTGGTGGCTGTTTTTCCATTTTACAAAACTCCTGAAAACCATGTATAAACATATTCACAATTATGTGTGTTGAAGCATTAATTTGACTTATTTCCCTTCGAGGCTCCTCTACTGTGTCACCATGTAATATTAGTGCTGAACCGGGGCTCAGCTTGGTGTTTTTTCACGGAATGAGATACAGCTGGCCCCGGTGCATGCTGCTTTTCACCAATTAGTTCAGGTAGTGCTTAACTACTGCAGGCAGACACTTTACCTTGTGGGTACCCGGAGGTGAACTTTTGTAGCTTTGTTGTTTATTAGGTTGCCTGTTTTGTGTTGCGTATTAGTGAAAATAATACTTCAATTGTTTTTGGTTTTTTTACTCCTGCTGCTCTCGTGCTGCAGGATCGAGTTAAAATTCTGCATTTACTGGAAAACTGATGGAAATAAGTAAAAAAAAACACTGTGAAGCCGAATGGGAAAATGAGGAAATAATATATATATATATATATATATCCATCCATCCATCCATTTTCTATCCCGCTTATTCCTTTTCAGGGTCGCAGGGGTCTGCTGGAGCCTATCCCAGCGCATTTTATGGCGAGAGGCAGGGATACACCCCAGATGGTCGCCAGCCAATCGTGGGGCACACACACCATTCACACACCATTCACACACACACTCACACCTATGGGCAATTTAGATTTGCCAATTAACCTGAGCATGTTTTGTATTGTGGGAGGAAGCCGGAGTACCCGGTGAAAACCCACGCAGACACGGGGAGAACATGCAAACTCCACACAGAAAGGTCCCAGACCCAGGCCCCAAGGCGGTCTTGAACCTGCGACCTTCTTGCTGTGAGGCAACAGTGCTACCCACTGCTCCACCGTGTCGCCCTATATATATATATATATATATATATATATATTTTTTTTTTTTTTTTTTATGAAATGCACAATCCAGCAGTCGGGTTGCCAGGTTGCTGCCAACTGTGTCAAGCTATCATCCTGCACCTTGTCAAGTAATGAATCATACTCGGTAGCTTCATATCTTAACTAATAAATACATTTTAAAACAGAATTTTAAATCAGCTGCTATCCATTATCAATTATAGGCATATCCATGACAGCCAGCTACCATTAGCCTGCATCGTTCATTCTTTTAAGTCACCACTTCCGTGCACGTTTTGATGCCAGGTGAAGCCTTTATATGAGTCCATCTAGCCTATACTTCATAGATATTAATGCTGGTTTTTGCTCTTTTCTGGTTATATTTTTCTCCAGGCCTTGAAGCTGTTGAAGGTTTTATGCCATTTTTACCCAGTAGCCTTGCTCCCGTGTCACTATTACATGTACCATAGTCAATAGCCACTACAATGTAGTTACAACGTAGTTACTGCGTAAGTTCACACAAATCTGTGGCACAGCACCATAGAAATTCAACCTACCAATGTTATTAGCGTCACAATGTTGATGCAAAGCTGCAACTTATCGCTTTAGTGCATTTTTTCCCATCAGCAATCATGCAAAAGTTAGTCTAGCCTTGGGGGGGGCGAATGTTTCAGAGGCCAGAGCACCACATATTGCTAGAAAGATTTGTACTTTCTTAAAATAATTGTATGCAATTGTGTACTTTACAGTATTAATCTTTCTCCTTTTTCACAGCAGACATTTTGTTACTATAGGAAACACACTGATGTTGTTAATAGCATTGACAATGGCTCTGTTCTCTTCAAGTGTGCCAATTGCCTTGACAGTGTGCGAGCCAGCATGCACAATAGGACCTTGGCACTGAAGCAGCTAAATTGAATTCAGCTACCATTCATCATATTATTTACACACCTGTGCTTTCATTTCCTACTGTGACATGTTCAAAATATCTTCTTTGGGGAAAAAAAAGACTATTAGGATTATAGCGCATGCACGTTTCTTGTCTTACACCTTTGAGTAACCTTGAAATTTAATTTTCAAAGAAAACAACAGAGCTGTGTTTTACTTTTTATGTATTTAATAGCAGAGTGAATGGCCCCCTACATTTGACTTTTTGAGTATGTGAGCTTTGTCACACACCATTTCCATGTAAGCCACTGTACACCTATCATATATATGGGAAATTGTAGTCATCTTAAAAATGTTTAATTTTCGGGCGTGCGTGCATGCATGCATGTTTGATGGTTTGTCATTTTATCTGCTTGGGGAGACATTGCCTCCTAATCTCTGATGATTTCTCAAGCATACAAGAGCAGACTGACTGGTCTAAACATTACGACGGGGCTATTCATCTGTCTCAGTTCTGACACGCACTCTGCTGCAAATGCCCCCCATCACTTCAGATTATGGATGACTAGAAAATGTTTTTTTTTAGGAAATAAACATGTTATGACCCAAAGGAAACTTGACTTGAAGAAAAGTTTTGGCCTTCAATGAGAAGAAGGCATGAGTGATGCAAATATGAAGGGGTCATGTATATGCATTTTTCATGTTGTGTTATGTTTTGGGGGCAAAGACTGTGCATGTAGTTAATCAAATAATTCCAACTTTCTTTTAAGTGTGGGGAAGGCTGTTCTACATGGGGAAAACTTCAGTGTGCTGGGGTGATGTCCTTAATGTGTCAGTTCCAACAAAATAAATATTTCTGACACTGAAATGTCCTGAACGAGACAAAATGTGACATATGACGTTTCAGTCTATCTAACGCTAACTAAGGCTGTCTTAAGAAGTGGTAGCGTCTTTAATCTTGCAGGACAGATATACATGGATGCATTATCATCTCAATCGGAGTTGCTCGCCTACACCAAAAAAGTTCATGACTTCCAGGTCCATAAATACATTTTGAAAAATAAATAAAACGTTCTCAGTCCTGAGACGCAGCAAGACCATGATGTGTCAAACAGCTGTGATGTTATGCTGTGAAGAAGAAACTATTCCAGAGCTTTTTGACATATAAAAAGGCCATGAATTAAAAATCCAGAATACAAAGATTAGTAATTAACAGGGTTATAGCTGCATGTGTCCTGTTGCAAAGTTAGAATTTTTTTTGGCGGTGCACCTCATTGCAGCACTCATCATTAGGAACACCGCAAACTAATAAGACAATAACAGGAAACAAGCTTAACTGCTTCCACAGAGGATTTGGAGCAGATAACAACAGCACAACATTCACCTGTTAACAACCGGACTCGCAGGAGTTTCAATAGCAGTGTTGTGTTTCTTCTCTAGCAACAATACAGGATGTAATGCCAGTTATAAATAAAGAAGCCTACCTACACCAAACTCCAATATGGGAATTAGGCTCTAATACAAGTCTGAACAAAACAAAGTATTAGCAATTACATGAAAATACTTGTAAGCGAAAAAAATACAAATATTCTTTCATTTGGTATCACTCTTAGTCCACAATGTTTGTCATTAAACATTCTGGAGTCTGAACACTCTGACTTATTCAGTACTAAATTTGAACTTGTATGGGCTGGTGGTGCTGCTTGTGCTAACATTAATATTAATATTAATATTAACATTAGCATCAGCAGTACTGCTCCTCCCTCTATAGGCCCGTCAGCCGCCATCTTTTCTTACTGACTGGAAATGTGTGTGTCTGTTCATATTCATCTCATTATGTTGTTGTCAGCATGCCTGCATTCAGTCAGGGTAAAATGCAGGTGATTATCAGCCAGTCATTCGGTTATTTCTCTATAGCCGCTCATTCCTCATTAGGGTCACAGGGGTCTGCTGGAGCCAATCCCAGCACATTACACGTGAGAAGCAGAGATACACTTACTGATTATCAGCCTTGGCTACTATATCCACAAATAGCAAAATAACAATAATTAAAAGCAAGAGAGTAGCAATAACCATTTCACAATACAAGAGGTGGGCCCCTATTAATAGTATAGAATCAAATTAGTTCAACAGTGGTGAGAGACTTCAAGAAGAGGCTCCCTCTAATTGTTTATAACTTTTGTCCAAAGCAAGATGCAAGGTGGCCCTGGCTTTGGGGCCCTGGCATATCGGCCCTGCAGATGCGGGAGCTCTGCATTTGGAATAGGCTCAGAGGAAGTGTGGGGGCCGAGCTGTGGCGCCTCTGGGCCCGGTAGGCCCGTGCGGTAATACATCCCTGGTGCCAGTTCAGGCAGTTCGTCTCACCCCCCCCACCCCGCATCTTCGAGGAGCGTGTTATAGCTGCTCGCACCATTCTTGACAACCGCTCACCCTATCGACTTGACACACGACACTGCACTTCCTCGAGTGCTCAGCGATATACCCGCTGGCGTGAAGCTGATTTGATGAATGTTCTCGAGATATGTGAGTATGTCATATAGTGTATATGCCTGGGATGCCTTCCTTTATAGTTGGATGATGCTGCTACAGCGCCACCTATTGGCCAAATAGCAATGAGTTTGTCATTGTCACTCAGACTACCGATGTCCACTAAAAAAGGGATGGTGTTGAGGAGATATGAGACTTTTTTGCAATTTAAGACCTGCTCACAACATAAGAGCAAATTTTGAATGTCAATTATATAACTCTATACAATACCAGACATTCAAGGTAGTATTTTTTTACACCTTGATCCAGAGATTCAGTAGCAAATTAGGTGGTGATTAGTCAGAGCATTAGGATTGATTAAAAAAGTGATCTGCACAAACTTCAAAATGTTGGGAAATCAATAAAGACACAAATGGTGTACATGGATAGATTTCTCCAGACTCACAGAACCCAAGAAAAAAAATGAATTGATTCTGAGATTTACGGCTCAAAAGTTATGAGCCAATACATAGTTGAAAGTCGCGGTACATTAGATTATCCGTGGAGGGGAAAGCTCATGGCCTGCAGTCAGTGTAGAGTATCCTCACGGAGGAAACAACTCAACAGCTGTACTTGTCCTTGGGAATATAACCCAGTGCGAGCAGCAGGAACAGAAAAGGCAGAGCAGATATTGCATGTAGGTGATGAGAGAAGAAATGTAATGCAGCACATTGAAGGGAACACAAAAATGGACCGATGCTGAATTTGAGTGTTTCCTGCTACTTGGCTGCAGGATTAGATTGCAACGGGACGAATTACATTAACGTTGCTTTCTTCTTTTCCCACGCAGGACTCTGGGGACACGTGTTGGATTTTCCAATGGCCACCATCGTGACTGCGGTTTGCCGAGTTCTTCGTTTTTTTGTGGTACCGATTATCATGCGGCTCAGTGGGCTATGCGCTAATTTCAGTTTTGATGGTGCCAATCTCTTCAGTTTTGGGTTGTATTCTCTCCGCGCCTAAAGTCAGCCCACATCACATCTCCTGAGAAGATACCCTGACACACTTACCCATTCAATTCCCTTCCTCAAGCCCCCCCCGGCTCCCCCAGGAGATGCATGGATGAGCAAGCTTATTCTCCTTGTGGGGTGTTCCCCATGCATGACTGATGTTTAGATTAATATCCTTGACTGATTTGCGCTTTGCAGTGAAGAGAGGAGTAGACCTATCAGAGCTCGGCCGCCCCCTCAGGGCCTCCATTGATTTTCCCAACGTTCTGACAAACATAAACCTCCTTGACACACAATACTTTATTTGTTGTCTATTTAAATGCAGTCTCTTCGGGCCCAGCTGTCCTCATCTGCTTTTATAAAACCGGTGTCCTTCATCTGCACTAGCCAAAGAGTCTGCTGCCAGGGACGTATTAACGAGATAGAAATCGATTATGTAAATGTATGCAAATGTGAATAATGAAAATACACTTTGAGTGCTTCAAATATTTTTTTTTAATAATTTATTTGTTTTGAATTTGGAACCACACTATAGCTTATTCTGTAGCAGCTCTAAACCTTTTAAATGTAATTAGATCCATGTTTGATGAAGTCAAATACAATAATTACTTAACATAATTAATATATAATGTGAGGTCCAGATGTGGTTTGGCTCGTAACTGTTCTGTTTTAGTTTTAAGTGTTTGCAATGTGAAATGACACCATGACAATTAAATGCTGCTTTTCTTATTTTAGTGCACATTAACCAGCTGAAGAACTACGACCCTGTATGCAATTGCTCCATAACTGCTCTGCATTCGAGAAGATTGGGATTTGCAAGGAAGTGGCACTTTTCCAAATATGCTTATGTGGAATGAATGCTGAAATCCACACAGAGAGGGGAAATGGTTATATCGCCCCCTGGTGACGCTAATAACGCTGAGGAGAGGCTGGAGGAAAGGCTTCTTCTTTTGAAAAGGATTAGATATGGTATATTGGTTCATTTTTAAAATGAAAACTTTAGTTTGTAAAAAATGTGATGTATGTTTGGTATTAGGTTTCATCCCAGTCCAGTCGGCACAAAAACATTACAAACAGCACTGACAAATGTGATACAGGATATTGTGAACCACTATGAGTGCGTGTGTGTGTGTGTGTGTGTGTGTGTGTGTGTGTGTGTGTGTGTGTGTGTGTGTGTGTGTTGTACACGGGTTTTGATTGTCGTGACTGGGCTCATAATATTTGCAGAATGAGAGCTTAAGAGTCAAACCAGCTTTGAATCCTAATGTGTCTGGGTCGACTCGGATCTCTTTTATTATGGAAATAAAAAGCTATTAACAATTAATGAGCCAACCCCAAAATGATTACAGCACTGAAGGAACACGGGGATGAATGAAACCCACAAAAAAAAAAAAATTCTGGAATGGTGGCAAAATTATGCGGTCACCGCGGCAAAATAAATCTATGAATTAAAAAATGTTTTACATTAGTAAAGTATAACAAGTATATCATTGCATATACATTTCCTATTAAGCACAATCAAGCCAATCCCATCAAGTGTTTCTGACTATTCTGTATAGTTACAGATTTTTCAGTGCTGACAGTCTCTTAGAGGATACATATACTTGAGCTTTTTTTGCATGCATAATAAAGATACATCAAGATTTAATAAGCAAAATTATTACTATTTATATGGGAAGATGATGCCCGGAAATATTGTACCATTTATATTTCTCTGTATCAGCGATCTTCCGCTTCCTGTTTTCTCTGTGTGAAGCTGCACTAATGGTTTCCCCCCCAATCCAGCTGTTCTAGCTCTGTTTTCTCACTCTTTTTCCCCTTTTTTCTTCAAATTAATGGGCCTCTTTAGGTCCAGCAGACCTTAGGGGTCTTGATTTCAAGCTGCTCCGACCTGACAGGTTCTTTCTTGAGCCAGGGGACCGACTTGCTCTTTATCCCTCGGGATGAAGTGCTGGGAGGCCAGTTGATCTTTAGCCCTTTTTCTGCTCCTCTACACCTCCTGAAGTGAGGCCTGGATTTAAGCCAAGCATTGGCTTTTTATTTTTTTTTTTACTGGGTCTGTGTAGGCCCCCTGATGAGACTGAGAGAACTTGGTGTGTTATTCTTAAGAAGGATGGAATTAGGATCCATTTTATTTTCCTGGGCAGCAAGCGATGGGGGAAGTGTCGGCTGATGAGACACTTTCCTCATCAAATGTCAGCCTCTCATGATATCTCGTTCCTGATTCACAGCGGCTTTTAATATCCCTTTTCAAATAATAAAATATGATCCCAAAGAATGTGACGAGGTCACTTTTGATTGGTCAGACCAAGTCACAGCACCCTTGAGTCACATGATCCTTGACAGGATAAGATTCCTCTAATAAGACATAGGCTACAATAAATAGAAATAAAAGGATCCTATTCATATACAAAGCCAAACTGATATGAATAAAGAATTCTGCATTCATTTAATGAATAGAAACATATGTAGTGCCCACTAATTTGTGTCATTTTTTAAATATTAATAGTAGTAATCATTTATTTAATGACATTCATAGTTAGTCTCAAAGTGCTACAGTATTAATAATAGAGAATTCACAGCATTGAGGAATTAAAAGTAAGGTTTTTATGCCTTTTCAGATGAGTCTAGGGTCTGTGCTGCCCTCAGATGGTCAGGAAGGTTGTTCCACTGTTCCACATGCATGTTGCAGCACAGCAGAAGGCTCCATCCCCTCATTGGTGCGGGGCTTAGTGCTCGGATCAGGTCTGAGGGTGTGGGTGGAGGTTTGTGGTAGAATATTCATTTCCAGCTCGCCAGTTCTCCTCCTTGTGAGGCCTCTTCCTGCAGAGCAAAGCCGGGCTTGTCGCGCAATTATGCCACGGGGAACATAGTAAGCTCATCGTACTATTTACCCAATAACATTCCGAGCCTAGAATCTGATTACACACCCAGGCTCGGTTCATCCACTCTACCACCAGTAAAACAAACTGAAGTGACATGCCGAAATTACTTTCTTTGCTCAGTAAAGCGTTTTTTTTTTGGCCACAAATTGCAACATTTCAACGCAGCCCATTTACACTCAGAATGTGCCTCTCAAACAGGCCAAACAGGCCCTGCATACGCCGAGGGCTGCAAACACACACAAGCCACTACGCTAATGGAATTAAGTCAGCGTGTGGTCATTTAAAAAAAAAAAAACAACAACAAGCATCAGGCAGCCGTAGCAGGCGCTGTAGGAGAAAAATTTAAATGCAAACCCAAAGCTTACACACACCTCCTCATGGCTCACGTGTCCATATCACTCTATTCAATGCATCCTGATTCAAACTGCACCGTCTCCCCCTATGTGGTTGTGAATATTGAATATTGAAGTGCATTCCAAGAGTGCCTACGTCATTTCCCATACTACTATGATGGAAATCAAATGCCAAACCGGCACGCAGAAAAGCAGCTTACAAATGAGTTCTCTGTGGACTTTTATATTGGCAAGTAGCCTATTTCGTAATTCACATCAATCAGACTTTCCGGCCTTTCCCTAATGAAGTGATTTCAAAGGAAATATATGGGTCCGTCATTATTAGAACTGAAATAGCTCTCAAGTTAAACCTTCCTATTGCTCAATCAGCTCTGTCCATAGTTTTAAGAGGTGTTTCTAGCAATCTCTTATTGTTTTATGTTATTTCAATGTAAATTGTTTGGCAGCACCTAGTGGTAGTTTCTGGTGCTATAAACCAAGCACTCCACATCACCTGGCCTCACAATTAAGGAACCTCTTCAACCACCACACGTTTAGGCTATTTTGTGTGATTTAATCTTAGTTTTTTCTGATGCATTCATTTATCCCGCACAGGCTTGTTCTGGGGCATGTTTATTTTAGTTTGTTCAGTTTAACTGTAACTTCCCACCTATAATCCCCCACCAGACCCTTGGGATCAATTTTTTTTTTACATTTTTAGATGTCCACAATACAATTGCTCAGAGTAAAAATTGCATTCTAGTCAGAATGGTACTTACAGATATTTGGCTGTGTTAGACTAGATATGTATTGCAGTTATCTGTAATTCAGGTTTTCCTCATCAAAGTAAACATTTAGACATTTTACCTAAGACAAATTATGTTACTTTTACCATTCATGTGTATTGGACTTTCAATTTCAAAAGCTAGAATGAACATTTTGAATAACCGCAGTACACCTATAAAACTCCAATTTCAGATATTTACAATCCCATTATAAGTAGTCATGATTTAATTTTACATATCAAAAATGGAAAAAAAAAACATGATAGATATCCATAGTATAATTTTAAATATCCAAAATATATTAAAGCCGTTGTCTCTCTCCACATGCTTACAGTCTAAGAGGTAACCTGGGCTGTGAGCTGGTCATGGGGCACTGCTCTGCATGGTTATGACTTCCTGCTCCAACACACCTTCGTCAGGTCCATATCAGGGGCCCCTGCAATAAAGAAACATGATAAAATGTTCTCTGAGGTTCTTACACAAAGGTGAAAACATGATAACGTGCTTTCTAAGGCCCTTGCACAAACGATAACGTGATAAAATATTACATCTGAGGCGTCCACACAAGGTAGAACAATGGTCTGTAATGGCTGTTTTAGTTACAGGTAAATCAGAATGGAAGGTCTCTATGTGTTGGGTGCCCTACCCCCCCTCCTCAAAAAAAAAAAAAAAAAAAAAAAAAAACAGGCAGTTCTACTCAATAGTTTGCTCTTTTACACCCCCTTTAGATTGTTCTATGGTCTTTGGTACAAGCATCATTTTTCTCTACTGATGGTAGCATCATTAAATGAACATGCTTATTGCCATTACTGTAAACACCTTACAATGAAGTAGTGGTGGGTATAGAACCAGAAAGTAACACTGTAAATATGCTGTGTTTATGCAAATCAGGCCTAATGACAGTGCTTGAAGAAATTAAAGACTCCCTGCTCTTTAAGAGGCTAAATATGTACAGTTGGATTTAGCTGCCATAATGAAAACTATTAGGATGCTAAACGGCCTCATAATTACAGTGGGTGTGTGACTAGTGTGCAATTCACAACCCAACCCCGAGAACGATTCCCGAGTTTTCTTCAACGCACCATCTAACATCACGTGTGTTACTGTATGTCCTTGCAATGTTTGAGAGCGGTTTTGTGATTTCCTCGGGTCTGACTCTCAGGTACTCTCACCCTTTTTGAATGTAATTTTTTTTCCCTCTCGAACTTTCCTTAAGTGTATTTTATGTCTGTTAAAAAGCACTTTACGCTGTATTTTCTTGCATTAGAGATGTGATGCAAATAAATTGCATCATTATTATTGCTCTACCTTTTTTGCAAGGCAGAGGGGCGAAGATGTTTTATGATGTTAAGATGTTTGCATTTTAACATCTGATAAAAGCTATTTGTGAACTTCGTGACTTATAAATAAAAAAAGGTGAGGTGAGCCCTGCACTGCACTAACTCAAATCGTACCTACGAATTGAGATTGGTCATAATATATATAATGATATCAGTTACAACTAATTACAAGCAGGCAGAAAAAAAAACATTTACATACAATGTGCATTTATTTGCCATGTCTTTTAACACACACGAACATTTCCCTACGTGAACTAAAGGTCCTTGAATGCAACACCTACGCCGCGAACCAATGAGAGTGGAGTTCCGCCTGCGAGGCTAAACTCGGGGAGGAAACACCCATACGCCGTCCTGGAAGGTAAGCTCGCTAGCTTAGCCGCGACGTTAGCTAACTCTCGCTAAAAACTAACCCGCCGGGAAGCTGCAGCGCACAGCTTGATGCGTGAGAGAGTGGGAGAGTCACCGGTGCCGCCAGCAGCCGCAGCTCCAGCTCCAGCCTCACCTCCTCCCGGTGTCCCACAGCCGCATCCCGCCACTAGCTGAAGTTCCTCCTCCGCCCAAGCAGGAGGTGGTTCGGAGGTCTAGCCTTACACGCATCGAGGCGGGTGGATACATGTCTGCCTCCCAGCCGCGACACGAGCTACGAACGGGAAATCTCGCAGTTCATGTTTCGCCAAGAAGTCAGTGTGACGTCTTTTATTCCATCTTGTTCGTATCTTTTCCACCACGAGAAAAGGAATATGTCCAGGTATAACATATACAGCCTGTTGGACTGGATCTACGGCGGGGTGGACCCGAAGTTTGAGGGCAACGGGGGCCCCGAGTGCGCCGCCTTCATCGCGCCCCAGCAGCGCATCAGCGAGAGCCTGGTCATCGTCGTCCTCTCCGTCCTGGAGATATGCGTGGCCCTGAGGAAGATCAACATCTCCAAAGAGCTCCGGGTGGTGGGCAAGGACTGCGCGAGGGTGAAGGAGGACAGTCTGGGCAAGAACCTGTTGCTGGTCGCTCTCTGCATGACTTTTGGTGTGGAGGTGGGGTTCAAGTTCGCGACCAAGACTGTGATCTACCTGCTGAATCCATGTCATGTGATGACCATGGTTCAGGTAAGGATAGTTTTCTGTGTGTGTATTCGTGTGTGAGTGTGTGTCCAAGCTCCCGGGGTGTGTGTGTGTTTACCTGAGAGATGTCTGAAGACATTTTTTCCTCCTTTTCTTCAACATGTTGTTTGACTTTGAAGTCACAAGTGTCATACAAACATCCTAAAGGAAAAAGGGGGGAAAGGTGTGTTTGAATGTCCTCCTGTGGCTGAAGGACATCTTGTACTCACCACACACTATGGTGGTGAAACACATTGTTTGTTACCTAAGCACTTGTGGCTTCCTGCAGACACATCAGGCATTTTTTCTTTGTTTTTTTTCCAGTTTTATCTCTGTTTACAGTTGTTTAGTTAATCTTCTTGTATTTCGTCACCTCTTAAACAGGTCAGATTGTAGGTTCAATCACTATCTGTCCATCAGTGCTACTATAACTAATAATAAAACAAGGGAAAATAATGTTATTTCACTAACTATTATAAGCAGAACAGAAAGCACAAGGAACAAAACAAAAAAAGTTTTGGGTTTTGTTTGGAATGAATCTTGTGTGTTTTGGAGACTTTGGAGAGTTTCTGTAAAATGGGATGAGTTGTCTCAAGTTCATGCAACAGGAGCTGGGCGTCATCTCGTTTGAGCCCGTGGGATTGTTTATGACTGCCTGGCCCTGTGCACACCTTACATTAACATGGGCCTCGGTTGATCCAATTACAAACGGACGGCTCCAAGTACGTCAGTTCACTACGAGCATCGCGACGCATCTCGAGTGACCAGTTGTGATCGGATCACTTTCACACCCTATTTGCAAAAAAAAAAAATTGTCAGGTTTGTGTGCGTTTTGCACAAAAAATAGTGTGATATAATGATAAGGATGGAGCAGGTTATGGAGAGACACTCAACTGGATGATCCAGCCTCACCTCAACCAGCTGCAGCTGGCAGCAGGACTAGAAGCAGCGTCAGCGAGGACTTGAAGCGTTTTTTAAACGTTTCAGATGCGTCTGACAATGGACGTCACCAGGAACTAAACTAAGATCAGTTGATGTATTAATTTCAGGCTTTAGGTGTTGGGTGCCTTTAGCCGATTTGTGATTGTACCTTAGACATATTGATAATTAAACCACTGTTGGTGAAAATTCTTCCCAAAAGCAGTGCCAGTTTAAAGTTGGCATGTGATGAACTGAGCGTAGTTAAAAAGAATGTTTTGTAATGAATCCAAACATTTGAAAATATTGCAGGAAGTTATTTAATTTCCAGCCCCTCCCTTTTCTGGTAACTCCTCAAGAGCACAGTTTGACAGTATAAGTGACATTAATATGCACCTACCTGCATTGTAGTAAGACAGGAATATTATTTATACGTGCTTTTCAAGCCACAACTTGTCCGACACAGATCGGTGAGCTGCCGCAGAGGCGTCGTATAGGTATGTCAATGTATGGCTCTTACTATACTTTCACTATAGTAGACACTGTTTCACTTATAATTAAATAACATCACAGATATGACGGAGCCCAAATTGGGCATCATTGAATTAACAAGTTAGATTCTAAACTGTATGAGTAAAGTGGGACTCCTATTACTCAGTAAATGTTAAATTTAACAGGTAAATATTAAGCGTGGCTGCAGGTTTTTGTTCCAACCAGACCTGATTCTACTAATCAACCAATGGAGCTCTTGCTGAGGACCCTCATTAGTAGAATCAGGTGTTACTGCCTGGTTGGAACATAAACCTGCACCTACACAGCCCTCCAGGACCTGAGTTTGACATCCCTGGTCTATAGCTTATTGATTTTTGCTCTCAAATTGCACCAGATTGCTGCATGTAAATTTTTCTAACCTTGACCCCTGGACCACCTAAGAGGGCGTGTTACTCCCCATACCTCGTCCCAAGCTGAAATTCTACTCCTGAGCTGCAGCCTCTCAGGCGAGCTCTGATTTCATAGTGAACGATCTCGACACGAGTTGAGGAGTTGAATGAAAAATGACAAAAGCCTTTGAGATATGTTTCAGCATCGCTGTCGGCGCTGTCATTAAACAAGTTGTGTCTTCAGAAAACTGAAAGGAAGACAGGATGTCTAGTGAGGTTAGAAAACCACAGCAGCTCTGACAGAGCAGCCTACGGGTTTCTATACATTTATGTTCCTGTCACATTTTGATGTGACAGGAGACGTGTTACTTTTAAATAATAATTGTGGTCTCGGATTTAAGTGTTAAAGCTTTAATTTGAAAGTCAGCGACTGCTCTTTATTGTGTGAGTATGCAGAGAAGAGAGACAACGTTCACAATACCTTTGACCATCCAGGGAAAAAAAATGTCCCTAACAAAGTTAAAACCAAACCTACAATCTTATCCAGGGCGCATGTTAATGTCAGTGTGAACAGGGCCAAAGGCTCTCAGCCCCCCCCCCCTTCCCTCAGGGATCACTGCTGCCATTAAGGACACACAGTACCTGCGTGTTTTGCTTCCTCGCCTGACCTTCATGCTGGATGATTGCTCACCACAGGGTCAGTGTAACGGGTCACTTCCAGCTGCCTTTCACGAACATGAAATATGGAAAGCATGTAATATTGATGCGTTCTGGTTCATTCGCACCACACAGAGGTAGCGTGGTGAACAGCGGACGCCGCTGAAAGATTCCTCGTGACGGAGAGCTGACCGATGGTAGCGAAACGTCCTTCGCGAGCGGCGGAGAGGTTAAAGGTCACAGAAGGTAGTTTTGATGCGTGCTGCCACTCAACTGCTATTAGATGAGGAAATTTACTATATATATAAAAAAAGGAAAGGGAAAGGGAAGTGAAAGTTGCCAGTTTGTACAGATAGTTTCAATTGAAGGTGTAATCAGAAAGTCACTCTAGTTTTTTTTTTTTTTTTTTTTTTATTGCATCGAAGAGGATCGGGGGCTTGTTGCAGCTTGACTGTTGACAACAGAAAATACCCGATTCGTTGAAAATGACGTTTGTGGGCTGGGGGTGCAGCCGCAAGAGGAATTTTTCTGAGGATTTTTGTTGAGTCTGTTTTTATTATTCACCCACTTAATAATCAGACTGATCTGAGTTGGTGAATCAACTGTATATGGGCGTGGTGTATTTATTTTTTTTTAATCCCCTTTAGACCCGATGGAAGAGTAGGGGTTGCAAATGCTGCTGACTCGGCAGGTTTTAATTGATAGAGACCGTACACAAACAAATCTAAGGGTGCGTGTGTGTGTGTGTGTGTCACATTACAAATGTGAAACCCGGCTGCTTATTACAATGTAATATAGACGTTGATTTGGAAGACATTTCACACCTGTAATTAAAACATCTGCATCTTGTCGCGTCCTCGCACGTCCGTGAGAGTTCAGTCATGAGGGGAGCATGAGTTGCTGCTTCACATCTGAAACCACAACCATCTGAGACGGTTCACTTTGCATCAAATAGGAGCAGGCATGTTGCCTCTCTTGACTTATCGCACATCCAACCGATTACTCACTGGCTGATCAATTTGCTGTCACACATTTTCATTTGAATCAATAAACACACCAATCTCATCTGTTTCTCGAGTCAAATAGTAGGTCCATGCAATATGGATGAGATGGACAAATATGGATATTAGAATAAAACAAAACAAAAAAAGGCAGCCACTTTGTTTATTTTTAATTCCTTTTTGCATGTTGAGATTCATAAGTAGGTGATAAGACAGAGAATTTGTTATAACCGTAGAAATGGAATTCAACTATGTGGATGCTCAGATTAGACAAAATAGATTAGGTTGAGGCTATTGAATGTCTCTGTAGTGTTTTATGTGGTGTCCAAACAGCTCAACCTGATACTTCCAAGAGTTGCGAGTTTCCATTTTACCAAAAACGACATTGGGTAATGCACACAATCCTCTTATCAAGTGGACTTTTTTCCTATGTAGACGGTTTGTCAGGTTCAGGTTGGAGAATAAATATCGCTCCAGGATAGAATAACGAGTTCTTGTCTAAACAGGCAGGCCTCACGCCACTCGCGCTCCAGCAGCTTTCAACAGGTTTAATAAGAGTTTCAAATGCTGCAGAGGTGATTATGAAGAAAGCGTCGTCCCCGCTTTATAGGTCGAGAGCTTTCCTATAAACTGAAGTAACAAGCTGTACGTCAGACACACAGTATCAGTAACAAACTACGTTATCAGCATTATCGCCACATATACTGGGATTTATTACCCAGAACAAAATGAGTGTTGACTCAGTCCTACAGATTACACTGAATGCACTATACAGTATCACTTTATGACTACTTGTAAAAAAGGTAAAAAAGTATGCAGGCTTATCAGTAATGAGTTCTTTCATTCTATAAATAGTCCATTGATTTTTTTTTTTTCCTGCCTGGATTGAAAAATGATTATAGTCCCAGCTGTATTTTTACTTTAAAAAATGATGTCCCCTTTTGTGTTAGATTTGTATCTCTTTGAATGAAAACTACAATTTGATAGCCTGCATGATGGCAAAAGAAAGGGCGGCACCTCCGATTCTCTCCTGTCGTTTCCCGCCAACTGTAAAGAGAACATTAGGAAACAGAAAAGATGGCGACATTAGGCTTCAGCCTGCTGTGGGCACATAGTAACGCCCACATTTGTTTATATTCCGGTGGTAAAAATTAATCGGGGGATGCGGCCATTAAAGTTAATTGCGTCTTCTAACGCTGCAACAACAGCGCCAAGGCCGGTTCGGCTCTAGTAGCCGTGATCATGCATGTGGCTACAGCCTGGGCCGGCCTGTTTATCAGAGCTGCACAAGCAGGAGAAGGGTTCTCACACTAGTTTCACTAACCTTTTGTTCATTGAGTCACTGTCCGGCTCGCGCAAATGATTTCATCAACGTGCTATAACCGAATGTGCTTTTTGAACATGTGGTCGTAAAACCAGAAGAGTGTAGAAGCATAGAATAATGTGTTACATAATATGTATGTATACTAGTTTATACTTTAGCATACATAGCTACTGTGTCCACACAGACCCCTACACCGTAGGCCACACATGTCAAACTCGAGGCCCGCGGGCCAAATCTGGGCTGGCATTTCATTTCCTGTGGCCCCTCAAGAGCTTGAGGAGGCTAGTGTGATTTACTGAGAGTTGGGAAAGGGAATTAATGTTTAAACGTAATGGTGATAAGCTGGTCACCTCTTCTGTGTACAACCTCAAGGTGCATTCAAGCACACCTTGTTAACTCCGAAATCTGCAGAGCAAAGTTTCCATTTTTCCTTATTTTCCTTTTTCGAAATACATCTTTTTATACATTGCTTTTTTATTCTACAAATTCTATTAAAAAAAATCTAGCAAACACCAATAATGAATGAATTGTTAGTTACAATTATTTGGAGACTGTTATGAATGGAGAGATAATAGTAATATTCATATAATCTTTATAAATCGCTCTTTGAAGGGAAACAAATATTCCGATGTGGCCCCATTATGAAATTGAAATCCTAATCACACATTAGCAGAGCTTTTGTTTTGCAATATTGACTAGCTCTTTGTCTATATTTTTCCTGTTCTTTTGCCAGGCATGTGCTTGCCACTGTAAAAAAGGAAGCAAAAATTTGTCAGAGCACCGTGTCCCTTTAAAAGCAGAAGTTTGAATGCTCAATGCCTGTGTCATGTCGACGACGTAGCTACGTTTTATAGTAGTATAACCTATAAACGTCCTGCACACGCTCTCGAATTTCTGCCATGGATTCACCCAAACGGGGAAAGAGGCGCAGACTGTCTGTCATAAATAGTAATGCTGGAGAAGTCAAACGATACCACAGCCCGGGAAGAAATCAACAAATCGCTTTTGGACAGACGAGCTGATGCAGTTAGTGTCAACCAGGTCGCTGACCATTACTTGAATTAAACAATCTACATGTTTCGTAGGGTTTTGGGACCGACCACCGGCTGAATTTGCAACATCAAATAAAGTGAAATGAGTACGATCCGACATTGGCATCGCAATGTGTAGCAGTATGTCACACTCATTTGTCCTGGCTTCAAGTAACAATTATTTTTTCTCATTGATTAAAAAGCAAAAATACAAACATTCTCTGGTTCCAGCTGCTTGAATACGAGCAGGTGTTGGTCACTTTATTCTATCACAGTAATACGTATATCTGTAGGTTTAGGACTGTTAGTCATGAGAAAACTAAATTTTAGGTTTTCAGGAAAACATTTTCGGACATTTCAAATGACAAATCGATTGATCAAAAAAAGTCTCCACAGATTATTCAATAATGAAGATAATTATTAGTTAAAGCCCTACATACACATTAAAATGGAGAGAAGAGTTTTTTAAAGCTTAGAAAACATCATCTAAATATTCCATTTATTTAAACGGTTACAGAGTTCTAATGAAGCCATTACTTTTCCTCTAGGCTCTAACAGTAAAAACACACAGTTGGAAACGTCTGCCCTCACTAGTACTCCCCACACGCAAAGTATAGTCAAATATTTTTGCATATATTTTGACTAAATAATAACAGAACTCCAAACGTCGCCTAATGTTAGTCATCGTAGAGCTTCTAATAGCACAGTGGTTCAGATAAACATGTGTTCTGTGTTTCGCAGCCAGCCAAGATCTTCCCTTCACCTCAGTCCACTACACAACGCTGGATTAGTCCTAAGCAGCGCTCCTCCCCTCTAAATCAGATCATGACTTCCTTGGCCAGTCTCCCAAAGAGGATTCGTGCTAGGAGTGGCCTCTTGAATCAGATAAACCCAAATTGGCTTTCCCGGATAGTTTTTTGGAATAGGCCTAGACTCGGTGTGGTCTCGGGATTAAGTGGAGTGGTGAAGGAATATTTGTCGAGGAGTGTGTCACCGGTGACACGTAGACGGCCGAGTCTGTTTTTACAGAACAGCAAACACCACCTGTCAGATACGTTCTTATCGACAGAGGTGACTTGTTCAGACATTTGCATGAAATCCATTTCCGAGTATTTGTTTATGTACAGTGAAAATTCAAGGATGGGGGATGTCAGACTTGCATTGCCATCATAAGCAATTTATATTCCTGAGGTAATATGTTTTTTTAATGCATTGCAATATTACTTGGAACTAAATATGAACATTAAAGAAACCGCTGTAGTTTTATTTTTGACAAGGAAGAAGAGGAATGTTTGGAAAAGGTTTATTTATCTGTTTAGTAAAAATATTTGTTAAGTCTTCTGGTAGTGTCTACATATATTTTATAAATTCTGTTTTC
Organism: Eupleurogrammus muticus; assembly: GCA_036785175.1. Lineage (NCBI taxonomy): Eukaryota > Metazoa > Chordata > Actinopteri > Scombriformes > Trichiuridae > Eupleurogrammus > Eupleurogrammus muticus. The sequence continues at coordinate 16,615,547 of JAYKQN010000007.1, read as the reverse complement.
CTTTTTTTTAAAGAAGATTGACTATGTGTTAGAAATAATCATCCTGTCAGTTGTATTCTCACCAGTGCAGATACTGTAAATACACTACTCACAATAAGTAAGTATAAAACTAATGAAGCTGCTGCTCCTTCTCATTCATTATAAGTTATATCAAGGGGAACTTCTACTCATTTCATCAAAGTTCAGACCAAATGGAAAAGCATTCATGAAAATAACAATATCCCTATCTTTTTGTAAATGGTGTGTGTTGGCAGACGTACAACAGATGAATCCCAAAGACCCCGGGCCAGTGGACAGTAAAACAACATCTCTAGTACATTACTCTTCTTGTAATTCTGTTTCCAGTCATTTCCTTCCTTCTTTGAGCTGATCCATGAGTGCAGTCTCCCACAGGCTCCAGTAAGGTCCTCAATGAGTGTAGATGAGATGTACAGTATGATTGTGGTTACTGGTAACCTTAAAGGTCTTCTGAGAATAAAACCAGTGTGGTAGCAGTGAGGTAGAATGGCCCGTTTGTTCCCGGCGCACTTTAAAGCGCCGTTTCTGATCCTGAAAGGCGGTTCCGTCTCCGATCGCCGCCGAACGGATGTCCTGCCAGCTCGTTTTAAGCCACAGTTTGTGTCCGTGTTCATTTCTCTATGGATCCAGTACTTTGAAACGTGGGACAGTACAGATGGCGCCCACCTTATGAACACAGTAGGTTCCCAGAGGCTGTTCTGTAAACTGAATTGTTGTTTTATATTAAATTTCATATCCATAATTGCCATTTAAATCCCATTACTGCTTCCCTCCTACTTCTATTCCCCAGCATTTACCAGAAACGATTACAGGACATAAAAACAATAGATAAAGATGATTAGACAGTATATAATAAAATGAAATAAACTAGTTGGATGTGGCGCAAAGTTTAAAAAATGAGCTTGTGAACAAAATCCAGCCTCTGTTCTTTGTATCTAATGATTGTAAGTCGGATGTTTGCATCTTTGGAAACTGCTGTATTTATAGAACATCTTGACCTTCCTATAGTCAGAAAGCTATTTAAAATCTGTACACATATATTATTGTTTGTATTCCACAGAAAATGCCAATAAAAACGTTAACCAGTATGATTACCATGACATTTTAGACATTGTGTAGTTTATTTTGATCATCATCATAAGTGAATTGGTATTGGACTCATTAGTCTTATTTTACAGTTTCATTAAGAACTTTCTGTTCAAGGCTCCTCCTCGTATATTGTTCTAAACTTGTTAAAGCAAATTGTTCCTTTTCTTTTCTTGCAGCCCGGGGTGCCGTAAAGCTGTCGACGCATTCAAGCTGCTCCGATAATGGCGTGTTTAATGTCATAAAGTGATTTTTTTTCCTCTCTGATCCCCTCCACAGATCTTCCTGCTGGCCTGCCCGCCATGTAAAACGGCCATGGTCGTGTTTAGGTGAGTGTCGTACGTCACCTCGTGTGCCTTTTTAGAGCGCCGGCCTCAAATGCCTCGGCTCCTCTCAGGGCCGCCCATGTGTGCTGAGATCATGACGGACTCCTTTTCAGTGCCACGTCCTCACAGATTCTCACATCATTTAGTCATCCGCCCCTCCATTTGAATCTGCCATCGGAGGAAAAGTGTCACAGAGTGCAACTCTCGAAATGTGAAAGGAAATGGTTTGGCAGATGGGACCAAATGAAACGCATATTTTCTCATATAAAAGCAAATTGCCACATTGATTGTAGTCACTTGGACACATCTGCAGAGCAAATTGGGTTTTGGGTTTTTATTTCTAATGAAGTTGATAGAGGTTATATTCACGTCTCCTCAATAACGGCCCTGGTCTGGTCAGTTAATTTTTCAGGAGAAATAATTGTCTTTCTGTGTTGTGAGAAACCAAAGTACTTTCCCCTTTGCTCCAGCCTGTAAAGTGACTGTAGTTCTTTCTGATGTCACCATAATGAATCTTATTATACATAATAATTTGATTTGTGGAAGCTATTTTTTGAAAACAAATGTTGAAATTAAATAAAATATTGATATTTATTCATCGGACCAAGATGTACTTTCATATAGTAGACAAGCTGTTTAATACTACAATTTAATCCATTAATTTAAGTTTAATTATATATATATGACAATTCATGTTTTAGGTTTAAGATTTAAGTCATAAATTAAAAAATACTGTTGTAGTCTAGCACGCCCTTATTTCTCCCTTTTTACTTTATACTTCAGAATGTAGACAGTGTAGTCCACTCTCCACCATCGTTACTTCCATTTAAATAGGACTGTTCCTTTATTTTTTTTCTATAAATCGACCAACAGTGCAGAAAGTTCTAACTGTCCCATTAACCGCCATGTTAACTCAGCCTCGAAGCTGTACGTCAAAAACAGAGATTAGGGTGATTTATTAATGATCACAGCTCATTTATTTTAAATCATTTTACAGACACATTTCATGCATCATCCTCACCAGTGAAGTCTCAGGATACTCATAGTGGGGGGGGGTTGATGTGGTGTCAGTTTTCAAGATATTGGGACTGGTTCTGTCTTAATTTCACCTTCTAATTGACATAGAAACATTTAGTTCGTGCCATTTGCGTGGAAGGTAGAAGACGGACCATTGGCCTTGGTGGACATGTGTGCCCTTTGAGTGCCCTTCCAGTTATTTCTGTTACGCATTGTGCTAAATGTATGGGAGAGGGGTAAAAAGGTCATAAATTCTAAAATAACAGGAAATGCATCAGTGATCCTAAATGAGTTAAACACCAGTTGTTTTACTGTTGCAGTAGCCCTACACGAATTACAATGGGCTTCCTGTTTACCTGTTGGTTGCTTCTTAATGGAAAGTGATCAAATGTTACTAGTGACAGATTTACACATTGTAGTTGCAAAAAATTAACCTGCTTCTAAAGCTACTTTAGTAAAGTTTATGTAACAGTACAATTAGCTTGACTCGTGTATGTTGCCGTTTCATACCCACAAATTATCATACCGGTCATCCTTTTTGTGTGTTTATTTAACGTCATTACATCCACTCCTCAAAGCCTCTCTTGGTTTACATATGTCACAATTGCACCCGGCAGTGATTTGCAATGACATAAAAAGGGAACATGGTCAAAAAAAAACGTTTTCTGCTGTTCCTGTTAGCGCTTTGCGTATCGGAAAATCATTGTCATTTTACAGTAATCCTTCAGTCTGTACAAAATTTGCATGTGCAGTGCCTCTCTCAGGTGCATTGGGAAATTTACAGCTAAACTGAAAAAGGAAATAGTAACATAACACAACAAATAATTATAAGAACTCACTATAAAGTACACTCCAAATCTCAACTCTCTTGGCTACACTTTTGGCTCCTACACACATTACTGAAGTGGTCGCTAAATATTTCTCACACTATAATGGTGCATCCACATTTATTAAATCACGAGTTTGAAACTCTCAGCACAAACGTGCTGATGGGAACACATACAGCCGGTGCAGCCCAGCCGTGTCTCTGGAGGCAGCTTTTGTAGTTTGTGTAAACATGGCATTAGACATGCACCTAGCAACGCTAAGGTCAAGTGGTACGAACCAGCTGAGAACAAAAGTTTCTCAGCCTTCCTTTTTTTTTTTCCCTTTTTTTTCCCCCCATTATTCTTTTATAGCGATCAGTGAATGTCTAGGATTGGCTGCCAGGATTTTCAAATCTTCAGACGAAGGTCAAACAGTATTTCCTTTGTCCATTTGAGTTTATAACAGCTGCCCCTTCATCATGTACTGAAGCATTCTGATCATTTCCTTGAGTAAAATTAGAAATACTGTCGTCTAGAACAATATTCAATAACAAAAACAAAACCCTGAATTCAAAATGTTACTTAAGAAAAAGTACAGAAAAAGTACTAGAAAAAAATAATTAAAGCATCAAATGTAAAAGTACTTATTTTAGAGACAGTTATAATATGTTATACCATTTATTAGAATTAGAAAAAATCTAGCGGTAATTGAATTGGATATAGATAATGGAATAAAACAGAGTAACAAAGCTGTCACATAAGTGTAGTGGAGTGAAGTATAAAGTAGCGTCAAATAGAAAAAAAATAATGCATTTACTGTTTTAGTCATTGTGGCACAAACTCTCCTCCGTGTGAAATCTGCTGAGTCATTGTCTGACTTTAAAAAGCTCCACAAACTCACCTGTACAGACAGGCTTCTGTGCAATTTCTGATAAATGTGTTATTATTATTTCTTTTATTTCAGTTGTATCTATGTTTGACTATCATTTCAATGTTTTTTCTGTGTAAAATCTTTATTTTTGTTTGTTTCAATCGTTATGTATTATGTGAAGCTTCCTATAACCTTGACTTAAATAGTTCTATGTAGGTACATTTTATTATTATTGCTATTATCATTACTTACTTTCCTTTCCACTACTGCTGCTCATCATGCAAAGGTACAGATCCTGCTCTGGTGTAAATACTGTATCAGAGATTCAAGTCATCTGATCAGGAAGTCCTGTCATGTACAGCATTCACACGTCTGGTTCTAAAACATATTTGCTAACCTATTCAGTCAAATACTATCAATGAAGTATCAGTAAATGTGAATTATTGTAATTTGAATGAAGCTGACCGTTCTCCCTCCCCAAAAAGAAATGTCCGGAGGCCCCCGGAGTGACAGCTGGGCTCATTTGAACTGACATTCCTACAGCTCTGCTGTTTTCGCAGTGACCTTGGCTGTCACAACTCTCACTTTGGCTCATTTGACAAAAAGAGCAGTCAGAGGGGATAGACGTCGGCTCACACTTTGACACGTAAGCTCCTGGGTTTTTGTCCGGGGTGGCTCTTAGAATAATTGTTGGTTGAGAGGAACGTGTGTTCTCATGTTGGATGTGCAGCCCTGCGAGCGAACTGAACCGAACAAGCATCACAGGCCGTCCGCTCTGTCTGCAGCCTGATGGTGAGTGAGATGGAAGCAGCCGACTGCGCTAAAAGCTGGAAGATGTCGAAATTCTACTAATTATGAATGAATAGGCTAGAATCTCTGATTTATCAGAATCATAGCAGCAAATCATGTAGACCACACACACACACACACACACACACACGTAGAGTGGATGGTTGTAATTGCCCTGAACCAGCAGTCACATGACTTCTCAGAATCAACCGTCCCACGAGGAATCGACCCTGCCAACAACGAATGAGACAGCTGCTTCTAGTGGCATCGGGGAAAACTCCTGATTGGGTTTTTGGCAAAATGGAACATAATCTGCACTACTCTCCTCCACCTGCTCCCCTGTGCTTAGACTAATCAATTCCTACTAATATGTCAGCAACGTGGCGATGCGTGCGACGCCGACATTACTGTTGATGCGTTCCTGCCCGGCAGATGTGTTGGTGGAGGTGAGGCTGCGCACGTCTGCGCTTTGTTCTTTTTTTTTATTAGTGTCTCATTCTTCGTCCCCCTGTGTGTTTACAGGCTGCAGGTCCACATGTTGAACGGCGCGCTGCTGGCTTTAATGTTTCCTGTAGTCAACACTAGACTGGTAAGTAACCAGAAAAAAGGCCCGAGCAAAGTCTTGATCTCATCCTGTGAGTCCTTGACTCTGTCGGAAAAGTTTACAAGACGGTCTTTTTTCATGCATATATATATATATATATTTGTTTTAATAAATAACTTCTGCTACATTCATTAGCTTTGACAGGTTGATTACTACTACTTTGGTGGCATTTTTATCATCATCTTGTCAAAAATGTGACGTTTCAATAAATATAGAGTCTGACACCGAAGGCTGAATTCCAGCACGCAGAAGACAAAATGTTTGGACACAAGCGGCCAATCGGTAGCCGCCGCTGACATGCAGATGAATACCAGGTGGATTATTACCGTTAATGTGCTAATTTTAAACGCAATATGCCCACACTAAATCAAATCTAACGAAGTGATGTTTGATTGTCGTCCACTTGTAAAATGTGAAGATCAGAGGTTCTCCCTGCAGAACTGTTCTTACCAAAGGAAAGCAACATAACTCTATTTCCCAATTAGATAATAGCAGCTTAGCCTTCAAATTAGTTTTCACAAGAGCTGTTCAAGTCTGACGGCTGGACACTAACTCAATTTGAACTTAAATGGTCAGTTTAAATGCAATCAATTGGGGAGGCAGTGTGGATCTTCTTGTAAAAACATTAAATTATGCATTTAATGAATCAAAAAAGAACAACCACACACACACACATTTACTGAGAATAGTTTAAGTGTTCTCAGTGATCAAAAGCACCTCTCTGTACTGCTGGTTGTATTTATTTGCTCTGACAAACTGTTGGCCTTTTAAAATCCATGTATTGCAAATCTCAGCTACAAAACTGAATAAAGTATTTTTCTCTGTAGTAAAACACAATGTTTTACTGTTTCAGCATCAATATATATCCTCAATATCCACGTCATCAATACAATAAGAAAATTGTTTTAAAAAAATATCACTAATAGGGCTGCAACTAACAAGTGTTTAGATATCTTACAGAGTATATTCATGTTTTGTGATGTTTTTTTGTGATTTCTATGATTTTTATGAACAAATAATTGATCTTTGAACTACTATCTAATTAATGATTGTAACTTTGCATTACAAATATGTTTATCTTATTTCAGGTTTTAGTTTTTCTGATTTGGGTCAGTGTGTCACAGCCACATAAATTGATTCTGACACTTCTGTATACACATATATATTTCTTTTGATACCAGGTTTAAGTACAATAACCCTTGTGGTTGTAGAGATATTCTATATTTATTAGCAATAATAGGATGTATTAATTCATTTTATAAAAAGCAATAGAGAGGCTCACTGACTTGCTTTGAAAAAGAGTGTTTTTTTTTTTTACATAAAGTCAGGGATGTTTTTAGTGTTTCAAGTGGCGTGTGTCATGTTAAACCATAAAATGTTTCATTGTCTCTCCAGCTGCCGTTTGAGAAGGAGATCTACTACATCCAGCACTCCATGCTGTACCTGGTGCCTCTGTACCTCTTCAGGAAAGGAGGTGTGTGTTGATCTGCAATAATTATAGTCAGCCGTGTTGAAAAAGCTTTTTTATTAGCCAACTCAGCAAACTTATAATATTATGACACTTGTCTTTTACTTGAATGTCATCCATAGATATCATAACTCAGGCCTATTTATAATTAATAATCAGACACAAACTTAGTTCAACATTTTAGAAAATAGCAATATGTGTGTCTTATTTTGTCGATACAAGCTGTTTCTAGACCAGAGGAGCAGAGCCACGAGCTGCTCAGCTGCTACTATGTGGCTAATGGTATAATATAATGAGATAACAGAACGTCAGGAGACACAACTGTTTTCAAGGTTGATGTAAATGCCCGACATCACACTCCAGACACGGCTGCTCGGTGGAGTGATCTCAATGCATGCCGTGTCACTCCAAGTCAGTGGTTTACTGGAAAAAATAGTCCTGAGAATTCGCTTCATGTGTCATAATGTTACAGTTATCATCTCATAGCGTGGTGGTTGTGCAGGCAGGTGTGTATTTGCTGAGTTTGATGAGGGGAAACTAAAAGCTCACAGCTCTGCTCCACTGGTCCGGAAACCTATTCCTCTGGCTATGGGAATTATGATGACTGCTGAACAGTTGAACTGTCCCTTTAAGAAATCCCCACCATTTTTTAATGGACTGTCTTCCCCCCTCGTGAAGTGCAGCACAACTTAAAAGAATTTTTCAGAAGCCCTTGGACATGGAAGACAGCGATGATAACTTCTATTTCCTATCATTCACCATTCATAAGCAAAAAATGATCCGTTAATGAGCTCTGCTGCCGTCACAGGTGACAGCAGTAATGTGGTTATTGTCACAAAATCCAAAGGCAAAACCAACCATGGCTCCGGGCCAATTTGTGTTTGAGACCCCTGACCTGGCCTTTCCTTTTAATCAAAAAGCAATTAAATTACTTTGTACAGCATGGGACCTTTAATCCTTTCAACATAGGTGCTTCCCTCTTTTCTTCCAGTCCGCTCAGCTCTGGTGGCTGTGACTGCTCACGTTTTCTGTTTGTTCTAACCAAACGTCTGTTGCTGCTTCTTGCATAAGGTTTAGATTAATTTCCTCCTCCTCCTCCTCCTCCAAAGATCTACATCCCTATTAAATGTAAAAACCTTTTAACTAAGAAGAGAGGCAGATGCCGTATTTTTGTGTTGCTTCTCTGAAGTTTTCCAGGCAGGAAAAACTGCTCACATAACCCCCCAGATATGACAGACAGCTGCCCACGCTCCGCAGCTGCATCATTATCCTACATACTCTATTGCACCTTTTGGTATAATGTGATGCAGAACTGGATAGAATAACTACATGAAGGCATGCTTCCTTAAAAAAAATATCTATCTATTTAATTGGGAGAAGGCAGGATCATGAATTATCTATGGTGTAGAACGGTAATCAAACCCTCCCGGTAGTGCCTCATTGTTGTCTAGTAATATAAAACTGGAGCCCCACACAAGGAAATATTCATTGTTTGGGTCCATTTGATGGGGAATTGTCACAGATGCCAGCAGCAAAGAAACAGGAAAAGCCAGTTTGACACTTCTTCCTGTTAGCAGCGTTGCTGCAGCCGCAGGGTGTTTCATCCTCTCTCTTATTTGAAATAGGGAAGAGAATGTCAATAGTTAAGTGTTTGGTTCTTTAGTACCTCCCCTGTCCAAGGTGAACAGGGTGGATACATTCTGTGTTAACTACAAGTTCAGGGTTTTTTTAAACAAGTGTTTTTTTGTTGTTGTTTTTTTACACAGGAGTGTACAAACCAGAACCTTTGGGGGACATGTGGTGGGCCCTGCTCTCCACCGGCATCCTGTTCCTCTACCACTTCCTGTTCTTGCAAGTTCTGGGCCTGGTAAGATGGAGCCCTCTGCTGGGCCTGCAGGATACGTCTTTATGCAAAGTACACAGCTGCAGTAAATCTCAGCTGTAGCCGCACATTATCACTCCTACCACCGCGTCTATTTAAATGAAAACGGAAAGGTCATTTATTCAAACATGCCAGTGTGATCAACAGGATTAATGTCAAAGAAAGACATTTGTGAAGCTTAATAAATATAATAATAAAGATTTTGGTTAACACTATACTTGATACTTTCTACTATCAATATTAAAAGAGATGGCGGAAAAATTACCTATATAGATATATAAACATACAAACACACCTACACACCTTGATACACACATCCTAACTGGTTGGTATTAGTACCATGTAAGAAAAGCAGGACAACAATGGAACAGTTTTTTTTATATGCACACAAAGTAGAATGGGATATCAAACTCTTATTTTGTGTCTTAAATTTTATGTTATGGTTTTATATGAAACCTTTTACTGAAACGCATTTTTAAAAGAAAGACTAATACTCAAAGGTTAGGTATAGGTAGGTATAAATTTTTACAGTATATTCTGATGGCTGCTCCTAAAGCTCAAAAGTTGTCAAGATTTACTGTGGTTCACCTTCATATAGTTTATTGAAATACAGAGAAATTCACATAAAGAACTGTTCCACTCAACTGGAAAAACACACACACACACACATATGTGTGTATGTATATATAGTTGGAAAGCGCAGCTTCTCAGCCTCAGGATCTGTTAAAGCTTCTTCAAATACCAATACCACTAACAGTCTTTACAATCACTGTATATTGAAAAACAGTGAAGCGAAGTGGAGTCCCCAGCAACAACAGCAGCTCGATGAATATGAGCCACGTGTGACAGACATTTTCCCATCTGTGACATCTAAACGGGCCCATGCTCCCTGTCCAGCATCAGATTAACGCCATGCTAATGGAAACACAAGGCGTACAGTAGAGCCAGAAAGTTAGATTGCGTTTCTGTCATTTTTTCCACCATCTGCACATTATAAAAACTGTAAAGCTATAAAACTCTAAATTAGGTTTAGAGCACAGGTTTTGGACATTTTGCAGGCCAAGGACCTCATCATAGCTGATGGAGAAATGGAACAGGACAACCTACTACATATATTGTCTAAACCCTGTGTTGAAAATCTCTGTTCTAGAGACATCAAGTGATAAAATGATGTGATCACTCAGCAAGGATTAACTATAAACACATCCTTCAGTCAATTTATTTAGGGATTTAGTTTTCTAGAGCAGAAATAAATGATAATGAAGATATAAATATGAATGAAGACGTATAGGGTGAAGTCGACTGTGCTGAAAACTCATTATCCAACTGGCTAGTACTTATTTTTGTAATGGGACTTGTATTAAATCAGCTGGTGTCCGTGTTCCAGGCGACCGAGGTCAACCTCAACAACATGCTGTGCCCAGCCGTGTCCGATCCCTTCTACGGGCCATGGTACCGGGTGTGGGCGACGGGCCACCAGACCATGCTGACCCTGGTCCACGGGAAGGTGCTCACGCTGCTCTCGCAACAAACGGCCCCCGTCTGCAGGAACCTGCTGGACGCCCTCCGGCTGCGCAGCAAGAAAGTCGACTGAATGTCCACAAAGACGCGCACAGAACCCAGCCTTTCACTCTGAAATGCCTGCTCTTCGTGGAGATCCGCATATATATATTTTTTTTAAATCAACTTTTTAAAGCTTCTTTTAAGACTTTTAAGTTCGTCACATAACGTGAGCATTTCAGGGTCAGTGAATTAATGTGTCATTCTTTTTAGTGTTTGTAGTTGGCTTACACACACACACACAGAACCTGCATGCACAAGCATAATAGGCATTTTAAAGGTACAGTCTGTCGTTTCTGGCGACATCTAGTGGCCAGTTTGAAGATTTTCAACCAACAGAGTACTGCTAGGGAATTTCAGAGAAGCTTTGAATGGCCGTCTCTAGAGCCCTTTGTCTTGGCTATTATAGATGTGATGGTGCCACATGGTGAGCTTCACAGAGGGGGGCTAACTCTGCTGGTAGATACAAATGGATCAATCCAAGGTAATAAAAACACAATTGTAATTGTGATTGACATCTATTTATTTTTATTACTATCTATTTAAAACATACTTATATCATTATATTCCATTTCTGCCAAGCTTATTCTGCTAGATGCTGTTAAATGTCACTAAACTGTACACACTGTACCTTTAAGTTTTGTAGTTAGCGTTGTAGAATTGGCCACATTTTGCCTTTTTTTTTTTTTCTTCTTCTTGTTTTGGGGAAGTTCCGATAAATGCATAAGTTAATATGAGGGAGATGACTTTATTTCTCAAGTCGCCTTTTTTGTAATTGTAAACTTTTAAGGACAAAAAAAAGGAATCACCCAAATCTCACGACAGGCGTGCAACTGTTACACTTTTCAGTTCTCCACGATAGTAACATCAGATCATATATTAGTGGCTACAGCTGCCATTTTTATTTGTCTAAAGTTAAGTTCGAAACAGATTGTAAATGTGAGCTATTGTAAAAGTTATTGCTTGTTATAGTCTGGGGATTTTTTTGTGTGACATGTATGATCACCTCTTTGTTGTCATGACTGAAAGTGTCTATATTTATGGTGTCGCTCTGTTCCTGCTCTACACATGTACAGGTTAGACAAAAAAAAAAAAGAAAACACACATTATTGTAAGTGTCTTTTTCCGTTTCTGCCTCCCGCCTCCAGCCCGTTTTAGATCATTCCAGTTGCGATAATCAGGGGACACGAGGACGTATCATTGTGCTGAGATGAATGAGAATTTATGGAGGTTACACTGGGGGTGTTATGACCTCTGCCGAAGAGGTTGTGTTTTTGTCTGTTATTTTATTGTTCTATATTAGACCATGTACACTGAGGTATGAACGTCAGTGGTTGTTGGGATGAATGTGAAGCCAGGATGGAGCAGATCTTGACAATTATGTATCTGGGCTGGAATCGTATGCATCATGACACTTGAACAGATTTTGTTTTTTTTCCTAGTTTTTGGCTTGATCCTCAAGTTATTCTTATAAGACATCCTGATCCATTCACTCCACAGCTACAACTGTAACGAATCACACTCTCTGTTTCGTATGAGAAACTCATCCGATGAGCTGCATGAAGTCACTTTGGGTCATTTATTGACTACCCATTGGAAAGAAAGTATTAACTATTAACATTGATAATTGGAATATGTCTGTCATGGTCTGTATCATTTCAAGCGTGAGTGATGTGTGTATCGTACTGTTCTTTAGCATATACTGTACTTCACTGTAAAGAAGGGATAAGACAAACTTTTTGTCTTTTTGTTTTTGTATTTCTATCAGTTTGAGTGTATGTACTGTATTGACAATAAAAGTGATTTCAGTTGGTGAAAGTCTTCATTGTGTATTTTCTACAGAATATATGAATGATAAAAATATCTGATACTTAAAATATATCAAATGTTCAAATAAAAAAACAGGGTACTGGTTGCAGTAGCATATGAGACAGATATGACCCTTTATTACCTGGCAAACTTTTTCATTTAACAATCCGGCCTGTCAGCGAATCCTAAAGCCTGACACATGACTCCTGCTTCCCTACTGGAGGTCTGAGGTTTGCTGCTGTCGGCGAGGCCAGACGGGGTGAAGAGCTTTAAGCGCAGCGTATCGACCGGAGGGAGCTCAAGGCCCGCGGCTGCTGATGGTTGCGGGCAGCCGAGAGGACGAGGGGTCGATGGGAAACCGCCGCGCTCAGGTTGCTGTTCTTCTCTTCAAGTGCAACGTGGAGATGCAACAATTAGTGGAGGGACTGGTCCTAAACAAAGGCTAAAGGCTTTCCTAAATTGACTAAAATTGAAAAGGAAAAACTTGAAATAAGCTAAATTATCTGCCAGTAGAATAACACAATTAGACTCAAAATTGGACTCATTCTAGGAAAAAGAAGAGATTTTCACTGGATGAGATTTCAGTTTTTGAAGTGTGTAGTAAATTGTCACAAGGAGTTCTGAGCCTACAAAGACGTTTTTACGTGGTAAGGATACTAAAAGATGAAGACTGCTTGCAATAGTAATAATTGAATACACATGAATGAAATTCTTCACATCTTGTAACACAGATGGTTTATATTTTAATATAAATCTACTTGAGGGAAAACAAAGTAACATGAAATATGAGTCATGCAGAATAGACTCAGTAATCGATACAGTTTCCTGTTATTGTCTCCGACCCCTGTAAATGACTTATTACACATCTGTACAACAGCGGTACACTTATGTTTAATTGTGAAATTACTACATTTTATTCAAAACAAGACCAGACTGACCCAAATCAGAAGGAAAAAAAACAGAAATGAGCAAAATCAGCAAGGTTCAATAAGATAAGAGTTAAAAGATCAGTTATTTGTCCATAAAATCATTATATTCACACTGAGAATTATCACAGAATATGAAGAACATATTCTGTAAGATGTATAAAAAGGAGATCATAAAGAACCACATTAAATAATCGCACAATGAAATCCTAAATACGCACATGGAAGAAATGTAAGAGGTACATTTAGGAAAAACATTTATGTATGATAAATGAAATGTGAAATGTCAGCCCAAATCTAAATTAAATATTGTTTTGATGACATGGATTTTGACAATAAATATATATTGATACTGTATTGTATTCATCCTACATATAAAAAACACTTTATTTATTGTTGTAGCTGAGGTTTTTACATATATGCATAAAACTCCTGTATCAGGGAGTTTGGGATTTTAAGAGGTTAATGTTAATAAACTGATCATTTTAGTTCTTTAGTAAGAAAAAGAATTTATGAAGGGAAAAAATGTAAGCTGATGATGACAAATAATTAACTTGTGATTTTTTCCCCTCATGTGTAAATTTCCTGTGAGCTGTCAGCGCCGTTGTTGTGGAGCTGGCAGATCTTCTCACCCATCGGTATCGTTTAACTCACACAGACCAAATCTCCGGGGGGAGTAAAGTAAAGCGCTGCTCGGGTTCGACCACGGCCCGGCGCTGGCTGCGGCCTCTCAGATGTCACAGCGTGTCCAGCCCCGGAATATCATGTGACGGGTATTTTCAGACACACCTTGCCCAGTTGCTTTTGGAGACACATCTCACATCTTTGATACCGACACGACCACGCGTTCACATGTCAGCGAGCAAACCAGAAGTTGATGGGGTTTGCCCCAGTTGTCATGAATGGGCGAAATAACATATTATTATGAAGTGCTTTTCAGGAACAAAGAGCCCCCTTGTTGGGTTTTATGCAATACATTTTGGAAAGGATGTTTATAGTCTGAGTTTGGGCCGAGCACTCACAGTCACCGGAGCCAGAAAGGCCTAATTTAGCCCACAGCCATGGCATGTGCCCCGCATGCTTTATCTGTGCTCCAGGCGTCAGAAAGTATGCGGCGCCTGAGGGAAAAAGCACTGATCACACATTATTTGAGGAGGACAGTGTTTGACAGGAGTGTAGAACATGCATCATGAGACATAAAGAGTCAGTTCACGAATCATTAAATCATTTAAACAGTATGTTCTCTTATATTAACAGATACCAGATTAATGCCATCTGATGAATTGTAGAGAAATTGAACTGCCTGCACCATCACAAATAAATGACTCGGTTCATGAATTATTTTTACAGTAAATGCACATAGTTATTCAATTTTCCATTTAATTAATTACACGTATTTGTGTATGTTTTGCACATAAATGCTTAATTTTTGGATTTTCCATGTTAAATGTATTTATTTATATATTCATTCCCCCCGTTTATTTCTCTCTGCATTTCCACCTCCGTGTCTAAAATGGAAAATCAAATTTGAATTTAATGGAATTCATGTGTAAAGTGGAAAAAATTTACACAAATAGGAATCAAGTATGATAATGGGATATAAAGTATTTTTTTTTTTTACATTCTGTCATTGTTCTACCTATGGAGGGAATTATAATTAGAATAAATGATTCTCCTTTTTTCCAGGCACCCCTTGGAACCCCTTAAGGGCCCCTGAGTTTTTCTGTGAGGGGAAAAATATAATTTTGCTGTTCATATTTCACCAGTTTTGGGGTGCAGTTGCAGTGGAGTAATAGTAACTAAAAGAGGGAAATTAACAAATTTGACTTTTTTTTTTTTTGGAAGGAGCTGTAGGTTTGAGCTTTGTCTCCAATCGCTTACGTTGAAAAAACCTGAGTAATGATGACAGAGGAAAACCTTTCACCTCACTGTTGTTTTATGAGACTTGAAATATTTATTTAAGGATAATTGATTGGTTATTTTCAGGACCTGTATTTGACTCACTCCTGACGTACTGTATAATGTGTATATATTGCCCTCATCTGTGGATGTGTGTGCTTAAAGAAAATAGAATGACACATTTTCTCTTTTCAGTTGATTTTGTATTTTTTATTGAATAAATGATTTTAAAAGGTAATAACAATGTTTAAAACTACATTATCTTCACAGCCATTGCTTACATACTCAGATAACCCACCTATATATATTCTTTCAATCTTCCCCGCCACCCCTCCCCCCCATTTTTCTTTTGCAATTTTTTTTTGTATGTTTGCTTTTTTTTCTCTTCTTTTGGAGTCATACTATCATAATAAAATGCCCATTTCAAGTCTTGTCACACTAACAGCAATTCAATAGGAAAGGAGGAAGGGTCTAGCTCTACAGGAGATGGATTTTTAAGTTCCCAGTTCATATTTTTCCATCAACATTTTCAAGTTACTAAAGCAGAGAAAGAAAGTTCCAAAAAAAAAAAAAAAAAAATCGAACGGAAAAGAAATAAAAGTTGGTATGAGGAGTTACACCAGGCAACCCTCCCAGCCCATCAGGCCACTGCAACAGAAAAAAGTCATTTTGTACAGTGACACGTCTTAGAAGTCAGTGTCTCAAAAATTCAGAACATAGAAAACCACTAAAATAATTTTCAAACTAGATCCAAAATATTCTTTTGAAAAGAATTTATTTTGATGTACAAAAACAGTCATTTTCTTTTTTTTTTTTTTATTTGCTTTTATAGTTTTTTTTATAATAAAAAAAAGTTTCAAACACAAGTTTATTGTAGTTCTTATTTCATTTGTCATTATTATTATTGATTCATTTCTTCTTTTTTTCTTTTTTTAAATTATTCATCTATCAGTGCGATTGTATACCAGTGCAGCTACTGGGTCCAGAGTAAAGAAAACAGGCTTTTTCATCTTTAATGGCATAAAAAATAAGGAAAAATCCATCTTTTATACAAAGTATAACTGCTGGTCTTTAGGGAAAAAAACATTTATAAACCCATAAAGCTAGGAGGCACACCATGGGATTTTCATTTTTGTAAAATTATAGCAATAATAATACTAACACTACTACTAATAATAATAATAATAAACAAAACAAGTAACAACAATTTGCAACCATTTTAAACCATCTTTGACGCCATGAACGGCTTCAGAGATCGATTCAATGACAATTCATTGAAAGAGTGGGTTGCTCAATAAGTCAAGACAGTTGAGAAATCGCACACACGAGAGAAAAGAAAAAAAAAAAGACAAAAAACATTTTTTTTTGTCAATTGCAGGGGTGTTTTTTGGAAGGACAGGAAGCCAGGCCTGTAGAGCAGCATTTGGGCATGGCCGCTGGCATCTTTGGTTCAGTCGCACATACGAAGGTAACACGAGCTCGAGCATTCCACGGCGTTTGAGAATGACGCAAGGAATGCCGAGGCTGAACTCTGAACCCTGGTATGGAACCAAAACACACGATCTGCTACAACAAACTACAGAAAAAGGTCGTTCCGTCATATCCCATGAGGTATCGGTGCTGCTTTTTTTTTTTCTTTTGAACAGCTGATCAGTACTGAAGCAGAAATAAAAACGTCATGCATGCTCCCGGTACAGGAGACGCTCGCCTTTTGCGGCTCAGGACCTTTTCTGCCGGGTTTCGAACGGAAACGAACAAAGCCAAACGGATTCAGCAACTGGAGGAAAAACGGAGGATGTGCTCTGGGAAAAAAAAATTTAAAAAAAAAAAAAAAAGCAACATCCGACCTTCCGAGGAGAGGCAACGACCGACTACTACAGCCACCATCTACCTAACCGCGCACACACTTCACACATCAACAAACGAGGCCATGAGGTTGGGCCACAGTGTGGGGGGGAGTAATCGAGGGGGAGGAGGTATAACGTGTGACTTCTTGTCCTTTCAAACCTGCAGCGGTGTTGACTTGCACTGGTAGGAAAACCAAAAAAAAACTAAAAACAACAGAAAAAACACCTGTTGAACAGATCTGCATATATCAAGGATAGTAAAGGTAACACATGTAGGATTTTCTCTTCACATATCGCCGTTAAATTGCAATAACGACCACTGACAGTACATTCCATAGCCCCTATGATGTGATTGCTGCCGGGACTTTTCATTCTTGCCGTATATGTGAAAGTATCCGTTTTTCCCATAGGGAACTGATCCCCCCCAAAAAAAAAAAAATCATCACACACACTGGACATGAGAGGTGGGAGCTACTGTGTGTCGGTGACAGCCACATCCTTCAAGATTAAAAAATGTGCCGTCATGACCAATTTCACAGCAATACGCTTAAAGAGAAAATCTTACGTGTAGCATCTTTAAGTATGATATGATCGATGAGTCCGCATGACCAGTCACGAGATGTGACCACCCCAATATGAGGTCCGATAGCACCATATTTGTCTTTTAAATCTCTTAATGGTTAATAAGAGTGTCTAAGCCATAGATCAAGCATATCATGGATAAAACCATAGGTCTCATACTCATACATACATGCAACTTAATACATTGCATGTGTATACAAAGACAGATATGTAAAAGAGCATGGTCAATTTGGTTTTGCAGCAGAGAAAATTCAGGTTGTGCTGTGTTAAATGGACCAGGAAATGAATGCCTGACTGTTCCCCTTTGAAATGTCATGAAGTGTGTGTAGTGTATATTTCCAGAGGCGTGAAATTGTCTTCCCGTGGCTTTGAAAATGACGCCACAGTGCGCCAAATTATTTTGAAAAGAATGTGTTTGTGAAGAGGCCTCCTTTTTCTTTCTTTTTTTTTTATTAAAATGAAACGTATGGAGGAGCAGCAGCTGAGTAAAGACGTGAGCAAACACGAGGCCCCGGTATGTCTGAAAGAATTCGCAGTAGCGTTCAAGTGAGGAAGAACACCGTCGGAGGCCCCCTCCCGCCCTGTGGTGTGAAGGTGGAGCCACGGGACAGCGGAACAGTCAGGAGCAGCATCTACTGGCCCATCGCTTATTTAATCATTCATTTTAAGGCAACACAACGTAAATCTGGGTCATTTCGGGTTACTGTGGATGGAGTGCCAAAAGCCCTTGACATTTTTGCATAAAGAAAAAAAATAACCTGTCAGTTAGTAAAGGCTGTTACAAAGAAAAGCTGTTGGTCAAGTAACCTCTCGAAAAAATTCCAGTTAGCAAAACCCAACCCGAGACAAGCGGACGAGTGGTGAGGTCCTCGTCGGTTCAAAACATTCTGAAGAGTATATCCGACTGGCCTAGTGTGTGTGTGTGTGTGTATGTGTGCAGATGTGACTCACGAGTACTATGTAAGATGGGAAATGGCTTCTTAAGTCCGTACAAAGCTCTGGTGTTTTATTTGTAGACTTCAACGGGAAGCCGCCGCCACCGCTGCCAACCCTGTGTAGAGATTCCCGTCAAGCCAATTTGCTTGTCTGTGCTAAACAGCTGACATAACAGACCGCATATCAAAACATTTCCTGCACCAGGGACGGGCAGATCAAACAGGATCTCGGTGAACAGCAGCGCGGCTCCCGACAGATAAACCCACCGACTCGTTCCAGGATCCAAAAAGCACAATGACATGCGGGCCGAGATTGTGCGTCAAGTGGCGTGTCTTCATTCAAAAATGACTACTTCGATACATCAAATATCAATGGATAGCTATAATCCGAAAAGGGCAAGACAATGACTCCAATACACGAGGCAATATACACAAGACATCAGACAGATGGCTGAAAACCCGCCGGGTTGGGCGAGTATTCAGTGACACAGCCTGCGCCCGAGGCTGGCTGGTGTGGGTTTTGCATTCAGAGGTCGAACACCCCAAATATGTTAAAAGTGGCACCGAATGCAAACACTTCAAGCCAAACAACTGACCACTCTTACAAAGTGTGGAATAAAAAGAGAATATGGCTTTAAGTAGTTATAGCATGTCCCTGTCGAGTGACTCCCTGCCAGTAAACTCAGAAACAAACACACTGGTAATTTCAATGAAAGCATTTGAAAGCATGCAACTTACTTTTTTCTTTTTTTTTTTTTTTCTCTGGGAACCTGTCGTTAACGGCTGCTCCCCCTCTCCAATGCGGGGAGCTCAGACCCATTTTTACAAAGATAATTAACAAATCACCTGCACGGACGTGATTATCCTCAGACACAATGGCTTCCTCCGCAGTTACCGTATATTTGGGGGAAGAAAAAAAAAGTTAAGAGGGGGGAAAAAAAAAAAATGAGGGGACAAAGCTGTGAGCTTTCGCCAAACAAACGCAGTTCAAGATTTACAGGTTCAACCACAAAACACTACAAGTTTTCCAAAAACAGTCTCTGTGGGGAATATTCAGGTTAAATCCAATTTCTAATTTAGTCTACTGGGTGTCATCTCGTGGCAGACCAATGTCTATATCCATACACAGAAATACACACACATGATTGTGAGCTCAAACAATACACACAACCAGCAGACGCTGGCCAAAGGGGCATCACAATCCTACAATCTATACTTTGGAGTATACGGTATCCCAGTAAATATAGTTCCAACTACAACACTACAGTTCACAAGGCTAAAACCACCTCACCAGTCAAGCTTTATTTATTTTTTTTTCCTTTTGAGAGAGAGAGAGAGAGGAATCATAACAGAGACGACACAGCCTTTGAGAACTGCGGTTGCCTTGCTACATGGTATACATATCTGGATAGTACTATAAAGAAAAGCTGGGGTAAGAATGGGCTTAGTAAATGTAAAATTGTAGCAAAGCCTAAACAATATAAGCGCAAGACTAATCCACTGTAAGAGACTTCCTTCCATCCACAGAATCAAACACCTGATTAGGTTTTGCTGAAAAGATTAATAAAATCTAGTATTTGTTTAAATTTTCAAAAATATGAATGAAGGGGATTATAGATATAGGTGTGTATATATATATATATATACGGGTATATATATATATATATATATATTTATATATATGCTGCAAAAAATTAACCAAAGGCAAAGAAAACGAAAAGTGTGGATTTCTTGCCATAATCAAATGATGCTTCGTTGCCACCCGTTGCCATGTCAACGTCTGGGAGACGGCAGGCATGGCAACGGAAACTATCATCATAAAATGGTACAGTAGTAGAAATAGCTAGACCAGGAGGGGGTGGGCTCTCCTGGGAAGAGGTCCGCGGAGAGGTCCAATGATTGGTCATGCGGCTCGCTGTCAGGAATAATGGTTGTAGGGTGGTAGAGGGTGCCCAATGCCGTTCTGGTACTGGTGGTGCTGGCGGTGGGCGATGTACTCTGCATAACCCATTGTCATCTTCTCGCTACGGTACCTAGCGACGAGAACAGACATGTTGGTGAGGGCTAGGTTGACCCCCCCCCCGCCGCTCCATCAGCCACTGCCTGCACAGGGACGTGTGACCCGGTACAGTTCACGTTAGTTTATGAAGGATGAGTCAATACTAGACTTTGGATGCTTCGTTGGAACAACAAACATTCTTATGGATTTTTTTGTCTTTTTAAAGGGGAAGTATCATGCACCTCTTTATTTATTTTACACCGGCTGACTTAAAGACCCCAGATGACTTCTGATAAGTCCACTCTGTTCTGATTGCTCAGCTTCAGGAAGCTGCCTGCATACAAACAGTAGCAGCAAGAGCTCACTACTCACTGTAAAACGCTGATGTTAAACACAGTCATGTTACTGCAAACAATTCAAGTTACAGTTGATTTCTGTATATTTTACAATAAATCATAGTCAAAGTACTAGTGTATTATGATACAAAAAATTACCCGTTTCAAATACATATAAGTTAAATTACAATGTTTAATTGACTTTTTAGTTTACAGTTACTCACCCAATACTGTAAATAAAACTACAATCACAATACTTCATACTAATTCACTGTATTTTTTGTTACAGAACTACTGTAAGGTACAGTCCTTCTACTGTAAAGGAAAACAAATACAGTTACTTTCTGGTTAATTGCTGCCAGTTTCAAGATAATGTTTTTACAAAGCTCTTCCTTTTTCTTTGCTAAAATTGTCAAGTCTCACATTAATCATGGGTTTGGGTCCAAATCTGATCAGAAATATACAAGTGGACAATGTGAACAAGCCGTAGAACAACCTTTGGTACCAAGTAGTATTTTACATACACTTTCCTCATGTTTTTAACCTAGACTAAGCTTAACATTCATAAAACCTTCATAACAGTCTATCAATAGCAAAATGATATAGAGCATGTTTCCCCTTTAAGAAACTTGATTGAGGTGTGTAGTAAACAAAAATAATAACCTCTGACGTATTACTGTATCAGCATGTCTGGAAAACATGTTAATATAGCGAGTTATCGTCTTACCTGGTTAACTTAATGGTCTTCCTGAAGTCATTTGTGATGGGAGCTTTGTAACCTCCCTTTCGTAGTAAGGAATCTATGGTTTGAATGTGGTCCCAACCTACATTAAAAAAGAGGTTAGTAATAGACATAGTTCATGCATATTTTATTTAAAGTTTATAAAGATGGCTTGACTGTGAAAAAAAAAGGGGAAAAAAGGCTGTCACCTTGCTCCTTTGCAACCTCTGGTAGGTAGGTGGCGGTGCGCTTTGATCCTTTTTCATTGAAAAACTCTATCCTAATACCGTGAACACCCACCTAGGATTCAGGACAGGAATGAAAAATTTAATATTGTATTTTTAACTCCACACATCTCTCTAAACATTTCCTTTTAGTACATAAGATTTAACCTCCAAACAACTACAGCAACATTCTACTCCATGTATGCTTTCAGGTGCCATACAAGAAAAAACTAAATGGAATAGGGTCACATGTGAGTGGGCATTTAAGATGCTGTGAGGCTCTTAAATTTTCAATGGAAATGTTGTTTTTTTTCTTACCTCCCAGTCAAGGTAATCACCGACGTCTTCAAAGTTGGTGAGAAGAGACACTGAGCAGAAGAGGCGAGGCAGCTCATCCCTTGTCATGGGGGGGAAGCGGCTGTCTTTAAGGGCACTGCGGACACACAAGCATAAAACAAAACACAGAACAGTCATCACTCGAGTATTTAAAGAGGGCCCATAGGTAGACTGCTGTAGGGTTGGAAAATGTCCGACTTCTAAACACTGAGGCGTGGTCACGGCGTGAACATGGCTGCCGACAGCAGCGCTGATATTGATCTGTACACAATATCTACACGTCCTAGTCCTACATTAGAAGCTGTGCGTGTTTACATGTATACGACACGTCAGCTGTGTCTTACCCTCAGGTCATGATCGGCTGAGAGAGGAAAAACACACCAGGTGTTTACAGAGGACCCGTTTGTATGAAGAGACTGACTCAGAGTCCAGTCTGCAAATTGACGTAACTACTAACAGCATAAAAGTACCAGAAAGATTTAGTTGTAGATCCACACACACGCCTCTGTTAGATGAGTCATGTGAGGGTTTAGATGACATTTAATATCAGCGAGTATTGTAGTAAATATTGAATTCCTAACTGGATCACATGTCCACAAAAGGCAAGTAGTGTCGGGGTCAAGAAGACCAGCAGATGACACATGTTGTTGACCCAATTAGATTACCCGCCAATTTGAGTTTAACCTGTGTCACACACTGTGTTGGTCTGGTGTATCAGAGTATAAAACAGCCCAATACGACGACTCTTTATTATCAAAGATTTACATTTCTTAAAAGTAAACATCTTTACAATAATCCACACATTACAGTTATAGCATATATAGTTATCAATACATCCGATTAATGCTGGTGCCCATCGTCTTGATTTTAATAGAAGTTATTTTAGCAGCTACATAAACTATTGTTATAAACAAAGTGTGATGCTACACTACAGTTTGGTGCTGTATTCTTGACTCACAGTTAGAGCTTGCTACACAAATTAAACAAAGAAAACAAAAGAAATCATAAATATGAATGAAGGTTTTTGCAGTCATGCAGAATTCTCCTGTGAGGGCAAGTCCTGCGAGGATTCAATATGCTGCATCACTATTGCTGCTCCGTCACAGCACATGTCTACAGATTTGATATATATATATAAACAAAATAAGTCCACGTTGTTGCTCACCTGGTAAGGGTGTACTCCCTGAGTCCTGAGTGCAGATTCATGGCAGAAAATGTACCTATACAACCCCTCAACCGCTTGTCTCTGCCTATTTTCCATGTGACAAACAGCGGGCTGAAAAGCAAGAAAGAACAAGAGACCAGGTTAAAGCGGCAAATCCACTTTAATAATGGGCACACCAGATGTTGACTGAATATATATATATATATATATACACACACACACACACACACACACACGCACACAAATACACCAGATTATCAAATTAAGCACAGAGACGTAAAAGTTGGATAACACCATATATCATGCTACTGATTCTGAATGTTTCTTATCCACACTTGATAGAAGTAATGTCTTAATAGATCAGCTTTCATCAAAGACTGCAGGATTTTGCTCATAGTGTTTTGTCATCTGTGTACATCTGATTGAATAAGCAGTTTTTTTTTTAATTAAATCAATAACTTTCTAGCTTTCATGGAATTCAAAATGATGAAACAGAGCAGCCTGTAAAAAAAGTGCCTTCAGGACGAACACTGATCACATGAAGATACCCAAGTGGTCATATACAAACATTCATAGAGAATTTGTTATTAAAGCTGTAGCGATTAATTGATTAGTTAACAACTGTTAAATCAAGTAAATAGTTGATTCATTGGTTTGAGTAATTTGTATTTCCCCCCCTTCAAATTCCCTGATTCCAGCTACATAATGTGACTATTGTTTCTACAGTCATCTATGACAGAAAACTAATCTTAAGTAGTAGATTGTTGGGCAGGACAAAACAATGGGAAAGACATAAGACACAACTTGTCTTATATAATGGAAAGTTTCAGCATTTCTGACATTTCATGGTCCAAACAACAAATCAAGAAAACAATCCACAGATCAAGGAAAACAATTAACTGAAACTCTAATAATTATTTATGAATAAAATGTGGTAATGGTTGTCACTTAAATGCTGCATTAGAGGATTTCTGATAATTGCAGAATACATGATGGTATGTTTCAGACAAACAGATCCAGATTTGTGTCTGGCTGGACAGACACACTTTAATTTTCATGAAGACTGCTATTTCTGCCACATAAGCTTCTTCTTCTGTGTAAGCTTCTAACTTACACAGAAATCAGCATTGATTGTGCATTGTGCTGCGTTCACAGAGGTTGACCACATCCACTGTGACACTACCAGAGCACTGCTGCTGCCCTTTACACCCCTCAGTAAATGGAAACTGTCCTTTACAGCTTCGCTGTATCAAGTCAAACATGGTTGGATTTACTGGCTCTTACACAACACCATTTTGCCCTCATGCCGCATACCTTTGCAGAGATTTTATTTCCCTAAAATACGAACCAGTCCAAAATTTTAGAGCACTGCTTAAACCAAAATTCAGCACAACAAATTCATACCATCCCAACTTGTGTCACTGATTATTTTACATGCTTTAGATGCTTTCTTGTACTGTTGGAATCTAAGACACATGCAGAGAATGTTTTCTACATTTCTTCTTTTTTTTAAATTCAATGTGACACCTTCTTAACGGGGGTATAGTTACAGCATAGCTCCTGCCCTCTGCCACTTCACTCATTGAAACAGAATGTCTTATTATTTTTTTTAAAGGGGAGGTAAGACATAGTTGTATTTTCAGTAAAGAAACTTTACCAGCACCAATGCTGGTATGATGGTTCATTTGAGTTACAAATCCTATACTCTTTGAAATTAAAAAAAAAGGCTTTGAAAACCTAATCTTACAAAAAGAAACACAAGACATTTACCCTTTAAACAAGTCTTGAATTTTATTTTTAGCTTCTTCACATATAAAAACAGCTGCTTTACAAAAAAAAACTGCCAAAGTCAAAGTTCAGATTCAATGAGGCAGCAATAACTGAAACCAAATGGTAAATTACAAAGAAACAAAAACATTACAGCTATAGTAAATAGTTGCGAGTAGTTTAATAAAAATGGTGACTACCGTTGACTTTAACGTTGTACAGAAATTTCAGTCAACAGGAAAACCTTTGCAAGGTAACTGTCCTGTCCCCTTATTTTTCACCTTTCCTGGATTTGGATTTGGTCCAACTCTGGTGTCTTTAGGCGTTCTTTAGGCGTTCTCTCACGATGCGTCGACCGGAGTAGAGGTTGATGTAGAAAAGAAGAGATTGCTAATATTCATTATTATGGTAGCACAATAACAAGGTATATTTAATGAGCTAAAATGATTGCTAGCTGGTGGATTGCGCTCAAATTCAAAACTGAAATTTTTGTTAGCATTAGCTACAAAATGAAAGTACAAAAAGCTTACAATATACAACGACTATGCTAGCTAGCATGAGAATACAAAGATAGCCAATAACGTTCAGCAGCAATATCAACTTATACAACCATTAGAGATAAATTATTACATTTGCTAGCTAAATGTTAGTGACTAGTTATGCCAACGTTACCTGAAGTGGCGCTGGCAAGCTGTGGCGGTCCATTAGCGTTGCAGGCAAAACGAAGCAAAATGATTCCTGTTGTGCAAGTTATGCTGGAATATTCATTGAATTTGATGTGTTGGCAGTCTTGTACAGACACATACAAACTCAGACAGAAAAAAAAACGACGCCCTTTCTCAAAGTGACTCACAATTTGGGTACACCAACTTGTTTAAACTTGGTATTTTGGGATCACTGTATCCAAACATTGTCACAAACGCGTGACAGGCTGGCCGCCGCCGTCTTTTTTTTTTTTTTTTTATTTCCAGAGCGCCGCGTCTACGTCAAATGTTGTTGTTGTTGTTCAGAGCGTTTCGATAATTCAGTCTGACAACGCCTCCGAGCAAAGGACACGTTAAGGACATCATGGAGCAAAAGTACGACTTCTCCCCAAACTGATGACGTTTTTTCCATTCCATGTGCTGGCCGGGTCACAGTGAAGGTTAGGCCTCGTCCTAATATTCATCCTTAAAGACTGAGGATGTGTACAAGATCCTGCTATGCAACACACTACTATATTTACTATATTGTAAGAATGAAACATCACATATTGCCCTAATAGACTATGTCATGTACACTGCTCTCTGCTAATCAGCCATACTTTAGAGGCAAAGGGTGTTTGATCAATGATGCAAAATCATTGGATTAACTGAAATCTCAATTTACTAATCATTATAGTAAGCCATTAAGTGTATTACATACAGGGTAATAATGTGGTAAAACAAAAAGAATGATAGGCTAAATGTACACACCAGCGATTAATGTCCAGTTCTTTGTTCAATAAAAAAAATAAATAAAAGGTTGTGAGCTTTACACTTTACTGGTCGAAGAAATGCATTTGCCCATGTAACATGGGGTTTGACAAAAAGCTGTCTCAGACCTGATTAGACATTTGAAGCTCCAACACCCTCTTGCAGTGAAGCACTTATCTTGATTACACAGATGACGTTATGTACCGTTATGAGGGGTCAGTGCTCAGAACGGACACTGCGACTCGGGTGAGCAAATTTAACTTAATAAACCGACCGAGAGACATCAAATTCCTGCTCAGCTGAGACACTTTCATTTAGAGGAAGACCAGACAATTGTGCATGTGTTTTAACAATCAGAACGTTAATCAGGACTGGGATGAACACTTGGTGGTGGCTTAGGTATTTGTCAGTGTTGACAACCATGTATGGAGGCAGGAATGTGAATGGATACACACACACACACACACAAAAATCTAAAAATTGTATTTGTCAGTCTAGACAACACCAACACTGTAGCCACCCTGTCTGAGACAATTCATCCTTTTTTTTGTTTTGACTAGTTTTTGTATTTCAACATTTCAAAGATTGATATTAAGATAAGATAAAATAAAATAATAGTAAAAAATAATAGTAAATAAAAATTGATAAATATATGATCCTTCCCAAGGATACATCATAAAATAAAAGGCTAAGCATTTCTACAAACTCAACATTTATTCGACTTAACATAAACGAACGTTGATGTTTCATGGAGAATAAAGAAACGGGTTTGTCATTAATGAGCCGCTCCAAAGTTGCTTCATCCGTTTCAGATCGAAACACACAAAAGCCAATCACGCTTTGCACATGTAAGCAGTCATTTTACAGCCTCAACAAATTAAGAAAAGGGGCCTCAAAGTCACGCTACCACATTACCACGCTCGTGTAAAAGGTGGGGTCATTATGTTTCAATGGAGGGCGCAGGAGTGCAGAAAACATACATGTATTAATCTTATGGTAAATTTGGCAATAAAACACTAAATCTGGCGTTCGATGAACGCTTCCAAACATTTGAAACAGCGTTTGGTTGAAATATTTAGCGCTGACACTGCGCATTTTCGGGTTAAATTTAGCTTTTCGGATCGCCAAGTACTCGAGAAAAAGAAGCACATTTTTCTTTGTTGGTCAGTTGTTGGTTTCCTTTAATTCGACAGTAGACCGAGACAAAAGCTGCCGAAAACCGAGTAAATGATCGTGAACGTTGTCTGGCTGTGATATCAGAGACTTTTTAATACATCCAACGTTACCATTAAGTTAATGACTACAAGCTCATTAGTCCTCCAGTTACTAAGCTAGCGTAGCTTAAAGCTAACCAAGCTAAGCCTGGTGTGTGGCAAGCCGGGGTTCAATGGGGGTTACTTAAAAGATAAAACAAAGAAACTTTACTTTTAATGTTTTATACGATATAGCCACCCTAGCTTGTAAAACTGCTTAAACGGAAACAAAATCCATATTATCTTGTTCGCTCCCAGCCTTCCCTTTGACGCTAATGGTCAGTAGCAAAGTAAGCTAACGTCAGGCGGTGTTGCTGGAGTTGAACAAACAGCACAATAAATGCATTTTTCACCCCGCATCGATTGTGATAGTGGAAGCGAACGAGTGCATCGTTCGGTGGCGGGTCACCCGACGTGATGACAGCACACGGAACCGCGTATATGTCACGTTTAACGCGAGGCTGAGTGTGTTATCCGCAGGCCAGTGCAGACAAGGCCCCGAATCTCAAACTTCGCCTCTTTAAAAAGCTTCACGCGTTTAAAGGTTTCTGGATGAAACGCGGTTCCTTGTGTGACAGCGAGCACTCGACGCCCGGACGAGAGTGGCGGCCGGCGGCATCATGTGTGCCGCTCGGCCCCCCCTCAGAGTTCGGGGGGATTTGTGCTGTGCAGCGGGACAACAAAAGGCAGATACTCACTAGGGATCGTTTGTAAACCTGGGTGTTCTCGGAGGCTGGTATCCGTACAGATGGCAATAAAGCACGTCGAAACAGAAGCAGCACATCTCCGCGGAGACGACCATTTTCCTGCCTCCACTTCCCGAGCCAGGTCCCGGGCTGAGATTCGGGGAGAGGCCGGATGAAGTGTAACCGGCCGGGGCTGGAGACAGAGCGTTTGTGCCGCCGCCGCCGCCACTGCTGCTCCCGCCGCCGCTAACGCTACTCCCGGGTCCCCCCAGGCCGTTGGCTCTGCTCACGTTCGCCGCTGCTGCCGCCGCCGCCGCCGCAACAGTCGCGGAGGAGCCAATCCCCAACTCCGATCCACAATGTCCGGTTCCTGCCACCCCGCTTCCCGCCCCCACCCCGCCGGGACCCCCCGACCCGGGCGATCCCGACAGTTTCTGCTTCTTCACCCCGCAGCACCCGGCCGCCATCTTGGAACAATCTGCACCGACACACCGCTTCCGACCCATAACCGTCACCGCGGGAAGGGTGGGGGGGAACGCCGACCAGACGTAGAAATCCCACTGCGTTGATGCGGATGACGGACAATACTCCACTTTCACTCTTTTTGTTTTTTTCTTTTAACCGAACGACGAAATAACCGATGTGGTGAGAAGACTGCAATGTCACCCTAGCGTTGCTTTTTAAAAACGCGTGAGTTCGTTACGCAAAATCCACAGCTTGACAAGCGTTTTCTCCTCCTGGAGTAGTCAGCCAGCACAGCTTCGGATAACGGTGTTCCCGGTGGGTCACCGATAAACGTCAACCAGTCCCGGGCAAAAAATTCACCCTTTCGCCCCTAACACGACACCATCCGAGGCGATCTTCCCCTTCAAAAAACCATACAAGTTCAGGGAGTGCACGGTCCGAGCAGGCCGCAGATGACAGTATCCAGGCGGTCCAGATGTGAAGCCGACAGCCAGTGCGCTGTAGCCCCGCAGCACACCTCTCCAAGTGGAAGCCGGGAGCTGGAGTACGCAGGACCCATAAGCTTCAGCACAAATTGCGCACAACGCCTCGGACAACGTAGCTTCTCATTGCACCAGCCCGCTCGCCGCTGCCTCACGAACTTCTAATTACAAAACAGGCCCAGTGTGTTGGAAGTCCAGACGCTGGGATAACGCAGAATAAAATGGCATCTGACAATGCGGGGCTGGCATGGCACAGTGAAACGCGTCAGCGCCGAGCAAGTCATTTCAGTAACGTTAGCCCACAGTTTGCACCTGCATGATGTCTGCAACAAGGAATCAAATCAAATAAAATAGGGGGGGGAAGAAAAAGGGGAGAAAATCTCAATAACAACAACAACCACCCCGCGTCAAACGTAGAGCTGAAAGTTTTCTGCACGGGTTTGTTTGGAGGTTGTCATCCGTTTATGGGGACACAGGTAGACGAGCATTCTAGTCCGCGAGCCGTGAGGAATCCTCCGGGTTCGGCCAGCCTCGCTCCGCACCTCGTCTCCCAGTTGCTACCATTCAGTGCTGTTCGGGTAAAAAGCCCTGTGATCAGTCTGTGGCCACACAGGCATCGGTGTCGTCGGCACGCCGGAACCGGATTCAGGAACGCGCGTTGCGCCCACTTGCGCCGCACACAATGCGTAAACTTCTGGGGTATCACGTTTGCAGCGCGGATGAAATACGGCGCTCGGAAAGTGCGTGCGCGTTCATGAGGTTTACTGCGCGCGTTTGCGTGTGCGTGCGAAAAAAAGATGACTTGGATGACTTGAATTTATTTTACGTCCCTCACTATATTGTAAATGCATTCTGAATGGACTATATGACATTCGTTCATCCTTTTTTATATATTTTTTGATTTTTTTTTGTGAAGGAATAAAACGTGTTCATCATATTACAAATAATAATAAGTAATCTGGGACAACACCAAAAAAAGACCATCAAATCAGAGATAATCATGAGTCAGTGATAAATAATAGTTGGAAAATGAGAAAGTTAAAAACAGTTTTATAAGCATTCTTCACCTATCTCCATATATTCTGTTCATGTTGGTTGCATGTCATATCAAAATCCCTTTGTACCAATTTTTTTTTAACAAAAATCAGTTTTTTTAGACACAAAATGTCAATATTTAATCCAAATCGAATATACAACTAGTTATCATATTTTGAAACCAGTTTTTAAGAGAGTTAAAATAGTACCAAGTTTTTAGGATTTACACCACATGACATTTTTTAACATTGTTACCTATGTAACATTAATGAATAAAGTGACTCAGGCCCACTTTTTTAACCTTCTAGTGTGACTAGAGGCAACTTAAACCTGGTGTATATTCTGGCTTTTATTTATAGTGCAAACTCAAAACTTACATTGCCTGGAGTTAAATTAAATTAATGTCAGGTCCCTTTTTCTTTCCCAGGTCTTCTTTGGCTGTTTTTTATTCGAACGTAACACATCTCCAACATCCAGCTTTGATGGCGTTTTGAAACCTGAGTTGTCTCAAATTTTCAATGAAGTGATGACACTCAATGGGCATCAACGTGTTTTAATGAACTGAAGATCCTGGAGCTTCCTTTCTTTATAATATATGCCCAAGTCAAGGCAGTATGATCCTTTCAACTAAAGATTGAGGTGATTTTACAAGACGTTGCCAAGCATCATCAAAAGATTATTTATGCCAAAAACATACTTTTAAAAAAAAATGACATAAGCCATTATTTAATAGGGTAATGATATGTTGTATTTTGAATGTCCCATATGCTCACTATGACTGATATTTTATTATAAAAATTATGTTACTAACTTTTTAATTTAGATAAATATATATGTATTTCATCGGTATTATATTTACTTAATTCTTCATAGCGATAATGTGTAGGCTTTGACTTTATATTTTGCCTAATCAGTTAAATAGTCATAAAAATAATTAATTCATGTAGAAGGAGTGAGATTTAATAAGTT
Organism: Eupleurogrammus muticus; assembly: GCA_036785175.1. NCBI lineage: Eukaryota > Metazoa > Chordata > Actinopteri > Scombriformes > Trichiuridae > Eupleurogrammus > Eupleurogrammus muticus. The sequence goes on along the minus strand of JAYKQN010000007.1, from coordinate 16,584,231 downwards.
TTAAGTCCCAGTCCTTAACTTACATGTGAAATTATTCAATTGTTTTATACCATTTATATTTTTTTCCTGTCTTGACTTTTTGTATGTTGTTTTTATTTGTACATGTTCAAAATAAAACTTCAAATGTTGAATTATTTTGTCTTTGTGTTTCACTGAGGCAGTGTATCCTTGGATAAAGGTCTCCGATGAAGTGTTATCTCATTCTGTCTTCATTATGAATGGCCAACATGAAATTTTATCAGTAGAGGATAAAGAATTCCTTACCCTTTACTTAAGTAAAAATAGTAGTTAATTAAAAATGTGTTAGTTAATTAATTTAAATGTTACTTAAGAAAAGGTAAAGAACCATTATCAGCATTATGTACTTAAAGCATCAAAAGTAAAGCTACTCATTATGCAGACTGTGTAATATTATATTGTTTGTTTTTATCACTAAAAAATACATGTAAGACCATTTTAATGTAGTCAAGGTTGTAATTTATTAGTGTGAATCCCATTTTAGATACTTTGGTTAAAATAGCAGTAAAAGCATTGACTGAATGTCAGTTTTAACACACGTCGGGATGAGCTGATGATTCGTGACTCATGAGGCCAGGTGGGTGTCCTGGGTGCGGGAGATCTTGATATCTAGATGTTAAACCTGCAGCTCATAGTGTTGGGTTTATTGTGCAAATTTATCATCCAAATTTATAGCTATATAATAACTAAGGTTGACTGCGTGAAGTCAGTCCTACATATTCAAAGCGAATATGTACTCACTTTTAGATGTATTTTTTCTTAGATTTGTAGTTTAAAAGTTAAGCAAAACTGCATATTTTGTAAAATGGAGAAAAAATCATAAGGCTGATGTAGTTCATGTTGTTGCCCAACACTTAAAGTCTGACTGGCAGTAGAGAACAGGGTGCTCATGATAAAGTGGTTAGTACCCTTATATCCTTATATCCAAGGAAAGGGATGTAAATGTCTGCAGTACCACAGTGCCAGAAAAGTGCTTATTATGCATTGTTTGCCGAGCAGATTTGTCTTCACCCCTATTTACTCTCAGGTCCAGACACATTTGAGTTTATTATCTGGGTCAGAGTGGTAAGCAGTGACCCACGGACACCCCCCTCCCTTAAAGTGCCTCATGCCTGGCACAGAGTGCAGCCTCGAGCCTGGTGTAAAATTTGCAATGAATTATTGTAGGCCACTGAGGATACCGCGTAGTGGCTATCTTAGCATTTAGAATAAATAACTTTGCAAATGCAAAGCTTTAGTGTAGCATCAACTCATCGTTCTACAACAGCATGAATCACTTGGATAGATCCCTGCTTTATTTGGTGGTCTTTGTTTGGAAATGAACCTAGAAAGCATGGAAACTGATATAATAACTGCTGAGCTGACATGGTTGTTTTTCTTTCTTTTACAAATTTTAGACTAGTTATGGTTTCTGTTGCATTGTATAAAAAAAGAAAAACAAGCCGATCACATAGAGCCCATGAAAACCATTGCACCACTTATGAATGCAAAAGCTGTAGCAGCGCAGGATCGTACAGGATACAGTCGTACGCTTTCCTTTATCCGAGAAGGTTGTTTTGGGATTACTTGGTTGGAAAATGGATATCGTGTTACGGTGCAGACAGGATAAAAAATTGACAAGGAAATATTTCAATAAACAAGAAACCCGCAGAACCATACTTTTCATTCTGCTTCTAAAAATATGACACAACAGAACGACATTGAACATGTCCTCACTGCCTGGTGGCGACATTACAATACGATGCTCTGCGGCCTTATTGTCACATTCAGCATCTGAAATTTGCTGTGTCACAGTCGCTCCATTTGAAACAGAGCACAAAACCAGTCAGATAAATAGCACTGTTAAACTCACTGGGCCTATAGATTAATCGGCTCTGACGTGGAATTTAAGTGAACTTTTCAGCAACACAAGGCCTCACCAGAACATTCAAATCCGACCGGCAGTAGATCACAGTTCTTTTGATCAGGTGTTCATTGCACAGGGAAACTCCATTATAGATTGTTTAGCTTAGCGGAGCATGAGGCTGGTATGTACACACAGCTTAGTGCAGCTGAGCGGACTGTATTCTTGACAAAACCCCATTCATGCGACTATTGGATTGTAGGTATGGGTGATGTCATTGCAATGCAACCCCCCCCCCCTTGAACCCCCACCACCACCCCATCCAGATTATTTTCTGAAACTACAACAGGAAAGGGGCGAGCAGGCTGAATTTCCTCCCTTTCCAACAATATAACAGTGTGCATTGCTGTCTTTATGGCTTTAGGTAAGCTAAAATGCTTAAGCTGAGAGAACATTTATTGTTGCTGCCGTAATCTTCCTATTCAAGAAACATTATTCAGTGAATATATGTATATACGGAGAGAAATGACTGGTTTGTTCCATTCATTCCACTGTCCGGTTCTATTCTTGAGCATGGGGACAATCTGGTATGTTGTTGTTATTCGGCCTTGTGGTGGAATTTCCCGTAGCAGCAGGACTCGCTCGACTCACGTGCGCCGACTGACAGAAGAGATTAAGCCAACAACGATAATCCAAATAGACACAAAGTTTGGTAAAACTTTACAGGCAATTCCAGAAACTCTGAAAATACAAAATAACGCTATGTTTGGACTGAATGTGAGTTCAACCATGAATTTGTCTTGGCTGAAAAGGAATAAAAAATTGATGATATTTTGACTTCCTGCTGGCACAAAATGGCCATAGACATCAGTGGGGGTCTGGCAAATCAATACTCCTGACTCAGTTATTGCTTCTCTCGCCGCTTGCTGGAATTCACAGATTTCAAACACATCACTTACCAAACAATATAGATTTTTTTTGGCACAAATCTCTCCACCTACTGGAACAGTCACATCCCCCCCACACACACAGTTTCAATGCATATTGTTTCACCTGATCTGTGATGCAATAAATAGTAATCAATGTGGTAGTTAAACATGCTGGTGACCTGCATCAATAGACATTTTATTAAGACATTTTGAAAAAGACACGCCAAATATTTCTATGTGCGCTCACATCTCACCCGTGTGATAATGCGACTTCGTTGTTTGTGCGTGAGGTTTAGCAGCATCTGTCACAGGAGGGCTGCAGGCTAAGAGGAGCTCAATCAGAGCTGCTGCAGCTCCCAGTGGTCGCAAGGTCATGGCCATCCTATACATTCAATAAGTCATCCTCCTGTAGCAGGTAATGGCAAGGATAAGAAAATGGATGCAAGGGATATATATATATATATATATTTACACACACATGATGAATGAAGATGAAACATAAAAATTATTGCACATTCTCCTCCACTCTCCATCTGTCACACACATACACAGTAGCACACACCCCACAGTTCATCTCCTAGTGTTCAATAATTTGATTGACACTGGAAGTAGTGAAAATTTATACCTGTTCAGGTTACATTTAGGTTGTCTGTATTTCGCCTGAAGGCATTATTTCATATTCTTGATTTTTTTTTTGCCGACTCTATATAGTTGGCTGAATATAATCAGCAACCAATCAGTAATACACCAGATTCTACTAATGATACAATAAGGTTATGGTTTTATATCTTTTATTATGTGCTGCTTCAACTCATTTCAATTTCCATTCAATTCCTTTTAATGTGTGTTTAGTTTGTACAAGTGCAGAAGTGCTTGCGGTGTTATGGGTGTCACGCATGGACCTTTTTCATGGACTCTTTTTAATGGACTTAAGATAAATCCCTGAATGCATCATGGTACCTTTCCTCTTACAGTCAACTCTGCTTTAATTGTTGCAGTCTGTTGGTCCTCAGTCAGCCTGCCCTGGTAGAAAAAAAGGTGCAACTCCCATGTATGCACCGCTTTCTCTGATAAACCTATAAAAATGTTGAAACAATCCCTTTTTAGCAATGTGAATTTTCTAGTGCTTTTTAGGGAGATTTTCATAGAAGAGCTTAAACTTACAGGGAACCCCCATTAAATTTCATTTTATTTACGTGTATTCCTCCATTTCTTTATGTGTTATATGATTATATTGTCTGATTGTCTGATTTTATTATCTTTTTTATTGCCTATGTTTTATTATTTAATTAATTGATTACTGACCAGTAGTTATTTTATTGTAGTTTTGTTAATATTTATCCCTTTGTTGTTATTAATACGTTGAAGGAAACCTACTTTTTAACTTACCTCTGTCCTCTTGTGTCTGTGTCGGTGTGGAATGGGGATTTTAAGATTCGAGCGTGACCCTGTGACAATCACTTTATCAGGACTCAGCTGTTTTCCACTCTGGCTCCCAGTGTAATGACCTTTTCTCTTCAAGCCAGAACAGAAAGAGTCCCTCCACATTTTCCATTGCAGGCTGAAAACTCTCATCTCATCAATAGGGATGTCGTGTCACCCACTCAACTCGCTTTCTGACAGATCTTCCGCCCTCTTTTTGCAATTATCCTGAAATGAACACACAAGAAAAATCTTCCCTGAGCCTCTTCATTTCCTCTCTCTTCCCCACAGCTTGTTTTGATTGTTTTATTGGTCATCTGAGAAATGGTCTTTATATTCCTTTTTTCCCTTCATTTTTAATTGGCTTGGCTAGTTTTAACAAGAAAGCTCCTGACTTCTCCCAACAAGAACGCCTCTAATATATATATATATATATATATATATATATATATATATATATATATATATATATATATATATATATATATACATATATATGAAATGATTGCAAAAGCAGGAGCCACATAACAACACATGCAAGTATTTAACAGTTGGACCCTACAATTATGAATACAGGCTTAATAAATAAATTTGCCATGAAAACCATGATACTCCATTCAATAGATTTATATTGATTTCAAACATGTCAAAATGAATTAAAATTATTTGTGGCGTTTTCTGGTGATCACCCTAACATTTCCATTTGTATTTGCTATGCTATGTGTAGTCTTTTTAAAACATAAAATAGTTCTGAGTTCCATCAATGAACATGTTTGTTAAATAAAAAGATTTAGATTCAATAAATTAAAACAAAACACATGCACTAAAAGCCAGGAGGGTGCAGAATGAAACTGACATGAATCAATAAGGATCTGAGATACTCCAGTAAAAGAAAGTTTTACACCATATGACACCTTTTGCACTCCTTGTTTTTTTTGATTTACCGGTGAATCTCATAAATCATGAATTCTCTTCTCGAGCCTGTTGGGGTTCTGCCAGCTCTGAGGGCTCCGTGTCCCCCTTGAAGCGGCCTTTGTCCGAGCTGTTTGCAGGAAGCCTCGTGTTGGTGTCGACCCTTGGAAGCGGTGAGGGCAGAGCGGAGCAGATTGACGTGTACTGTGGGTTGTCAGGTTGTGGAAAATAAACACAAATAATTTTGCTGGCGCAGTGAAGATTGCTGTCCTCTTGCTGCTTGCTTTTTTTGAAGGGGGCCTGACAATGTCATCAAGCCATCTCTTCTGGGCTTTTGTCTGGCCTGCGTGGACCCTCACTTGACACCAGTGAAGTCGGAAAAATTGCACTTGGTCAGCACTGCTGCCCCTGTGTTGTGGGCAGATTCCACATCTTCACTGGACAGATATTCCCATCTGTCTAAGCTGCAAATATGGTTGCTGGTTCTCCCCCTTTCATTTTAGTGTTATTTAAAGATCATTTGTTTGGGCATTTTCATGCATTTATTTATACTTGAAAGTAGAGAGAGACAGGAAAGGGGAGGGATGGGAGTTGGGGAATGACGTGCGGTAAAAATCCATCCAGAGAGTCAAACTGGGCAGCTGCTGCTCGTGGTTTGTCTCTCACCCCTCAGCTGTGGGGTTGTCCCAGTTCTAGTGTTATTTAACAGCGATGTAGCCGCGTTACACAGGCTGAGAGGAGCTGCTACGGATCAAGTGGGGAATCAAACGGGGATAAACCGATACGCCAGTTTCACAGCGGCCATGTTGGCATGAACTAGAAGGTGAACATAGTTGATGTCAATTAAGGTTCCATTCAGGTCAAACAGAAAACAGAATGACAACCAGGTGCAATCAGGCACCTGAAATAAATACAAATTTCCACATGCTGCGCTGCTCATCCCACAAATGCATGTTCTGCATCACCATCAGGCTGGAGCAACGCAGAGGGAGGAGAGTTGATTCGCCATCGTTTCATTGCTCATTTGAAATTGAAATTAATTCTGTTATCCCTCCTTTTGCCATGAGACAGAGTTACAGTATCAAATCAGTGGAATCGGCTTTAGCCGTCCCCATTAGCTGCTGAAACCTAGGTGAACATATGATGCACAAACTGGAATTAGAGACGTCGTTGTGTCTTTTACAATTTGAATATAGGCGTTGATCTTTTGTTGACTCTGCAACCTTGTGGATCTCGCTGGTTTAGATAGGCAAAACAAAACCAAATCCGATGGATATTGCTGAAAGGGAGGTCACCCTACTGTATACATGTGTTTCCCAGCCTTGAATTTAACATTCACATCATGATGGTGTGGTATTCAGATGTGACGGAGTCCTGAATATCGGCATTTGTTTTCATGGCGTTGGTTCTTCTTCTTCAGACACCAGCCTTCTTTTTCTCTGGGTAATGTGATCAGTGCCTTGAGCGATGAAAGCTGGAATGTCTTTGTTCCTCACAGGGACGAAGTTCACCAGGCTGCTACAAGCTGTGCTTTGATTCGAGATGTTTGGGATGCTCAGAAGTTCACTAGTGGTTATTATTACAGTGTCAGACATTGTCCTCGCTTTGAGGATCTTCAAACATGTGAGCAAATCATATTTCGGGAAAAAGCAAACAGTGAGCGTCCTGCTTCTCCTGCGACGTGATTGAAAGTCTCCTCATGCATGCATTTGTCTGTTAGACAAAATTAAAGTCTGGTTGAAATAAGTAAACCTTTCCCTTTTCCATCATTGTAAAAGGAAATTCGTCAAGTTTCATACAAATCAAATACTCTATGGTTGGAATATTTGAGCCCGACAGGTTGATATTTGAGAAAAAAAAAGGTTTGTGTTCAGCTGAACAAAATCAACTGCAGTATCTTGTTACTTATCAACTAACATATACTGAGAATACTGATGAGCCGAAGCAGCAAAGTTTTTCCCATGATGGCATAGCATTTTCTTTTTGATTTTTTGAATTTTGATGAAGCTCTCCACATAAGCGGCTGCAGCATCTTCAATTGGGACGTTTTCTCCAGTGTCTTCCTCCAGCCCTTTTTGAAGCTTTTCCAGGTTGTCAGAGGGTATTTGCTCATTTTTGCACTTTTTTGTGGTCTCCTGGGTCGACCACACCGATACACATTACCTCCACAGAGCTGATGCTCTGGTGCTTCCAGGATCGACCAGACTGTGCAGCCTCTCTGCTGTCACAGAAGTACGGTGGCCCGACAGAGGACAAAAGGCTGCAAGCACAGAAATGATGCAAAACCCCAAAACACATAAAATAAGTGCATTAGGAGAAATGCTGCAGTAGAAAAATGCTGCAGATCACAGAAACGAAGCAGAAGCAAAGACTTACAAACCCACTGAACAAATGCAAAAGAAAAATAGGGCAAATATCAAAAAACACACAAAACCCACTAAACAAATGCAAGTAATGCTGTAAATTCTTCAAATTTTTTCCCTTGACCTGAACTCAGTCTGCTGCCAGGTTGTCATCCTCCTGACCTTCTGAGATGATGTTGCTGAGTGAAAACTATGGTTAGATTTAATTAAAACACACTGACATTAGTTACATAACCATGCTGCTCTCCTATCATGTTGTAAAAGATAATGGCCAAGTGTTTAAGAAGGATATATAGAAAAATGTACATTCTCACTCTTCTATGCTTTGTGTGTGTTTTTTTTTTTTTTAATTTTTTGCAAAATTTTTCTTTTGCAATTTGTTTAGTGAGATTGTGCATGTGCTTTTGTGTTTGCAGCATTTTTCTCCTGCTGCATTTTTTTTTTTGCATTGGTGTTTTTGGTTTGGCATCATTTCCTCACCACATTCCCCTAAACATGGTTCACCTGATCATGGGACATTTATTTTTCATATAAAAAAAAAAGAAGGGAAGTAGGAATTGATGTAGACTTCATGAACAAAAATGGAGCAAAAGTATTTGACCGAAGGCGAATATGGAGGCAGAAAAAATTAAGTAACAAATTACAGATTCAAGCAGAAAAGTGAATCCACAAGATGAGGATGTGTGAATCCTGCATGGGAGTGAACCACGTTTAGTTTAAGAGGGGAAAAGATTTCAACAGGCCTCCAGGAAATAGGTTATGAAGGCTCTGTGACTACAGAAAATTTTCCATTTTGTGGGGATAGCAGCATCCTATTTCTGACACAGGATAAAATGGAAATGAGAGGTTGCTTCCTCTTGATACAAATCACGTTCAGCCAGGAGAGCAGAGGAGACGAAGGCTTTGTTTTGTGGAAGAAATAATTTGAGAAAGGGCAACGGTAAGGATGAGAGGAAAGAGGAAAGTTGTAAAAGGGAACCAACGGAGCAAGTTCAATTTAGCCTCTCTTTGGGTGATCTGGCTTCACACAGGCGCAGTTAAATTTATTTAATTTAATCACATAACTGCAATAAAAGATACAGAAACATGAGAAATAATCCAACATTTTACTAAAGATAAAGATAAAGCTTAGAATACAGGCTTGTATGGCAACTAAATGATTCTGAATGCACATATAAAGTCAAAAGTGATATAGATCTATTTAGTTTTTGCATATTTCAAGATACAAGCGAATCCCAGTGAGCAGGAACTGTTTTTTTATTTCCAGTTATGATCATGCAGTGCTGCTCCGCTCCGTTAGAATGTAAAAGCATCTCTTTCAGGAATGAAGCAAACTTTGCACAATCTCCAGAAAGATACACGAGGAATGTGCTGCTGCCTCTGCTGTGTGCTGTGGTCTCCCATAGAGGGCGCTATAGGTTGGAACACGTCCTATGTGGGCCAGTCTCTCTCAGTAGGTGTTGCAGCACTAAAAGTTGATTTGTGTATCAGTCTAACAGCTTGTAGATCATTACTGAGCCTCTCTTTATCTAACAGCGCCCACTCCAAGTGCAATCAGAGTTTGACAGGTCTGAACTCTCTGCGTTGGAAGACATGACTCACCTTATCGCACGCATTTTCTCCGCATACTCCAATCTGAAATCTGAAATGAGTTCATGTCCCACTTTGGTAATACTGAGATTTTTGAGTGGAAGCAGAGATGAAAGCCTGAACCTCACTTATGAGTGATGTTATTCTCATTTGCATGTCAGGAGGAGATTTTTTTTCATTTGTTTAATATATGATTTAATGATTATTACATTTCACAGTGAGTCCATAGCTTGTGTGTGCGTATCAAGATTAAAATGAGCTTTAAAAGAATAACTTTTGATTCTCAACGGGCTCTGGTTTCATTACATCTTTGTAAGTCAGTGTCAACGATCCAATGTTGGTATGGAGTAGGAAATAAAACTATACTGTTTGCCAGCATGAGATTTTTTCTTTTAGTTTATTGTCTTGTAAATTTTAACCAGGAAATATTCACTTATATTTTAAGACCTTCCTGAAAATCAAAAGCTCCTGTATTATGGCTTTAGGATTTGAAACAGTGCTGATACTTGTATTTGCAGACAGATGAAATAAGATTAAGATAACTCTGAAAGAAAAGTGGTGGTTATGTGCAAATAGATTAGATCTGTATAAAAAAAAAACAATTGAAAAGATTAAAGTTAAGACCTCAATGATTTATCTTAACCCTCTATTTTAATTGTTTAACATACAATATAATTTATTGATGTGTTCAGTTATAGTTTTTGACTCATAACATTTAATAAAATAACATTTAAGTACATTTTGTGACTTTTTAGGCTCCATGCAGCATGTCGCCATTTAAAAGAAAATTAAAGTTCTGCAGGCTGACCACTGGCCTTATTAAAAATACAGCTGATGCAATTTAATCATCATTAATATCTGCTTTTATTTCAAATGCTTGTTGAACATTGTACCCTGGTGGTGCCAACGTATATATCTGGACTTCAGAATAACAAGAAGCTGAATGACTCAAATATGAGCACTTTCATCTCTGGATTTCTCTGAAATATCTTTGAAAACTCACACTACACTTCTATTTTCATACAATAGATACTATTAAAATATATCCTAAGCCATAAAAAAATAACATAAATAAAGGGAAACCCGAATTAAAGAAACCAGAACAATCCATTAAAGGAGTCCATTAAATCATCTCTCATAGGAGATCATCCTGTGACAGGATGGACCAACGTTACGATTTGAAGGCTGCATGTGATCTTTAAAACAGAAGATCCCCTGCTCAGCAGATTGATGTCTATATCTGATCTAAATTGCAGCTGAAATGATTGTGACCTTAGGCACCATATATTCGAAGGCCTAAATGCCTTTATCTGTGTGGCAGATTAACGCTGTGCACATATTTCTCTCTCCTAAAGACACTGGACTCTGCACTCAGGCATAACAATCCCTTGAACTTCAGAGATAAGATAGCCCAAGTATATGAATGGGAGAGGAGGAAGAACACGTGAAAATGCAATGACTTTGGGAAAAATAAGTCCATATTTCAATACGTAGGCTGCAGCATCATAAGTTCTTCGTACTGTGTTAAAGAGTTTCTGCTGCATTTGCAATGTAAAGGGCCTTTCCTTTGCTAAACCTCATGAATAAATATCGCTATGAAGAGACAAAAAAAAAGGAGGCAGCCTTTTTCTGCTGATACACATTCTGTTTCATTATGCATCTGTTAATATGACTTTAAAGGCTTTTGCTGGCTTAAGATCTCCAGATAGCATATCTCCCCTCATGCAGGCACTCCTCTAACAGATCATAGGCGAGAGATATGTAATACTTAATTATGGCAGCGGCAGATCCAGAAATGGAGGGTCCGTGAGAGAATATATGATAGAAAACAGAAATTTACCACAGCTAAACACCAGCCACTTGTGTCACATGTCACATGTTCTCTTTTACAGCCCCCCCCCCTCCCCGAGAGTTAAAGAATTACGCTTTATTACTCAGAATCATTTTCCACAACTTTGTACTTTCTGCAATAAACGATAAAGAACATGATTTGTGCTCTAGATGTACTTACAATCAACAATATTTGTTAAATTATTAATAACTATTAATAATCTGCTCCTCCCTCCCCTCTACCAATATCTAACAGACCATTCAATCAGACTTTTATAATGCTGTCCTTCAATCTTGCTCTGTGACTACAGTCCACAGTCTCCCGTTTCCGCCCGTGCTATTGCTTCATATCTGCTCCATGCAGTAATTGTGCGTAGGTGTGTGCCTGTGTAAGAAAGATGAATGCTGCAGTAAACAGCAAGACTGGACTCACGTGCCGATACTACAGTCATCACGCTGCAGCTCGTGTGACGCTGCGTTCAGAACTAAACGCAAAAGAGCAGAGGTCGGCGGCAAATGGCTTTAAACCATATGAATCCATATAAATTGATATGCAAAAGCAGTATGAATTGTATTATGTGAAAATCAAATAGAGTTCATTTGTTTTTAGGTTCTGCAGGTGTTAAATTCATATTCTTTTGCACAGGACAAAAGAGATGTGCTTGACGCTGGCCCTACCCTCTGTGTCAGTCAGTGTGGAATCAGGATGTTGGACTGAGGGGCAGGGCGCTGGGCCTGTTAAATATTGACTGCAAGTGTAATAATTAACCTTCCACCAACTCCTGATCCCTTAAACTGGCTGCTCTGCCCCGCTGCCATTGCCTCGCTGCCGTTGCTCACTTTAACTTCGAAAAATGCAGCACTTTAAAACTGCTCCTCACCCCCCGGGTCGCGTGTTCACCTGTCTCAGTCCTGCCTGCTGCTCGTCTCTGCTCTTCCGTCCTCCCCCCTCCCCTGTTGCCCAGGCACGGATTCCCCCGTGTCGCGACACCCCGCCGCTCTTCAAACCTTTGGCCTCGTCCTGCAAAAGCCACCGGGCCACGGTGCATCTAAAGGTGAGTTACAGTTCAAATCCAAAGACTGTGTTCTATATGGAAAGTGCAGGATTTTATTATTGCAGAATACGTGACAAGAAAACTACGTTCACCAAAATGTGTATATATATATATATATATATATATATATATATATATATATATGAAGCTCCATGTTGAGTGAAAAATCAGTTTTTTAGCACAAAATCTTGTTTAATTGTCATTTTCTGAAGATTGATAAACACCTGAAGTTTTAGTATAATGTTTTTTTTCTGTAGCAGAGATTCATTAAGACATGGAAGTTCATTTTCATTTAATAAATGTATTTCTTCTTTCAAAGAGGCAATGGATGCACTCTGATTGGTGTATTCAACAGAGTAAAATATGGACCAAGCACAAGCATAGACGGCTTAACAGAGCAGCTAATCATTTAATTGCTTTATTGTTCTGTTTTTTTTTCCTTTCTGAAGTCATAGGTGGAGTTTTACAGCAAGGCAGTGTCTACAGAGTTATCGAAGCAAGCAAGGCAGCGTGAAAGTGAAAGAAACGTACTACAGGCCTTTTTTTTAAGGCTTGATTTGGTTCACATTGTTAGTTTATTGACCAATGAAGCCAATCTTTGAGCAGTTTTGAAGACTAACACCAGTGTAAGCAGGAAACTCAGCAGCAAACAGAGCGGACACACCCATATATTCGCATATTGAAAAGTGGCCTCATGTTGACAGCTGCTATAAAACCTGTTATCTATACAGGCTTTGGCCTCTTAGCCAAGCTGTTGGACAAGTGTGAGCATTGATGGCGTCTACATCAGGCAATAAAACTGGGAGGAGGAAATCGCCAGGTCAAAGTCGCCTGCGTGCGGAGGCTCCTCGTGTTCTAAAGCAACAGCCCACGAGTCCATACCCTGAGTTCAAGTCTGCGCTACCCTTTGCTACTTTTTTGCCCTCTTCTTCTCTCCCTTCAATCGCCTCTGGGTTTATTTGCACATCGCCGACCCAACCCGACCGCGAGTGAGATCCCATCATAGGTCTGTTCATCGCACCGCGGTGGAGGACACTTTGTTGGTGCTTGCTGGATGTAACAGCAACTCCATGTGGAAGCTGTGGCCGTTCCAGTGGAGGTGCTGTTACCTACAGAGAGACACCAAGCACGACACGTGCTTTCTTTCCTTAGCTGTCAGCCTCCTTTGCCTCTTTGCGAGGAGATCTCAAAAACGTGGAAGTTAAATGAAACGGTGGAGTTGCTTGAGAGCGACGGGGCACAGGGCGATGACCTATGAATTGACAGCCAGCCGTTGTAACATCTGCCTGTCAGTTCTGTAGGCCACTGCTGTCTGCCCCCCAACCCAGAAATTGAACAAATAACAACCAAATTTTGATTTCATGGATGTCTTTACAGCTGATGCATCAACAAGGAAATTGTGACTTTCTTGGCTTTGACCACAATCCTGAATGTTTTTTCGCATCATTTATGATGAATAAAGATCGACTGTATTGCTCTGTGTGTGCACGGGTCTGTCTTTTTTTCTGTCTGGTTGCTCTCAGTTTCAATAAAATGTGTTGCCAAAGAAACTGAAGTTACACTATATAACCTGGAATCATGAACAGGTGAAGATATCTTGTTTTCAATAAAATTAGTCCAATATTGAGTAGAATTATTTTATTTCACTGGCAGATCATAAGCTTATTTCAATTTTTTTCCTTTTTTTTAGTCAGTTTAATTATTTTTTTAAAGAAAATGTTAGCCTTGTGTTAATAAAACACATTGATCCAAATGAGGAAGCATATTAAATAGGATAAATTATCTGCCAGTGCAATAAAATGATCATACTCACTGTTGACCTCACTCCTTGGTGCAATACTTCTGTTGAATACACAAGGTGAAAAGTGAAAAGTGATGGTGGTGGTGGTGAGGAAGTGCTGACACAGGGCACCTGGGTGGAAGTGGGGCGCCATATTTATTGGTCTCTATTCTGTATCCAATGATAGTGAATCATAAGGTTCTCTTATCAAAACCCACACAATATAGCTGACAGCACAACAAACTGGGTGTCAACCTGTTTAGATAACACACAACATGGCATTGGTCCAGTATTGTCTATCGCAAAAATGCCAAGCAGGGTGCGGTCAACATTGGGCTCGGACAGCGCCTGCAGAAATTGGAGACTCGCATGGATGAGAATACGAGCACTTTGATGGAGTTACATCAGAAAGTGACACAGATTGAGGAACTTTTGACCAAATCGGTGGAAAAGGACAAAAAGTTGGATTACATCGGGGGGCAGACCGGAGAGTTGTGTCGTCGCTTTTCGGAATTGTCTACAAAGACTAATGAACTATATGTGCTCTTTGACCGCCTCGAGTTTGAGAACCAGAGACATTATGGAATTGGAGGAGAAATTACCTTCTTTTTCAGTTTAAAATTATGCTGCCATGTATTAACTTCTTTTCTGTTTAAAATTATGCTGCCACGCTCTCATCCCCGTCTCGGAATCGGAATCTCAAGGGCAGACATCTGGGTCGCTTATCACTGGTTGGCCTTCACTGAACGTCAACAACTTCCACACTCAGAGCTTTTCCTCCCTCCCTAATGTAAACCTCGTTATAGTTACCGTGCACATCCCGGGCACAAATGTTTCTATTGTTTCCACTGTGGTGTCAAATTGTTGTTGTTTTTTGTACTGCTCTGCTTGTTTTAATCTCTGTTTCCAAGAAATGGCGCCACGGTAGGCAGCCTGTTACACAGCTCTGTAAACTGCAGTAACAAACAAATTTCCCCGTTGTGGAATCAATAAAGTACTATCCTATCCTATCCTATCCTATCCTACAGTACTACTATGTTACCGTACTACTACTATGTTACAATACTACTACTATGTTAGAATACTACTACTATGTTACAATACTTCCACTATGATACAGTACTACCACTATGTTACACTACTACTATGTTAGAGTACTTCTATGATGTTACAATACTACCACTATGTTACAGTACTACTACTACTACTATGTTACAATACTACTACTATGTTACAATACTACCACTATGTTACAGTACAACCATGATGTTACAGTACTACTATGTTACAATACTACTACTATGTTACAGTACTACTATTTTACAATACTACTACTATGTTACAATAGTACTACTATGTTACAGTACTACCACTATGTTACAATACTACCACTATGTTACAGTACTACTACTACTATGTTACAATACTACTACTATGTTACAATACTATTCTATTTTTGTTATGATTTTGTTGCTCTCCTTTTGTGATTTTGTGTAACTGTAAAGCACTTTGAATAGATTCTATAAATATTTGTGCGACTGTGTAAAACATGAATAAACTAAATGAGTTCAAATCACTTTTATCAATTGCAGCAACAAAACACCGGAATCCAAATATTAGAGAGTAGAGTAGTTTTAGTTAGTTACATGTAATGTTAAAAAAAATCCAATACAAATACAGTGAAAAACACAGTCATGCTGTCATTAGGGACTTGTTATGGACCTTTGAATGACACTCACCTGTCCCACATAAGTATTTATGAATGTCTTGTGGAATCGTAATTTTTATACATTCTGCTCTATTGATAACTCATCATTTTGCATTCCTAAATGTTACCAATCATTAAAAATGACACAATAAATAGTTTGTGTTTAAATGCATCATTATATCTTTGATCTAATGTCTCATTCATTCACGTGTGCTTATTCTGTTAATTTGTTTAATGTATAGAAAGAACCATTTACACTAGGTTTAATTCATGCTTGAACATCATGCAACTGTTGGAAAGGACTGATCCAGGAAGTATCGTCCTAACTTCTGCAAAAACTACAATAGCTGTACAATGAGAAAAAGCCAATACAACTATGCTGCACAGCATCTAAACCTTTTATAGCATGAGAGTGATGGGAAGACCCGTGCTGCAGCTTTACTTGCAGCTTTCCTCTCAGTGTCAGCTTGATTGCTTGATGAGGCGCAAATCTGTTTGGAATATGCACAGTGGAGCACACTGAAATAAAAAGGCAATAATGTCGATAATGTTGCCTCTGCTGCCATCTAGCCGTAAATGAAATCACTTTGATGCACACAGCGCAGTATCAGATGATGTGAAAGGTTGTTGAAAGCTCCAACATGAACTCATTCTGTAAAGGAATTCTGAATGAACAATATGATATTCATACATTCTTTTTATTCTTCATTTGTTATTCATTTTTCATGTAAGAATAAAGCGTATATTATATTTTAAAAGAAACTGTCATATTTTGCTTGTGCCTCCTCTATAATTATAGAACATGCATGCAGTTAACTAACTTTTTCTCCTCTATAAATTAGCTAGTCAGCCATAAATAATGAATGAACATCCTTATATAATGTGCTGTTTGAGGAACTGCTTTTCAAGGGAGATGGCTTTGCTTTCCATTAAAAATTGATCAGTTGATCAAATTATTAAGTAAAGCGTGCATCTCTTTGGAGTATTTACTCACCAGAGCAGACAAACACTCATTTATGAGTGAATCCACGTCATGATCCCGAACATTGTGATGTGTGTTTGCTCAGAATCGGAGTGTCTTTAAAGTCCCCCTCTCAGTATGTCTTTTCAGTATGTCTTTCTTGTTCATACAGTTGGAAGTATGGTCTTCACTGTGCAGAATGATTTTCATGCAGGGATTGCACTTAAAAGGCTTAAAAGTAGAAAGTTTAATATGCTCACTGAAACTCTAGCTTTTACTGGTTGGCCTGCAAGCATGATGTGTGGCATCACAAATAGTTAAAAAAAAAAGCTAATCGTGATCCAAGATTCAATTTAGACAAGTATGCAACAGGGTCTAGGACCCAAGGATTCTTTAAAGCAAAGACACTGCAGCTACTAGGCCAACATTAACTTATTACAAAAAGTAATGAATACAATCTGTAAAAAAAAACGTATACATATATATAATTTATATATACTATAAAATATTATATATATATATATATATATATATATATATATATATATATATATATATATATATATATATATATATATATATATATATTAAAATATTAGGATTGGATAATAAATTTAATTTGAATCTTTTCAGATATGTATATGAGCATTATACAGTTAGTTACAGCTACAAAAAATTCCAAAAGATTGACCTTTCACAGTCTCCATACAGTAATCAGAGGGACAAAAGGAAAGCAATAAATAAATAAAACCCGCTAATTTCCTTTTTCTTTTCTATTTTTCCTTTTTTTACCGCTGGGTGGCAGCAACGCACGACACGCCGCATTGCAGCACGCGCTCTTTTACCCGGAAGAAGGCCAAGGCGCGTAAACCAGTAAGGCAGCATGGCAACTAACAGCAGCGCGGCTAAAGTTAACGGACGGGAGACCGTCTCCATGAACGGGGAGCCGGACCTGAAGCGGCCGAGGGAGAGCGTCTCGTCGGAATTCCCTCTCCGCGTCCCGAAGGAGCCCCAGAACAAAGTGACGGTGGTTCTCGGGGCTCAATGGGGCGACGAGGGGAAGGGGAAGGTGGTGGACCTGCTAGCTATGGATGCGGACATCGTCTGCAGATGCCAGGTACCGCTACCGAGCCGCGCCGATGCGCCGCATCATCTGTCGGTGTCGTTAAACCGGGGGAAGCCGCATTTGAAGAAGTTATTCACTCTTCTGTGACGTCACAGCCTTGCGTGACCTCCCGGATGTTTGGGGGGGGCGACATTGGGTTGAATTTACATGCTCGTTTTCGCTAAAAAAAAATGCTATTAGTTATCAAATGCAAGCGTGGGGGAGGTGGAGTGTGTCCTGAATCCGCACGCGACCTCCACCGGTGACCGTCTCCCGGTAATTGTAATGCTGTTATGTAACTGACAACACACCTGATCCTGCTGGCATGAACCTGATTGTCTTGCAGCTTGTTGCAGAAGCAAGCTGCATTAAGACTCTGGTTCCTATGTCTTTTAAAAATCCCCGAGAGTCTTGTAACGATGAAATGATGCCTTATACAATGTTAAATATAACAGAAAAACAGCCCGACTTCAAATGTGACTAAAAAATTCCAACAAGAACATGTGTTCTTATGAAGGGGATTGAGTTTTAGAACTGCATCTGTATTCTAATGGGTTTTATTGGGATACAAGTAAAATAAGACTTCCTGAGATAAGCCCAAAGATTTGTTTCCCCTTTTAGAATTCCTGTAGGCTTTTCAGAAATGAACATGAATTTCTAAATCGTGTCGTGGACTTGACTAGACAGATTGTTATCAATGTGTGTGTGTGAGATCTTGAGCAGTGTTGTTGTTGTTGTTGTTTACTTCACTCTCCGTGTTGCGTCCCATTAGAAAACCTGCCTCACCCCAGCTTGAATGTTCTGAACTGTCTTGCAGGGAGGAAACAACGCAGGTCACACAGTGGTTGTGGACTCGGTGGAGTATGACTTTCACCTGCTGCCCAGCGGCGTGCTCAACAAGAAGGCCGTCTCCTTCATCGGTAACAAAACAAGCCCGGTCTCTTTACCTACAAAGACTACGGGAAAATAAATAACCTGATAATAACAATAAAACACTGCTATATGGCCACTTCAAAAAAGCACCAGAGGCCGCCTTATCAGCGTCTGGGTGCATGAAGCCAAGGAAATGACCCTGTATTTGTAGTAACGTAGACAATAGGCTTTGTTCCAAGTTTATTCTGTAGCAGCAACACATTCATGAAGGTTCTACTCTACAGTCTTATCTTCATGGTTGTGTTTCGCATACAGAACAGGGTTCTGCAGGGTCATAGAAAGTCTTAAGAACATTGTCTTTATAAATTTGGGGCTAATACCTTTTTAAAAAGACAAGTAAAAAGTCTTTAAATTCGATATCGTTTTGATAATTGCTGAATAATGTCCATAAATATTCTTAAAATGCTGTATCTGACTAGTTCCTCATTTCGCCGCAACGTCATCTTAAACACTCTAATAGTTTTTAGACCTGTGTTTCTGTAGGTATCTCAGTGCGTTAGGCTTCGTAAACTTTACTGTCTCCATACTAGTTAACCTGATGTATCATGGCTGATAAAGGTGGTAGTGGTAATAAAGGCCAGCTCTTCTACGTAGAAATGAGGGCTTCTGAAGTTTACTAACAACTTCCTAAGAATTCAGCTCACAAACAGCATCTCAGGACCTATTCTGTTCTTAAGTTGGGTGCTGACCATGTTTTATCTACCAGATTTATATCAGTGAGGCTGATGTAGCTGAAGCCTGCTGCATCAGTTTGAACTAAGTTGGCCTGAGAGTCCTCGTATGTACACAGCGGAGCAGTCAACACATAATATACCAGATTACGTAGAGGAAGTAATACAGAAACAGCTGCGGCAGATGTTATTGCATAAAGGGACAAAAAGGTTAACCAAAGGTAAATAAATGTGAACTGACAGTGTAAATACACCCAGTGTTTGTTATAATATCTATTTAACTACATTGCTTTTTGTAGTGTCTCTCTTGGGGGGGGGCATACATTCATGGCTAGGAGCAGGAAGAATTTAGGTGTCTTGTGTACACAGTTGTTATGAATTATTTTTCTGTAAATTAAATTTTTTTGATAATTTATATTTCAAAAATAAGAAAAAGGTGGAATTTATATGCACAGAATTTTGTTCACTAACACAGGAAGCGAAAAAAAAAAAAAAAAAAAACATCTTCACATGCTATACATCTTGAACTACTTAAGTTTTTATATCTCCTATGTCTCTATGTCCTTTCTCCGGCCTCTTCATTGACTGAACTAGTGCAGTTAAGTCAATAGTTCACTGATTTTGGAAGTCACATGTCTTTTTGTCTGACATGAGTCATTCAGGGCGAACTGTGCCGACGTGCACAGAATTTTGTGTTTTCAACAGAATCTTCATTGTACAAACAGTATATTTGGCAAAACAATTAAATGCATGAGTAGGTCATGGACAGTCAGAACTTCAACATTTTTTTTTCTGTGCTTACAGTTCCTAGCTGTTATAATTTGTAATTTGAGAGGTTTGTTTTTTTTTATTAAAGAAAACCTCAAAAACTGCCATCGGATTTTTTTTAATTTCAGAAGTTTAAAAATGAATGAATGAATGAATAAATAAGTTGTTTGTTAATCCGTAAGTGTTATGTAGTAGGGCATGTTGCAATTTTCTAATCATTTCTCAATCTTTTCTACATTACAGGTAACGGAGTAGTGATACACCTCCCAGGTCTGTTTGATGAGGCTGAGAAGAATCTGCAGAAAGGAAAAGGTAAAGTTTCCTAAGCGCAAAGATGCAGCGCTTATCTGCAGCCTGTCCTGAAATGTCTGAATTAGTCCTTTTCACAAAAGACCTAATCACATGTCACAGTAGGAATTAGGAGAAAAAAAGTGTGATGTTTCGTTCAATGGATATACTAATAAAGTGATCAAATTCATGGTAGTTTTTTTTTCTTTCCTAAACGCATATGAACCTGAAAGAGTTGACAGAAATGTCAGATTCTTGTTGCAGAGCGAACGTCTGATGTGTGATGTTGTTTCACTCAGGGTTACAGGGATGGGAAGACAGGCTGAAGATTTCGGACCGTGCCCACATCGGTAAGTAAGCATTTTGTCACTTCATTCTCTGAATGAGAAACTGTCCTGTTATTGACTGACTCCTATGTCCACCTCTAGTGTTCAACTTCCATCAAGCTGTTGATAGAATCCAGGAGAATCAGCGGCAGCAACAAGAAGGGAAAAAGTAAATCCACTTGTTTAGTCCAAATACTGTATAATAATATAATAATGTATGTTTATGATTTGTACAACAGTCTTTAAGCTGTAGTTTTGATTTCTATTAAATCAAAAGACCTTTCTGGTGATTAACTTGGTGATTGTGTTTGCGGTTCAGTTTGGGAACCACTAAAAAGGGCATCGGACCTGCCTACTCCTCCAAAGCTGCTCGGAATGGTTTGCGAGTGTGTGACCTTGTCTCAGATTTCAAGGTTTTTGAGGACAAGTAAGTGTGTCTGTTGTTTTTTTGTTTTTTTTTGCCCGTGTACTTTAAGTTTTCACGATGTCCCTCCATGTTGCCATATCATCTGTGACCATGAATTGGATAAGGACACTGAGATCAGCATGTTAAGAGATTTTGAATCACAAATCAGTGAGGATAGGGAATAACCTTTGAAACAGTAATTCTTATTTTCATCCTTTTTTTGTCCTTCTCTTACTGTGATAATTGACTTTATCAAAGTACGAGTTTAGTACAATAGCATTGCAAGTACATTTTGAGACTTGATCCTCTCGACATTCAGGTATAATATTTGTTTTTTTAAGTTGCAATGAGCGGATTTATTCTTGAGTACAATACAACTCAGCCAGCAGGTGGCCACACTGGAAAACTGCTGCCACCCTGTTTTCATGAAGGCATTTTAGTCACTGAAATCTTTGTCCTGTGTAATATGTGTGAACTAGATGTGTCAAGCAATACTTTCTTCCAGATTTGCGCTGGAATACGTGAACACATACAGACTTGGACTCTCTCCCGCTTCTGTTTTTCAGGTTTCGTATGTTGGCTGATCAGTTCCAGACGATGTATCCAAACCTTAACATGGACATCGACGATGAACTGGAACAGTTGAAGGTGACAGCTGACAAAAATCCCACATCACAGAATGATTTCGGCTCATTTTTGGCCTTGAGATTGTTGTGATACCGTATACCATATAACATTGATTTTCTATATTTTGGGATAATTAATATACTGTCTTAGAGGAATATAATTTGTAATTTTTGTGATAATTAGATAATGTATGCATGTTTTTTAATGACACCAGTAATTCAAGATATTCTTTTACATTTACTAGTCTTATATTATAGGAACATATACTGTAAATCCTTTGAGTCTAGAGTTGCTCTCTGTATTTATTGCGAAACAATATTATTCCTTGAAACCATTCTCAGTATTTAACACGATTATACATCTGTTTTTGTCACTGTTTACTCAGGGATACGCAGAGCGACTGCGTCCTCTGGTGACTGACGGTGTGTACTTCATGCACAAAGCTCTTACTGAGACCACCAGTAAGAAAATCCTGGTGGAGGGAGCCAATGCAGCTCTGCTAGATATTGACTTTGGTGAGCAGCAAGGGCTGTGTGGTGTTAATTCCGAAGATGGATGGATGTGTGTGTGTGTGTGGGTGGATGTTGTGCCTCCTTTAGTTAACCGATGCTTCTCTCCACAGGGACATATCCTTTCGTGACGTCTTCTAACTGCACCGTGGGAGGCGTATGCACCGGTCTGGGTGTGCCTCCGTCATACGTCGGTCGGGTGTACGGCGTTGTCAAAGCTTACACCACGCGTGTGGGCGTTGGTGCTTTCCCAACAGAGCAGGACAATGCAGTGAGTATAGACACACATTGTAATAAATGCCTTTTGTAAATACAGGGAAAAGCCCAATCCCTCTAACTGAAGATAAGGCAAGAACATTTTTTTGTCTTGTTCAGTTTCCTACTGACCTTATCAATTTCTGTGCAACCCAGATTTATTTTAATTCTTGAGTAATCACTTTAAAATGGTAGCCACTTAGCAATGCTGCACAGTCTGTCGTCAACAATCACTGTCATCAATTACAAAGGCAAATATATAGCCTATTTTCTGTGTTTTGAAAACCGTCTAGTAGGCAGCAAGAACAAACTATGTGCAGCGATTATAGGCCTACCGACGTAACCATAGAGTAAGAGTTTATAACTTCAACATGATGATTTTCAGGCTGTCCTCTTCAATTCATCAACGTTTACAATGACAGACGTGTCATGAGTGAGTGTAATCCCTACTGACCCATGGCCTTAACCTGAACCTTTTTCTTTTTCTTGTTTTTTGGGGCCTAAATTATGTCAAGTTGAAGTGTTGATGTTGTAAATAAAACCATCAAATTCATCACAGTGGGTTCTTTTACACAGAATTTTACTCTTAACACATTCAGTTGAACCAGGTGTGTGTAAGAATAAATGTTACTTTTAAAACAGTGTTAATGAGGGGGGGAAAGGCTAAAAGTGACTTACTCCCTCTATTTTTCCTGCACTTATAACCTTTATCCTATTCTCTTACTCTCCACTTTGCTGCTGCAGTGATGTGAATTTCCCCATTGTGAGACAATAAAGTAAAGTCTTATTCCAGTTGATGATTGTGTTCCTATGGCACCATTTAACTGATGATGAAACATTTTAGTTCTGTTGAAACTAAACCAGCTTGCACACATGTTTAGGTTTTTTCTAATTCTGGCATTACACATGTGAAACTATGATATTGTCTTATTTGGAAATAAATCTCAAATAATTCAGATTCATCCATGAGCAAACTGTCAGGACTCTGCTCTTTAGAAACCCCCCTCCAACAAACCTACTACAGCCTTTCAACTGAGACGGTCTGTCTGTCACTGCAGTACTATGGTCAGTGCAGGTTAAAGACACACACACACACACACACACTTACACTTGTGGTAAGTTCACATCTATCAGACTGCAGGGAAAACATTTCTGGGAAAGGTGGACAAAAGTCTGCCACTTTAGCAATACATTATGCCCATCTCCTCTGGTAGAGCTTCTCGGTGGTCAACAGCAGAGGACTGTGGTTGAACTGGGCAGCTCCCTCATGCGAGTGTGTGAAACTGAAGCAGGATGTTAACGGGAAACGGCTGGCATCCACGGCTGATGTTTCTCGCGTAGTTGGAGATGGGAAAAATTCGCAGCTCGTGTGAAGTAGAAGCATGTCCCTGTAGAGTTTTTATTTTTTCCAGAGCGGTTGTTTTCCTTCCACTACTGACAGTGCTCTTTGTGTTATAGGAAATCGGGGATCTGTTACAGTCCAGAGGGAGAGAGGTCGGTGTGACGACGGGCAGGAAGAGGCGGTGTGGTTGGCTGGACTTGATTTTGGTCAGATACGCCCACATGGTCAATGGCTTCTCTGCGTAAGGAACCATTAATACTATTTCGAAATATTCTCATCACTTAGTGAAAGGGGCTCTGCACTGCCATCAGAGTTGAACAGAGCCATTTACTTCTTTTGCAGAATTGCCCTGACAAAGCTGGACATTTTGGACACTTTGGAAGAGATTAAAGTGGGTGTGGCCTATAAGGTTGATGGACAACCTCTCCCAAGTTTTCCCGGTAGGTCGTTCTTCAATAATACAGGCTTTAACAACAATTCTGGCGGCGTCAGACTGCCTCATATATCATGGTTTTAAAAGGGGAAACATGCTTAATATGATTAGTTGAAACACACTTTTGAAATTGGATTGAAGTGGGGCACATTCTGATGACTGCAATTCCCCATGTAAGCTTACTCACGCTGATGTTTGAATCCTGGAAGAATGATTTAGTATTTAAAAAAAAAAAAAAAAAATGATTCAACATCTATTATTTCCAGAGCTACAGTTTAGAATTGAATTACAGGTTAAAGAACAACTGCAATGCCGCCTAATGTCTTATTCTACACAGATTAGTTTATAATCGCAGGAAATGCAACCTCTTTAGTTTTTGAAAATCTATTTTGCAGCAAATTTAAAGTCACCTTCCTCCTCCATGGGGCTTCGCTTCTAGTAGTAAATGGAGCAAAATTGAATTGTCAAGCCAATGAATCAGAGTATGATAAAACAACTTCTTTCTGGTTCATATGACGCTGCAGCACCCAGCTGATTTCTCTAATGCATTAGTGTTTTTTTTTTTTGTGTGGTCAATGTACTGAAGGTTTGAAGTCTCCTTTTTTTCCTGATTCAAATTAGTTTCTACAGATTGCTGAACCTAGCGTTCTTGCGAAGGGACCATCAATATGTAACATGCGATTCAGCATCCAGCATGTTGTGCTGATGAAAGACTCCTGATCTTAGAGTTAAAAAAAAAAAAAAAAGAAAGGTATCTTTCACTCAAGGTTACTGATCTTCTGTTGCAGCAAACATGGATGTTTTGACGCGGGTGTCCGTTGAGTATAAGATCATGCCCGGCTGGTGCTGCAGCACAGAGAACGCTCGGAGCTTCAAGGAGCTTCCATCACAGGCACAAAATTACATCCGCTTCATCGAGGACTTCCTGCAAGTACCAGGTTTGTGAAGACACACTTAATATTAATAGACTGCAGCCAAAGCTGTTCTCCACTGTGCCAAACCTGCTAATTACATTTTGGTTTTGTTTTTTCTTCCCCCCCCCCCCCCCCCCCCCCCCCTTTCCTCATTTCAGTGAAGTGGGTCGGAGTCGGCAAATCCAGAGAGAGCATGATCAAATTGTTTTGATTCATCTGCAGTCCTGCTCCACTATGGTTAGATGATCACTAGGTTTTAAAATACTGTCAAATGGAAATCCTTCACCAGCAAGACTATTTAGGAGATTTTTTTGCTGCTTGTTCATCACACTGACAATAATCCTTCATAGATATAATTTATGCATTCCACCTAATGTTTCCTATATTTATTAGGGTGTTAATTTTTAAAACCTGGTGCAAATGTATTGATCATTCCTAATTCTATTCCACAGAAGAGCACACGGTTTATTTTTTTAGCATTTGAAGCTTATTGACATCTGTTCACCACGTAGTTATTTTTTTACAAATATTTGAAGAGCCATTAAGGAACAGATATAGAAGCCTTTGTATTAAAGGGCGTCGCAATAAAGCAGGAGATGAGAGAATATTTGAAAACTACCTTGCGATTTGTGAAGTTTTCTATGGTACAATTTTAAAAACACTCTAAAAACGAGAAAGCATCTCGATTACGTTTAACAATATTTTCATGATTGTTGAAATCATTGTACTTATTATAATTATCCGCAAGATAGATAAATTAACGCATACGAAATTTAGATTGAAATGTTTTCTTCATGACGTTTGAAGGAGATGTGATGCCGACGGATGGCCGGTATTTCAACAGTTTGTGTACATGTAACGACTCACTTCCATGATCCATCTCAGTATGTTTTCATTCACACATTTCATTCATTTTGTCAAATATGTGAAAGACTCAGCTTGCTATTGCCAATAAAATGAAACTGTTACAATATAGTTTTTGTTTGTATATAGGTCTAGAATCACACTGGTAATGTATTAATTCAGAATCATATGACCAATAAATGAAGGACTAATTACATACTGACCTGCTCAGCATGCAGATAGATTAAAATCAAACTTCCAGGGACCGATATTTTTAAAAATGTGATATTAATATACAGATTTTTTTTCAGCTTTGTTCTCTATACATTAATACTTGTGTGTTTTAACTACTAGAAATCATCTCAAAATGGTTATTATCTCAAGCTTCTCTCTGGAGTTTTAGAACATGTTTTGTTCTGACACAATATTAATAAGAATCTCATTTCTCTGTAGAATACCACATGCCCTCAGGTGGACAAATTATGTAATAGAATTTACAATGCAATTTCTGAATTGCCTCCAATGTATTTTCGGCATTTGTGAAGTACAGCTAATATTTCATCAATCCAGCTGATTTTTCTGTCTACCTCTAATAAGGAATAAAACCTTAAAGAGCGCCTGCATAAGGGTTCAGTGCAGACACCTTAATATTCTCTCTGTCAGCCCCTAATTTTCCTGGTCTTTTTCCTCAGTACAAATTCCCCCCCCTCCATTATGATTAAACTTAAAGAGCTTCACATAGCGTAGATGTCTGCTCTCTTCTTTTCTTACTTTACACCCTCCTTAGTTATGTTGACTTCCCCTCCTGCTTTAAAAGCCTTTCAGGACCTGGATGGATTGGATTAAAGTGTAAAGTGGATCCTTGGCAGATTGATTTACGGTGCCACGGTGTGCTGCAGCTTCTCACATGCTGAGATTCTTTCTAATGCGTTTAAAGGCCCAGCTGACCCACGCAGGTGTTTTCCGTGAGTCCGGCTGAGCGGACCAAGGCTGTGGTAAATGTAGGGTTGATCTTTGTGTGATGTGATTTCAAACTCTGCATACAAATAAAGGTTGGAAAAAAAAATATGTAGATGTCATTCAACCACAGTGTAGCTACACATCCACACAGTCCAAGAGGGATTGTCCGGCAAAATAAGTGAAATATTCTTTAGTGTTGTTTAAGGAGCCTGTAAATAAAGTTTTTTTTCTTGTCATTCATTTAATTTTGTGCTGCTGCCATACATTTAAAAAAGGTGATTTTCTTATATTATTTTTCTACTACAGTACATGCAAAGTGCCTCTTCCCTTGATGGAGCACACTTGCAGACGTTTGCTAACGAGTCAATTTCCAGTCCAAGAAGTCCCTGCATCATCAAAATTGAGGCAGAAAAGTGAGCTCACGGTATGCAAGACGGCTTAATTGAAAATAAAGTGCTCATAACAGCATCATAGTCATCTTCCTCCTCACGTTTCTGTCTGTGCCCCTCCTTCTCTTGTTTACTACCACCTTCCTTTAGTAATTGTGGGCATCTTCATCATCGGGTCAAATCAATTTCAGCATTTTATTTGGGTGCAGCTTCTCCGATGTTCTCTAATGATCGCATTTCTTGCCAAAATCAGTCTCTTATTTTTCTCTGCTGGATGGACCTTAATAATTTGTCCTCATATTACTAATAAAAATCACATACATTTCGAGGATACCTGGAGCTGAAGCCATTGATCGAAGAAGAAGTAAGAATTTTTTTTTCCATTTACAAACTTGCATGAATGACCAGGAGCTTGATTAATTTTCAACCTGATTTTGTTTCTGTGATTTTATGTAACCCAGATGCTAGAATAATTAGTGTACAGTGCAAGTGAATATATATATATAAAATCCTGTACAAATGTTATTTTTAAAGATATAAATAAACTTGAAAATCTTTCATGGAAACTATTGAGTAATGTTTATTTCTGAGTTGTTTCAGTATTTAAAGTATTCTTATCTGTAATAAAAATTAATTCTATAATTATCTATTCCAACTACAATGATGAGAAACAAAATGGATTTATACCATACAGAATATTGGAAAATGATGTGTTCAGTTATATCGTGTTACAAATGGCATGCATTTGACTATAATAATCTATTTCAACTACAATTCACATTCTGATTGATTTATACCATACAGAACATAGAGCTTTTCCTGCATTGTTTTCTTGCTGCATATTCCATAGAGCTTTCAGTTGATAAACATTGATTACTGCATTTACATTCCCTCAGAGGAAATTATCATTAATTGTCCTCTTCTGCAAACATGCCTCTTGCTGCAATGTTGTGGTTTATGTAGACACAGCAATAAGACTCTTGTTTTATTGCAGTCAGTTTGCATAAGAACGGAGGCAGCAGCTCTCACGCAGATTGAATTGAGGGAGCTAAATGTATTTAACAGTTCGCTGAGTTTATAAAATGAATCTAAGGCTGCTACTCTGCAAGAACAGAGAAAGTACTAAATATTTGCCGGAAAACTTGGAAAAAGATGTGTTCAGTTGTATTGTGTTACAAATGGCAAGCATTTATTAGACAAAATGCAACTAAACAAATCACAATAGAATTATGTGTTTCAGTAATCTGCTTTCATGTTAAATTCATAACCCAGCTGGATATTGACTCAATTATTAGAGATTGATTAATGTCTACATTTGTACATCTCACTATTTAAAGAGCATATCAATAATGTGTATATAAACATCCATACACTGTATGGGTGTGACTTCAACACACACACACACACACACATATGTATACTCTATATATATATATATAGCAGTTGAGGCCCACATCAGACCAGTCAGTTGGATGTGATGCATTCATCTGCAGACATGTTTCATGACATAATGCAAAAGGAAAACACAAGGAACAAAAGAAAATTAGAAGCTGTGCATGTCATTAAACAAAGGAAATCGCTGTTTTTGCTGAGCTTGGCCCTCATATAATCCACTTGTCTCAATTCCTCCCACAAACACTGCTTCTCAGTGTTTGGTTGGGAACAGCATGAGCAGATAATGCAGCATCATGGTCATAAGAACCTGTCTCTCAACAACCGTAGTCCCCAACAGGCTTCAGATGACATATATATTAGCTTGGAGTTTTCTAAATATGTGCCTGCTTGCACAATGACATGCAGGAATCTAGTCTGAATCATATGTTTCTTACTTCTCACAGTGAGAGTATGTGTCTCTATATCTTTGCCCAGTTGCTCTGCGTCGTGGCTGCAGGGACAGAGACACAGTATTAAATCAGGATGAGCAGGATGAGTTATGGTTTCAAGATAAACTTGGAATGGGGCTACACAGAGTAGCCTAAAAGGTCCTATTTAAAAAGATTAAGTGTGGCATCCAGATTGTAACTATCCCTCTATATAAATGCAGGAATCTCTGTGCTTGTGTCTTTCTGTTTATCTGATCCACATCTCATTGCCAGTTTAAGTGCAGTGTTAAATCTGGTGCACTTGGCCAGCGTGTGGTGCTGTAACAACCAGTGTTGGGCCTGTTACTTTGAAAAAGTAATTTGTTATAGTTACTAGTTACTTTTCCCCAAAAAGTGACTGATTTAGTAACTGAATTACTCCATTATAAAAGTAACTTATTACCAAAAAAAAGTAACTATTTAAAAATATTTAATAATGTAAACAGATTTCCTGAGGGTCTGTGAACGCGTCTTGGAGTAAGACGATACAGCGAGTGAAAGAAGAAAAGACGCAGCAGTCGAAAACTTTTCTTACAGAGTTTGTGATTTTTGCTTTCGGTAGCCTGTGTTAGTGAGGAATAAAATATCAGCTAAACCCGCTAAAGTTCGTGACATAACTCACGTTTTCTCCGGTAAGTCTCTGCCTTGCTTTCATGTGACTTCGACCTGATGGTGCTAGACGCCATGACAGTAACAACCGCCGCCCTCCTCCTTTTAGCTAGGCAGCGGCTGCGGAGTAACAATATTAGAAATAATTAGTAATTTCATGAAAAAAGCAACACCATTTGCCCTTATTCCAATCACTGGTTACAAGAAACTTTACATTTCAAGCTGTAACTTGAAAAATAAATCTTAAAATATAACATTTTTCCAGGAAACTCTTAAGTTAAGTCAAATCGTTCCTTTTTCATTAGCATCTATCAACTTCCCGCCATTTTTTTTACTTTGGTCAAATCATCTTTTTCACAAAATCATCATCAAATTTTATTTTTTAACCAAGTTGAAAAAATGTCTTTGTTCAGGTATGTTTTTTTTATACTCAATGTTTTACCATTGGCTGGCTCTAAATTATTTTTTCTCAATCCTTCTTATATTACAGTCAGTCATGTATTCTAATCGTAAAAATAAAAGGAAAAGAATCATTATATATATATATATATATATATATATATATATATATATATATATATATATATATATATATATATATATATATATATATATATATATATATATAGTATAGCATGCATTTTTACATTTTTTAAGAGAGTTAAACTAGGGTGACCAGATTTGAGTAGTTGAAAAAGAGGACACCTTTTTTACCATTGCTCTGTTAAAGACACACAGGAGGGAAACAATGTTTTTGCACATTTAAAGAAGTCCCTGCAGAACACAGCTCTTATTGGTGTTGGATGTTCAGCACATATTCTGAACAATTGTGTTCACCATGGTGCAGACACATGATATATTAACATTGAGCAACTCATTTTCAAAATCTATTTCCACTTTCATATACACACTGTCCACACAGAGAATTTGAAGGAGAACTGCGAAGTTTTTTGAGGATGAGTTCAGAGTAAAACCCCAGTTTTACAACAGGAACACAGCATTCCCTGTCCTTAGACCCTACAAAGAAAAAAACAAGAGGAAGAAACTGCAGGGGAAGAGTAACAGGAGGATCCATCTTCCAGGACAGGCGTGCAATCATTTGATCGACTTCGCACTTGGCAGGTGTGATGTTTAGGGCTCATGGGAGTACAGCGTCAAGTGTGAAGTCGATCGGAAGAATCATGCTGCAAACAACCATACCAGGGTTCAGACAACGCTGCAAGAATCATGTCCAGGGGAAGTAGTCTAAACATGCTTCCTGAATAGGCATGTGGAACAGCTGGAACTGCACTGGTTTATAGAATATTCTCATGCGATTAGCTGATCCCAAGGTCTGTTGGTACTAACAATTATTTAGTGTCCAATTTAATGTATTTGATTGATTATTGATTGTTTACCATCATCCCCAACTCCAGCTGGGAGGAGACTCCTCACGTCCTCCATGTGATCAGTAGCGCATTGATTTCAGTCAGGAGGCAGCAAGGCATTTCTCCAAGCATGACACTGTTGGTAACAAGACACGATATAAACTTTTAAGTCTGAAAACAAAAGGTTTTTTTTTTCTTTTTCTTTTTTTACCAAAAGTGCACACGCTGCTCAGCATCGGGGCTAATATATTTGATTTCCACAGACAGTGATGGTCGGCCCTGACTGAGCAACACCGAAGCATCTTGGGCGCTCGCCAACTTGGCATTATAATCTCAGTATTCTCTCCACGTCACCCGTTTGTCTCACTTTCAAAAAAAGGTCTTACTTTTCACATTTCATTTTGTGTCATATAAATCTAAAGAAATCTCACTTCAGCATTCCCTTTATATTAGTGTAGTGAAGCTCCAAAATAACAGTTAAATAAATAGTTAAATACAGCATTGATGCCTTTATTTTCAATCATACAGAAGCAATATATTTGTTTAGTGCACTAGTGCAGCACTAAAGATGTCACTACTCATAAATGTGCAGCACTAAGAACATTAACAACAAAACATTTGTTTGTGAATTATTCAAAAACATATCCAGAAAAATAAAAACTGGACGGAGACTGGATGGAGTAAATCTAATATGGAATGAAATAATGAATCTAATAACAATATAAAACTAAAAACTAGGAATCAGAAATCCACAGTAGAAATGATTGGCTGGTACTTATAGGACATGCGAGATGCACGTCTGAGAGCTCACTTCAGCCTCATATATAGACGCCTGAGAAACCTAATTCCCACCCAGTAAATGCGTGCGCACATACACACACACACACACAAACATAGAAAGAGAGCGACAGCAGTTCTGTCAGTTCTGTCTGTTGAGGGCGAGGAAGGCTGAGCTGGCTTTACCCTGCAGAGTCCACAGCGGAGCACAGACATCAGTGAGTCTCAAATAATGACGAACCTCAGATGCAGATATCGACATGCGAAGCTTTGACTGCAGACATTACCTGCTCTACACCGCATACACATTTTGAGTGTTTACTCTCAGGAAGGTAGTTAAAATGATAAATACAGACTGAAGTGTGCTTTATTATAGTATTGCTTTTGCATCCTGTGAAAAGAACTGAAGTTTTTACAATCATCTCAACCTTCCTTTGTGCTGCACTGCCTCTCTCTTTTGCTTTTAATTTCCTCTCTCAGGCTCTATATAAAGTCAGTTTGATGGAGTATCTTTTTCTCTCTTGTGCGCTCAGCAACAGCCTCCCGCCTCACCCACAGACACACACACACATCTCACTCTCACACTCACACGTGCTTGCTGTATGCGGCTGCCTGAACTCATGCAGTACTGCATGAGGCGACTACTACTCCGGATTGTAATTGTCCTTCATTTTGAGGTGAGCAAACAGGCTGGACTCTCTGGCGCTTTGGTCAGTAGGTCAGTAGCTTATACATCTTATGGACCCGCAGGGACTCTAAGTGGTGATACAAGGGGATTAATATCGCTCTGGCTCTGTTTCCGCCGCACTGCTGGCACTTAATGCAATCCATGATACAAGTTCCTTTTATCAAGTGGTGCATAATATTGCTGGCATTCTGTTACAGTCCAATATATGTATATAGTGAATACACATATTAGATGTGTATTTGAATTTGTTTTCTGTGTATTTCTGTCAAAATACAACCAATATCAATTATGTTATTAATCAAATGTGCATTGTAAGTTACATGTAACCAACACAGGTGTATTTGTCCCTTTTTCATAGCTGCTTCATGTTGAATGTATAAACAAGGCATTAATAATTGAATAATCCTGTGTCACTCACACTTTTCCATTGCAGGTATATGACTTGTACATAGACGGCTAACTTCTGGCTGCAGTGTGATTCATTTAGTAAGTGGACGCTGTCTTTGTACCTTCCCAGCAGCAATTAACTGTCGCTGTGTGACGGTTAATTGCTGCTGATTTTGGATGGAGACCAGCGGATCTGCTGACTTAAGAGCTGCAGATTCTGAAGTTGTACTTTATAGAGAGGTTTAGTGATGCAGAGTGAATTGCAAGTGGCAGGGCCCGTGCTGCTCTAAAAAAGGAAATCCTCCTGAGCTTTTCCGGGACAAAGGGAGTGTCCTACCAGTTCCTCAACTCCATTGCTTTAACAAGGTAACGATGCATCCAAGTGCTGGCTCCAGTTTCAGGATGAAATGAAAATGCTGTCTTGGTTGAGCCTCGACGATCACATCGCTGGACGCTGCAACCCAATTCTTAAGTTTCAGCTTCTCCAGCATTTTCAGCAAAAGTCTATACACATATGACTCTGAACTATATCACTATATTTCTTCTTCAACTACTGGAAGGAAATCTAAGCCAAGGCGTCGTCGTTTTCATCTTGAACTTGGAATCTTTGCATAGGTGTGAGTGGGACAACAAAGCTGTGTTTTCTCATCAGAAAAGGAAAGCTTGCATTGTGCATGTGATTGCAAGAATGGTGCAGAATATGTGTTCAAGAAAAACAACCGCAGACGTGTGAGGAGCTCCAGCAGCTCCCTGCCACGCCTGAGCTGGCTATCACTGCCGACAGCTTCTGCGTTTCCAAGAAAGTGTGGGTTTTTCTTTCCCTCATTTCAAATGCGTGCTGCTGAATTGCGTGTGTGGATGTGTGTGTCTGTTTCTATCTAGTGTCCCCTCCTTCAGTGTGTGAGGTGGACGGGCTGCCCGGCGGATACGGATCCAGGGACTCCATCCTCGAGGCCAGTGCAAAGAGGGATTGGAAAAGGCGAAGGCGTGGACAACTGAAGAGCATCGACAGGTTAGCTCTGAAATCACGGGGCACCTGCCTGTGAATTAATAACATGGGTCATTAAGTTTTATTTATTATTATCTGTGCGGCTGGTCGAGCGACAGGCATTTTATCATTTGCCGCGTGTCAGCAGTGTGGTGAGGCTGAGTGCAGCTAATAGTCTGCCTGCTGCAGACGTGCAGACGTGCAGCATCCAGCGTAACAGCTGGGCCGGCGATGTGGTCACAGTGAAACCCCTGTGCTTCTGTGTCTGCTGATGTTTTCAGCCGTGGCGGCTCAGACCGGGACCGTGCAGAAGCGGACAGAGGAAGAAGACAGCCGACATTTGAACTAGGTGGAGGCGCAGCCATGCGCTGCTCCACCCTGCTCGGCATCTTCACGGGGGTGCTTCTCTACTTGGTGTTGGGCGCCGTGGTGTTCCGTGCCTTGGAGACTCCACGGGAGGAGGACATACACCTGCAGCTGCTGGACACACGCCGGGACTTCCTGCAGAACTTCAGCTGCATAGGCCCGGACAGCTTGCACGCCTTGATAGAGGTAGGGCACATCCTCTCATGACAAGAGACACATATTATCTGACTTTCATTTAGTAAATGTGTAATCTCTTTAAGTATTTTCTTTCAATTTCTAGGGAGCAAGGCATTGTGGGTGGGTCTCAAGTGCTGCTTGTATTAGTCTTCAGACAGGCTTGAACATATCACTGAAATGCAACATGTACTTTTGTGTTGATTTTTGTGTTACCTAAAGGTGTAAATTCTGAATTTTAGCTTTTGAGTTATTAAAAAATGCAGCAATATCTTTTTGGGACGTTTCAGGTTAACGGATAGGTTCACCATTTTTTTTCAAATCATATGGGTCAGCAACAAATCATGGCTGGCAAGATAAGAAAGAAACATTCATCAGATTTTTAAAATGTACATTTTGTGTTTATGTTGGTTTCATGTCATTCAGAGTTCATCATGATTTTTGTGATTTTTTTCTTTTTCACAAAAATCATGATTTTGTGCGACTTTTGACACAAAATATAAACTGTAGCTGATAAAATATTTAAATATTTATTCACCTATAATATAAAACTAGCTGATAGCATGTGGTTTGAATTTTTTTAAAACTTTTTTTAAAAGAGAGTTAACTATCCGGTACCAAGTTTTTAGGTTTACACCACATGACATTTTTACATCAGAATCATATACATCAGACATTGAATCGAAAACTAATTGAGTTTTAGTTTGCAGTACCGGTGTACTTTCCACCTGCACTGGTTATAGAAAAAAAATAAATCCATATGCGCTTTGAATGTAAGCGATGGGAGAGAACTAGTTGCAGTTGTTTTTGCAAACCTATGTAAAATGTTTATTTGAAGCAATTATCAGCACTAGTCTGAGTGAGTCAAAGTGGATTTCTTCCTAAATTAGATTTCTTTTAGGTGCGTGTTTCCTTTGTGTTTTCTCTGAATTCGGCACTAAAAAGACCTTTGAAAGATTTACACATGTTTTGACTAATTTGCAAAGATCTCAAGCCTCATATTATCTACAGATAAACAGTTAAATATGTTTTTGCATGAAATGTGGGGAGGTGTTTATGTTCTACATCATTTACATTGATATGGAGGAAATCATTATTGGTCAGTATGAGCAGTGAGGAAAACCTCTTCCAGTGTTTATTTGGTCTTCTGAGTGTTTTAGCTTACCTCAAATAAGTGATAATTTCTAGTGAAAGATATTTTAAACACAATGTGTGACTGACCATGATGCCACAGTGATTCCTTCTTTGAGTATAATGCATAATACCACTATTAGGTTTGCTAATTACTTTGAATCTAAAAAAAAGATATAAATTTATCATATTTATTTGCTCAGTAAAGCAGAAATGCCACCAAATTACAACTATGCCAATGAAATTGGGCAACACTTTCTTTGTTATTATATATTAAATGTATTAGAAATGAAATTTGAAATTCAGTTCTTGTCCTTGTATAAACAAATCTTTGACCCCGTACAAAGTCACTGGTTGCTGTTATTTTCCCTTCTCTCATCCATCAAACACCACAGAGAATGTGAAGCTTAGCGACTTGACCACTGTTTGGCTTAAAATATATTTTGGCTTGTTGTCTTGACAGATAAACGGCTCGGCAAGTTGCTCGGCAACTTGGTTGACTCTGACAATACAACTTAAAATATCCTGAATCTGTTTTGCGGGTCGTAACCCATCCAGTGCCAGATAACAGGTGTGGTCAGTGGTTTTGTATGGACGGGTCGACTCTAGTGTGTGCGTGTGTGTGTGTGTGTGTGTGTGTGTGTGTGAGTGCAAGAAAGCTGATCCGTGCACTGGTTGAGTGGTATGAGCTGGCCGGACAACCGTTTCTGTGATCCAGAGATGTTTGTCTCCACTCCAGAATGGAAGTTTTAGCCTGCAAAGTGATCTAAAGTGGCAGCGACTGAAAAGGTTAAAGGCTTCACAAGAGAGAATAGTGCGGCCCTCGGTTCAAACTCATTTTATTTTTGAATATTTAAAGAAGGATGAGACGTCCATTCCATGTTTTACACACTCATTCATCAAAGTCTTTCAGTGCAATATTATTTTATAATAATACACCCAATAAAAAAGAATGAAAGCATAGAATCCCTGAGATAGTTTATGTGAGTTCACACAATAGCACACTTAACGACAGCTTACTTAAAAACTAATGACCCTCATTCATGAGGGAGCCAGGCAGCTGTTAGGGAGTCATTCCTCTGATGTTGTTCTGCGCAACAAGTCGGCATTGTGGTTCAGGTTTCAAACCGGCCGGCGTCAGCTGACGTTTCAACAGGTCTTCTGTATATACAAAGTGCTCACAATCTGTTCTCGACGTGAGTCATGGGAGATGCCAGCGCGCCACCATTGTCACACTTGTTCATTTTCCACATTTTAGCATGGAGGACCATGTGATTTGAGCCATCACTATGGTTGCGTGGTCTGGATATATCAGTGCTCTGTGGAAAGTACATTTACTCAACGACTGTACCTGAATTGCACTAGAGTTTTGAGGTACTTCTGCTCACTTTATTATCATGTGATGCTACTTTGTACTTCCTTTCCACTAAATTTCTGGTATATTATTATTAATGTACTTTCTACTCTGTTAGTTACTTTTCAGATGATGATGATAATAAAATAGAGTCTGTACAATGAGTACTTTTAATTTTGATACTTTAAGTATATTTAGATGATAATACCTTTGTATTCTTACTTGAGTAACAATTTCAATTCAGATTTTAGGTATTTCTACTCTAATGCTTATATGACAATGATGTTGGATCAAATGTTTAAGTCACAAGAGCTTCTTATGTAATGTTTGGTCACTATATGTTGAATATATTTTTGTCACCTTTGTGATTTTTTTCTGTATTTTCTGACCAAACAATCAGAAATAATTATAAACATATGAGTCAATATTTAAAATAATCATGAGCCCTGAGGATTCAAGCATCAATCTAATGGTTTTGTTTCTCAGAGATGCACTCACACATCTACAGGATGAAATACATAAATTCATCGTTACATGTGGTCAGACTAATGTATGTGGTAACCACACAAGTTGAAGTTTACTGCTCTCTCTTGTGGCCACTATTCCCCCTTTACAACTGTACTTCCTGTGTTGAGAGGCATGTTGCTAAATAGTTCAACACTCACGTTGTTTTCCTGACTCCAAATAGTTCTGGCAGATTCCTTGCGGAGGGGCACATACCTAACCTCGTAATTTACCCTTTCACCCTGAATTCCGTAAATTTAACTTAAGCCAGTTGAGGAGTAAAAATAGTTTCCCATGTTCTAAACCTCACCAGTATCCTTACTATTGTAGTCTGTAGGTCAGTCTGTAAAAGCTATTAATTTATTTTACTTTCCAAAAATTGTTTCTAGACTTGTATGATGTGAGGGCCTAAGGACAGGTCCTAATACAGATCAACTGTATTATAAAACAGTACCTCTTTGATTTACTACAGCAATACCTTAAATATTTTGATTTATTGTAAAATATAATAGCAATCTACTGTAATAATGATTTACAGTAACGTTACTGCGTTTAACACTGACAAACACAGTAAATACCTGCATAAACACAAAATTAGATCATTTCAATAAATATACACTGAAATACCATTACATGAATCATACTCAGTATAGTTTGTGTTCTATGGCTAAAGGAGCATATTTCTAAAAAAAAAAAAAAACACAACAGTTGGGACAGATGTTGTAGGCCATGTAGTCCGCCCAGCAGACAGGATCCACCAGACACAGCCCTGCCCTGTCTCTGTAATCAGACATGTCTAATTTATTAGGACTAATGATGTCTGCACAGCCCATGTTCAGCCACAGCTTCTTCATATTCACCTTTAAATTCAGAGTTAACAAATGTCTTTAAGCTCCAACAGACACAAAACAGATAATTAGATCAGGGAATTAGATTATTTCTGCTGGCCGTGGTTGGACATAGTGGAGCTGTCACAAGTCTTTGTCACTGTCCTGCTGCTGTTAGTCTGTTTAAAGAGGGTCATTGACAACATGTCCAACATTACTGTGGAGGATCCATGAATAGATTTATGTTTAATTGGACAGA
The DNA here is from genome assembly GCA_036785175.1 of Eupleurogrammus muticus. NCBI lineage: Eukaryota > Metazoa > Chordata > Actinopteri > Scombriformes > Trichiuridae > Eupleurogrammus > Eupleurogrammus muticus. The sequence goes on along the minus strand of JAYKQN010000007.1, from coordinate 16,545,758 downwards.
TAAAAGGCTCTCATGCTAATGTTATTAATTTATAAAGCATTTTTGCTAATCTCTGTTTATATGTACATAGTCTAATTAAAAACCACTAAAGTCTTAACACCTATCCCCCATCCCGTCCCAGGAGGTGGCCAACGCCATCGGTGCAGGCGTAGATCCCATCAACCACAACGCCACCTTTGTCAGCCAATGGGATCTGGCCAGCGCCTTTTTTTTCTCAGGGACAGTCATCACGACCATCGGTGAGTGTCCAGCTTAACCAACAGGACTGGCAGATCAAAACGGATTCTGATGATGTATCCGTGGGTTACGGTAACGCTGATTTCTGACCTTTACATTTTGTGTGTTCAAATCCACCGCTTTTCCGCCCCCACCTCCACAAACTCTGACAAATGTTCAGGTTTCGGAAACATCTCCCCCAAGACAGAAGGAGGTCAGCTCTTCTGTATTTTCTATGCCCTGGTGGGAATCCCGATGTTTGGCATCCTGCTCGCCGGAGTCGGAGACCACCTCGGAACAGGGCTGAGGAAAACTATTGCCAAAATAGAGAGACTCTTCCTGGTCAGACCCTGAACAGAGCTTTTTCCACATTTTCCCCTTTTCCCCTTGTGCCTTTACTTGTCTCATCCTACTGTATTGCTTCTCCTTGCCGACAGAAATGGCGCGTTAGTCAAACCATCGTGCGCGTGATCTCAGCCGTCCTGTCCATTCTGCTGGGATGCGTGCTGTTCGTTGCGCTGCCTATCCTGATTTTCCAGGAGGTGGAGGGGTGGACTCTTCTGGAGTCGGCTTACTTTGTCGTTATCACCCTGACAACGGTGGGGTTTGGCGACTATGTTGCAGGTAATCGCAATTTGATCTGACTCTAACCCTTTCTGCACATTGGGATGATATGGATGTTGTTTGTATATTCATATTACATACATAGTTGTAAAAAAAATTGTGGAATTGTTTACGAATCAGAAAAGAAGCAAGAAAGGGAATTCATAAGTTTTGCTTCTTCTTTTCAGACACTGTTACTCTCACTTTGTTTACCTATATTATTTTGTTTTTATATTTGTAGTAAACTGAACTAGATTGAATGAAACATGCAGATAAACATCTCATTAGTGCATCAATAAATCTCCATTTAACAAATTACGTGTTTCTTTTGATGTTCCAGCTGTAGAAAACATTTCTGCAGCACTTCAATTAATTGGCTGATAATTATGCTTCATTTGTTGACTTACATGAACTGAAGATCGTCTTAACTGACTTAATTCAATCCATTAATATAAATGTCATCTGTGATGCATTAGGTTGACTAAGCACACACAAGTTTCATTTACCGCTTGAATTATTCAACGTTATGTTCTCCTACTAGATGAAATATTGATTATTGCATCCGCTGTTTGCTATCGCTGATCTTTGATTTACTGCACGGGAAAAAGACACGGATGTGTGCATATATTTTCATGACCTTCTGTTGCTGTCTTCCAAAAGGGGATTCTGGAATAAAGGGGAGTGAACACTGGTATAAGCCTTTGGTGTGGTTCTGGATCTTGCTGGGTCTTGCGTACTTTGCGTCTATCCTGTCGATGATTGGCAACTGGCTTCGAGTTCTATCCAAAAAGACCAGAGCTGAGGTGCTGCTCTTCTTTAATCAGTCCTTCCCTTACCTCTTTCCTTCCATCATCATGTTTTTTCTTTTGTTATCCTCCTCTCTTAGATGGAAGGACTTCGAGCCCATGCCACTGACTGGACTCAAAACATCCAGAATATGTCAATGGACTTTCACATGCCTGAGGACCCCTTCAAGAGGCGTCGGCGAAAGCGGCGCCACGGCCATCGCAGCCACACCGTGTCAAATACCGGGGGCCCTGAAGGGAAAGGAGAGCAGCAAGGGAGCCAAACAGAATCTGGATCTTACTCCTCTTCGTCTTACTCCTCGTATTCTGACGAATCAGAGTCTGGATCGGAGACAGACTCTCAAGCCACTCAAACAGACCGGGTGCCCGAGGAAAAAGCTGCAGAGCCTGAAAAACAGGAGCCTCCCCCTGACCCCCATCTCTCCCAGCCTCTTGACTACTTTGGAGAGAACCTGGCGTTCATTGACGAGTCCTCAGATGCTCACAGTGGTAAATTACATTTAGATCCTCTGCTGGATCTAACAAAACCCAACACTGTACGCTCTCGTCACCCCAGGAGGAGGCGCCACAGGAGGCCCTCAGCTCAGAGAACCCCCAAAAACGGCCGCTCCAACCATGGGAGGCGAGAGCCTAACGGAAATCCCAAACCAGTCTCAGACCTACCGGCGAAGCCTTAAGATCGAAGCTGATTAGAGGAACTCCACTGCGAGCAAGTATCGACCTGGAGAGTTCTCACTACAACAATTTATTTGTGTATATGTATTGCTTATTTACAGACACTTGAAAAACATGTTGCAGAAGCCTTAGCCTCTTGTGGTTTGCATCCGATGCTCTTAGCATGCAAGTGTGTATGCCGTGATTTTTTATGCCAATGCTGCCATTAGCCTTCTGTCTGAAGAGTTGCTGCTCTCTACTGGGCCAAGAATGAAATGCACTAGGACTCTCAACATGAGGACTCTCAACATGAGGGCTCTCACCTTTCATGAATCCAAATAAACACTGCAAAAAACACAAGATTTACCAAAAGCCGTTTGGTCTTAAATGTGCCAGCTATGTGCGGCTCACACTGAAGAGAGGAAGCTTTATTCTGAGGAAGTTACTCTTGAATCCTGCCAACAGTTAAACTGAAAAAATGCAGGGTCTTGTACATGTTTTTGGTATGTGAAAAAAAACTTTTTTTAAAACACTATGTATGAGGATAATATTTGCATTTTGAAGGCCATATACATTGATCTTGATGTGCTGCACCTATGTAATAAAGATTTTTCTTTTTAAATGAAAGGAGAACCCTGTGTCTCATGGGTATAATGCATTTGAATGCAGAAGCTCCTCTGAGAAACATTTTTGCAGAACAAAAAGAATCCAGATGCATTGGACACACCCTTGACTATTTCTAACAAAGCTTCAACCTTTATAGGCAGGAATAAATTACACTTGTCTGTTTGCCCATAGAGCACAAACAAATCAGGATCTGGTGACAATAAGTGTGTTGAGATTTAGTTCAAAGGCAATGTTAACAGAGACCAGCATTCAGTGCAATTCATCATAAGCTAGAATATGCTATGTCATACAGACTCATGTCAAACTTTTTTTCTGGAGGCTTTAGGTCCTGTCTCAGAACTGGCCATGCTACTGAGTTGTGAAAATGTCCCACTTATACCTCTTGGTGGCAGCATGAGCAACATAATGGATTTAAACAACATATTCAGTGGAAAAGAAATAAGGTTCAAATTAGTATTCAAAATGGAGTATCTCTATATATCTAGCAACTTCATGATGATTAATTCTGTGTCTAGACACCTACAAGTTTACATATTTAACACACAGCCACAGCTGAAGAGGAAATATTCTAGTTTGGGCTGTTTTGACACTTCTGGTCTGAATATTTCACATATATACACATATTGCTCAGTTACGTATCTCCAACACATCCCGAGGCACAGCTTCCGCCACCCCTCTTTTTTTTATTAAGATTAGGAGGTCCCTAGTATCACAAGATTTAAATGTGCCTAAGGGGAGGGAGAAACACAAGGTAAAAAGATCCAAACATGGCAAAGACCACGAGTCATATAATGGTGTGTATGTGAGTATGTCTTCCTCATTGGTTAATTAGCTCAGCTCACACAGTGCATACTTCCATAATTGGTAAAACCAGGAACAGATAAAAGACAACCCTCCTGTTTCTCTGTATCTTCCTGTGTCCTTTTCCGCAACTCTGTTTCCCCTCAATGTCATTATTAAGTACTTCTCACGACCACCGCTTTCCTGTCGACCTTGAACAGAGAGGAGCAAGCTGTGAGAAACACGGTATAACAAGAATGAAGCCTTAATAAGGAAGAAGCAAATAAGAGATGGCATTATTATAATGATTCTCACAGAGTGGCAAACCTTAGTTAAGTGTTTAAGCATGCTAACTTATTAACCCACTTATTTATTGGGGTCGCAGAGGTCTGCCTGAGGGGCACACGAGTCTCCAATTAACCTAAGCATGTTTTTGGACTGTGTGAGGAAGTCAGGGAACCAACCCAGACACAGCGAGAACATGCAAACTCCACACACCAAAAGGCCCTAGTCTAAGTACTTAAACCTGTGACTTTCCACATTGTAGGCATATGATTATAAACTAAAACAATGGACAAGTTGAAAATTATGACCTGATGATGGTGCTAGATGAAAAATTGGGGGGGGTCATTAAAGTTGATGCAATCTATTGAGAATTCCTGCATCAAATTTCAGGGCAATCCAGCTAAGAATTGTTGAGACATTTCACTCAAAGCAGCAAAGAAGCTCATTATGGTGCAAGAGAAAAGTCAGGAGCTCACCGATTCCATGGCAAGCTTTCAAATAGTTGCTGAGATATTTCAGTCTGGACTCAGTGGTGAACCGACATTGCCATCCTCTGAGCATTCTGATGCAATGTGCGGGTAATCTTAGGATTAAAGCTGATTCGAGTAAATATTCGCTGTTTCTACATTCATTTCATTCTACTTCAAATAAAGGCTTGTGCAAGTCTTTTAACTTGTGCAACAGTCATGTGGCTTTACACTGTGGATCAATTTATTTTGGTCAGGCAATTGTAGCAAAAGATTTATGTAGCCTACATAGTGCATTGTGGAGATACAGTACAAATGCCAATCAAGCTGTTAATATGCACCATAGCTCCTCACTTGTTCCATGTAAGTAATACCCTGGAAATTCTATCTTGATATTTGAATCTGAAAATGGCACCAAGGACAAATGCTGCCGGAGCAATCCGTGAATGGAGTTTTTTTGTTGTATTTTAATTCCTTTGTAAGACAACCCGATGTGCCTTGATGTCAAAAAACATCCTATGCATTGAGGCAGCCACTGCTCACTTGTAATTACCTCCCTACACCCCCTGAGTAAAAGAACACTGATTTGTCTTTTCTTTCTATGAACATGACCAGCAGATGGCACACACTGACACACTTCTCTACTACAGAGTAGACTTGACAGCATATAATTCAAAACATCCGAGATCTGAAACCCGATTGCTTGTATTTGTTCATTAGTGGTCACCAATGATCGAAGGATTTGCAATGAGACAAGCCGCAATCTTCCCTCTGTGCCTTGCCGAACGTTTGAGAGGAAGCAGGGACCGGCCCTTTGGAAACCTGACACTCTCAGGCAGGATATGTAAAAAGAAAAAGGCAGCGCTCTGGCATTGCAATCAGGAAGTCAGCAGGCTGATGATGTGCGGTGGCAGTGGGTGACCTTTTACTGGAGGACACAGACGCTCCGCCGCTATAACGTCATCAGCACCACTGCTGCAGTGTCCCCCGCCCCGCCGCTAGAGGGCCACTGGTGGGCCGCGTTTGTTGTGTGGATGTGGGCTACACGCATGACCTGGAGTTAAAGGGGAAATCCACCCTGAATTAGAAAAGTCAAATGTGTCATGTCTGCAATATTTCACAATCCGGCTTTGAAGAAGTCTCCCGTCCGGCTGAACAGAAGCCATTTAAACACAAATCTAATTCACAAGTGAAGGCTTTATAGTCAAATCAGACTGAATTGGAGGTAATATCTTAAATAAATAATAAAAATAAAACTGTTGTTTTAGTGGAATGGCATTCAAATGTGCACTAATGACAATACAACATAACTGATCATGTTATTTGTTTAATTATATAAATACAATACAATATAGATATTGTTTTAAGGTGGGTTTTCCCTGTAAACCTGATATAAAGCGTGCTGCAGTAGCATTTCCTATTCAGGAATTAGCGCACTGATATGAATGTAACATCAAGCACACATATTTCAGAAGTAACTTGTGATTTATTTTCTGTCATGGTTTACTTGTCAGCTGTCCGTCCATCTGTCCTTCTGGTTGATCAGCAGGTTGTGAGACAAATTGACGAAAGAAAAAGAACAAAACAGCCTGCTGTTAAATCTGCTGTTAAGTTAAATCACGAAACCCTCTCTGTTCAGATACTACATGACTATATTCGGATTGTGGTGTCTTTTTCTCTGTCAGTTGTCTTCTCTGTGACTCACTGATGCATTGCCCGAATAGGCACAATGGCGTCTCCTATCAGCTGACACCTGTCTGAGGTCACAACCTGCTGTAAGGAGCACCCTGGGGACCCCAGCTGGCATTTATAGTCCACAGTTTAAACATATCCTCCACAACATGTGCCAGACACTGGCACTTAATTTTTTTGTGATGCGCCCTATACTCTCTAAAAATATGAACCCTTTTTTTTTTTTAACTAAATCCAATTTGAAGGTTTCTGATTAAATCGAATGAATGTAGCATGACCGCCTTCGTCCCTCTCAAACAGAACGATGATAATGCAGACTCTGCACCAGTACGATGCAGAGCCCGCAGAATTGCAGTGTCTGCAGCAGAGACGGGATGACCTTGCTTCAAGGTCGCAGTGACACTGCCGTCAGTTTTTTTTTTCCCCCTCTCGTGCGCGCACGCACACCACGACAATCCTGTCCCAGAAGCCCCGGAGCCCGCTGCACGCACCACACCGCGCCAAGACGCGGACACGGCGCCCGGCGCTTTTTTGGCACAGCCGGGGGAAGTGTGTCTTCGCAAGCTTATTGGTTTACACAAGTCTGGGCTCGTGTGTAATAGTGTCTAATGAAGGGATCTTCTGGGTGGAAGTTTCACTCACCTGAAGTAAACTGAAAAGCTACCGCGCTATATTCGATTATTTAGGCAAACTCCTCTGCGCCAACAACTTTTCTGTGCCAGCTGTTGCCGGGCGCGCTGGGGAGCGCAGGCCACAAAGTTGAACACGCCATGCAAAAGATATATATATATATATATATATATATATATATATATATATATATATATATATATATATATATATATATATATATATATATATATATATATCTGAGACATGTTCGATTTCTACTTTTGATTACGCATTTGGAAGATTTTTTTCCTCCACCCCACCCCCCCAAAAATACAGTCCCTTCATTATTCCCCTTTCCCATCCCGTTGCCGTGATCTCCTGATCTCCTCTCCCTTGGCTCCGCTCCAAATAGTGTAGTGGTGGAGTGAGAGGGGTCAGTGTCACAAGACCGACGGCATGACTACATTTTCCATAGAGGTGTGCTGCAAGGGACATGCATACTGTACGCTATAGTAGTCCTATGAAGCTTAAGATAATTGTATTAGGACAAATGCACTTGATATTGTATAGTGGGTTTGTAATTCAAATAAATAAATAATAATTCAACAAAACTATAAATTGGCAAATCGTTCAATACAACCGAAACACACGTGCATTTAAACTTATAAAATATTCATGTTTAAGTGTGTCAGAGAACATGACACTTGTCATTAAGTGTTGGGTGTTTTTTTTGCTGCACGAATTTTGCGCTGATCCATTAGTTGCACGACACGATCGATTTGTTGCTGAAATCAGAGAATCTAAATGAATAGAACACATTAGAGTTAACACAAACTGGCTTTTTTCCCCCTTGTCAGGAGTTGCAGGCCCTCATTATAATGCTGATGACGCCGGTGGATGAAGCGTGCGGACGTAACGGAGACACAGCGGACGCAAGTCGGGCAGAGGGGAGGAGGCAGGACACGGGATAGAGATCTACGTCACGGAGCTGCGTCAAGCTGGACAGCGGAAGCTGGCGGGAGCCGAAGCCCACGAGTTTCAAAATAAAACAACGGTGTTACGTTAAGTCTCGTTACAGCACGCGTCGTGTCGCTCAGGCAATGAACGACGTGTTCACGTAACGCGAGGCGGCTTCTCCGTGATAAATACGGCGCCGCTTTCAGGTTTTACCCAACTCGGTGAAAGTTACAACGTCACGTGGGTCGAGGGCGTTTTATCGCGAAACGTCTCGCAGCCGGAAGCCCGGGTTTCCTCCTTGTGGACTTGACGCTGAATATCAAACTACAACCTCGGTTTGTGGTGGCAGCCGAAGGCGAGAATTTATAACAGCGGTGTACGGAACCGAACAGGCGGATAAGACGGTACGTGTCGCTGCGTGTCGTCCTCGCCTCACCGCGCGGTTACGTCGAGGGATGCGATGTGAGACACGGTGCGGGGCTCGGACTGCGCCGTTAAACCGGTTAAACCGACGGTGGACTTTGCAGCCGCAAAGACTTGGCTGACTTCAGATTAAAAAAAAAAGCGAACCCTGCGATGTGTTTTTTGCATTTCACGGTAAGTGTCCTCACTTCGCCTCCACCGCAGACATTGAGTTGCTAGTTCAGCTATTATTAATCTGTTCAGCTGTGTAGTCTGATGTGCATGCACGGAGCTAAGTTCGCATGGCCACGTTATTTAGGGGGGGGGCAGGGTGCAAGAGTCGCTGAATAAATATTCAGCACATTGTGTAATAATTCGCAGCACAATCCTCTCTCCGAGCTGTCACCCGCTCTCATTATTTACCTGCGGTCCAATTCACGCGTTAATAAACGCTACAACACTCTCTGTAATGGTTAATCCTCTCCTCGGTGACAACCGCACGCGCGCGCACGCACACACCAAATGTCTTATTAAATTGGTCGCACTGTCACTTAGAGAATACATGAAGAATGCGGGCCCATGTTTGAATAAGATTACAGCCGATAATTGGGCTCGTATGGCTCACTGCATGTCCTCATTTAAAAGAGACACCCTGCACTTCTCCAACTCCACACAGTGCGGCTTTTTTTTTGAAAATATGTAGGCTGCCTGAGCCCCTTCCTCACGACCAGCACAGTTACTCCTCTTTCCGCCTCATCACACTGACCTGTGCAGGTCGCCAAGCCTGGGATTGAGATCACTGATCTTAAAGTCTAATCCACTTTGGCAATTAACCTTTCAACGGTCCGAGATCAGTAGGCAAGGTCACCCCTGGGTGCTGTTCTCTCCGTCTCCACAGTGCGCCGTGTTTGAAAACCTAAGTCAGAGTTTCATGTATGTGATGCACCCCCCCCCTTCTAAAAATAAAAAAAAAACTTAAAAACCTTTAAAACCATGTGAGATAAAAGGAAGGAACTCTTAGGTGCTTTGACCTTTATAACGTGTGATGAGAGGTAACATTTTGCACAGGGCATTTTTTTGTGTAAATGCCTATCACCACTATATTTTGTACATAACGAAACAAGAATCTCATCTTTTTAAAGCTTTACAAAGGTTAGTTAGTGTCAGTTTGTTTCCATATATAATTACAGTGCTGTTCCTCCAGTAGCTCAAAAAAGGTTGAAATGTTGAATTTAATGTCATGGAGTTTTATCTAAACTGTAAAAAGTAACAATAACAATGTTTGCTATGGTTAGTCTTCGTTTTTAAAATCCAAACTAGTCCCTTAAATTATTTACTGAGAGTTTTTATGAAACTTCATCTCATGAGTGAGAGGGACAAGGTGTTGGCTTGACTCTGTCCTTCAAGCATTCCAGTGACTGTGACCTTTGGAGTGTGTCACGCAGCGTTTGGGGGGAGGGTACTCGAGTAGCATAGAGAAATCTGGACAGATACAGTGGGTTATGTATATAAGGAAAGAAAAGGCAGAGTTAAAAGTCTTATTGGCAGTATAGGCACATAGAGATTAACACGTTGTTACCCTTTAAGCGACTATTATGAACAGATTGTTTTCAGGCGTTATGAACATCAATATAAGACAGCGGGGGGTTATGATCATTTCATAACATAAATGACAGGTTAACAGGAAGAATGTCTGTGATGGCACTCAATACATGTTCTTCCTTTGCAGGTGTCCTGATAACAATAGACTTCAACTCAAAGCAATAGCACGTCATTGGACCACCACTGGCAATCACGGATACATAGACTTCCAACTCCAGTTCAGCAAAGCAGGTAATCTGTTCTCACATCAGCTTTTATACTGATGAAATATTAGGCTATTGTGCAGTGCTTCATTTAGGAATATGTGTGCTATTTGTGTTCTGCAGTCAAGTGCCTCACCTACATAATATTTTGTTTCTTGAAAGGCTGTTGCTGGGCAATGTTTGTGTCTTCTTAAGAAAGTAGTCGCAGAAAAAAAGAAACATAGAAGGAAAAGGCTGGAAGTGCAACAAAGATCAATTACTGAAGATGCTGTCTTTTCTATTTACACCAAAAATTTCACAAGTAGTTGGTAGGCCTATAAAAGAATATAATTTGCTTCATTCCATTGCAATCATGCAGCTCACAAGCCAGGTTCCTTTCTGAGGAAAGCAGGATTAGAAGCTGTAACCCTTCTCACATCTTCTGGTCTGTTGCTCTAAAATTATAGGGCATGAACTCATTGAAAGCATGAATGGGTGAGTTGTAATTACTCTGCAAACTTGAATATGATAAATGATGGACAAATGGACAAGCAGGGGATACAGGGGAGAAATTGATTGTCCTCTGCTTATGTAGCCTGTAATCAGTGTGAGAATGTCCAAAAATTCTGTGCAACAAGAAAGGTGTCTTAACTATTAGAGGTCTTTGCTTTTTTGGTGCTGGATGCAGCTCTTTCTATGCAGCAGAGAGTCAACATTTGTGCCCAACGTAATCCAAAGCCAGTTTCCTAGAATTCTGCAGTGTGAAAAAAAGAATAAAGGACAATTAAATTATTATCATTCACCAGTTAAATGTTCCATTTCATATAAAGTGAGATTTTAATTGTTCTTTGTTTCATAAGTTCTAGATGTGTATAATTATTGTCTTATGTTTCAAAACATTCACTATATTCAGTAATATATCATTCTGAAATGGCTTTAAAAAGACATAATATATTGATACAATATAGTGTAAGGGATATTTACATTCAAAATTTGGTATTTTTCTGTTAAATAAGTTGAGTGACTTATGGTTTACACACTGATTGTTATTTAATTCCTGAATGTACCAGTCAAGTTAATATAAGTCTACATGAAGCTCATGTTTTTTGTGATGTTACCCTGTCATATGAGCAGTAGTAGACAAAGTATTCAGATCCTTTGCTTAATTAAAGATATAAATAATGTGATCTTAAAATACTCGACAAGTAAAATTCCTGAATTCAAAATTCTGATTTAGTAGTATTTTCAGAAAAATTAAATGTACCAATAGAAACATTTTCTAAGAAAAAAGAAAGGAAAACAAAAGAATTACAATTTAAATAGTAAAATACATATTTATTTCTTCAACTGAAAAGTAGCTATACCTTTCAAATAAATTTCCTGGAGTAGAAAGTACAATATTTCTTTCTGAAATGTAGTGGAGTGGAAGTTTAAAATTACATCACGTGGAAATTATCAAGTACAAGTATTCCAAAATGTTACTTTAATACAATAATTGTGTAGATGTACTTGGTTACTTTACAACATTGCATATGAGAGAATGTGAGACTTGTTTCTTAAACTACTGAGAGTATTATAAAATTGGTAAATAACATTCGCACCCGCAATCAAAGCAATCAAATAGTTAGTAGAGCAGTCAGTTACACAGTGAACAGCTCCGGAGCCTCCATCTATTACTGTGGAACAGCTGCTAGTTAAAGCAGCGGAGCCGCTGTTTCGGTTTTACCAGTGACCGTGTTAACTGGTGACCTTCCGCAAAACGCGTCCGTGTTGTCGTGGTGATGGCAGTCGTTTAAAAGCCCTAAACTGTTTGCAGTCGCAGAATGAATTTACAAATGGATCGAAGTATTCTCAAGTGTTTAGTGGAAGCGCTTCTAGTTCTGTTTTGACTTCAACAGCTGCCGTCGCTAGGGGCAACCGTCCGGCCGAAAGTCACCAGTGAACACGGTTCCTCTTCAACCCTAAACACCGGCCTTCCGCAGCAACACCGCGAGCTGTCGTTAGCGAGCTAGCAGCCGCTGGACACTGATTTTCTGTCAAATTTGTGCCATGTTAGCACACCGCGGAGAGACGTCACTGCTGTACTAGTCACCGTTTTCAAGGTAAAATGCAGCGTAGTCCGGGTTAGGGTGACAAAAATAGCCCCCAGTCGGGATTAACGCCTAGCTTCTGCTAGCCAGTTAGCTACGAGCAGCTACATGCATTTAAAATGTATTTGGTGATGTTGCGGCTAATGCTAACCCAGGGATGCAGGTACATGAGTTTACAGTACACACGACACGTACGTATGGCATGTTAAATAAAAGACAGCAATGTTACGTTAGCCAACCGCAGCTGGGTTTACACACTGCTGTAATCTCCTTTAAACAAACAAAAGTGAACATTAAGCTATTATCGCTTTTCTCCTTTAGCATTTTCTGTATAATAATGATGTTTCTCATATGTCGACCTGGCCAGTGGACACGTGGTGCTCCCTGGTCCTGTGAATTATTTAATTTTTTTGGGAGGGGGTCTTCTGTAGCGTTATGGTGGCTGATCCATTCCCTGAGCTCTCTAAGAAAGCTAAACTTTAAACTGCCTGGTTGCTGCCAAACAGTGCTACTTTCAAAGGGGCAAACTCCAAACAAACTGTATGACTGGCTGCCAGCTACTATTGGATCAGATTTATTGCTGTATCAATAAATATGATAAAAGCATACTTGGCTGGCAGTGGGTGACATGTAGCCTAAGTATGGATTCTGTATCTTAATGTATTTACTAGAGATTTTTGATTAAAAAAAGTGTCTTAAAATTTGTATCTAGTAAAACAAAGAAACTAATGTATTTCTATAGATTATGTCCAATAAAGGCAATCTGCGATGGGAAGTGTATCTATATGTAAAGTTGCCATTAGAGGCCTTAACATTATAGATGTCTTATGACTTAAAAAGTTATATTATAATTCAACAGCCTGGTAGACAGTCAGCATACATTGAAAGTCAGGGCTGAGCTCATATTTGACTGATTATACACACCATAAACTCACAGATTGACTGATAGTTCTATGATTAAGGTTGATAGTCAATGTATTTCGATAATGCATGTCTGCGTTTACTTTCATGTAGTGGTGGTGAACTCTGAAACTGCATCTGTAAACAAATGATTTACCTGCTCATATTGCACAATCAATTCCTCCAAAAATTACCCATACCTTCGTGTACAGAACATGCTACTGCATGTAATGTCATTTCAGGTAGAGTAAGATATTGGAGCCTTGAACCGTCCATAAGCAATGTGTAAACTATATTGCAACACTTTTGTAAATATGCAGTTTGCAGCTGGATTATCAGCCTAGCTGATAAACAAGTACAAAAAGAAAGAGGTCGGTAATTGCAGTGCATTCCCAGTATGTAAGCATGAGAAAATCACAAGTCACTCTCAAGTGATCAAGGCTATTCAGGCTGCTGAGAGCCCATCTCCTCGTCCTCGCGCAGTGATATATTAAGTTGGAACAACAGCAGTGAGGCTTTGCATAAATATATCCATTCATAAGTTCAAGCCCAAAGAGAAGACGTGGCACAGACTACAATTTGTGCCCTGTTTTTTTCCTTTCCCCTTTCTTGTCACATGTTTTTTTCCATCCCTGAAGTTTAGTTGCTAAAGTAAATTTACCATTTGCTAAGAAACCTCAAAGTAAAAAGTCATTTCCAGACAGTATAATGAAACCTGAATAATTTATCATTGTGTAGCTTTACAGTATGCTGACTGGGTCTCCTTATGGGTGTAACTAAACCTCTGCTCTTGATTAATTACTCTGTGTGGCCAGAGTACTAGTTATTTTACTCTGCTAACATGACACAAATATCAACGCCTGCCTGTTCCTCACACATGCCTCATTGATGTATTATAACTGTGTCAAAGAGCTCCAACCATTTTAGGATAATTGTCTCAATAAATGGACAAGTAAGTAATGGATGAAATATATAATTGGCATTGAGGGTTCAGGCCTTTGGCATCAGGATAAGTTACCGGAAGTAGAATAACTGCATAGAAGCATAAATCAAACCACTCATCTCACGGTCATTCACATTATTCTCTGTTGGGTTTGACTTTGCACTTGCTTAAAGTCAGAACTGTGCAGTAACATTAAAAACAAAATCTCTTCTTTTATTTTTCACAATTCTTTATTATAATATTTTAAATGTTATTATATAGGAATTTTTTTGACTGTCTTTTTATGTTGCTTTTGCTTACAAATAGATTTATTTATAAATGTAAGTGTTTGAGGAAGTGGTTGCCTGTAAATTTCTTAAATAGCAGCATGTATGTGTGTATGTCTATATACATACTACCCATTATTTTGAACTCATGAGCTTCCTGTGTGCTTGTGCTTCGAACCATGAGCAGATTTTTATTTTCATTATACATGTGGATTATTTTCTTCCTTTGTGCACTGCTCGTTCCTCAATGGTAGGGGTGCTGGCTATAGTTTCTGCAATTCAATTGAGAAGCACAGACCGTCTTTGGCAGGGATGCGGGCTGCTGCAGCACTTCTACTTATGTGAACATTTAATGTGTCTGAATAGTGAGGAGCGGTCATGGTTTATGAGCATAGCGACCTTCATCCAGTCACCTCGGCTATTTTAACGTCTAGAAATGTCAGAGACAAATGCTTAACACTGTTGGGATGGATTGAGGGCTATTGTGTTGGTTTAAGAAGCCAAGCTGAGGGAAAAAAATAGTACAAACAAGATGGGGACTTAATGCAATGACCTTGTGATATGAGTATGTTAGCATGCTGATAATGCAAAATCCAGGTGTTTTTCACAGTCCATGAACAGTAACCACTGCAGTTAAAAGTTGGTGTATTGTTGTATATCATTTGTTTCATATTGGATTAAGGTGACAATAATTACACCACAGGTCTCCTAGTTAATGTTTTTTTACTGTTTCATCTGATATTTGTTAAATCTATAGGCAAAAAGGCAAATAAGATGACAGTCAATTCTTATCATTATTGTTATTAAAAAATATCGAGTGAATTAGTCAATGTGAGCATGAAACTGCCAATCTTAGATGAATGTTTTGTTCTGGCTTCTCAACAATTTATTTTATTTTATGTAAAAGAACAAAATTATAATTAATATAAAAATAGACATACACCGTGTGTGTGTGCTTTTTTTTTCTTCTTTTTTTATCAGGTGGTATGACGTACTTTAAAAGATAAATATGTAAGTTAAAAGTTGAATGCGTTTATTTACTTTGACCTTTCTTTGTTTACTTTCCCCTCTAGACGTCATGTCTTCCAGGGATCGGCGGTCCGATGTCTACATCAAGGCAGAACCGAGCAGTCCAGAGGGAGGCGGGGGAGGTCGGACCAGCCCTGGCGGGGCCTCTTCGGACTCCTCTCAAAGCGGCGGTGGAGGGACCAGAGTAGACGGCACTAAACGTTACTCGCCGCCGCTCTATACGCCACCCCTGCGCTGCCACTTTAAAGACGAGGCTGGTGACGGAGCAGAAGAGGGCTCCGCTGGAAATGGAGCAGGGCGATGCAAGTACGCCCTGAGCACACTACCCAAGAGGCTGTGTTTAGTGTGTGGGGATGTGGCTTCGGGTTATCACTACGGTGTAGCTTCCTGTGAGGCCTGCAAAGCATTCTTCAAGAGGACCATCCAAGGTGTGTCTTGGTTTAAGTGTTTGCATTTCAGAACTTGTGTACACCTAATGATACTTTGATACCTTGTGTGACAATATAAGAGGACAGGTTTGGACATTTGGAGTAGCTGAATCATGTCGAAAGTGGAGCCTTTTGCATTAACTATTTCATCCATGAAAATCAAAAGTTTAACACACAGAAACTTTCTCTGCAAATGACAAATAACATTTTAGTGTTTTTACAATAATGCACATACACACTGCCTGTATTCAGTTATTAATTAAAAGCTTTCATTTGCCTTTCAAATACAAGAGCTGTTGGGTAAAAATGTAGAATGTAGTGAGTAGATGCATTTAATATATCTTTTGTTGTAGTCAATGGTAATTTTCTCTCATAGTTGGAAAATATCTTGTAGTGTTACTTGTCACAGAGACCTGTAAATTCATTACAGGCATTCTATACACTGGATGATTATTACACCTGAATGGGGGACAGTCAATGCAGGGATGACTATGGACCCACATCACATACTAATGGTGTTATCTTTTAGCATGCTTCAATACAAGGTCACTACAACTGGCCTGTCTGGTTTATATTGGTCTGTTAAACAAAAAACATGAGCATGTAGTAGTTGCCATACTGTTTGCATGCTGGCAGATGTGATTTCTCCTCTGGGTGGATTGTTTAAAGGAAAACATTCTCTGTTCTTCCATAAAGGTAACATTGAGTACAGCTGTCCAGCATCAAATGAGTGTGAGATCACCAAAAGGCGCAGAAAGGCTTGCCAGGCATGCCGCTTCACCAAGTGCCTCAAAGTAGGCATGCTGAAGGAGGGTGAGTGTTTGTGCTGTGTAGTTATGTTCCTTTGATAAAAGCAGAAGCTGTCTTTAATAAAAGCAGAAGCTAGTCATGTTTATTTTCTGTGTTTTCATTATCTTTTAATATAATATTTTTTTCCCTATCAAATCCTAATTATTTCATGTTTCACGATGTAGGAGTTCGTCTTGACAGAGTCCGAGGTGGAAGACAGAAGTACAAAAGGCGCCCAGAAGTGGAGAATGCAACATACCAGAGTGCCCCTCTACCACTGACAAAGGAGAGCGAAAAAGGTAGGATTGCATTCTTGTTTTGTTCTTTGTGGTTGTTTGTTTTTGTTCTGGCATAATACTATTAGGGTAATCAACCGAGCAACAGTGGCTCAGTAAAAGATCTTTTGTTAAACTATTATTTGCTGACTGTCTGCCAGAAACCAGTAGAAGCATCAGCTCACACATTCATTGTATTTGATAATTAATTCTGACTGCAGGGAGAATTCTGCTGTTTTGTCTTTCTTTTTCAAAGCAAACATGATTGGCTATCAATCAGTTGTGTGCTGGAAAGCTTCGTGTAACCACCAACAGCAATAACAGTCAAATCTAATCTTTGGGTGGTCAGTCACAGTTCAGATGAGAGGTCACTTCTGTAGTTTCAGAGAGGTAATATGCTTTGTGAAACCTCTTTTTATCTTTTAAACATGAGGCAATGCTCCAAAAATGTGAGATTTGCTGGCTGAGTAAAACTCAAGGTGCTTGGAGCTCCATTTAATGCATCCATTGCTTGGATTACACAAACAATACACACAATGCCATGGAAATAATTAGAAAACAGTGCCCCCTACTGTTTAGAAATGGGGTTATTCATGATTTCTGCATCAACACTACTGCAAAAGACTGTAACTGATTTGAGTGAATTCACTTGATGATCTAGCATGCAACTTTTTGCTTAATCCTGACTGAGGGCTTGAGCAAAAACTAAAAACATCATTAGAATTATGTGTTAGTTTAGACAAGGACAGAATTGATTTTTTTGGTGGGAAATTATCCATGAAGATGCACATTAAGTTTCATTCCATCATCTTAATCCATTCTTTTGTGTGTATTTTGTGACACAGGTTCCTCCCACATCATTGTTTCCCACCTTCTAGTGGCTGAGCCAGAAAAGTTATTTGCTATGCCCGACCCTCTGCAGCCCGACACGGCCCAGCGCACGCTCACCACCCTTTGTGACCTTGCTGATCGTGAGCTGGTCGTCATCATTGGCTGGGCCAAACACATTCCTGGTAAGAGATGCAGCGAGGATCAATCTGGGGAGGAGAGACAGTGATGACGTGATGTAGTGATCCAATCTCACTGACCAGGAAAAAACCTGCTTAATCTTTCACCCAGACCATGACTTGTGCATTTATTCCTTCAGAACAGAAATAGTTTGGTGACGGTAAAATTGTCCATGTGAGCGTGATGATAAATATGGAATGAATAGAAGTACAAGAAAGCTTTTGTCAGTTTTGTCAGTATTATCAAATAGTAATACTAGTCCTTAGTTTATTTAGATTCAGTTCTAAATTAAAAGTGTGTGTTTGTGTATGTGTGTGTGTATATATATATATATATATATATATATATATATATATATATACACTCACAAACACATTGCTCAAAATGACGTATGTATCAAAAATTATCGTGGGGACTTGGACCGCAATCTGTTGTGTGATATACCCTACTGGACTGACCATTGCCTTTTACTTGCTCCATCAGTGCTTCAAGGGTTGACCTGTCAACTTAACTTTGGTTTTTCAGACAATTGGAATGACCTGTGTAATGACAGGGATTCCCCCGAGGACGACTTAAACAACTAATGAAACGCAGCCCTCGACTATCATGGGAACTTGTTTAGCAATTTATTTCAGCAATCTATTATCCTCCATCCTGAGTGAGCCAGTGACAACTGACCGGCTTTAGCAGACTAGACAGAGTAGTGTGTTGTTACCTCCTCGTCTGTGTGTGTGCCCTCTGTCCACAACTGTGTTCACCTTGTTTGATAACAGGATAAAAAACAATAAGAAATGAATGACAGTGATGTAGTTTCTCTCTCGTCTGCACCGCTCCGTGCATGACCATAAATTGCAGTGAACTGCATCACTTGTGTGTTTTTCTTTTCATGTTGCAAGAATGCTCCTCATAACCATCTGTGTTCTTCTGAACTCAAGTGAAGATACTTTTTCAATCTTGGGACCTAAGTGAATTGGCATTTTCAGTACAAATGTTATCTGAAGTCAGTATTCCTTACTATAAAGACATGTTTACAAAAAATGTTTTTGCACTTTCATTTGTCCTGTTGCCAATTTGCTTCCCGTCCATTCAGACTCCTCTTTTTTTCTCCATGGATTCATTCCACTGCAGGCTTCCTGTCGCTGTCTCTAGCCGACCAGATGTCCGTGCTGCAGTCGGTCTGGCTGGAGGTGCTGGTACTGGGTGTAGCGTACCGCTCGCTCGGCTGTGAAGAGGAGGTAGTGTTTGCAGAGGATTTCGTCCTCGATGAGGAGATGTCGCGTGTTGCTGGACTAACAGAGCTGAATGCAGCAATCAGTCAACTTGCTCGTCGTTTCCGTGCACTAAACGTGGACCGGGAGGAATTTGTCATGCTAAAAGCCATCGCACTCACTAACTCAGGTACCTATACTTCAGTGGTTGAACAGTTATTTTCCAACATGTACTTGACTCTTTTGAAACTATTGTTTATGAAACAGTGCACATTGGAGGTTTACATTCACTTGCCATCAGTAGAACAAAGTGTTTGAAGTTATTCCTACTAGTGTATTATGCTGGAACACTGCTGGGTTTCACATAGTCTCTGCTAACATCAGAGGAAATCATTGCATTTTAAGTATTTGTCTTATTTAGACTCAGCACTCATCATCTCCTCTAGGGGGGGTGCTGCACATAACTAATTAGAATATGAATAATTATATTGTATACAAAAAAACAGAAGTCATTTCCTAGGTTTTTAGATGAACGTGGATAATATTACAACAGTCCTGCAATACATCTGACCTTTAAGAATTGGTTATAATCTTTAATTTGAAACAGTTTTTAGTAATTTCAGAGTGGTGTTGTTGAACTGTACCGTTGTAATATTTGGTCTACATTTTAAAAATGTATGCATATCATCAGTATCAATATAATTCAACAGTACCACAACAACTAAAATGGCTTAAAACTTTTTTGACAGAACCTAAACTTTTATAAAGGTTGGATTCACTGCAGGATTGTTGTTTTAGCTTGTTTTACCTAATAAATTGTCAAAGATCTTTTATTATTAATGGGCTTTAAATGTTCTTTTTTTTATCTCCAAACTATTTCTTGTATTAGTTTGGTTTACAGTTGTAGCAGTGTATGTTTTGCTAAATGTACAGTAAGTAGCTAGTTAATTGATGTGTTGCTTAATGTTATCAGTTACTTCATCCCACTGTTCAGTATGGTGTTGTCGGCAACAAAGAGCAGCACATTGACTGGACCGGGGTTTTGTTTATGTATATTGTCAGTAGCCAAAGGCACATGAGCTACAAGCAAGATATTATATGGCCATTGATTTTATTTTCCTCTCACTTATTCAAGGACAATAGCAACATTTACAAAAAAATATATATTTTTATGGTATTCAAGTCTTTATCTGGCAGAAGAACTCACATGTAAATCAATTAGCATTACTGTGAACAGCAGATTATCTACTATGTTCTGCTTGCACTACACACGTACTGTTTGTTTTGGAAATAAAGGCAGCCATTAGTTTGCCTTTGAGTTAAGCTGCTTGGCAACACTGCCGCATTGTATTTGCAGCAAAAACAGAGAAAATGTAAATGCCCGAGACGTCGCCTTATCATGTCCCCTTTGTTGCTCCATCAGACTCTGTTTACATCGAGGATATGGACGCTGTGCAGAAGCTGCGGGATCTGCTCCACCAGGCCCTGCTGGAGCTGGAATGTCAGCGGCATCCAGACGACCCTCAGCGGGCAGGACGCCTCCTTTTAACGCTGCCTCTCCTCCGACAGACTGCTGGGCGAGCTCTTACCACCTTCTACAGCATCAAGACCCGCGGTGGTATACCCATGCATAAACTATTTCTGGAGATGCTGGAAGCCATGATGGATTCTCCCTAGGACAGGAAAGAAGAAGAAATAGAGATGATGCAGAGAAAGACCCAACAGAGATCTAGTCTTCATGAGTGGTTTGTGAGAAAGGAAAGATTTTATTTTATAATTAATGGAGGAAAATGGTCCTTTTTACCTTTTAGGCTACATGAAGAAATGAGAAGAACATGAGAAAAGAAGACTCATGTGTTTTTGTTGATAAGTGGAATTGGTTATTACAGTAAATTGTAACTGCCAAACTTCAGTAAAAGGCTCCAAGTTCCACAGAAGTCCAAATGTGGCAGGAAAAAAAACATTTAACATGAATGCCAAGATACTTCCTTTTCCTCAACTGTTTTCATGGTGTGTTCCATTGCAGCATTAGTCTGTTGTAACTTAACCACTGAAGAACAACATTTAGGTACTCAAGAACAGACTGCATTCATGTGGCTTTTGAACTTTTAAAATAATGCAACATCTACTCATGAAAGCCATAATAACATATCCGGCAAAGACTTGAGGGTCCAGTGTACGGTCAGCTTGACACGCACATGGAGTGCTTGTATTTACTATAGTTTAGTGTGCCGTTGTAGGCAAATTCATAGGAATTACTTGCAATATGTTAAAAGCAATATAATGACTCGATTATTGTCTGTCACATTTAAAATGTGGATAAAATGGTGAGACATCTAGTTGTGTGTATTTCAGTAGTTCTCCACTCTCAGGACCCCAAGTACTGATTTTATTTAAATTCAAGCATCTAGCTTAGACCAGTTTGGGTTGGGGATGCCATTAATGAAGGCTATGAGTAGGAGGTAGGCTACCCTGGTAGGAGAGAAAACCATCAGCACTTGGGATGTTGAAGACTGGACTTGGGAACCACTGGTCTACATAAAAGATGCATTAGATGCAGGATACATAATAAAAGGTTGTGCAATGGATTTGCTGTCCAGGAGAGGTGCCTATGAAGACTGTGTACTCATAAATTGCTCAACTTGGAAGGTAATATATTCAGTGTTGTTTGTGAATCCTGTTGACACACAAAAGACTGGCTTCCATACAAGCAAGTGTGTGTGTGTGTGTGTGCGTACCTACGTGTGCAGTCAAAACCAATGAGCTACACTGAGATCAGGGAAGAACACTCTTTGACATTAAAGCCAGTGTGGCAACAACAGTGGTGAGACAAGAAATGCTTATGCCTCATCTGCTTTTTTATACAATTTCCCTCCAATTTGATCAAACCACTGCTTTCGATTTCAGCAGCTGTGAAGTTCAAAATTAATGGTCTGTCTTTTGTGATCCCTTTCATTTCAGGGCTTTAATGTGCAACACTAACCCATATGATTGTTGTAACCCACATTTTCAAAGTGTATAATAAGATTTAGCTGC
The DNA here is from genome assembly GCA_036785175.1 of Eupleurogrammus muticus. Taxonomy (NCBI): domain Eukaryota; kingdom Metazoa; phylum Chordata; class Actinopteri; order Scombriformes; family Trichiuridae; genus Eupleurogrammus; species Eupleurogrammus muticus. The sequence continues at coordinate 16,523,901 of JAYKQN010000007.1, read as the reverse complement.
AGTAGTGAAGAACGTTGCATAAATGGTCTCCATTGATTCATGAGAGATCCCTCCTGTGTGTACGTAGAGTATGTCTGTTTAACTTGTAAGTGCCCATAGTGGGCTCATGGCAACAAGAAATGCAACATATGCGACATCTTCCTTTCAGATGTTGAAACATAGTCTGAAAACATCGTCAAAGTCCTACTCATCGTTCAGCAGGTTTGTATACTTACAATATAAAAAGATCATTATAGTAAGCTTAACCTGCTTTGCACAGCTAAAGTATCTGATGTAAAAATCAGATCCTAAAAATAATATTTAGTGGCCAAAAGGGCCATTAATCTTTTAGCCATGTACAGTTCCATTTAAATGAAGAGAAACATGCAATTTATAATGGAAGAAGATAAAGCCAGCAAATGTGATACTGATTCCCCATTACAGTTATGCTGTATTTGTGCAGCTTACAGTGTACTGAAATTTGTTTAAAAAACAAAAACCAAAAAAAAACTATGAAAAAAGAAAAAATCAAAAAAAAAACTTGAAACTTGCTTTTTCATACATTTTCCTTTCTAGGATTTAAGGGTATTTTAATTACATTGTGACACACTGTTGTGGGTTTGGTATTGACATGAAGCTGTCCATTCAAGATATTAGGAGTGCTATTTTTTTGTCCATGTAAGCAGTGTGTGTTTTTTTGAAGCTGATTGCCGTTTAAGGGATCAATTTACATGGTTCTATACATCGTGCGACATGGTGAGACTACAGAGGGCTACCTCAGGAGGCAGAGTAAACCAGATACCCAAATAACTGTAGAGATATATGTAATTATTGATCTTTTGATAGGTCTGGGTAAAATTGGATATTGGGTATATTGAATGTCTTGCAGTTAAGCAAACAACCTGTGATCACTTTTCTTTTTTTGTTTTAGTCACATATATGTATATGTCTCATTAATCATGCTTTACAAGATGCCTCCATGGTAAAAAGTGTCTCACATTGGAGGACAAGAAAATACTTTGTTTGGTTCCACAGGATTAATTGTGCACTTCAACAACACAGTAGTTTGAATGGAAAATTGTTCCACTTTGACTCACAAGTGTTATTTTAGCACCAGCTAACACTGTGGAGCATACTGAGTCACCTGTGTTCACTGGTCTTGTTCAGTTACTTGTGGGCCTTACAGGTGTGAAGAAATGCAGAATTTAATAGGTTACAGCTAACATAATCCTGTCATCTAAACAGCAGTTTTGATAATTTTGGAACCTAATTTCTCAAGTAGCAATGACACACAAACATAGATGCCTGGGTCCAGTTAGAACTGTTTCTCAGTATAAACTTGGTCATTTACACACAGGTAGAATTTTCTTTAGCATACAGTATGTTGGTACGTGGGTTAGGGTGGAGGGTGGGGTCACTGTTTAAATTAAAATTATACAGTCATTTGTAGTTTCTACTAAATATGTGCGCATTAATATAAATGAGCAATACAATAAATTACCAAACCTCACATTTCCTTGTATAGCCATAGTGTACATTTAACATTGCCAGTTATAATTAAGAATAGCTACTAAACGTTATATTATTTAGAAGTTAAAATCAATGTTTGTATTTTTAAAGACTATTTAAATGATTAAATTCTATTTTTTACTCAATTTACTGTTGTTTGTTGACACTGCTTTATTTTTGTGTGATATTGGCTGTGAATTTTTGTGTAGGCTTTTTTTCATTTAGATAAAAACAGTTTGATGTCCTTGTCTAAACATGTCCACATAAAAATCACTGTGAAAAAAGTGAGATCATCCACTGTCTGAAGCAACAGGGAGTGGATCATTGTAGGTGCTTTGTGTTGTGTAATAAATGGACACACCACCACCACATATCATTGGTCTCATCTCTACCTGTGTATGTTTATGTATAAATGTGTGTTAGAATGGTCTACTGTTGAAACTTTAAACTTTTTTTTTTTTATTTTTTTTTTTTTTAAACATAGTTAAGAGTTTTGACCATGACAATGTAGTGACATTTTGAATTGGTAAAACAAACTCTATATAATAGATTTTTTTGTTTGTTTGTTTTTTCCCCATCAAAGTGTGAAACAGCATTGGAAGCTGTGCTTATTGGCTACATGATCCTGCTTGGCCTGTGTAGTTGGTGCTTGAGCTAGTGTTTAAATGGACTCAGATTTTATCTAACTCCACCATTACATCAGCTGATAATTAAATATGTTTTAAGAATAAAACAATCTTAATATTTGTTTAGACTACAATTCAAATGTTTGAAGTAGGACTGTGTTTAACAGCTGATGTTTCAGATATGTAGAATAACAATGATTAGACTGATCCTACAGGCATATCTGGAGACTCCAAATAATCAATGGAGTTACGCTGCTGGGCCTTGTGCGTAAAAGCACGCAGCGTCCTTCTTAAAGGAGAGGAAACCGCACAAGAACGTCACATTTTCCACTTCCACCGTTCATGTTTCTAGTATTACCTGTAAAAACATATCCGACCAACACGTGTCCTGTCGTTTCCGATATGCGATGTCTGCCTACCGAGTCTCCCAGCTATTAGATTACACGTCTTCTCGTTGGCAGATGGCGCAGTGAGTAAAGATCGAGTAGCTTTCCAAATCTGGAAACTAGATTAAGGCCCGGCAGCCAAGACTCAATGCGGGACTCTATCTAACGGTACAGTGGAGGGAACTCGGCTAGACGTGTTTCCCGTCTCTGAAACAGCGCGGAGTAACGCAACACAACGCCTGTAATCCCGCAGAGAGACGCTGGTCAGCAGCAGCCAGTTTAACACCGAACACCGACGCTTCACATCACGGCACAAACAGTCAAGTCGTAGAACTGCTCCACACCTCACCTCAGCCAAAATGCCAATCCAGGTAAAGTTGTGTGTGTGTTTTTTATCCGACATCTCCACACGTGCGTAGTTGTGTTTAACTATGAATAAGTCAAACTACTGTGTAATATCATTTTCGTCTCTCTGTGTAGCTCACGGTGCTAGCTCTCTCAATAAGGCGTCGCCATGATGTCAGCTGTTAGCTGCGAATGAAGGATTCGTTTGTTTCTTTATATGTTTATTGGGGCCTTGTGAAACAGCTTTTAAACACTCAGAATGATGATTTTAAAACGCCTTTAAAAAAACGTTTAAATCACGACTCATGTTAGTTATAATTATAAAATATATATATATATAAAATCATCGGCGATATGTTAATTCTCAGTGTCTCAGTGTGATAAAATAACACTACAGTTAAAATCCCAATTGAATATAATTGAATTGAATCCCCGACGCTCCTTTCAGCACTGTGGACAGCGACAACCAGTTAGACAATAGACAACACTTTTAATAGTTTTATAAAGTCGTTCCTCTTAGTCACTGTCAGTCAGCTCTATGTGCAGGGCGCAATAGAGAAATACACACAAAAAGCAGTCTTATTGCATATTTATATTATAGGAACAACCAGGCTGCAGCAGAGGCCTAGTTCCACGCTGGGGAAACGGCTGTCGCCTCTCTATCTCCCCCAGTGGACATTTAAAAAAAAAGAAAGAAAAAGCCCCCATCTCTTACCTACATTTCTGCAAGTAGGGAATAAGGCAACCCCCCCCCCATAAAGGGTAATTTACTGCGTCATCACGTAGCGCCCGGGGCCATTTACTGCGTCATCCCGTAGCCCAGACGTCACCTGTGTTGTCATACGAGCCCTGCCAGTGAAATGTTCCAGACCTAGATGCCCACTTTTTTTTTTTTAGCTTCTTATGGCCTTATTATGTAAGCCCTGAACATGATCCTCTTGAATATCTGTTTTACTTTGTTGTTCACAGTACAGAAATACCTAATATCATTCATTTAATTCTAGACTGCCTGATTTCATCGAAAATTTGAATGTTTCTCTTTGCAACTTTTCTTAAGCTTATTTTTATTTGAGATATTTGATATGGGGAAGCCGCATCATAATTCACTACGAGAGGGATAATAATAACTCAGCAGAGACAGGGATATAGGCCAGAGGGGGGCCACACACAGACCACCCACACTCTTCCGCACTGGTTAAGACTGGATTCACACAGGATCTTACACAGTCAATGTCATTCTTTATTTTTTTAAAGAGGCCATTTTAACCATGCACCTACATGGATGATTGCTGCCCTCCAGTGGCCTCCAGCCAAAGCTGGCAAATCCTATTATTTCCGGTATGCTGTGTATTCTATATTAATAATACAGTAGCCCATTAGATTTACTATGATAAAAAAGTACAAATTAAAAAGATAATTATTTATTGTTTTAATTATTATTAAAAATGTGTGCACAAGTCATTCCTGCCGAGGAGAGTCATTTACTGAACCACCAGAATCATATCTAAGCTTTGATGAGAGGCCAAATTGGAGGTTTATTCTAATATTCTCTTATTAAATTAAGAGAGACAGTAGCCTATATTATAGGCAGGTGATGTGTGTATATGCTGACACTTTCTGACCAAATAAAGAGAAAATAAATCATTCTAAGATTTATATTATCATCTCAAACCCCATTAGGTGGGTGAACATCTTCCAGCAGTGGAGGTCCACGAGGGGGAGCCAGGAAATAAGGTGGCTATGGATCAGCTCTTCAAGGGGAAGAAGGGAGTCCTCTTTGCTGTACCAGGAGCTTTTACCCCTGGTTGTTCTAAGGTGAGTCCACACTGTTCACTTTCCTCGCCATATCTTGGGCACCCTGATCTTTGCATTAGTCAACCTTATATTTCTTTTGTCACACTCAGACTCACCTGCCAGGTTTTGTAGAGGAGGCTCAGAACTTAAAGAGTAAAGGTATCCAGGAGGTAGCCTGCATTTCTGTCAATGACGCATTTGTCATGGCTGCCTGGGGAAAGGAACACGGAGCAGATGGCAAGGTACGGACCTCAATATTTGCGTGACCAGCAATTTCTGTGACATACTGCATCAAATCCAAAAAACACCACAAATAACTTACCACACATATTAATTATTCAAAAGTTAATTGATTATCCACACATCTCAGATGTTAGTTCCAGGGATCTGCCACACATCATCACAGGGTGCTAGGCTTTTGTTCTCTTTGACAGCGACTACTCACTGTAGATCATAAAGTCCATCTGAGTTATCACTTTCGTAATAAAGTCTTAGTCACTGCCATTATTTCCTGATGCCTTTTTTGAGCTCTGTGCTATGTTCTTTTCCAGGTTCGAATGCTGGCAGATCCTACTGGAGCATTTGCAAAGGTAGAGTGAAACCTCTGTTACACATTGTGCAGTAAAGCATTCCACCCTCTTGTTAACCTGCCACCCTCCACTCCATCCCCCATAATTGCAGCAGCAGAGGGATCGTTTAGTTGAATGTGTCTGCCTAGTCTGCCTGTCTCATTGATCCTTTATCTGACTGCGGGTTGTGGGAGTTAGAATCTATGTCACAGATTATAGCTCTGAAACATCAGCAGCCTAAGTGTGCTATGTATTGATAAACTATGTTTTTTCTCAGTCCTGCTCTTCTGTCAGTTTTATCTTAAATCCATAATATTATTTATACTGTAATGTTATACTAACTATATCCTATGGCATGGATGCTCCAATCTATACTAACCAGTAACCATGATAACTTTTACTAAGGCGGCTTTTTCTGGTGGGATAATTAGTATTTTAACAAATCTTACTTTGTGGCAGCGTGTAGCCTTCCAGAGATAACATAAACAGTAATAGCCCGGATCTTTTCTGGGTAATTGTAATAATCGTCATGAAAATATGCCAGCAACCACACTGTCTGTCTCTCTGTTTCTGTCTCTGCTTCGTAGGCTGTCGACTTGCTACTTGACAGTGATAAGATTGTGCAAGTACTTGGGAACAACCGATCCAAGAGGTAAGGATCCTTCTTCCTTTTCAGTTTTTGCAATAATACCTCATTAGCATATATTCTTCTGCTGTTTCTTTTTTCCCCCATCAATTAAATCCTATCAGGCTCCATATTTACTACATTAGTGCCCTGTTTTATCCGTCCCCTATTTTACTTGAATGTTTGAATTTTGATTTTGAAATGTACATACTACAGGGGGATTTAAATATTGCTGCAATGTGCACAATTGGGTGAACAAACCAGGCAACCTGGGCAATATGTTGCATTTTCTTAATGTGAAAGTTATTCTCACATGACTACACTGTGTCAAAGAAGCAAAACAGATGGTAACACTGTCATTATATGCTTATTATGGCTTTTACAGTCACATTTGAAGTCCATAGCTAGTGTTCACTTTATCCTGTGTTTCAGATATTCTATGTTGGTGGAAGATGGAGTTGTGAAGAAGATCAATGTTGAGCCTGATGGCACTGGGCTGACCTGCAGCCTTGCTTCCAGTATTCTGTCTGAGCTGTAGGCTTTTTCAGAGCCTATTAAGCCACACTGCAAACCTTTAGTTATTGTAAAACTTGCACTAACACAGCCCAGTACAACATGTATAAGTATCCCCCGTCTTCCCTTCCCAAAGATATATGCAAATGCCACATGCTAGAATTAAAACAAAGCTTGAACATACTTAATGCGCACAACTTTTAGATGAATGGCAATCTGTACATCACCAGACTGTGCATCGTCTTTAGTATTCTGTTCCTTGGGAGTAAATAAAAGTCACCTTGCTTTTGTCTATATTATGAAGTGAATATTAATAGAACATCCTGTAGCTGTGACCTTTGTAATAACTGTGAATTTTTATAATAAAGAAGACAAATGCCTAGTGTCATGATGTCTTGTGTTCTATGTCATATGTACCAGAGTAATAAAATGAAAGTGGTCAACATTGGCTGTCTGTAAATTGACTTGACTAAAAGGGCAGACATCAACATTGTATAATAATAATATAATACTGACATAGATTAATTTTGGACGCCTACACATACATGGACAATCTATGCAAATTATGACTTTCAGAAGCATATGCATGATTTATTTCACAGTGTCGCCACATGGGGGCCTTTGTGGGCATACAGTGCCTCAAATATTTCAACTTTCAATGCTAACCCTGTGCAACAATCTTTGATAAATTAGTAACACTTTTAAACATAACTCAATAATTGCATGAACCTAAAGAGTATTATGTGATGCATTTATGCAAAGAAAAGTGTGGATTTTTACAATATGTTATATACTGAGCTTCCTGAAATGGAAAGTTGTGGGTGTAAGCAGTTTCTTGTCTTATAAAGTGGTGTTTCTCAACTTTTTGATGTGACAGACCCCTGAGCTGACACAAATCAGACTATGCACTCCCATTTGATAAGATTTTGTCCCAGGATCCCCCCTTTTCAATATGATATCAGGACCACACTAAGAAAAAATATTAAATGACCCATGACCAACATAGTAATACATTCTGTATGTACATACATACATACAGTAAAATATTAATAATAAAGAAATCCCCATTTTTACTGGGGTCCTAATGGAACCTTTTCAAGCATCCCTGATGGTCCCGAAACTCACTTTGAGAACCACTGTAATAAGGATCCAGTACAACTATAGATAACCTCGCAACAAAAGCTTGGGTCTTAGTCTACCTGCATTATTAGATGTTAAAGACACAGTACACAGTAAGTATCTGAGGGCTAGTATATTTTTTTCCTGAAACTTTACGACTAGTCTTCTTGCTGACAGACGGCGTTGTAAATAAAGTTTTATTAGGTTTAATTATGGAAAGCTGGTTACGTGCCAGCAGCCAAACTCAGTCGGCGACTGTAGGCAACTGTACCGCGGGGTAACGTCAAGTTGAATGCATCCGGACTTTCAAACAGAGCACCTGAACGCAGCACCTAATCCCACCGGGACATACTGTTCAGCACTAGCCGGTTAAATAAGGAGCGACGATGCTTCACATCACAGCAGCGACTATGTTCAGAAACAGCCGTGTCGTCCAGTGCGGGAGACTGCTGCACACTTCTCCTTTCGCCAGAATGCCAATTCAGGTAAGTTTTGCGTGCGTCTTTGCTAGCTAATGTTAGCTGCGCGTGTTACATGGCGCATGCTAAGTCTCACAGCTGTTATTTTTAGCTATTAATTAGACTAACAACGCCGTTATGTCGTGATTTTCTTTTTTTCTCTGTAAGTCGTTGCCGTGAAGTCAGCTGGTAGATGCAAATGAAGGACATGTTTGTCCTTCGGTACTTTACCGGCTGCTGTTTCTCGCTTGTCCGATTTGACGTGAACGCCGCATGAAGCGAACTGTCAGTGATACTTATCCATTACACTGCTTCGTCCTAGTCACAGTAACTGGGTTTAAGCCTTTTTTTGTTAACTTTTGTTAGCTTCCTCAGTTTACGTGTTAATGCGGATTTAGTTCGTTGAAACGTAACTTTACAAGTTAATGAACAGCTAACTCTGGGTCGCTTCCAGCCAAATTACGGCCATAAGCATAATTTTATTGTGGTACCTATCCCCCCAGTACAATAGGCACAAACTCAGCCGATAATAAAAAGGCTGCCTAACGTACCAGCCTGCTTAACGACCTTTGATTGGTAATAACAGAGTATAAATACGTAAGCACAGTAGTATAAGTAAAGTAAAAGTAAAATTTGAAATTAAAAAAGTAAAAAAAAAAAAAATGCAGTCCCAACACATGTGAACTGAAGGGCCTATACACAACACCCACTGTGAACCTGTACATAACAGCTGCTCTATGCACAACTCTGATCTTATTTAATATCCACAAGGAAGCAGCATTTAATACTAACCCGTTTATTGCACCTTGTTGACACGACTTTTAAGCACACAGTGTGATTTGGTTAGATGTCACTCAGTTAGTCCATCACTGTCACCATCAGCATTTTGTCTTCTTCTTTTCTTCTTCTTTCAAATTGTGCAATTCATGCCTGCCAAGGTCAACAACATTGTTTACTACACCAGCAGGCCTTTATATAAACTTTATTGGGACAGATGATGCTGACACCTTTGAAGGTAATAAACAGATTCTGCCACCAGTCCTACAGGGGCGATAAATATATATTACATACTGGTATTCTTAAAGTAACATGTTTTATATTATTATCTTAATCCCATTAGGTGGGTCAACAACTTCCAGCAGTGGAGGTCCAGGAGGGGGAGCCAGGAAAGAAGGTGGCTATGGATCAGCTCTTCAAGGGGAAGAAGGGAGTCCTCTTTGCTGTACCAGGAGCTTTTACCCCTGGTTGTTCCAAGGTGATTCCACAATATTTGCTTTACTCGCCATGTCTTGTGCACCCTGGTGTTTGCATTATTTGACCATATATTTCTTTTATTGCACTCAGACTCATCTGCCAGGTTTTGTAGAGCAGGCTCAGAACTTAAAGAGTAAAGGTATCCAGGAGGTAGCCTGCATTTCTGTCAATGACGCATTTGTCATGGCTGCCTGGGGAAAGGAGCACGGAGCAGATGGCAAGGTACGGACCTCAATATTTGCGTGACCGGCAATTTCTGTGACATACTGCATCAAGTCCAAAAACAACACAAAAAGCTGACCACATATAATTGCACATCTCAGATGTTGGTTCCAGCAATTTGCGACACAATATCACAGTGTGCTGGGCTTTTGTTCTCTCTGACAGAAACATGCTCAAATAACATACTCAGGTTCAGATGCACCTTAAATAATTAGAATATCATGGAAAGTGTTAAGTTTTCATTATCTTAATGTCATAATTCTTAAATTTGAGAAATAAAAGCTTGAAATATTTCTCTCTATGTGCAATGAATCTATATAATATGAGTTTCACTTTCTGAAATGATTGACAAAATTATTTAAATTGTTCTTGATACATCAGATATAATTAAAGATTCCTCAGATATTAAGATTGTTTATCTTACTGCTACTTTCTTCCCCAGGTTCGAATGTTGGCTGATCCTACTGGAGCATTTGCAAAGGTGAAATAAAACCTCTTGTATACTTTATGTACTTTCTATTCAAAGTTTTAGGTCTATGTGCACTCATTGGTTCTTTTCACTCTGCTTCCTAGGCTGTTGACTTGCTACTTGACAGTGATCAGATTGTGCAAATACTTGGGAACAAACGATCCAAGAGGTAATGGTCCTTTTTCCTATTTCAGTTTTGCAATAGTAATAATAATTTTAGCAAATGCGTTTGAGCTGCCCCCCCCATCGGCTATGTAAAAAAAAAACACATTTACTACAATAGTGCACTGTATTGTCTGTCCACTATTTTATTTGATTGTTTGTATGTTAGTATGTACATTTTGATTGTGAAATGTACATACTACAGAGTGCCAAGACAAATATCCCTGCAATTGAAGGAAAGAAAAAAAAGTATTGTGTCCGTGGTCTATACAGAACATTCTGTAAACGAACCCACCGTTCAATACGTTGCATTTAAAAAAATTGAAGATTATTGTCATGTGACTCTACATTATCATGCCAGTAAAGCTAAGATCTCAACCTGAGATCTCCATTGACTGTTCACTATTGAGTAATTTATACTATGATGTAGTAAATGGTTAAACAAGGGGGCAATTTCCTGCCCTTACAGACATGTTTGAAGTTCATAGCTATAAACCAACATTTACTTCATCCTGTGTTTCAGATATTCTATGTTGGTGGAAAATGGAGTTGTGAAGAAGATCAATGTTGAGCCTGATGGCACCGGGCTGACCTGCAGCCTTGCTTCCAGTATTCTGTCTGAGCTGTAGGCTTTTTCAGAGCTTATTAAGCCATACTGCAAACCTTCAGTTATTGTAAAACTTGCACTATTATCATTGTAAAAGTTGTACTAACACAGCTCAGTACAACCTGTACAAGTTTCCTCTCTTCCCAAAGTTGAAGATAAATGCAATATTCTAGAATTAAAACAGAGCTGGAATGTACTTAATGCGCACAATTACTGTATGAGATGAATAGCAATCTGTACATAATCAGACCATGTTCTGTTTCTTAAGAGTAAATAAAAGGCACCATTAAATCGTGAAATACTGCTATTCTGTATTGCTTATAGTGTAAGTTATGTATCAAATATATCTAAGCATCCTGTAGCTGTGGCCTTTTTAATAATAAAAGATGCAAGAAGACAAATGCGCAGGGTTACAAAGTACAATAGATGGCATTTTCTCCTTGTTATAGCTCATGGAAATAATCTATAATTTTCAAAAGAATGTGATAATTTTATTAATTTGAACATGACTGATCTATATGACTATAAAGGGTAGCATATCAAAAGTATTCCCATAAAAAGTGTGAATTTTCACTCCGATCTATACTAAATTGTCCAATTGTGACTATGTGAAGTTGAGTTTTTCATTGCAAGTAGTTTATTGCAGAAATACAGAATGTTTATTAGATAATTGAAACTGAAAGCTTAAAAGTGCTGTCGTTAGTCCTACGAAGTATATCATTGTGAATATTTAAAATTAGGTATTAAATGGGAAAACGGCAACGTATATATATATATATATATATATATATATATATATATATATATATATATATATATATATATATATTGTGGATATCTTTAACTAGCCTTCTGACTAGTAAGGTATTCAGGACTCGAGTTTGGGCTCATAATAGTTTCTGCTGCAGTGTATTTCTCCTTAATTATATAATTGTTTTAATAATAAGTCTTTGTCTTTCCTAGCTCAAATGATAGAGGGATAACTGATTATAGGAGTAACTACCTTGGTACAACTATCACAGTCCAGCGCCCAAATATCAGCTGTGACATGACGTCACCCAGCGACGCGGTAGCACAAGACGCCGGCGCGTTGCATTGTGGGTACCGCTGTTTAGCCAGGAACAGAAACTACAAGGCGGCTATCCAGTAATATTCAGATACTGGACATCCGAAGGTAAATTAACACCCAGTCTTTTAATCGGGTAGCTGCAATACTCTTAAAGTCCCACTGAACAGAATAGAAATGTTTGATGTTAATGAGCAGGAATGTTAGTTACCTTGCCTGGCTAGCGTTGAAACTAGGTTAGCATGAAGTTATATGTATTGATGCGCTAATATCTAGAGTTAAGTCCATATACTACAAAGAGGACTACTAGCGTGCCTCGTAGTGCGTTTAACTAACGAACAGTCGGTAGTGGCACGTGGAAATATAAACGGTGACGAGAATCACGCTGGAGCTCGTGAACGTAAACTCGTTGTGCTAACACTGTTAGCACTAAAAAGGTATTGCGCGCGCGATTCTACACCGCCATGCAGGTCAATGAAAGAACCAGGGATCTGTAATAAACACAGGCCTACAGACGTATAGCTACGGACACCAGTGTCATAGCTACACAGTGACCGTAGCTACTGTGTAAAACATGAAAATGTATAGCCTTATTAAAGTTTTATTGCAGTTTTGTTTCGAAGTTTATTGTCAAAGTAATGTGTCTAAACACGTTTACAGTGAAGTTACTAGGGTCGAGACCTTAGTATAAGTGTATGCTGCTCTTAAACATTGAAGTCTACATCAAGTAAAAACAAATTATTCATTTTAATTTAAATTCCTGGCTTTTGTTATGGTCATTGAGCTATTTGACACAAACAGTCCGTTTTTATTGTATCTGGATATTACATTTCCTTCCTCTGCTGATATGTACTTAACACAATTTCAGCAGTCCAGTCCTTTATTCTCATATGAGTTTAAAAACTTCTACCTGCATGATTGATTATTCTCTATAGTCTTTTTATATCAATTATATACAAATATGTGTGTGTGTGTGTTCCATATTTTATATGTAGTTATGAGCCAGATAAAAACAATGAATTATTACAAAAATGATTTAATTGAAGCATGTTACACTGTCTTATTACTTTGTATAAAATGGATGCGCTTGCTATGCTGCTTTTTTGATGTAGGTGAAAATACACCAATTTAAAGCTAACGCTCTGCAGTAGTAATAGTCTATTCAGGAAAGTGTTCAAATTTCATTAAAGCAACAAAGGAAAACATTTAAGAACAAAAAGAGAAAAAAAGAGATTTGTTTGTGGTATGGATAATACCCTATTGATCTTTTATGGCTATCTTTTCTTTACAGTTCAGCAGTTGGTGATCTGTGACCGTCTACAAAGCAGCCATGTCATCGACATCCCAAAAACATAAAGACTTTGTGGCTGAGCCCATGGGGGAGAAGCCTGTGATGGCACTGGCAGGCATCGGAGAGGTCCTTGGCAAAAGACTGGAGGAGAAGGGTTTTGACAAGGTGACAGATGGTTGAAAATTAATTTCTTGATTAATGAGCTCACTCTTTTAATTATTGAGTATAGTGTCATTCAGTAGTGAAATTACTTAATCTTACAGCTAGTAGGATATCATAGAACTTGCATTAAATTTTATAATGTGATGGATAAACACAAATTGCCTCTTTCTACTATCCTATTGGCCGAGACATTTGTCTGGGGATCACTTTGACATTTCTGACTCTTCCTACATATGGATACTGATAATCCATTCATGTATCATCACCACAGAGCTCTGTAGAAATGTATTTTTGCTGTTTTTTCAAGTTCTGAGTAAAACTTTGGCTGCATAGCAACAGGGCCGTTGATGCAGAACATCCTTGAATTTCCTTTTTATTGTGTGTTCATCTCCACCTCCACAGGCGTACGTTGTCCTTGGGCAGTTTCTGGTGCTAAAGAAAGATGAGGAGCTTTTCCGGGACTGGCTGAAGGATACTTGTTCTGCAAATGTCAAACAACAAGGTGACTGCTATGGCTGTCTTAAAGAATGGTGTGATGCCTTTCTATAAGCTATTTGGCTGCTGTTTTCTACTTTTGAAGTCCAAACTGTACATTACCTCTACAGTGGTCTTGATTCAAATCAGCTACACCATATATATGTATATCAACTGACACTGTATGGACTAATGAAGTTTACTGAAATCAATGTTTTAAAATATGCTAAAAGCTGTTGGTGTGTTTATAATCCTGCAGCCTGAAATCCTTTCAATACAGAATTCACACATGTCCTTCTCATGGTCTTTGACAAGTAGGTGTAGATTTGTAGTCACTAACTCTTTCTCTCTTAAAATTGTGACCGCTTAGACTAGTCATGGATAGCTTGATTCCATTTAACTTTACCAGTAAGTCATGTCACAGAGTAGTGAGCACATCATTAATGCTGTGCCAACCGCACACCATCATTATTAGTGTGACCTGCTGCAGTAAAGATCTATAAAGGAGCTTCAGAAGAAACCATCTAATTTTCACTCTTGGGGAAAACCTGCTCATGTTCATAATGTTCAACTTGTTCAAGATCATTGGAATACTGTATGAACTTTCTGTTTTAAGTTGGAATTTTAGATAAATGATTCACCCATTGTTCGTTATTCACTGAGAATTTGCTTTTCCAAGCTCAACATTGACAGTTCTATGTTTAAACATTTTACCATTTTGATGTCTATACTTATCACATTGTTTTTTCTTTGAAATGTGACTTACTGTTGCAATCCAGACTAATGTTTGTATTTAACTTCAACTCTTGGGTTTGTTGAAGAAAGCTGTATTCTCTTTTTAAGAGTGACACATCATACCACAGTTTAGGAACATGTGCTGTATTTCCACCAATAATTTGGATTGTGTGTTTTGGCAATCTGTGCAAATGATGTTAATGACTTTGAGACATAGGAAAACTAAACATAAAAAATTGATGTGATGCTGGTTTTTGCTTAAACCCCCTACATCTGGTCTGCATAAAGCTTGTTTTTAACTGAAGATGGAAATGTATTCAAATAAAGATGCAGATGCTACAAATTCAAACACTCAAAGTTGTGTCAGTCTATTGCTGACGAGAGGACCTTCACATTATAGATTCAACTCAGTGTATTGTGCCTGAAGTTCTGGGGGTCAAAGCAAATTATCTGATCAATGTGGTTGGATGGTGTTAATTGACTGCCATGAATTAAGAAAAAAAAAACTAACTTTCAATTGAATACCAAATGCATTGCAGGTTTCTCACCCTATAGACACAAAACTATTCCTATGACATTGTCAAAGTCATATGGCAGCCTTTAAACAGCCAAGATACATCAGTCAGCACCATTATCCATTACCAGTTAAGTGGCTAGAGCAGTTGATATGCTCAAGTAATCTGATTGAATGTGTTAGAAGCCCTTAATAGAAGTCACCCATGCTCCTTATTCTGTGTATAAAAGGCCCACCAAAACACACAGCCCACTCAGTATCAATAATGAGTTTCCAATGTCTTTAAAGGTTCCACCTATATAGTTTGTTTTATAACACCAGCAAGACTGATCTGATCAGGACTTCGTGAAAGAGTAATTTCACCTTTGGCTATTTTTTCTAAATAAGAGATGCCTTAATGCATGATAGCTGTAGAAAGTTGTCCAGTCAGTTAAACTATAAAATTTACATTAGTGTATGTCAATCTGGTTACCCAGTTATCACTAAACAAAAAAAAAAACACTGCCTAATTTTTTTTTTTTTCCTTTTAAAACTTTTCAGTTTTTATATTCCTCTTATTAACAGGCCAGTATCAGATTTGGGCATGTTTAGATTTTTTTTTTTGTCTTTTGTTTTTTTTACATCTTCATTAAATATTGCATTTTTATCAAATAAAATCACAAATAAAAGAAAACCTTTGAAAGGAGGTTTTATTTCAATGCATGATATTCCACGGTTCCACGCCACAGCTTTAAATTTGATTTGCAAGTTACTGAAAATACATCGGTCAGTTTTTGAAAAGGGCCAGAGCAGGGGACCCCCGCCCCCCAAGAAATGAAGCATGTCAAAGATGCTGCAGAGCTCATTATGGGATTGCGTCAGGAAAGCATTGCCTTTTTTGTGGATATGATTGAGGACTACTGAACAATTGCCTGTAATTTAGATGGATAAATAATTAAACAGAAATTCCCAGGTTATCCTCATCAGCTCTCTCTTTAAATTGTCAGAGTAGGAATATTATCCATGATCTACTGGCCACTATTGAACAAACCCTCTGCTCTGGAGAATCTGATTAGTCAAAATGATGTACTCTTGTCTGTAAAAGTACATTATAACTTCTGCATTTATTTTTTGCCTTAAGGAAATAAAAAACTGTATATGATAGACTCATGATAATCAAATATCTTGTTTAGTGGCTTAAATTAATCTTCCATGAGGGTGGGGGTGCTCTCTGTGCTATTGAACTATAAAATCTGGTTTTGACAGTGACCAAATGCTCAGAATTGTTACTGAAGTTTCACAGTAGCACCTAATGCACACACACACACACACACACACATACACACACACTTCCACATCCACACTACAGCAATAGTATAGAAATGAGCAAAAATGCTTAATAAAACTTTGATCCACATGATTATAGTCACACACACACACACACACACGCACACACTCATAAATAGCTGTTGTAATACATAACTGCCAAAACAGAGGAAACATTTTCAGTGAACGAGGAATACAAAATATGTCGACAACAGATGGGACTCAGCTTTGAAGGATAATGGCTTCATTGGAATAGACAAACCTACAAGTGAAGTATTTCTATTCTGATGGAAGGGATGTTATTACCTCCATCCACGGGTAGTTACCAAACGTTGGCATGTCAACAATGGGAGATGTCCTACTTATTTACCTACTGTATTTCAGTCTGATGTTTGATCTCAAATGTATGCACAGTTTATACGAGTAGAACCGACAGCCCGGACCTATTATTATTAATATTCAAATTATTGGAGCAGCATCTGAGACATGTAGCACCACCAAAATTCAAAGACCTAACATCGGAATTTAGCATCCCATTTTAAAAGTTTCAAACGATGCAGAATCTGAATGAATCTGTCCTTTTAAATGGTGCAGACTCTTAAGACACTTGACGCTCAGCATGTTTCCTTTTTGGCAGTTACCTGTGATATATTTGAGCATGAAATGTCCATGTTTTCAACCGGATGAAAGTGGTTTTATAATGTTCCTTTAAAACTTTTGTATTTTGGGTCTAGCGATAACTCATGGCTCATTATGATTGAATGTTTAGGATTTGTCTCAAATTCCCCTCCCCCTGACATTGAGACAGACGTAAGCGGTTAAAAGAATTTAGTTTAAGACATTTTGTTGTTGATTATGTACTGTACATCGGCAGCTTTTATGCAAGGTTACTATAGTACATTGATGTCTTATTTAGATTGGAAGTACATGTACACACTGTACATACATGTACATACTGTACAGTTGTACTTTTATCACAACAATCCCTGATTGGTCTCAAAGCAGAGCGCAGAAGAACTTCTTCTCCCTGAAGGGGTTCTCTGAGGTGGGCACGGGGGTGATCAGGGGGTCGTCGCAGGCGTGTGCGTCGCAGTACGCCATCAGGTCAGCTGCTGCCTTCGATACCTGGAGACGAGGATCAGATGTAGATCAGTTTAGGAGCGTGTCACCTCTGATCTGCTAATGCTCAGTCTGCACGCTAAAAGTGTCCACAGATCCACTCATCCGTCTGACCCTCATGTAAAACATTAGGTTGGTGATTTTCATTAATGTCTTTTCATTGATGACTTCCATTGCTCTGTTTAAAAAATGTCACCAACTCATTCCTTCCCATCGATTCTGCCTTGTGTTTAATGCATGTGACAGTTTCCAGTCTGTAGTCATTCAAGCTCATGAACAGTTTTTAGTTAGGAAGAGTAGACATTGACCTCCTATGGGTATGATTCAACATGCAGAGTCTTTGAATTTGTAGCTTTCTTTCAGTGACATGATTCAAATTGGCCTCGCTTAATTACTTTAGGATTAATGAAGAGGCAAGAATTAAATGTGGCAAGTTTAAAACCAAATGATATGTATCACTTAAAACCACAATGGAACTATCAAACAAAGCAAACAATCTCCAAAGGATGAGCAGATGATGCTTATTGATCACTTTGAGTAAAATGGCAACACAACCTGTATCAGTGACATTATATGACATAGACAATAAACTCAATGAAGTAAGAAGGCTTTTGATTTGAATTTCAGTATGAAATTGAATATACAATAATAAAAAATTCTGACTGGTTATTAGTAGCTGCCTTCCATCAACACTAAACTGAAAATATGTAGAATTAGATGTCAGTCTTGAATAGCTTCTACTAAAATCAAAGCTATGAGTCTTGAGTTAACAGACTGTCAAGTCTGCAAAAATAAACATTTTTGGTTCTGTACACACCTGCTGGTTCCAACTTATTGTCTTTTTCCTCTCAAGAGTAAAGCTCTCCTGCCATGAAATCATTTTTCACTCGAGGTGACAGCAGCGGACAGTTTGTCCCCGTGTTTAATGTTTGCACCGATGGGTTGTTCTTATTAAAGAGGCAAAGTGCCTCTGGAAGGTGATTTTGATGTCATTAGGAACATGATAGAAGTCAATGTAATTTGGAAACCCTCCAACGGGAAGCATTGACTGAAGAGCAACAGGGAAGGTCACCGGTGCTTTTCCACACCTGCAATCCACTAAACATAAATTCCTTTAGCGATGTCCTTTCGACTTTGATTTGATATGCAAAAGCAATATATCATTAACATTATAATTTAAGAACTTGCAACTGAAAAGGAAACCAGCTTATTATTTAAATGTTGTGTTATTTTGTTCTTCAGTCACCAGCTGCTTCTGTTTTGCCCTCATATACAGAGGCGTCATTTCAGTTTAAGGCAACATGTGGCAGGGACACACCCTTCTGGAGGGGTTAGGGCTAAAAGAAGAAAAATTATAAATTTAAATTCAGCGATCTGGTGCAATTTGAAATAAAAAGAAGGCTATAGACAATCAATAATTACTATCGATGCATACCTCGATCACCCTACAGATTTATTTACTCGCGAATCACAAATTATTCTCAAATTTTCATCTGTTCTGAATGTATTTTAAATAGATATTTCCAAGATTTTAATACTCTTAACATGTGAGTGGACAAATACTTTAGGCAAATATCTGAGTATAATTGATCTAATAATGAGAAATAGTCTTGAAAATAACCTAAATTTTCCTTGTTTTAATAAGTTTTATTATTATAGAGTGTTTACTAATTAAAAAAGTCAACTACTTTTTTGTGTGTTTATGTGTGCGTGCATGATGCCATGGCTATTAATATTATATTTGTTTAAATGTGTAAAGCATTTTCATTTTGTTGTATGAATGAATGAATTAAATAAAAATGTATTTGTAGACTACAAATACATTTTTATTTAATTAATTCATTTATAATGTATTTAATACTAATAAATAAAGGTATGGTTACTGCCATACCCTTCCATACCCAAACGACGCATCAGCTCATATATGTGTGATGAGTTCTATGTAAATGTGACGTTCAGCTTGTCTTACCTTTATCCTGCAGAAACTAGCCTCTATCTTCAGTTGCTCCACCAGCTTCCTGGCCTGACCGACACTCATGGTGCTATTCACTGGGGTGTCTCCTTTCATCCTAGCCACAAACAACAACAGCAACATTAAAGCTTCAGGGATTTACACTAGAGAGAAACACACATGCAGGTTTTTTTTTTGCATTGTTTCATTTACCATCTTAAATGGAACGAGTAGCCTTGCTTCTCTGTGAATGACTGACTAACTGCTCTTGAAATACAATACTTTGTTTTAATGAATCAAATACATGAATAATGTTAATGGGTTGTAATGAGCTGTGGTTTAAATGTTAATTTCCTATTATTCACAGTGCTGGTGTATAGAAATATTTATTAAGGAGATGATAAAATGCTTCATACAGTAGATGTGAATTATGAGTTTATACATTTTATACATCACAATATATAGCAGTCGCATGTAATATATAATAAAAGCTGTGGTCAAAATATGATACTTATTAATAATATGTATTATTCTTTTATTTATTTACAGAATTTCTATCCAGATTTTGCCAGCATGGGCAAGCATGAAAGCATGTCCAATAATGAAGTATAAATACCAGTCAGTATTGTGTAATAAAATTGTCACATCAGCTTCATTAGGTCATCTTCAATTTTGGTTGGGGGGGAGGATTTCAAAATGCCAAAGAAGCATGTTAACTGGGCCAAATGGTTAGATTTATACACCAGAGCCCACAGATTCTCCCCCCTAACAAGCAAGAATATCCACAAAGAAAAAAATAATTTGAAGAATGCACTGCAGCCATACAGTCATTCAAGACATTCAGAATAAAAAAGCATATCACTGAAAAAGATGTGTCACAGATGGAGATGGAATGAAGTCAGATGGATTGTCAACAGGGGGGGGAGGCAAAGCAAACCTATATGAACCATTCTGGACCTTTCCCCCATTGTCTTGTTCCCTCTCCCTCCATCCATCCACATTTCTCCTTACCCGTATTAGATTCCTCTTCAGGCACAAAATTCCCCCCTCTTCTCTCTCTTTTTCTGTCTCTCTGTGTCCCTCTGGAAGCTTATGTGTGGTGGTGTCAATGTAGCCGGACCCCACCCCTCACAGACAACAGCCTGGATGGTAGCCTGCTCTGATCAGCCCAGTGCGCTGCAATTCTGCCACAATGAGCACTATAGATCCGTGGTGGATGGATAGGACCCCCCCTCCCCCTCCGCTGCGAGTGGTACCTGCCAGGGGGAGGGAGGGGGGACCATTGGTGAAGGCTTTCTTATGAGGGCGGATTCTACCATGTCTGTATCTGTATAAAATTGGAGCCAATTATAATTTCTTGAATTTCAATCTGACAGGGAATGATATTGTCATTTTGGTCTTTTTTTTTTTAATTCAAAAAAGAAAGACAATAATGATATACATCCTAGGATGTGCGGTCCAGACGCATGAATCATCATCTGTTGCTGTGCCTTTTCCGATGCCCACCCTCTCTCCTCTGTTGCCATGGGGACTGCAGCAGTCTGGTTTAGTGGTTTACATCACATTTAATATTGGGGGGTTGGGGGGCGAATTTCTGCTGCCGTTTTAAAATGTGAGTGTAAATGTGCTGCGGAGGAAAGGAGCGACTGCTTTTGAAAATATGAATAATATGCGGGGACGGGAAGCGTGTAGGCGGCAGTATCAGAGTACTATTTTGTCCCCGTAGCGCTCAGCCCAGACCAGAGACCCTGTGGAGGGAAGAGCGACGTCAGCGTCTCGTCCACAGACGCCGCCGCACGGTAGCCCTGGTTTTATTAAACATCAACGCAGCAACACCGGCCGTTTCGCACGAAAAAAACGGCAATACATGAAATCCTCGAGCAGCTCGAGCTAGTATCGCAAGCTGCCTCTATAACACGGTCGCCATGACGGACGCCATCTTTGCTAAGCTAACTAGCTTCTCTCGGCTTTAATGGCGCTGTGTCGCTGTCCTTCACTTCTCTCCCTGAGCGACGACCTATCTCTTAGTTTTATTATCTCTGGCAACGAGGAGGAAGCTTCGCGTTTGCCGTTAAACGTCTCACCCACTGGTCCCTATTGCAGGGAGAAATTAAATTAAATTATAGGTAAATGACAAGGAGAGTTGGTGAGTTGTTTTGGTGACTCCACTAAACAAATGTTAAACTATAAATAATGTCCGTTCATAGCTATAATTCAAGTTTAAATTATTTGTACACTTAACTTTCACAATTTCGCATCAATTGATTTCTTCACAGCTTTTTAAAAAATACTGATAACTTGATAACTTGTATCATTATTTTACACAAATTTGATAGGATACACGAAACATTAGTAATTAATTTAATTTAGTATACACACACACACACACACACACACACACACACACATATATATACATATGTATTACAGTACAAAAAGCCTGAAGCACACTTGAGTGAACGAACAAACATAATAAGTATATTTATAGAATGAAGATTGATTTTTTTTTCCAAACACAAACAGCTTAGAAGACTGTTGCAAACCCACTTTGTAAAAAATCCTGACTGAGCTTAACATAATTCATTATATGTATATATATATGAAATCAAATAATCATAAATATAGGGAGTAAAGTGGACCAATGGGCATTTCAACGAACGAGGTTTATTGAGTGTGGCTGTGTATTGTGTTTCTTTAAGTTACAGTCTGTCAAAGAAATGCAATATCTTTTAATTCCAAATAGCATCACTATTAAACAAATATTAGTCTTATTTAGTTAGTTTTTAGTTAGTCACATGAGCTTTGTAGTGATGTAGTTCATTCAGAAAGGTAAACATGGTATATATTTTGCACAAAAAAGCCATTAGGTTGCATTTATCATTGTTTCTATGGCCAGAGTAAATGAAAAAAAAACCCTGCATACTGAACTGACCCTGACACTGAAAATTGAAATATTAAAATTTGTTCAACTCATTTTTGGTTCCTATATATAAAGGAGACAAAAATACTGGGTTAACAATAATCTAATTATTTCAAGGGGAAATAGACTGTTATTTGTACTGAACAATCTACCAAGAAGTCTGGGAATTTGAGTGTGGAAGAGGCTACAATTTTGAAATGTGTTAGAGTGCAGGAACAGCATCTGTACAATCTAATTGTTCATGCCTTGAAATAGTTTTTCTGGATTTCTCCAAAAGATTAAAAAGAAAACATTGTGCATAGAAGTGTAGATGAAGGTTTTGTCATCCAGGTCCTGGTAAATATGTTCAAGCAAGTGTAATATGTTAGTTATGGCGGTAATCAAAGTGAAAAGGGTTGCTATACAACAAAAACAAGTTTAATTAAAACAGTAAAGGAATAGTTGAAATTAATGTCGTTGACCAGACTGGAGATGAACCCTGTGGAGTGGATGGCAGCAGATTCATGAGCTCCGGCTGCAGTGTAAGGACTCCATCTGCTGGACAAGGAGGAGACATGTGAACCCCCAGCTTCTTTTGAGGTATATTACTAATTTAATTCTAACGGGAACTTGGTTTTACAGGAACAGTTAAAGAAGATATCCCATGTAAATTTGGACGGAATTCTTTTTTTTTCTGGAACAAATTACAACACACATTTGAGAATGAAATCTCTCAGTCACCATCCTGAGAGTAAAATGTCAACAAAGCATTATAGCAAGAGGCAAACTTTGCCATATGCAGTTTAACAATCTTTAACTTCTTTGTAACTAAGGAGCTTACAAAGATTTCACAACTGTAAGACTAATTACTAATAATGTAAGAAAATAAATATATGAGGTTACCTAAACTCATACTCCAACACTGTATTCCTTCTATTAAAAAAGTCTGTAATAAACACTTTAGTCCTACATAATGAAGAATTTTTAATTCCGCTTGTCCTGACAGGAAAAGCACAGGTGTAATAAATAACATTTAGATGTTAATGTGCATGCTGGTTCACTGGGGCAGCTCACTGCATCACATTTAATGGAACACTGATACAAAAATCTAATGTCTGCTGCACAACATGTGATCTAAAAAATGTGTCACAGTGAGCTGCCTGGATCTGCAAATCGCAAGCAGTGGCATTGTTACTACCATTTAGGTTTGTAGCCAGAAATAATATTATTCACACCCGTGCCTTTCATGCTATGACGTCATGGCTCTGTTGTTAAAAATAAGTGACAGGAGACAGAATTATAGCAAAACCACAGAACAGAAACACCTCGGCGGGAACCATCTTGTGTTCGGCATATATGACGCAGTCTGGGCATTTACGCGTGTGTTTGTTGTGCACCACAAAGACCCTCAAAGTAGCACCTCAGGCAAACTTTAAAATAAAACCCAGTAAGACAAATATATAATATATTCCCTTGTATCTCAGTTTTTAAATGGGCACTGAGATAACATATCTCAGAGAAAAAATAACTCTGTTCAGTCATTTTTATGCTGTCCACTTTTATTTTGAAAAGCAGTTAACTATGATTTAAATCAAATTATCTGAATCATTTAAAGCCAACTCCTTGACTGATTTGTTGCATTAATTTCTAAGCTTTTACAAATGTTGCCTGAAACATTTCAATGTGGTGTAAACCCACATTTTTAATCAGCTAGGACTTGGCACCACTGCTTAGAATGTGAGAACCAATTCCAATCCTCATTTACCATTCTTTTGTCCTGGCAAAAACTCTGAAAAACAGTGACAGCAGGTACCAACCAGTGCATGACTGCAAGGGCCGTGTCTAAAATGCTCACCAGATGGTCCGTGAGATGTTTCATCTCTGCAGGTCATGCTCTGTTTTAATTAGTGTGGGTGCAGGCCATGCAACAAATACGTCCTTCATTACATGCTGCCATAAAATGTTAAAGTGTTAATAGTGAAGTAATGCATAAGTGAACTGTGGAATGATAGTTAACTTTTTAAAATGACTAAGTATATACCTAAAAAAAAAAGAACACTTTAAATGTCCAGATTCAGTTTCAATTATTTCTCCCTTAATGCCACAAATATTATAATTAATTAACTATTATTAAGCCTGCTTAATTAATAATATGTAATTAAATAGAACCTAATTAGTAAAATGGCACACTGAGGCCTTTAGGACCGGAGACCGCAGAGCTGAGAGACTCCCTGACTCATGTTGGTACTTACTGATGTTTTACTAAATACATTGAAGAGATTTTAACCTGTGATGCTAATACAAATACACATTGAGGGTAATCTCTCAGATCTCAAATTGGATTTGTCTGATAAAATCAATGGAAGTCTTAAAGCTGTGTTTTTTTTTATACCTGTACAACACTGTCAGATTATCCTCCTGGATAATCTGCTGTTTTACATAAAATTTATGTGTCCCTGGTCAATGGGTCAATGACCCTGCTCAACGCAGCAGATAGTGCTGCATGGATTGGAATCTGTTGATCGTTGAAGCAATGCTAAGAGATTTTTTTTATCTCAGCCCATTTCGACCCCTTGATTTCCGGACAGTTGGTAGGAACTGAAATGCTGGATGTGTTTTTAAGCTCAGCAGCGACCGCACTGTTGATATCGAAGAACAACATGCACAGAGCATTATTTCAGTGACTCTGATCCCTAGTGTGCAATGACTTGAGGCTTTTTAACAGAGCTGCTGTATAAAAATGGTTCTTATGTGACTAATACATAATTAACCGCAGTGAGACTTCCACTATAACAGGGGTGGTCAACCCTGGTCCTAGAGAGCTGCTGTGACCTGATTCTACTAATGAGGGTCCTTAGCAGGGGCTCTAAAGATTGATTAGTAGAATCCGGTGTGTAGCGGCTAGGTTGGAACAAAAGTCGGCACCTACATCAGCTCTCTAGGACCAGGGCCACCTACCCCTATACTATTATAACCATAGGGGATAAACTCCATGCAATCCTGCAGCAGTAGTAACAAGCCTTTCTGCTTGCACTTTGATCGTTGTGGACTGATGATGGCAGTTTGTAATTCTAAATGAGAAATACAGTGTAGTCCATAATGTTTTCATATCATTGTCCCACACACTACAGTATGTGAGAGAGGCAACAGAGATGCAGATGTGTGCACAAAAAGTTACTATAGAAACATTCAGCATGACGAGTACGCTACATCTGCTGCTGTATACAGCATTATATACAATTCCATTATTACTCTTGCTCATATTTATATAACTTATACAATATAACCAAGATATAAACTGCATATACATTTATTTTTAACTGTGGATGTTACCTCATAAGCTTAGAATCTACAGCTAAGCTGTGAGGTTGTGCACACATTAATATTGCATGTTGTATTATGCTGACATCCTTTAATAAGCATTAAACACAACACTGCTGAGGATCTCTTATTAATTTTTTATTGGTTTTGGAGGTGTTGCATGAATATATGTTCCTAATTTCTTGGAAGTCAATTTAATGTTTGTGCAGACTTTTCACTCAAAGTCACAAACATCAGCCTCATGGAGATGCCAGAAGAAAAGTCAGTTGATCGCCAAAGCCAATGGGATTTATCCTCTGGGCACCAGTATCATGGGTACCCTCCAGTATATACCAGATATTTTAGTCTGAAACAACCCACATTGCCATCCATAGGAAAAAAACAGGAAACAGGAAAATGTAATACTTAAAAAGTCAATATGGGATCCAAACGTTGTCGACAGAGTTAGTACAGTCAGTGCTGTCTGCTTATACATTTTATTTGCAGTAGTTATTGCCAGGCAGATACTGAGTTTGTTTTAGCCTCTCTCAGGAATTGATCTGCCCCCGGGTGCTCGATCACAATGCTGTGAATCCCAAACCAGCTGTTACGCAATGATGAACAAAGCAGACCTGGGTGGGGTGATCATCTGAATCATCAATTGCAATCGGCTGTTTGTATCGATTCTAATGTAAGTGGTCAATACTTAAAAATAGACACTCTTGACTTCTAGTGAGTGTTGGTGATCAGACAGCAGTGTGAGCAGTTTTATTGGATGTTCGAGTTCATCAAAGTGCTAGACTCGCTCGAATCTCAGCAATTTCACAAGCTTTCGTCATCCACACTTACACATACATGGAGGCAAGGGCAACAGGAAATCACTACAAAAGATTTCTCATTTTTTTGTTTTTTTATTAAAAGAGCCAGATCCAGTGTCTTTACTAGAAATTAACATGGAGAACAACTTCACAATCCAGCCATCATGTTTTGTACTGTACTTTAGGATGCTATTATGGTAACATTATCATATTCAGCTATAACCAACAAAAGATTAGACAAGACAGCAATTATAACACTTGATGGGGAATCTTCAGTCATGTCACCGACACAGGTACCAGATTAATCAGGTCTGCTGCTAATCAAACATGTAAGAAACGGAAGAGAAAGTTCATGTGTTGTCATGTCTCATGTAGCGCAGCCACTCTCTAGATAGCACTTCTGCAAAATGTGATTCAACATCAAAGCCTCATTTTCCAAACCCCTTTCTGCATCCGATGTGCATCCAGTAACTGTTCTGTCTGGATGGGAGTTTGACGTCATCTCCATGATCAATTGACACACAGATCTCTTTTCTTGTTGTCTGCATTGCTGTAACTTCACAGTGCAGACACAAACAAATAACAGCATGTACTAATGCTGTTCATCCAAAGCACAACACGCCTTCATTCTTCTATAGAACATCCTGTAAGCATGGAAGGCCTGTGTGTATTTGAGATGATCATCTCGACACTGGCTGACTTGAAAGCTGCAGATGCTCTGCAGGGGATATAACTCCACTTGGATTTTTTTTTTGCATATTACTTTGTGCTACAAGATGGTTTATATATGCTTGTTTTGAATTTTAGATCTACTCAAAGATTAGCTCACATATGCTAGTAGTATAATAGTATATATTTTGTTGTATCAGAGGCAAATTAAACCAAGGTGAACATATTCTGAATGCTGCAAAAACACAAGCATTCTTTTTAGGAAGTTTACCTCACAAGCAAACATAAAATGCAAAAGGCCCCTAATTATTAAATTATATATTAATAATTATGAGTACTTGACATCACATCATGACATGACATCAACTACAGATAAATTGAACTGCATTTTTGGTCTGACATTTAACAAATTATCAGGACAAGCAGTTCAATCTCAATGGAGCTAAAATAGAATTAAATCTTGCATCTGAAATATATGCAGGTTACGTATGCATCTTGAAATCTGCAACATTTGTATCACCTCGTTGTTAACATGCACAGTAAGATTTAATCTATAACCTACTTGCCAGGAACATATGTAGCCTGTCTGTATGTCTACAGAAATCATTATGATTCTTCAATGCATTCAAATTAGTTTTTGATCCCGTATTTATGATGTCTTCAATTTAAAATAGGAGTTGAAAATCCTGCATTTGCTAATTTTGAGATACTCCACATGACAAAACTGCAGAATACACACATGCACTTTGGTACATGTTGCAAGATGTGATACAAATGTGCATCTTGTCAAATTGTCAGTTGTGTTTGGACATATATTTCTCATATAACTGAATGACTGCACATAGACAAAATATCTGCTAAAATCAACGCTGTTGCGGAAAAAGCAACATCACAGTTTTATATAACCACAGTAAAAAATACTCATCCGCTACATTTTACTCTTTCTTTTCTCTCTATCATGCTCATAAAGGAAGACCAACAGGAACAGCTACAAATCCTACAGTTGTGCACGCAGTCACTCTGAGATAAATACACTGCACCAAGGCAGCACAATGAAGCCTGGTTTAAATTGGAACAATGTAAGCAGTTTCAAGTCCACTTTGTATCCGTCACCTTTAGCGATAAATGTGACGTACAAATGAAAGTCATTGTGATATAGCAGCATTGTATTAGTCACAGTGCACCTCAAAGAATTAGGAAGAGAGTATAGTCGGTACATGAAGGTAAAAACATTGTCTAAATACAAGGACCAGTTATTACAATATGAAAATATTACATTTGTTTAAGAGAAACAATCCATTATGAAAAGGAAGCAGGCGTCAGAAGAGCATCACAGGCGCGATGACATGAGGGAGGTGGAACAGCACAGCATCACGATGATCATCATACCTGAAGAGTTCTTACCCCCATTAGGAAGGAAGGAGGTGATCTCCTTTTTTTTTCTTGAGTCATGTCATCATCATTCCTATTAATCAATATCCTTAAATTCAGTATTTGGTACAGGAAGTAACACACTGTTTAAAAATAAGCAATAAAATACAAACAGGAATAATTCAAGTTCCCACAAATAAGCAATGCACAGATATACAACGTTCTCAAAAAGTTATCATACAGCTCTTTTCAAGTGAAAAACACAAACAGAATTTTTTTTTTAAACACACACACACTGAAACTCACAGAGACACTGGCCCTTCAGTTCATTTCAATTAAGAGGAAATGTTCAGTTTCCTTTCGATGTGTCTCTCAAATACAAACGTCTGAGGTCAACGTTGACGCAACTGCACAGTAAGTCCATACAGCGTGGCAATCACCAAATTGCGTCAGCAGCCATTTTGCATATAAAGTCTGTAAAAAATCAAGGAGCAATAGCAACAGGCCCTCTTCAAAGATTAACACGACACCCACTGTGAGCTGAGCTGGAGAAAATGGGTCAGAATATTTGTTTGAAGTCTCTACGGCTGAAATAAAGGCGAGAGGTAAAAAAAAAAAAAAACAGGAGTACGGTATGCTGACCCACGTTTACTGAGGTCTGATAATGGCCAGAGTGTGCTACTGCAACAAAAAAAGCATGGCTGAAGGTCCATAGTGTTACTGCAGAGTGGGAAGATGTCGTTCTGTCCAAACAACCTTTCATACAAAACAAAGGCTCATGTAAAAAACTGTAAATACACAGATGTATGTGTATGCCCAACGAGATGAAGAAATCTGACTGTAGAAAAATATATTATCGCCTATATCAAAATCACTTTGCCAGAAAACAAATCCAACAAGCAAAATTCAGAAACTACCATTTCACAAAGTCATATTCCTAATGACACTGGAGGACCAAATTACACAGAGTGAAGGCATTTTGGTTTTAGAAACACGTTGCAGGGTGTTTTTGAGTCACAAGCTAAAATCTGAAAAAGGGGCAACTGGGGCAATTTGGCTATATATATATATATATATATATATATATATATATATATATATATATATATATATATATATATATATATATATATATATATATATATATATATACACACTAACACGTACCTTCCGTTCTTAACCTGATTTTGTCAAATGATTTGTAATCAATAAGATGTGTCTCAAATCCCCAGATTTTCAGAGTGCCCAGCTGTCGCTGACAGACAGCACTTGCATTGTATTTCCTGTTTTTTAAGGACTAAGGGAAGATCACATGTTTGAAACTATATAAAAGCAGAAATGACCCCTTTGCTCATATGCTTGCGTTAAGAAACCAAATCTTTCTTTACAAGTATGTCACACTTGGCACCGTAATCAATAGCAAGCGAAAAACACTATTTTCTCTAATGCTTCAAATCTTAAATTACTTAACATTGTGTTATCAAAAACAGTGTGCGGCATCAGTTTAGAAAATGTGCAAAATAATTCTCATTCTTAGCAAACAGATTAAAAAACATCAGTTCTCCACTAATCACTAATTCTTCCCATGAAACCAGTGAACTGATATCACAATGGAGTTGCTTTGACAATATCAAAATTCAGCGGATTGCAACTGAATAATAATCATTTTGCATTTCAACTATAAGAGATTGTTAAAGAACCGCAACACAGAAGGCAAAACACGTTTTTGTAAGTTGTTTGTCTATCAAGATAGTTTAAAATAAACTTATTTTAGTCCCATTTTTAAGCCCAGTGCATGCAGATTAATTTGGATGAATAAATGCTTGTTTAAACCTGTTAAAGTTTAAAAGGCTTAGAAATCATGTTTGTGTGAGAAGTATGGTCCTGTGTGAAAGAGAAACTAAGAACTATTATAAAACCAATCTTGTCGTGTCTGTTTTGGGTATAATCATGCATAGAGTAGTCAACAACAATTCCAAGAGGTTGGTGTGAAACAGATACAACAGTAGTCGCCCCAGTGTCTGCAGCAGCTCGTATGTCTGTATCAAGTGTGAGTATGTCATGCTCTCAGCATTGAATAAAAAAAGAAATGTGACGAGAGATGTCTCTTTCCTCACTGAAGTCAAGTGCAAGAGGTAACTCGCAGTGATAAATGGTCATTTCTATGCGTGCTGAATAGAACTCAGGAGAGGTTCACAGTGAATCACGTAACCTTTTCTAATCAAACTAAAGCCTTCATAATAAAATAATGCATAGTCAGGACGGGCACTGTCTATAAGATCAGTGAGGACAATAAGGCAAAACAATATAGTTAGGGAGTAACAAAGGGCAGATAAGACATTTACCATCTTTGATCCAACAGTAAATGTTTTTTGGCTCCTTCACAAAGGGAGTAAAATAACAAAATATAAAGTAGTTTTGGCTTAGAGATAATTAAAAAATTTAAGCAAGATGGTTTAATGTGAAAAACACTATTTCTTCCCTTTCTGGTTCTGTGATTCCATTTGGGAAATAACATGTAATCTGCCACAGAATGTTTAAAGCAAGAGGAGAATTCATCCATTTAGCTTCCAGTTTGTTCACCATACAGAATAGTTTTTCTCCATGGTTTGACAGATTAACGGGACCACGGAGGTTAAACAGGATGATAAATGTCGCCATGTCACACGGATTTTGTGTCATCTCTGATAATCTTCTCTGTGCTCTTTAAATTTTAAGAAATATCAGTCCATGCAATGCATCATGAAAGAACTGTTTCATGCTAAATGCCAAACAAGAACAAAGGTTTTTTTTATCTTTAACATCATAAAAAAGGCAGCCCATTAACTAATCACAAAATAAATAGTGCACAGTTGGAGAAGGTCTGTTGTTTAAAGCACATTATAACGGCAGCACAAGCCTGCCAACTCACACGTCTGGTCAAATATGCTGTAAATCATGATGTGCATAAAAATACATATCTTGAAGTAATGCTGAGTTATGGTTTCAACTCTGTAGCAAATAGTTTATAATGACCTTATTTCAGTGCAGCAACCTGCATATTTAACAGTATTTCTCTCATTCGTAGACTTTAACATTGTTAATGATAGTATCTGTACCTGCATTATAATGCTTCTCTAACAATGTGAACATAGCATTAATCAACTATTGTCAATATTTTTTTTCATTTTGCTTATAAACATGTCTTCACTGAAATAAAACCATCCTAATACATTTGCATTAGGCAATTCTCCTTGAGAGAAACTATTTCCCAGGTTTATGTTGCTAACTTTTGTACTGGGTCCATGCTGCTCTATTGCACGGATCACAAATATGACGTAACCTACAGACATGATAATATAAACCAAAAAACAGTGTGACAAATTCTCATCCTTGTGGCATTTCAGTTGGTGATAATCAAACAATTTCAGAATTGCATGGGCAGTAAAGTGCATCGCAATAACCTGTGTGTTGCTACATGTGGTGATGAACCGAGTGGTTGTTGTGCATGTGAATGGATGTAACGTGAATCCTTTCCTTGTTCCACATGCATGGAAGATTAATGGACAGTGAGGCTGTAATGTAAACGCTGGGAACAAAAAGGAAGAGGCATCAGAAAAAGAAGAAATCAGATATCTGAGAGTGATGTTAGATCTATACAAAAATGTTGGCACATTATCTTATAAACAGTATACTGGATGTTGGTCAAGTTGCCTAAGAGTTACTACTTAAACAAGTGAGCCATCCAGTCATTTGTTCTTGTTTCACAGTATTAAAAGTGCACTAATTGCCAAACACGCCATCATTTTCCAATTGTTACATTTCTGTTAAAATGTGCTGCACTCTTTCTTTCATGCTCATTAAAGCCACTTTGTTCTCTCTTAGCCCTACGCACTCCCGACCGCCAGAACTTGCTCAGACCTGCGTCTCCACACCGTTAAGTTTAGGCATCAAGATACGCGGAGTCACCCCGGAGTTGAGGTCCCTCTCAAACTCCAAAAGCTGGCCCATGAAGTTTAGGTTTGGGGACACCACCGGTCGGCGGCTTCGCACATATTTGTAGGCATCTGTCATTGTCATGAGGGTGTGCTTCATAAGGTAGGCGATGGCAATGGTTGCGGAACGGGACACACCTGCCTGGCAGTGCACCAACACCCCCTGTCCACTCTGATATGCCTCCTCTGTGGATAAGAACAACAAAGAGATGAACTCAGTTTTCTGATTAAATTAGTAAAAACTGGCCTAATTCTGCATGCTGGCCAGCTGTGTGAATACATACTCGTCATAAATATCACTACTGGCACAAGGTCTATGAAAGATATACCGACTCAGGCTCATTTACCTCCAAAACATTAACCTTCAGGGTGTTTATTTAAAACTACTAATTTACATTGCACAATAGTCTTTTTTTTAACATTTCAACTTAAGAAACTTGTCTGAAGGTGAATCTCTTCATCAGGACAGTTGCAAGTCAGTGCTGCCTAAAGGATATAAATTAACTGACGGGATCACATTGCAAATAAATGCTTCCATTCTCTTTTTTGAGTAGAAATAAAAGCAACAATGATTACAACACATCCATTTGGTTGTCAGGTAACAGCTTAACACATATCAATGACTTCAGCATCATATCAGCCTAAACAATTGTGTTATCATTTAATATCTTTGCACTAGTTACAGTGTTGGGATAGTTACTTTATGAATGCAAGTTACAACTTAAAATATATACTATATACTCTACAAATGTTTCGTAATATCAGAAGTGGACAACTCACCAATGAACTCAAAAACCTCCTCAAAGTATTGACGAAGGTTTTGCTTGCTGTTATCGGTGGCTGGCAGCCTTTTGTAGCGCAGTCCAGAGTTGACATGGTAGAGGGGTAGGTGCGTGGTCACGTTGACCACGTAGCCGATGTTGAGGTGTAACAGCAAGTCAAGGTCCTGGGCGTCTCTCTCGTTCCCCAGAAAAAGGAAGGGCAGGATGGGACTGATCACGGCGTTCTCCGCGTCGGGGGTCATTGCGGTCTCATCCGACAGAGAAGCTGGCATTGACGAGGAGAGTGGCAGTGAAAGGTGCACTGGGAGAAAGGGGGACAGACATGGTTGGATAACTAGTAAATAAAAGCAGGGGGATAATACTGCTAAAAGGCATTTAGCTTAATATGAATCAGCTTTATGCTATTTATTGCAGTGCATATTATTAAAGGCCTATACATTTTACCACTTGCACGGGTCAAGTGTCAGCGATTCTTACTTCTGCTGTTCTCCTCATCTTGCTCTCTGTTCAGCGAGTTCAGGGCCAAGTGAAGGGACTGAGCCGTCGGCAGAGAATGTCCTCCCTCCCTGTCTCTTTGCCAGGGTTTAGGTTTGATTAGTGTGCTAGGGGCGGACGGTGGAGGCGAAAAGGACACAGGTGATGGAGGGGAGGCAGAGCGGGGAGAGGGCGATTGAGGATATGCTGCGTCTCTTTCGTGCTCAGGAGAGTCCCCCATTCCTGTGTCTTCGGCTTTATTCAGGAGCCTCTTTAGTGAGTTCCTGCCTTCGTCATACCCAGATCCTGACCTGTAGCCCATAAAATCGAGGGTGGCCATTTTCCCCTGCTGTAGCCGTCTTCGACCAGCATGATCTATCAGCTGAGACTGCGTATATTCCTGGAGGTTTTGACAGTCCAGGAGGACAAGGCCTGTTCCATTGCTACCATTTTGTACCTGGCTTGCGCCTGTCTTCCCGACTCTTACTCCCATCCCAGTACAGTGATTCTTTGGGGTTTTTGAATGGGTCATTTTCTTTGCCAATTCTTCGGGCCAGATAGTTCGCACACTGTAGTCATCATCATCTGCTTGGAACATACCCATCGAATGAGTTGCTCCCATTCCCCTTCCTGGGGGTTTGCTTTGGCGGGGGTTGAATGTCACCACTATGGGGTCACTGCTGCAGTAGCTGCAGGTGGAGCTGCCTGTCTGGGAGGCTTTGGGGTTGCAGCCTGTGACGCAGCTCTGTATTGCCCGGAGAGGGGCCGAGGAGGACAGTGGGGTACAGGGCAGGCATCCTCCCACCAGTTTTTTACGAAGAATAGCAGGACTCTCAAAGTGTCCGGCCTCACCGGAACAGGAGGCACAGCGGAGGGGTTTAAACAGGCTCGCTTGGCAGTCAGACACAGTGCTGTTGGAGGAGGAGGTGTTGGAGGTGGAGGCGGTGGAGAGGCACCTACCCAGATTTCTCAGCCCCATGTCTTTGCCTCCTTTCTTCATAGCGCCGACATTGTGAACACAGGAAAACGAGGTGGACGAGCTCCCTCCACCTCCTTGGCAGCCAGCTGAGTGTGCCTTATACCCTCTGCATCTCACCAGCCTCCAACAGCCGCAACTGAACGGATGGCTGCAGTCGATGGTGCACGTATGGTCAGGGCTGGGGAACCCTCCGGCATGGGAGGAGCAGGGGGAAAGGGGTAGACCATGAAGAATGTGAGGACGGTGATCCCTGGTACGGGAAGGGCGAGGCTGAATGAGCTGCTGAAATGAGATTGGGACATGGGTGGGTTGGGGGGGAGAAGATGAGGGATAGTTGGAGTTTAGGATGGCAGCATGGGGCACAGGGACGGAGTTGTGGTGGTAGGGCAAACTGTTACTATTATGGCTTTGGTGAACCGTTCCCAGTTTGGAATTCTTCTTGTGACCCAGAGAGGGAAATTCCTGGTCACTTCTGTTCAGAAAACTGGAATGTTCCTTCTCCTTTTCTCCCCTGAACTTATGCTGTTGTTCCTGGGCAGGGACGAATTGTAAAACCCCTCCAGGGGAAGATGACAGCTGACTATAGCGACTTTGCTGTGGTTTGTGTTCTGGCCTCCCTGCAGTTCCAGTTTTTCTATCACATTGTCCTTGATCAAACTGTGAAGAGACACATTTCCCTCTGCCACCCTTTACACTTCTGCTGTGCCCTAATGAGTTGCTGAATACTCCTCCCCGGCCTCCTTTGTTCACTGTCACCTTGATATCAATAGTATGTGTGTGGGATGGCAGCCGCGGGTCAAGCGTTACCGTGCCATTACTGTGGCAGTGGCTAGGGATGTGTCTGACACCTGCTGGGATAACAGGCTGGTCGCCCTTGAATTTCTGGGTGCGGGAGGATCTGCGTTTGCATTCCAGAGATTTACCACAGGGTGAATAGAAATGGGACTGAGACGGGTGGAGATGAGGAGGGTGGGCGACTTGTCCATTGGAGGAGGCTGATATTTGAGAGGAATGCTGTGGGATAGTTTGTGGGGAAGCCTCACACAGGCCTATGGTTTTAGGGCGCTGAATGACCACTATGCGCTCGTCAAGAGGGAGGGGAGGCATCTGGGTTTATGCAAAGCTGTTCAATGAAAAGGGGAAGAGACAGGAAAAAGAGTAGTCAACAAATTGCTTTTCACAAACACTGGAAAATGTGGGGCACACTTTACATTCCATCAGTTCAGACACAGACAGAACATGCTGATACAAAACTAGGACCATTACTTTGTAGTTATAACATATTTAAATAGGACAATGCCTACACATAGTTGTGTAGGTTTGTTACAATATCTTCCAAGTGAATTAAAAAAGAAAAATACTGAATATCTGTGAAATGTAAAGTAAAACCCCAAATCCACCACTACCACCACATCAACCATAATAGATTCTTATGTTTTGCATACTTTTAAAGAAAAGTCACCACCAAGGTGTCTTTTGCATTACAAAACATACCAATAACAATACAAAATCAACAATGTTGCATCTCACTTTTTGTCATTATCTTAACACACATTACCCTTTTTTTCCTTTCACATTTGGTGCAAATGAAAGGAGAAGTTACCCAGTGAAGTGCATGTTTGATTTGAATGGATAACACTGTAGCCAAGAACCACTCAGTGATTACCTTTACTGAATCCATTTAAACATACATGTCACACTCTGCTTACCTGCTTATACCAGGGCTGCTTGGCAAAAATGTAATGCTCATTTATATTTACAAGAGTTTGACATTCAAATTTAACCTGTTTCCCTATGAAACAAATTACTGTTAACAGTATACAATTCAACGCACAAAGGTGCAAGAGTATATACCTGTTTGCTGTTAGCAGCAAATAATCTAATTTAATCCTGATGTCAGTGAGGCTTCTTAAAAGCTTAGTCCCAACGGCTGCATCAAATGAGCTTCAACAACCTTCATCCCTATGAGGACTCATCGTTCTTAACAAGACACATTCGCTGATGTGAAATAATAAACCAAGCCAAGTCTTGACTGATGATAAAAATAGCTAAATATAGCCTACTGTAAAACACAGCTGGACGTGCATATTCACTGCTCTTTAAGTAGACGTGCACTATGTAGTGATGGCCGAGTTTGCCTTGCTGTCTATGTGCTGCTTTGTCACAGAAAAACAACACAGTGGTTCTCAAAGTTCACTAATGGCTCAGTGGATTCTTGGAACACAGTCACATTAAAAGCTGTTTAATGCTGGAAAGCCATGTGATTGTCTAAAAAGAAACACTTCCTGCCACCAGCCATTTGGTTTTGTTCGTGCTCGGACAAAATAAACCAAATTAACTGAATCCTTTGGGCCAATTAGAAATGAGCATTTGTCTAGACCATGGTATAAACAGAAGGTCACCACATACATACACAACAATACAACTCAGTTGGAGAGAAAGCTTTCTCACCATGACACAGCAAAAAAAAGATTAATGGACTGTGGCTTATAAATATGCAATTTGTAATAAAAGACACATAGAAGAATGTTTTTGTATCATTAAATCATCTTTTATGATTAATTTTACTACTAAAATGTTAGGAGTTATTTCAGAACTTTACAATTTCCCATTCATTGTAAGGCTGCTCTCAAACATTCAGATAAAATATCGTTGACATTAAGATGAATATCCACTCCCCCATACACGCACTGTTAATTATAATCAATCTGTGATGTTTAGTACATCTAGCAGTTGGTTTAATTTATTTTCTTTATAGCCACACTAGTGGCAAGGCTATGCAGCTCAGTAGGGATCATGTTAATAGCACGCTTATTTTAGCATTAGGCTGAAAGCACAGCTGAGGTTTACAAATTCATGAGTTTTGAATGAAGGAGAACACAAATATGTAATGCTCTTTATGACAGACATGACAGGCATGCAGTCTGCTCGGCATTCTGGCTTATTGAAGATTTTTGTGTCTGCTTTATGAGCAATGTTTTTTTTTGCCCCCATGTGTTACACTAGTGAGTCTAAACAGAAGCCCTTGATCTCTGATTGCAATGGGACGATGCCAAAACCTGAGGTTTTATTCAAAATGTGACTATTTTATAATGATCAGTTTACATCACAAAAAAGCAGATATTTCAACATGCTCTGAATGTCTGTCTCGCCTTGCAGATATTTTCTATTTTATTATGAGTTATGTGTCTGAGATTTCAGCTGCTACCTTAAATGACCTGGTTACTCTAGATAATAATTTATTTATAGGAACTACTTTCTACAGAGGTACAAATACCCACAGTTAAAATCTCTATTGTCCTAAACACTTGTATTGAGGTGATTTTCAAAATGCTCAGAGATGGATAGCACAACACCTTGGTTTGCACACCAATAGCAAATAAGCTACAAACATTATAGTTGTTTTAAATAGTGTTTGTTCAGGTGCATTTTATATATATATATATATATATATATATATATATATATATATATATATAAAGACCAGAATATCAAAATGGGGACCAGGAGTAGATATTGTGGACAACACTACTATCTGACAGACACAAGAGTGGGTAGAGAGAAAATACAGGGAGACAGATTACAACAAGACACTGTAAACCACACACTGCAGGCGAAGGAATCAACACGTCAAAAATAATCTGGGGATGTCCTCAGTCCCAACAGATACCGACCCATAGAGAACCACGCTCCAGCGTCCCCATGCTTACATCCACGCACAGAGTCTGGTGATGGTATCCTCGTCTTTTTTTTTTTTTTCTTTTTCAGCTTTGCCTGTGGTGGAGGGGGGTGGGGGTTACATTGACCCAGTTTTATCACGGTGGAAGTCACTATCACTCTGATCACTTTTCTCGCTCACACACTGTAAACTGCAGCCTGGCTAGTGGCCTATTCACTCAATCAGTCATAGCTTCAGTGGACAATAAGAGACAGAGAGAGAGAGAGAGAGAGAGATGGAAAACACTCAGACATAGCAAGGCAGTGATGCCTCTCGAATTGTCACTGGATACATGTTAATTCAATATTTCACAGCAAGAATAACAGGAATTGCACTGCTGACGATAGTGAAGCAGCTGGTTAAGTGACTAAATGTCTCTACTATGCAAATTTCACATCATGTCAGTCAAATCTACAAAGACAATAATAGGGAAAAAATATGTATTATTATATCTTAGGTTTCAATCATGTATTCTGCTAAATCTTCATCATTAACTCATTTGGATCAGTAAATTTAATGCATTAAGATATGCAAGTTTATCAAATTAAAATGGATGAAATACAAATACAACAGCATATACATGCAAAAAGTGGTTGCTTTCTTATGCTACTCTTCTGTGGACACATCTATTGTTAATTTGTCCATCTTTAATGAGGAATTACTCCTTTGTTTAAGGAAGTTGTCCCTTATTCAAATAGAGGGTCTCTGAGAGGATCTACACTCCATTAATTTTATTTGTTGATATGGGTGGGATAAACCAATAAAAGTTGAGTTTACTTAAAAAGGATGGCGAGCAGAGACTCTAGTAAAACAAATTTATTGCATAAAAATTGCAAATAATGTCAGATGTGATGGCTCTCTGGGCAGATTATTTATCAGTGTAGTTGTTTGTCCTTTGTCCTTTTCCTCTCATCTCCATATTGTTAACTGATAAAAAGCAAACAAATCAAATGCAGTTATTCGCCCGTGCAGATCCGTCTCATCCTCACAGCAGGTTACTGCAATAAGCCAAACCGCAATATCAAGGCATATTTATTCTTTTTTTTATAGTTATTATGTATTTATATCTTGGACCTTTGTGGCTTTGGCAGACTTGTTGTTCTGGTTTTGCAATTGTAACTGGACCCAGTGGGAAGTGTTCACTGACAGGAAATAAAGGTAACTGTAATTGGTTAGATTTAATTAATCAGTCGGCATATAATGGAATCTGATTAAAAGGCTGTGAGCTAACTGCTGTGCCAACACAGAGGAATGACTGAAGTGTTTATGTTTGACACTTTTCATATAAGGAAACTGTTTGTTGTGCGATCACAGAAATAGATTTGTTCTTTATAGTTTGTGATTTGGCCATTTCTCATGATTTCTCCTTTTGTTAGTAATCCCAGACGGCCTTTGAGGTGGCAGCCATTTCCCACAGCTCGTAAAAAGCACAACAGAGTGCAGAGTTTTGACTGCAGATTGTCAGACAAGAGAGACAAATAGAAGTGGCTCACTGCCTGAGAAATTGTGTAAAATTTGACTTTTTTAATCTTCACACTCAACCAATCTGAATGTCTTACTGACCATATCAGACAATCTGTACTGTTGAACTTGGTAAAAGTGTGCAGACTCCTAAACCTGCTGCATATTATATATCAGGCCGCTCATATCATGCCAGACTGCATAATATATCTACTAGGCATATATGACTGCAGAAGTTGACAGTAATATGTGAATAAGTTATGAGCAACCTTCGCAGGAAGGACTGAGAGGCCTTCAGGACGTTTTTGACAGCTTGAGCTACTCACTTTTGGCCAAACACTGTCACAGGATGGATCAAGGAAGGGAGGGGACAGAAGCGAATGTATACACACATGTGATTAGCAGCTTATTAAAATGTAAGGAGAGCGGCTCTGTCATCGCGTTTGAGCACATGAGATGAAACGCAAATGCATGGGAAAAATGTACAGTATATATGTAGTTTTAAGAAGGCTGCCACTGAGACGAGCTGCGGGGGGGGCGATCATGACGCCTTCCACTGGCTCACTGCTGCTGCTTCCCTCAGAGATAAGAGTGCGGTACACATGCTAGAGTCTTTCCAGATGATTTAACTCCTTAACTCCGTTTAAAACCTTGAGAAAAACCTGCAGCATCACACAAAGTTTTGATTTATTTAAAGACTTTAAGTGGCCCCATTAATTTTGTTTTGAGAAGGGAACAAGAACATAACTCAGTGTGTACTGACGTGCTTGAAATGATGAGGCCTCCCATACAGAGCGGGGGGACAGCACAGGACTTATTATATATCACTTTCACTGCGCCCCACAGTGATCAGTCACGGTGCAGATTTAGGCAGCCGAGTGTACAGTCCGACTCCAGCTGCAGAGGCAGCGCGGTGAGTGTTTTTTGGGAGAAAAGCTTTAGAGGAGCCCGGTGTTTTTGGGAACAGATGGTTGCCTGGCTGTGTGAGATTGATGGCTCTCTTTTCCGTTCCTTCGGCCCGGCTCCTCTATCGAAATGGCCTGATAAACACCCACACAGCAGAGTGGGCAACACGTTTGAGCTTGAAATAGGATAAAAAAAAAAAACAGCAGTAATATGAGAATCTGCTCAATTACTGGCTTTTTACAATTGATTGCGTTAGAGAATCTCTTTCTCTGCTGCATGAAAAAGATGGTTGTTGTTTTTCATCACAGTGGTACATTCTCAAGATAGTGGATGGGAGCAAATTAGTCCATCTGAGTCACCCTTTTACCAGAGGCTGATGGTCAGAGGACAATCCACTTCCCCACATTTTTTTCCTCACGCTGAGCTTGGGGTCGGCACGAAATGACAAGAGGTGGTCCACTTTCTCTCTTTTTATGGTTGCCCGTACACAAAACCAAACTGACAGATGGAAAGCAAGTGCTATGGGCACTGGTCAAAAAAAATGAGTAAGATGTTCACAATCATAACAGCATGAGGGGGGTCAAACAGTTGGTGCCACACATCCTGCAGGAGATTCTAACACTGGCTGAGGAGGCTTTCTACACGGCTGCTGAGGTGAAATCAATGAACAGAATCCTACAGTGATGACAGTCATGTCAATGTGTTCCTTTTTTCCAATTACAAACTAAATGTAATCTAGTTGTAGTAAAAAATAGGTGCTGAATGCTGAAAAATGTGTCTCCTGCCAAATTATTTCACTAACAATATCCTTAGTAAACTCATGTAGTTACACATAAAAGTTCGTAATATTGAATATGAAGGAATAGTTTGACATTTTTTCGACCTCTATATATTTAGCTTTCCTGCTGAGAGTTAGGTGAGAGCATCATTAATAATCACAATTTTGCAGACAGGTAGGTGTGTGAATTCTTGGCCTGTAACAGTAGGCCACTGGTTGCCTGGCAACCTCACCATGACGACGGGAGTCCCGGAAGTCTCTCATCCTGGCCAAGAAAAAGTCCATAAATGAACCCCCTGTAAAACTTGTAACTGGTCATTTGATTTCTGTAAAAATGTAACAAAACGAGATAATAGATCTGCATATAGGCTGATTAAAAAATATAGATTTCTCTGTTTTCAGGCTTTATGCTTAATCTCCTAATAAAGCTCCAAATTTATATTTAAACCTGTGCATAATTTTGACATACTGTACAATAGTAAAATGTGCAATGAGGAGCTAAAAGGAAGATAAATCAAAGTTGCTATTTTAGGAAGACCAAAAAAGCCTTCTGCTATGAGAAAATGCTGGCTTCATCATTGTAAGAGAAAGACTTTCCTTGTCTTACACTGATGTTGGTAGAGTACATGGTAATGCACGAATCAGCAGGGGGAGAAGTGATCAGGCTTGTCAACAATTCATTCAGCGATGGATGAACGAGTGAACAGATTCTGTTAGAATGATACCCACTGAAAACATTTTAGGTAGTAAGATTTGATTCAGGATCCAAGTACCACATTCTCAAATCTAATTAGTCTAATTCGAAAGAAATACAATTCCTCTGCACAGCATTTTAGCGTGATAACACTTTGCCTTGACACCGGTGTCACAGCAGCATGTAAAGGTTCCCCTTTAACACCCGGCAGGGTTAATTGAAACTGCTGCAGAATGGGTCGTAGACGGGGAGAGGAGGCAGAGTAATGTGCCTCCTGTCCATTGCAAATATGGCGTAATGACTACTAAAGCACTCTGCACAGATTGGTGCTTGCCAAACAAGGTGAAAAGGCACCTTTAGATGAGACATTCAACCCCAAACATCTATAACATAAGTCTCATCAAGACCTCACAACACTACAGGGAGTGTGTAAATGTCTAGTGTTTTAACAGATTTAGGTGTGATCAGCTTCCTATAGAGAAATACTAAATAGTAGATCTATTATATATATTATATTCACAAAATACCATTTAGTCTAAATATAGTACAAATGATTCTATATTTTGTGCTTAAAAGTCAAATAATGATCTAACAAAGGAAGATCTTAAAACAGAAATAAATTGAAGATGGTGTTTGATGAATCCTGAACTTAGAGGTGAGGTCTAGTGGGAAAAGAACAAAACCAAGGACCACACAGAGACTGCAAAAAAAAAAAAGAATAAATCTGAATTATAAGAGAGAATTGCTGCCCTCAGAAACGCACATAGGTCAGTCTGACTCACAATCTCTGATTAGCCACACATCTAATGACATAAGATAAGGACAAAGGCAAATGACTTGCAACTTGAATTCCTTTTGTATGGGATGATGTGACTCAGACGCCAAAACAAGTGTTATGTCAACAATGACATGATAATGGTACAATAATGGCGCACGAGGATCGGCCTCTTTTGTCTTCACTATATGTTTAAAACACAGGGTCCAACATCAAATTATTCCTTAAAAAGACAAATTCAGTGCCATGCTTTTGCTTTTCTCTCGGCCTCATCAAGACCTCACAACACTACAGGCTACTGAGGGAGAAATCAAAATAACCTAATTTCCAGTCCACAGACAGAAACTGATGGAAGCGACAGCACAAACCGGCCAATCAGTGAGCGGCGTGACAGGAACGGCTCGGCCACTCCTTCTCCCGTCCACGACTGTCCAGTCAGACTGATTTAACACAGACAGCCAAGGCTAGAGGTAATCTACATCAGCTCTGTAGTTCATATATTTTCTCTAAACTCAATGTAAATGTAATTCAGTTGACCTTGAACACATTGTTTGTGCAACAGAACCATCACACTGCAAAAGTACATTTTAATGTGGTTATATTATATGTCAGAATTGAGTTGTTGTTTGCTGCAGAACAATATTTTCCTGGTTATTTTTTGATTTACTACAAACAATAACGTGTTTTGTTTATGGAGCAAACCTGGTGCTGATCATC
Organism: Eupleurogrammus muticus; assembly: GCA_036785175.1. NCBI lineage: Eukaryota > Metazoa > Chordata > Actinopteri > Scombriformes > Trichiuridae > Eupleurogrammus > Eupleurogrammus muticus. The sequence goes on along the minus strand of JAYKQN010000007.1, from coordinate 16,480,332 downwards.
ACAATAATTTGGTTAATGCCCTTAAAGAGAATTGCAACCTGCAAGCCTGTAATCTTATAAGAATGAAACAGGGGTTTAACCTTTGTGCAATTTAATGAGAAAGTTAAAAAGAAAAGACACTATCTTTAAATAGAATACTAAAAATAGAAACAGACAAAGCAGCTTGGGGAAAGTTTTTTTTTCTCTCGCTTATGTTAAAGCCCTCTGTCAGATAAAGATAAGAAGAACAGTCTTATGCATTAAATATATTTTAAAATATTTGGCAGGATCTCATTTGGAATGGTCTGAAAAAGCAGACTCTTACTGATGCTTAGTGGATGTTATGAAATATTGCAATCAGCTGACAGCTTAACACCATCAAAATGTGCTTTAGACATTTATGTCCAGCTGATATCACCCCAAACTGTAATTTGCTGGCTGTCACTGTCAAAAAAAAAAACAGACAGGTTTGGAAACACGATCCTTCACATTCATTGTTGGAGGCAACAACTTAACAACCATGGCGTAACATTACAAGCTGACACACACTGTGTAAGTGTGTTCTGTTGCAGTATTTATCGATTGTGTTTCTGTATTTTGACCAGCGAAGGTGTTACAGCTCGGCCTCTGCTGCACAGCATCCTGCACAGGTCCGCAGCCCCACTGGTTTCCAAACCCTTCATTTACCTGCAAGCTTTTAATATGTTTTGACTGCAGGAAAATAAAACTAAAAGCCACATCACACTATTTCTTTTTGACAGGCGCTTGCTCAACTTGAACAAAACAAATTACAGCAGCATCTACTAGTTGCAGTGTGGAAACACTAATCTTTTTGGATTTCCTTTTTTTGTGTAACATGTTGAAATTATGAGAATGCATAAAAACACACAACATCTTGAGGCCTTTTACAGCATCTGCAGCAGCACCAACATTTAGAGGAAGGGAAAGATAAAGGTGCCTTATTGGTAAATCTTAAGATATCTGATGTTCCTGCTAATACAAACTGTAGAATAAGACCACCCACTCATTCTGTTGTGGTCTGGCTGAGCACAAGCCATTCAAAAATAGCTCCGGTTGTGATGTCACAATAGGAGTGGAAGTCAACGGGAACTGCTGCTTCTTGTGTGTCTTGAGTGCTAGTACTTGACTTATCTTTGACTGATCACAGCCTTCTGACAGGTTTGAGGTGCTAGGCCAAACAACACAGAGTGTGTGAATGTGTGTGTGTGTGTGTGTGGGGGGGGGGGAGAGAGAGGATGACTTTTTTTTTTAGAGTGAGTGTTTGAGAATGTGACTGCCACAAAAATTGCCATCATCATGTATGCCTCAATGTTTCAATGTTATTCCATGTTTGAACATTTAACTTGAACATATTCTAACCTGTTACTGACTGGTGCATTAATACTAACTTAAAGCAGCATCTTGGCCTGTGTCAAACCTGTTTATCTTTTAAATAGGTTTTATTTTTTGAATTGGCACCTGACAACTTCTGCCTTTTCATTTCCGTTAAACATATTTTAGCTTGTACAAATTATGAGATGTGATAAAGTGATATGAAACTGGTTCTACATTTTAAAAAAAGTGAACTGCTTATTGAAATGATAATAGTTTCTGATTCATTAATTCATCATGTTCAGGTTACAAAATGGATATAAAAAATGACCTGCCCCTGAATAATACTGAATGGATAAATGAAGTATAATTAAATGAACTTTCAATTACATTTGTAGTGCCCCTGTCCTTTTAAGAATAATCAAATTATGTAAGACCATAAGATCTGATGATACACAGTATCACTCCCGACATAACCAAGGTTAATTCAGTTATTGTTAGATTGAAACATGTGGCTGGCACGAGACATGGCTGGTCTTTGATTTATATGGTGAAAGTGACTATATGTTCAGGCCAGGAAACCTACTATCTAAGAAAGCAGCTTTTAACAGTGTGAGCTGCAGAGCTGAGCCTGTAATCTCAGTGGGAGGTTTCTATGACTGACCCTAAAAACGTAACAGCTATACTGTTTCGGAATGCAGGTTTAAGTTTTAAAATGATTTTTATTTATCCCTGCATTGCCTAGAAAAAAAGGTACTCCTACAAATGCACTGCAGTGTTTCTATATCTGAGCTCACTATTGTTAACTTTCGCAGCATTTCTATCTTTTCAAGAAAATTCATAAGCAAGCTTTTAGCAATGTGATTGATTTGCAAATGGCATTTCTAAGATGTGTGCACTCCTTCATCTCTGGGATCTGCATCCAGGGTCATGAGGACTTTGATTCCCCACTGCTGTATGGTTCAGCTGGATTATTGCACAACTCCAGAGCGTGGACAGAGAGCATGGGAAGCAGGATAAATCCCTGCTGCCATTCAGGATCCGTGCAGCCTGCTCACATTCGGCTCTTTGTTGCGGCACGGCGAGCAGCGGCAAAATCAGCTATTCATATTTACACTCCTCTGCTGTTGTTTATTATGGCAAGTCTGCAGGCGAGCGATGGAAAATCTATCAGCTTCTGTTTACGCGGTCGCTAGATGGCGCGCCGTCTAATTCCGGTGTATTTTTTTAATCGCGTCTTCGTAAGCAGAGTGTTTGAACCTTTATCATGATGAGAGAATAAAGCTGATGTGGGCGACAGGGCCCGAGCCAACAGGCCTGCGCGTCCAGACCCTATAGCCATAGAAGCAAGTTTCACGTGTTAATATCATCCATGGCACTTTCACATGGCTGCGGTTTAAAAAAAAAAATAATAATAAATGAATACAGCGTGCGGCTTGTTATGGCCAACACTTATAATTGCTGAGCACGGTTTGTGAAATGTGGCACGAATCTGACAATGTGATCAAGAGGGGGAAAATGCGCGAGAAGCATGAAGACATTTGTTCTTCTGCTGGCTGTGAGCTGTGAGGCTAAACCTGCCAACACGTAGCCCCGGTGCCGCGGACACGAGCCCGAGGCCGAGCGGTAAGTAGCGAACACGAACGGCACTCACGTCAAACAGCGGCGCTCCGGTAGTGTGTTCATCATTCCCCAGGTCCCGTTAGTGGCCCGAGCGGCACGACCCGGACGCGTTGGTATGATCCAGATGTGTAACTCCTGTTAAAAAAAACAAAAACCTGCTCATGTATACTTAAAAAAAAGCAGGCTTTTATTTAAAAAAAAAAAAAGCATAAGAAATAGAGGCGGTGTGACTGGGAGGTGAACGCGGCTCCGCCGGATTTCTTTTAACGCACAGAGGAATAAAGAAATGTCATCAGATGCGTGTCATCGGCCAACTCAGCTGGCGTCACGTCTGAACGTGTCACTCTGAGCCGCGATGCGCGTGTGAGGGGACGCCGACGGGGAGGAGGGCTCTATTGTCTCCGCTGTGATGACATCATCCCAGGCCAATGTGATGACATCATCCCAGGCCAATGAAGGAGGAGGAGAGGAGGCGGAGGATGAGGAGGAGGAGTGGGGGGGGGTGATGATGGTGATGAGGATGAAGACGTTGAACGGACTTCTTTTTTTAGTACATGTAAATTACATATAACATCACAGCCTCTGAAAAACAAACAACAAACAAAACAAAGAACGACAGGAAAGTGTTAATTTTGCAAAGTCTGTCTGTTTCCCAGACTTAAAGAATGAAGTAATTATTTACAAGATTTAAGTAATTATTCACGAGAATAAATTCATTATTTATAAGAATAAAGTTACTATTTGTGAGAACTAATGTCATTATGCACGATAAATTTGTTGTTTATGAGAATAAAATCATTATTTATTAGAATACATTTTTTACATTACTCATGATAATAAAACCATTCACTAGAGTAAAGTTAATATTTACAAGGATAAAGTCAATATTTATGAGAATCAAGTAATCATTTAAGAGAAATAAAGTTATTATTACTAGAATGAAGTTAGTATTTATGAGAATAAAGTCATGAGTTGAACGTAGGCCAATTCATTTGACCTATTTTATATCTCGCAAATTTAAGAGATTAGAGTAACGGAAGTAGATCAAAAAAAAGAAAAAGCCACTTTGCAACCACCTCCCCCTCCTGAAAAACAATTGACTTTCTGAAGTCCGACCGGTTGTTTCTCATGAAACGATGCAATTTCTTGCAAGTCCTTCTTAAAGTCCTGATACAATAAGATGGAAAGTTTTTCAATCTGATATTATTTTATAGCTCTACGCCACAATATTTCAGAGGGAAATATTGTACTTTCTATTCCAATACATTCATTTTACAGCTATAGTTAATTTTCAGATTAAGGTCTGACATAAAATATAGTATTTTAATATTTTATTCAGGTACATCATATCATTAATAATTAATATCACATGATATATAAATCAATACATTAATCCATTATCAATATTAGCAAAGGATCTATCAGCTAATCAATTAGCTAATAAAGGACTTCATCACTTAATAAACACTTTTATTTTGATTTGTAGAATAAAAAGTAAAAGAGAGCTATATATAAATTTGGGTTAAGTGGTCAGTTTTGCAGTTTTGTCATGCTTGTCTTTAGTTTGCTTTCCAATGAAAGTGTTCATTGGAAGTAAAATCCAACACACACACACACACACACACACACACACACACACACACACACTCACACCCAGCATGAGCTGTGTTATTTCTGGCAAAGCTGTCTTAGCTCAAACAGAAAAACCCACATTTCTTTTTTTGCAAATAGGGCAGGATGATTGACACGGATGTCATGCTGACCAGGAGAAGATTTTCTCATCATGTGAAATCATGAAGTAGAATAAAGCTGCCAGTTCCAGACACACTTTAGCTGTTAGAGCAATTTTTACTGTCATGGCTGCTGAGAAAAGCGGCAAGCGGAGACATTTAGCTACACATCCGTATATAATGGAATAAATTGAGCTGAAGGACAGAGATTTGCCTCAGACGTGCTCTGCGCTCTAACAGGCATCACTATTGGTTCACACCTCAGCACCTGGAGACAGATGAAGACACTCACCGCTCAGTTAGATGGCTGCATGCTCTGGAGATTAGCGGCGAACTCTCTATCAGCTTTCTAATTCACCTTTAAGACATTTTTGCACACTTCTATGTACAATGAGAATCGTGTCATCCTCTTGTTTCATAACGACCTGCAGGAACTACACACATGGGCCCTCTGGAAGCCGTTCCCCCTGTCCCGCTGCAGGCACTGCACTCTCTTCTACACGGACTAGGCCATGACACAGTTATTAAACATCAATCAGAGGGTTTGTCTTCTCAGCTGCTTTGTACACGCTCACAGACCTGACACACGCTTTTCAGATCGAAGGCAGAGGCGCGTTAAGCGTGTAGTCAGCAGGAACCCTAGGAAGGTGGTCCTTTGTTGTCAGCTCATTTGCACCCAATCAGCGTTTAGTGTTTTGCATATTTGGGTCCAGAAGGGAGTTCATATACTGTGCCTCTGTTGCATTTTTCAGTATGAAATATCTCAGCCTCTCAGAAAGTACCATTTTTTTATTTAGCAAATGCAATTTGAATCCTTATTTTCATAAATGGAGGTACTCAGAATCTTTACTTATAAGTAAAAGTATAGGAATGTCATATTATTCTAATACAATTAAATAGATTACATAAGTAATAGCAGCAAAAAGTCAGTCGGTCATTTTTTTTACCTGATTATTTCCTCATTGGGGGGGAGGGGGGATCCCAAAACATTATTATTGAGAGGCAGGGATACATCCCAGACAGGTCACCAGCCTATCATGGGGCAAACACACTATTGAGTCAGACACTCCTCAGCATGTTCTTTGCACTGTGGGAGGAAGTCTGAGAACCTGAAAAAACCCACACAGACATGAGGAGAACATGCAAACTCAACACAGAAAGGTCCCAGCTCATAGACTCAAAGACTCAAACCTGCAATCTTCTTGCCACCTTGTATTTAAATTATTAGAGTAAAAGTATGAATGTGCCCTTCTCACTGATGTAATAGTTTATATGTCATCATTAGATCATTGATGTAAAGCAGCATGTAACTGTTGCAGCTGCTGGAGGCAGAGATAGTTTCATCTCCTTTATAAATGGTTAACTAGTCGAGACAAGTGGTCCCCAAACTAGTGGTCGGATCTCTTCAAGGGGTTGCCAGATAAATCTGAGTGGTCATGAGTTAATTAATGGGAGAGGAAATGGAAGAAAAAAAAAGTTCCGATGCATAAATCTCTTTTACTTTTTGCATCTTTTTTTTTTCCAATCTTTGATTTTTGGTGAAGTATTAGATCATTTGAAGATAAATGAAGTGAAACCATGTGAGGAAGTTCTGAGTGAAAATGTTGCGGAGCTGTTAACTACTCAGACATCTAAAATGTGACCTGACTACACACAGCTTTTTTTAAGACATCACATGACTTCTCATGCAAACTAGGTTGTTATTTTAACTTACACATGTAAACAGTAAACATACCACAACCTATTCATATATTTCCAAGCTCCGTGAACATCAAGATGATGTTGTAGTTCAATACAGACATCACTATCTGTAGCCAAACAGTAATTTGGCACAAACGGTATGCTAACCAGCTGGCATTATAACTGTCTTGGAAAAAATCCCTGGCTGTAGCTATTTCAGGCCGGACCCATTGACACCTCTGCCCACCGGAGCCTGTGTGTGACCGGAGGAAATACTGACCAGCGGTAAAACATCACCCAGCCTCCCCTGTGCATTAAAGTCTCTCACAGCTTCCACACGGAAAAAATACACACTCTGTGCTCTTAGAGCTCAGGCTAAAACATGAGACATCGGTTTATTTCATTGGACACGCTTCATGTCTCAGCTCGGGCTCCTGTGACTGTAACACAGAAACGTCTCCTATATAAACAGCTCAGTTCAGTGGATAAGTCAGGGAGATGCCTGCACCTCCTTCACCTTGAAATATAATTATGTCTAAATATGATCATGGTAGGGATTAACACAGCACATTCCACACCTGCAGTTTAAATGGGATCATGTGGCAATTCAGCGAGGCACATCTCACAACCTGCATATTCTTAAGGTAGATGTTGATTTGTTCACTGGGAACATCTGTAAAACCTCTTAATGTTTCACAGTTCAACACTGCAGTTACAGCTGTGAATCGCTAATATGCCTTTATTGCATAGGTCTTCGTTTCATTATAGCAGGAACAGACGGACACTGTAGAATTTCACTATGTTTCTAAATGTGTTACCGGATGATCTGCAGTCAAAGGTCTGCTCATTCATCCCGGTAGTAGTCAGTTATACCTCCTTTAAGCCCGTTCAAGTGGCAAAATTGTCTCTGTAGTATCAGAGCCAATTTTGCTACTTTAACAAGTCATTTTTCTAAACGGTTGGACACATTTTAGGAGTTACGCCAAAAGTGCGTGTGTTATTCTGACTAAAGTAGCACTCTTCTCATCAAAGACACATCTCCCCAGTTTCACGTGACTTTGGTTTGTTCTTAATAATAAAATCACAGCCTCACCCATCCAGCTGTCTCCACGTCCACAGACAGCTGTCCGTGTTTGAACTTTATTGTGTTTCTTGCTTATTTAATCACTTTCACTTCATGCATTAACCCGCCAGTGGTATAATTTCTAGAGGTGAACAACACATGATCCAATGCACCTAATCTGTAACATTACTGAAGTTTAATTAATCGATATTTATTTTGTTTTCTGTTATAAACTATATCATTGTATAATGATTTAAATCTGTTTTTGTGCATCTTTTCACTGGTTTGCAGTAAATTGTCCAGCTGACATTGTAATATCTGTAATGTTATTTAGGTAGCTAACAATTTTCATCTGTTTTATGTTTTTTACAATCTGGTTTGATGTTTGCAAGACATCATTTTTATTGAGGTGTTTCATTTTTTTCCCTTGAAATGTGTAATTAAGACAACAAGGCATCTTACAGCATCATAAATCATCAACATTTATTTCCACTTTTTATACATTTAAACGTGCATATCAATAAAACTAAAACCGATCATATAAATACCTCTACTTCGATACTGTTACAATAAATATGTCTCTACCGAGTCCAGGTTAAATAAAAAAAAAAAAGAAAATTCCATATCAACTGCTTTGTGACACAAGGAGACACTGTGTAATTCTGTACATGTCTTCTCTTTTAGAATGTGTTTCATCTCCAATGATGGACCCTTCAGTGATGAGGACATAACTCTTCTCACAGTAAACTGAAAACTGGCCCTTATAGCTCCAGGCTGTGCTTTTTCTCATTGTGATGTTGTGACTGAAAAATGTTCACAGTGTCAGCGTGACAGATTTTTTTTTTTTATTTAAGTCATGTACATGTACCTGTAACCATTGGAAGAGGAAAGAGTAAATGACTGAGATAGCGCCATGCTTTTCGCCAATTTGAGCTGGACACACCCACACACACACTCAAATAATAAAAAAAAAAGAGATATGCCTAGAGAATTTGTGCTTCATAATATAATTCAAAGTGGACACTCTTCCCCAGAATGATTCATGTTAAATAAAAAAACTAAAAAAAAACTTGTTATATCAAACATGATACTGGTTGAGGAAACTTTTGGGAAAAGGGCACCAGGCTGTGAGAGGAGATTATGATACAGCTATACAGCTATGATTCACATGTACAGGAACACATCAACACGTGTCAAAAATATTACATACATTACTTTAAAATAGATTACCAAGAAACTCTTAATCTGTTACGTGCAGAAAATAGACACACGTACTCTTCCACAGAACTCCCACGCACAATGTTCATCTTTACATGATATATAATGAATAAATTATGTATAGATTGAATAATAAAGATCAGCACACAAACGTTTTACTGCTGTTTTACTTTTCTGCAGCAGGAATGTCTTTACTTCCATGTAAAAGTGTGACGTCATCCCATGCGCCATCTTTCATTTTCCATTTCAATTCAACTCTTTTCAAAGTAAAAATAATTGTCCACACAGGGAGAGAACATGAAGCAAAAAAGTGTCTGATGTGGTTAACGTAAAAGCAATGATTGGATAACTGTCTTGTGTTAAATAATATTTAAAAAGGGAAGAAAGGTTGAGAAGAGGCTCAATTTCATTGGCTAAAGCTATCCTTCACAGCGTAGTGGGTGGTAGCAAAGTTCCAAAGTCCAAAGATTCAAAGTCAATCAGATATTGTGCGGTATCAATAATAACGAATGATACAAATAGTTATAAACCCTTGTGAAAATAGACAAAAACTGAGAGTAAACATGTTCAGTAGACCGTAAAAACAAGGAGAGGAGTTGCGTCTGTGCGTTGGTCTCAGAAGCCAGGCATGTGGCAGTAGGTCTCCAAGGAGGACAGCAGGATGTAGGTGAGCCAGATGGAGATGAAGAGCAAGAAGGTCACGAGCTTGGCTGTCCGTGGGCCCCCGAGCTCTGCGCCCGCCACGCTGGGACGCCGGCGGTAGAGCAGCACCAGCACGCACACCAGCGCCATGATGGTGAAGAGGGTGACGGAGAAAGCCAGGGAGCCTGGATCTACCTTGAACACCTTGCCCTTGCTCTTCCAGTAAATCGCCGCGATGGTCCACGCCACCCCGATGCCCAGGAACACGTTCACCGCGTTGCTGCCCGTCACGTTCCCAATGGAGGCGTCGGCGTACTGGTCCTGGATGGCGGCCACTTTGCTGGCAAATGTGTCTAATGAAGGAAAAAAGAAACGTGAACCACAGACACATGAGACTAAGCTACTTGTGGTCTGACAGGGCGGATTTCTGAATATTGTAGAGATGCACCAGTACCACTTTAGTGCATGAGTTTTTTCACAAAGTCGTGCAGCTTCGGTAGCACCATGCCTGTGATATGGCAATGGCAGGGAATCTTGTTACTTAGTTTCAGAATGCTGAGAAAACCAAATTATTAAGCAAGACTCGAGCATCTGTGATTTTGACCACACGTGGGTTGTCTCTGGCCATTTCCTCCTGCTTAACTATCGACTGCTGTCTCTTATTGGTGTTGTAACTAAACTCCCTAGTTAATAGTTTACATTGTAGTGTGTTTAATAACATATGTTTAGTTAACTTGTTGTTGTGTAAGTGGTAAAGTTTGTACCTACACCTACTTACATTCACCTTAAAGTGGTTCCACACTGCTGACATGACTCCCCCCTCCTGCACCTTGGGCCAAGCATGGAAATCATGCACTGTGGTAAAGTAGATTCCTCACATGCTGCCATAAAGTGGTGTCAGTGTGTGTTGAGTATGAGTACTCATGTATACTCATATAGAACTGATACCCTCAGTATCAGGGCATCCCTAAAATAATAATTAGGATTGGTCCCAGGACAAATCCCTGCGGTGCAGTGAGTACTAAAACCTTCAGCCTGACTGAGATCTGCTTGTCTTTGAAACCAGCAGACATTGTTCAGACAGTCCCTGCTTCACTATTGTGTGATCCACAGCATTAAAAGCCTTTGATAGGTCAGTAAAAGGGGCTGCATGGTGTATCTTATTGTCAAAAGATTCAATATTATAATTTTCTTCTTTTAGGGCATCTGTAATTGTGCTGTGTTTTTTTTTCCACCTTTTGCCATATCTGTCTCTGCGTTGAAGTCCGAACTGAAGATTTGCTGTTTTCTACAGCTGAACTGTTGCACATCTTGTCTACTGTAAATGACCAAATAAAAGCCAGGCCATTTATTTGTTTTAACCACTCAACAGATCAGGCTTTTATTTAGACAATTCTTGATAGGTGATTAATTCCTTCCTGACGAGAATCTAAAACTGGAAAATATGGTAATTTACTGAAATTCTTGAATTAAACCAGTATGAATTACCTTATAATTTTTAAAGAAAGATTATAGTACTGTGGTTTTCATTTGTATGTTTTACAACAATTACCAGTCTTACTTTTTATTCTTTTGTTGCACCAGAGCTATGGTGACCGACAATTAAGCAATATTACCCGAGAGGGTCTTCTTTAATGTCATTTGTGTGAAAATTATGCCCTCAGGACTGAGGTGCTTGTGAAAAAAAGGTGAAGAAAACTATGCAGCATCAGTGGTCACGTCTTCTTGATTTATTTTTTTTATTTTAAATTCAATTAGACTCAACATTTGTCTGGAACCAGTGTTTTTTTTTATCATAATATACAACAGCACCCAGCCAGGGGACCCCGGTCTTAATTAAAACTCAACCATTATTTGGTAATTTACAGTCTTTTATTTTATTTTCTTAATTCTTTTACACTGCCCTCTATCTTTGTTCTTTTCCCCCCCTCATTTTAATCAACTGTTTTTACTGTTTTTAATTGTGTCTTGATGCTTTTACTGTTTTTTGTAAAGCACTTTAAATGATGTTGTTGAAATAACGCTATACAAATACATTTGCTTTGCCTTTTAATGGGGAAAGAAGAAAGCTGCCCCTATGGAATGCCTCTACCCAATAAAATTACCTCGCAGCTACTGCAAATACTGCCGCTAACTGATAAGGATACTGTTATTTCCTGATAATTGCCTAATTGCCTGACTAATTAATGCAGGGCAGTTGCCAACATAACTAGTGTGCCAACTTGAAGGAGACTGTGCGGTGGCTTACTTCACTAAAACCTCTCAAAACCTAATTGTCTCATTTGTGCTTCTGTGTGGCTGTGTTTGGGGCAGAGTGAAATGGGAATACAATTAAGTAGCACCGAGATTAACAAGTGAAACTGTGTTTTTCTTTTGCTCACAGCTTGTCAATGCTCCAGAGAAGAATTAATCTGACAACAGAGGCTGAGGTAGAGGTGACACAAAGAACCCGCAAAACAAATCGACGCCCACCTGGAACGGAGGTGCCGAGCGCCACGAACACCACGGCGGTGACCGAGTCTTTCAGGCCCACGGTGCAGCCGAAATGAGAGGCCAGGTCGCCGGTCACAGCCGTCAGACCGCCGATGAGGGAAATGGACACGAAGAAGCAGGCCCAGCCGTTCCAGTACTCGGTGGGCGGGACGAAGGCGAACAGCACCTTCCAGAAAACCGTCAGGAAGTGCATGATGTAATCAAAGCAGGACGGCAGGCGCTCCTCCCCGCTCTCCTCCTCATCATCATCACCTGGAAGACACAGGAAGACGTGCATGAAGGCCTGATTTAGACCTTTGTTTGGGTGAGTTACAATACTTCCAGCTTCCTGCTAAATAGAACTTACACAACATCTGATGGAAAAATCCAGTTAAGACTAGACAAATCTGGTTCCCACAATACCCTGCCTACCTAAATCCATTCTACAATGTGTGGGAGCTAACCTTTTTGAATCATTACGTTGAATCTGTAAATATAGCTGTGAGTCATTGATTGAAACATATACTGTATACAGCCGGAAAGCATACTTTCTATTTATACACACACTCAACATGTAAACCTGAATGACCTCAATGAGAAAAATGAGAGAAAAGCGCGCATTAACAAAATGACACATCTCCTGTGGGGAAGCCAGCTTTTAGTAAATGTGCAGATCTAAAAGGTTCAGAAAGCCGCACAAAAAACGGCTTTAAAAGCGCAAAATAAAAAAGGGTTTACTGTCCATACCGCATACATCACCATGAATTCTTTAGAGCCTTTAATTGTTCGGGCAGAGCTGGACAGATTAGTTTTATGGTTGGCCAGAGGAGGAATTCACCGTGTCATGCATTTTTAATAAACTGTCTGGATTAAAAGGATGCAGCAAATAAGCACAGAATTGCCAAAACGTATAAAACAGCCTTTGTCTTTGTAAGGTCTTCAATTCATTATCTGTTAAATTGGACTTTTTTCTTTCATCTGACAATAACAAGCCGGAACATTTGGTATTTCGTTCTTCAAAAAAAGAAAGAAATGCATTGAGGCTGGGGGAAAGCAGCTGGTGGGCCGGATCCAGCCTGAAGGCTCGATCCTCCACAGGTCCCGTCTCAGAGAGATGAGTGGATGAGCCATCTCAGGACAGCGCCACTTACCTGCGCTGACGGTGACAGCGCTAACAAACTGCTCTCTCCAGCTGCTGCTGCCCACCACCAGAGCTAGGTTGGTCTTTTTGATCAGCTTGTCCACAGTGTTCTGCAGATGGCCACAACAAAACACAAAGGAAGCATGGTGTAAAAAAGAACAAGTGGTTTCTGGCCACGTTCACATTTACACATACAGAGAGAGCTACGCGGCGTCATTAAAATCCAACACTGACGAATTAAGGTTCCATTAAGTGTGACTCTCCTCCCCACCGTGGGAGGGGAGCACCAAGCCCTACTGACCCCCCGGAAAAAAAGGCACTTTGTCAGCATTAAGCAGCTTTACAGGAAATGGAGCTCAACGTGTCATTGTTATGTTAAGTGTCATGATACGCCTCAGAAAAACACAAACTTGTGAAAACGGTTAGAAAACGTCCACTGTGGCTTCAGAGGGAGCTTTTCCAAAGACTGAGGAAATAATTTTGGTTATGCACAGTGATGTTGTCACATTTATCTCAGTGTGGGCGGTATAACGTTTCCTACCGAATCGTTTTTTAATGATATGAATTTACATAACTCAATACCGGTGAGTGCGTAGCGTGCAAAACGTTGGGAACGCAGAGGGGCGGAGCGTCACATGGCGGGACATTGTTAGAGAGGGAGACTACTTTGCAGTTGCACCAAACAAGCTGCATGCGGCTGCACGTGTGTTGGGCGGTAAACAACACGGACAAAGATTGCAAAGCATTTAAAAGCAATTCTAAATTCTGTTGGGCTAAAGTCTAAAGTTGCAGCTGGAAAGCAGGAAACTAAAATCTGCGTCCTCTTCCATGCCTGCAGGTAACATTAAAGTCTGCGATGCAACATCGCTTGATAAGGGAACTGATCTGACTTCTTTATGAACAGTAGCATTTCAACATCAAAAAGCTGTTAATACTAGTCTGGTCGTCCTAACCTAATTTATAGCAGTAAATATTCTCAAAGGTATTAGAAAATATGTTTAACACCTAGTCATGCATGAAAAAAAATATTGTCCAATACAGTGAAACTGATATATTTTTAAAAAATACAGTGATGTTGATTTTATATCTTGTATTTTTACATCATACCATTCAGATATACAGCATTAGGGATTACGTGTTTAAATTGACAGTTGTGACATTTAACAGGCAGTTACAAGAAGTGCAGGATCCAATAATTTGAGATAATAATCTGTTTTTAATTGTCTCTCAGGTTTTCCAACTCTAAGTAAGTGCAATACTAAATGGATTTAATAGGCTTCAAAAGCTGGTTTCTAATTAAAATATACATTTTGTTCCCCTTATTTCACTATTCAAACTGGGTGAAATGATAAGTGAATGTCAGGGCCAGTAGTTGCATGCATATCTGTAATAATTTATGACCTATCTCTGGTTAGATTAAACATTCATCTCCAGCCATCATCCTCAAAATATTGTGACAGAACTGATGTAACGAGCAGTAAAAAATGTCACCGATCCATTTTGTCACTGTCGCCAAGCTCTATGTGAGGTGTAGCCGAGCAATTGATCAAACAACGTCAGGTTGGACTTTGAGTTACTGCGGAGGATAATTAGACCAATTTGTTAAACATCATGTTCTGTGGTTAGTTTATGTTTTCTCACCATCGGCCTCTATAGAACATACTGTGAAGACTAGAAGGCTGTTGGAATTTCACAGGACATCTGTGATGGGTATTCAGTGGGAAGACGTCATGTATATTTTGTAAGAAGCAAACAAATTGGTGGCATTCATCAGTGTGGGTTTTTTTTAGCTTGAAAACATGCAAACATCAGCAGTGTGGCGGTTGAGCATGATCCTGGGGTAAAAAAAAAAAGCTGCTGATTATGAATTACCTTGAATTCATAGGACTCCTCGATGACAACCTCCAGCTTCGTATGTTCCCCCAGACAAGGGCAGCCCATCTTTGACATGTCCTCGGGTCCCGCCACTGTCTTGTTATCATTGGTGTCTCCTGCGGTAAAGAGACAGGCGTGTGAACTGTCAGCCAGGATTTCCTCGGATGCATTTAGGAGGATTTGTTACAAAATAAGACATCACGAGTCGCAAAGATTGTTCTCCATGTCTTCTTCTGGCTTGAGAATCAATTAAGCTTATTCTCCAGTGATGGAGATCCCATTCATTCAAGATGTTTGTCATGAAACTATCGACCCTATATATATGTAGTTTACTTTGATTTGATCACTTGCAGGCCTTCTGTCCGTGTGTGAGCATCCAAGAACGCAAGTTTAAATATTGTTTCATGATGACCATGTTGGTTTAATTACTAAGAAATTGTATTTCCCAGCAAGCTAAATTAAGCAACTCTTCATCTAGTGACATAAATGCAATAATGAATTACCAAAATGCTAATTTTAAGATCAATTAATGGTTCCATGAAATTTTAATTGCATTTTTTTAATCATAAGAAGGTCTAGATGTTATATAAATGTTCGATCCACAGAGGAAAAACCCATATTTAGTAATTGTGGTTTAAACAAGTCCCTTTAGGACCTTGGTTACATCTATACAGTCACATCCGACACCTCTATTCACAAGCATTTCAATCAACCAATAAGAGGAGAGGCTCATGAATATTAATAAGGTAGCCACAAAAAAATTCTCACTAAAGCTGCAGAGAGAAGTCTGCAAGATGTAAAACTATATTGAGATGGTTACTGGTATTTAAATCCACAAATATATCTTGTTTGGGATATCAAAACTTCAAATAAAACCCGGGATATGTTTAAAATATTTTAATTTGAAGTTGCTGTTTTATTGCAACTATATGAAGTATGTGTAGAAATAACTGTGTGAGTCCTTGTTCTGACCCGATCCTTCTACTCTAAAGTACAACAATTAAACTTTCAGTTCTCCAGCATAATGCATGGCCATGAATTGCACCACAGGGATGAAACAGATCACACCAAAAGAGAGTTTAGAGGCATCCGTTACAGTGGAAACCAACCACTCCAACTCAAGAATTTAAATAAAATATAGACGCAAGTGTACTTTGAGCTTTGAAATAAAGATGAAAATCTGTCTGGGTGCTGATTTGGACGTCTGCAGCCTTCAGCCGAGCTCACCGTGTCTCTGTCCCACCTCCAGCAGAACCGGCTCCTCCAGCACGATTGTGAAAATCTTGTTCTTCTCGTACTCCTCATCATCAATGATCTTCACATCCAGCAGCTTCCTAAGAGCAGGAGAACAAGAAGGATTAAGAGATGAATTCATTCATTCGTTTGCATTATTTTTAGGAAATGCATATCATGTCAATACATGTTAACTTGCAGCTGTTTTGGCTTGGTGCACTAGTTAAACAAATCCCACCAAAAATAGCAACCGCTAAAAGCAGTTTGTACATGCTAAGCCCAGCTTTTGTACACATTTGATTAAAAAAAAAAACAACAAAAAAAAGACAGTGTAGCCAAGAGGTTGGACTGCCTACACAGTGAATCATGAGGCGGAGCGGTTAGATAACAAGATGGTCGCACAAGATTCATACAAGAAAACATCTTGTGTTGCTGAACATTACATACAAAATGATAAAAAGAAAAAAAAACAATTGAACAATTTTGATAAAAAGCAGCCATCACCCCACAAGAGGGCGGACTCCTTCAGCACCAGCATATTCCAGTGGAGCACAAGAGATGTAATATCGTGAGATAACCCATACCCCTCCCACACACTTAGTGACATGTAATGGGAAATTTAATTATTATCTTGCTCCCAGTAGAAATTTTAAACCGTCTAATCCAGGAGTCCGCGCAGGTTTTAACATGGTCTCGAGACCCTTTCAGAAACAGTTTGCGCTGTTAAACGTGAGTGTTGCAGAAACATGCGAAGCTGTGGTGTCAAACTGTGACCGACATATTTTCCTCAGCCCGCCTCATTCTCCTACACTGTCGCACTGAGTCTTTCTCTCCCTCCGTCTCCCTAATGATATGTGGGTGGCTGCCTATTTCTGTCCACACATATACACTCAGGATTCGACAAACGCGCAGCGCAGGAAGAGCTTTCGCTCGCAGAAGAAAAGAAGTTTATTTTAATACATGAATGATACATCATCGGCTGTCTGATCTTAAAGAAAGTCATGCCAGTGGGAGCAAAGGGAGTTGTTGTAAAGCCCGGGAAACAAAAGAGGCCATTTTCTAAACAAGCCGTTTCTGCTGCCATATGTGCTAGAACGCTGTGTGTTCACTTTGATGCATGATGGGAAAAAAAGCCCTTTTCGGATAGGTGATAGTTCAGTTGCTAGGGACCATGTTCATGCAGCAGCCATTTTGCTATTACATAATACTTGGGGCAGATACAGTTTGTCCTGTGATGGAACTGAGGATCAGAAAAGCATTTAAAGCGAACAGCTTGAAACAGATTCATTTCGTACAACTTAAATCTTGCCCTCCATAATCGCTTGGACTTATTCCAGACAAAAGATGGGTAATAACGCAAAGTAATTTAATGAAATAGTCTTAGGCTAATGTAATAGTTATTTTTCTTTAAAATGGTACATTTTGAAGCTTTTCCATTTTTTTTATAGGATCAAGCAATGAGTAACTTTTACATTGAAAAAATAAAAAAACACATGACAAGGTCTATGTGAATAATAAAGACAATACTAAATAAAAATGTAGATAACAGGACAAGTGAGTCCCATAGATTGTCTCTAGAAGTTGATTGAATAGAATAATCAATTCAATTGGGATGTGTTATAATATGGTTCATTCAGTGCTGTCAAAATTAACCTATTAACTTTGCGACTAATTTGAAATCATCAAAGCATAAAAAAGGATGAAAGTGATTAACTCTTGAGGCCTGCATCTTTCGGTGGCTGCAACAGAATCTGTTTTAGAGCTAAAGTGAAGGTCCTGGTATCATGTGAAACTGGACAACCATCTCCTGGTTCCCACAACGTGCAGTGACAGCTTGTCAGGATGGACTCTGAATGTTTCCTGTTGTTTTTTTCCGTGTTAGCAGGACCGATGTCGGCTTGTTGAAATTCAAATGGCATTTGAACACGGAACATTTCTTGTTGTTGATTAGCATTTTTATTAGTGCATATAAGGAATTATTGCCTCGTAAGCTGTTTTAAAATTCAGCAGCACTTTAATGGTTTTGTTAGTTTGTTATTTCCGTTTGGTGCAGAAAAGAAATCTGCCCTCAAGCTGACATTTGATGGCCTTGATGCCTTTATTGAAAATGTGTGCTTGATTTACATTTAAATCTCCATTACAAGCTTCATTCTTAAGACTAAAAATAGGATTCATTTCCATTTATTGTGGTTCATTTTAGGAAAAAATGCATTTTTTTCATGTCAGCCCTAATTATAATAAAAAATTAAAAAAGGCTATTCTGAAGCACAAATCAACATACAAAACTGAATAAAAATGAACCAATGGTCGTAAAATACACCATGGTACTATTATAATCGATCTATCTTCTTTGTTTCTGAGTTCACTTATTCTCACTCTGATTTAATAACTCATTTGTCTTGAGGTCTGATTTCACCACAAACTAAAACTACATCTAGTAACCATTGAGCTAAACAAAGGAATGGTTCACCATTATGGGAAATGTTAATGCACTTTTTTGCGTGTTGAGTTAAATGAGAGTATTGTCTGTATACTGAATATGAATCTACTGCCAGCAGTTGCATGAAAGTATCAATTAATGCTCTTGAGTTTTCTTTGTAACTGTGGTATGAATGGGATAATACGCTTCAGATTTAATGGATTCTGTGGAAGCAGCCCTCCAATGTACAGCATTGTCCATTACCCCCTGAAAACCGACACCATTCTATATGCATTATCTCTTCCATAAATGCTCAAAGTGGGAGAGGACACAATTTGCCTTGCTCTGTCTATTAGTAAAAAAACAGCTAAAAAAATCACTAATTAAGAAGCTAAATTTTTTTTTGTTCAATACATAAACATATATGTTAAAATATCAAGTTGTGGTTAAAATTGGTGGTAAATTCAGCCCAATTCTGTATAAACACATTACAACAGGCACAGTTGGATTCTATCAGGCCTGTAAAGCCTCACATTACTGCATATTTCCTTTCACTGTATATCGGCCATCTCTGATCTCCCGTCAGCTCCCTGGGACAGATTCCCAGAAGCCATGGTGGGTAACCTACCCTGTTATTGTATCTGTCACACACACACACACACACACACATGTGGAGGACAGGGCTGCTGTTGTCAGAGCTCTAAATATTAATCTCTGCTGCATGTGTGCAATTCACTGCAGGCTGCAGAAGGCCTTTGTTTCTCATTTAGGTTCTGATAAAAACATTTTACACTTTAGCGTTAAAAAGGGAAAAAACAAATCATTTCTTTGTGTGTGAATGAATTAGCCAGACTATGCTGGAGGCCTGTTAAGCTATTGAAAG
The DNA here is from genome assembly GCA_036785175.1 of Eupleurogrammus muticus. Lineage (NCBI taxonomy): Eukaryota > Metazoa > Chordata > Actinopteri > Scombriformes > Trichiuridae > Eupleurogrammus > Eupleurogrammus muticus. Next base: position 16,461,042 of record JAYKQN010000007.1, on the reverse strand, counting down.
GCCTCATATCCTTCAGTTCTCCAAAAGACTTGATATTCCTAACAAGATGTATTTGTTGCTTCAATTACCAAAATTAATCTAAAAATGGTTTTACATCTCTCAAGCTTCTCTCTGGAGCTCCACGAAGAACAGGTTGTTTTTTGCATGTTTCATTAATATTAATGAGCCTCGTCTCTGATCGGCTGATTTGAATGGTTTTAAATGGGGGATGGTTGATGTACAGTTGTGACATCACAACTTCACAGAGTTTCTGAATATGTGCACTGCACATATTTCTTTGTGGATTCTAAGTTATGAAACATGGAACATGATTTATAAAAACAAATCAACCTTCTCATAAAAAAACATAATACAATTCTTTAATTTCTATGATATGAGACCTTTAAATGACAGAGGATGCTGTGTCCCACCTCCTGAGAGAAGACAGAGGCAGCTGTGATACATACTGTAGCCTATCTCAAAAAAAAACCTAAATGTTTGGAGTTTCCCTCTCCTCCACATTCTGCGTCGGCTTTCCTCCCACAGTCAAAATACATTTACAGTAAATCATGATGTCCGGAGACTCCAAACTGCCTGCAGGTAAGCGTTTGAGGGATTTTACTACTCCTCTGTATGTCCCAGAGTGTCTCTCTGCCTTCTACCCTCTGTTTGCAGAGAGAGGCTCCAAACCCCTGCGAGACTCTGCCATAAATAACGAATAGCAAAAATTGACAAATGACAACAATTAGCAAACGCATAAATATCAGACAATATGTCAAATGTCCACAACTGAGTGGGGCTCTTACAATTTTGTTGTCAGCATGTATCGAGCAGGACCCCAAATCTCTACGGCTCTGCAGCAGAATACCAACCACCGTAGTGGTGGAAAAAAACAAGAAGAAATGTGATTCTCATATCTACAGCAGATAAAACACAAGCATTATTTTGTCTTCACGCTAATGGGGTGTTGGGTTATTATGCACCGGATATTTATGTGGAAACTGGAGCATTTTGACATTGATAATGATATATGGCTCCACCTCTAATAACTTGTACCGGCAAATATAGCGCAGCAACATAACAGAGGGGTCCACAGAACTAATTAGCACAGGAGGACGCGAGAGAGAGATGAAGGGAGAAATTTGCCATATAACACAACACCAGGAATCAGCAGCGCGGCTGCTCTGTGGACGCAGAGGATTCCCATGATAAGAAATGAATGTTCATGAATGTTGAGTTGGTCATATGAGGGTTTGAAATACACTGCATTGACAAAATTACATTATAGCCATTAAATCTGAATTGAATTACTTTGAACTGCAGACTTTGGCTGATGTGAGCTATATTTGCTTCTTTTCCAGGTATTTCCAAGCCCGATATATATATATATATATAGTAATCCTAGTTTTCCAGTAACTTGAGGTGAAGCTGTAAACCCTATTCACATTTTTATAAAAATATTAACTTACTAGATAGCTAATGTATAGCTACATCTAGAGGATTAAGCTTTATGTAGAATGCAGTTTGCTTCATTCTTTTCTCTGTGGCATCGTTAAAGAGATTTAGAGAAGGACAGATAATTTGATTGCTGACATATTCTTAAAATGACATTATAATATATTATTATATTATATTATATTAGAATTATTGTTAACCAGAAAAGATACAGGATAATGTCTCTTTGTTGAGATTTGTATGCATTTCTGTGTCTACTTTTCTGTTAACGCGCCTTTATTTGGGTCTTGATGAGTCTTTAGAGGAAGCGAGCGACTTGAGAAGTGACTTCAACTCTTCTGATCGCATTAACGTTGGCCGACCCGGATTCTGCTGCCATGCTTTTATCCATGTTCGTCACGAAGTTCAGGATTTTTATTGATCCTGACTACACTAAGCGTGAGAAATAAAGCACACCAGGGTATTGATTTCCCTTTTCAGGAGTGATCTCACATCGCTTTCATCTTATCTTACATAACTGCCCCCGTTATCCACTTCAGCCTCAACTAGTGTGCAGTGCCACATATTTTGCGCTAACAAAAACGGATACAAGAGGAAGCTACACACACGAATCGAAAGGATCCGTGCAGATCGTTCTCTAATCCAGACACAGAATGTAAAACGTTTCTCTCTTAGCCTGCTTATATATCAGCTCAGAGGTTTGTTACTGTACATCATAATCTATTTACTGCAGTGCAGAATTTAGATGGTAAATTATTATTTTACTTCAAGCCTGGATTTTAAACCCTTCATTCTGGCTGCATGTCAAAAGCTTAAAAACTTGGCTTCATCTTGTTTTTGCTGCTCTCAAACATCGACCGGGACAGGCGTATGCACACAGACACAAAGACAGACAAAGACACCAAATAGGGGGCTTCCAGGTCAGCTCTCTGTCCTCGGTGCATCATGAAACACTTGGGTAAGAAACGCCAGCTCCGTTCGAGGATAAACTTTGGCAGCCAGCTCAGCAGTCAAGGAGCAGAGATATACATTTACCACAGCATATGGAAGCTTGTCTGCTCAGAGACGGAAATACACCCACCCACACATGCAATATATACACATACTTATCTACATGTACATATATATATATATATATATATATATATATATATATATATATATATATATATATATACAGTGGGGAAAATAAGTATTTGAACACCCTGCTATTTTGCTATTTCTCCCACTTAGAAATCATGGAGGGGTCTGAAATTTTCATCGTAGGTGCATGTCCACTGTGAGAGAGATAAACTAAAAAGAAAAATCCAGAAATCACAATGCATGATTTTTTAACGATTTATTTGTGTGATATAGCGGCAAATAAGTATTTGAACACCTGAGAAAATGAATGTTAATATTTGGTACAGTAGCCTTTGTTTGCTATTACAGAGGTCAAACGTTTCCTGTAGTTTTTCACCAGGTTTGCACATACTGCAGGAGGGATCCTGGCCCACTCCTCCACACAGATCTTCTCTAGATCAGTCAGGTTTCTGGGCTGTCGCTGAGAAACACAGAGTTTGAGCTCCCTCCAAAGATTTTCACTTGGGTTCAGGTCTGGAGACTGGCTGGGCCATGCTAGAACCTTGATATGCTTCTTACGGAGCCAGTCCTTGGTTTTCCTGGCTGTGTGCTTTGGGTCGTTGTCGTGTTGGAAGACCCAGCCACGACCCATCTTCAATGCTCTGACTGAGGGAAGGAGGTTGTTCCCCAAAATCTCACAATACACGGCCCCAGTCATCCTCTCTTTAATGCAGTGCACTCGTCCTGTCCGATGTGCAGAAAAACACCCCCAAAGCATGATGCTACCACCCCCATGCTTCACAGTAGGGATGGTGTTCTTCGGATTGTACTCTTCATTCTTCTTCCTCCAAACACGCTTAGTGGAATTAAGACCAAAAAGTTCTATTTTGGTCTCATCTGACCACAAAACTTTCTCCTATGACTCCTCTGTATCATCCAAATGGTCATATGCAAACTTAAGACGGGCCTTGACATGTGCTGATTTAAGCAGGGGAACCTTTCGTGCCATGCATGATTTCAAATCATGACGTCTTAGTGTATTACCTACAGTAACCTTGGAAACGTTGGTCCCAGTTCTTTTCAGGTCATTGACCAACTCCTGACGTGTAGTTCCGGGCTGATTCCTCACCTTTCTTAGAATCATTGAGACCCCACGAGGTGATATTTTGCATGGGGCTCCACTCCGATTGAGATTGACCGTCATGTTTAGCTTCTTCCATTTTCTAATGATTGCTCCAACAGTGGACCTTTTTTCACCAAGCTGCTTGGCAATTGCTCCGTAGCCCTTTCCAGCCTTGTGGAGGTGTACAATTTTCTCTCGTGTCGTTGGACAGCTCTTTGGTCTTCGCCATGTTACAAGTCTTGCTGATTGTATGGGGTGGACAGGTGTCTTTATGCAGCTAACCACTTCAAACAGGTGCATCTGATTAAGGATGATACATGGATGCAGGTGGACTTCTAATGGGCGGACTAACAGGTCCTTCAGGGTCAGAATTCTAGATGACACACAGGTGTTCAAATACTTATTTGCCGCTATATCACACAAATAAATCATTAAAAAATCATGCATTGTGATTTCTGGATTTTTCTTTTTAGTTTATCTCTCTCACAGTGGACATGCACCTAGGATGAAAATTTCAGACCGTTCCATGTTTTCAAAGTGGGAGAAATAGCAAAATAGCAGGGTGTTCAAATACTTATTTTCCCCACTGTATATATATAGGTTCATGAAAACCTTCTGATCCGTAACGAATGACTGTCATAGTTCGTTTCGTATGTGTTCTGCTCGATTCATAGCTGCATGAGCTGCTCCTTTTTCTGATTCTGCTGTTTCTCAGAGGTGAAGCGTTTACCCTCCAGAGCAGCAGGTGGTGGCCGTGCAGCTGAAACCAGCCACCAGTAGTAAGCAACAGGGAAGCAACATAGCCTGGTGTAGCAGATAGTCGAGGGACAGACAGCAGATTGACTTGAGCGGGAAAGAGCCAGAGTTAGAAGACGCTCCAGCAGCAGTTGAAAGGTCTGCAGTGTGGCTGCATTTAGTGGTAATCACTGCATTATATGAAGAGACACAATTCTAGACATAGGGAGCCTATGCTTCTCTGTTAAAGTACACTTGATTTACCAAATAAACACATGTAACTATCTACATCCCCTCTTTTACAGCCAGAATCTCAGATTTTTAACCTTAGCCAAAATTCAGTTTTAGGCTGAACACATGATTTTCACATGGTTTTAACCCCCTAACACACACACACACACACACACACACACACACACACACACACACACACACACACACACACACACACACACATATATATATATATATATATATATGTATATATATATATATATATATATATATATATATATATATTGATATATATATATATATATATATATATATATATATATATATATAAGGCCTATCTGCATGCTTTAAATTAAGCCTTAATACCAGTCTCACTCTAGCATCTGAGTAAAGCAAAAACAAACTGTGAGTTCGTAGAAAGTCTTGCGCCAGCTAAAGAATCATGACATGAGCTTTAATACATTCTCCTGTTCATCCGAACACAAAGCTGTGTGTTAAATAGAAGAGAATGCTCCTTTCTCTAAACCTTCTTCAGTTGACTAGTAAACTGCTGGACTTTGACATTCTCAAGACTTTGCCATTCTGACTCAAGAACTGAGTCAAACCAATTTTCCTACGATAGGAATATGCCCTTTAAGCCCTTGCTTGCTATTCTGAGGAGCATAGGTGCAGCTGAGCACGGCTTTGGCATTTCCCCTTTGCGTTTGGGTTTTCCTTTGCATTGTTGTTGATAGCAAACCATCACTGCACGAGTCCCTCATCTCCTGCTGTACTGCATGATTCCAGCCATATATATATATATATATATATATATATATATATATGGTGTGCAGATGCTTGTGTCACTATCAGCTTGCTACAATCTGATGAACAATCTTGGCTCAGTGAATGAACATTTTATCTAATGTTCAGTTTCCATTTCAATGCAGATACAAGCTGCCTGCCTCCCATTTCACATTGTTTCACACTGTTGTCTCATTAACTGCAGCTTCTGTAGCTGTCAGCGCTGTGTGTTGAGAACTTTGGGACTCCTTTAAGCCCTCTTCACTTTCTCTAATTGCTTTGGATGCTAAAGAAGCTCTTTCTGGTTCCCCTTTGGGGCGTCATTTTGTTTGATGTGGGTTTAAAGTGGATTCAGCACATTTAAACCCTTAAAGAATACACACACAGACGTGCAAAAAAGCAAAAGCAAACAAAGCAAACCCGCAGATATGTGCAGAATAAAATGGACAAATCTATTGAAATCTCACCTGGACTAGGAGACAAAAAAGACTAATCTGATCTGATGCGAGCTCCCTTTGAAACCATGTATTCACCTGCCTGTTTCCCACTCAGCCGACCTACACAATACACCTACACCAATACACCCTGAAATCCTCCTCTCAGAGACGGATTTATCTGACACATTTCATTCAGCACCTTTGTTTTGTGGTTTGGCGGGCTGTACATCATTTTTTGATAAGCTTGAGGCAGTTGAGGGCAAAAAAAAAAAATAACACCCCTGTGGATAATTGCCAGGTTTTTGCTCGTCACATCATAAAACAAAGACAAGAAAATGTTCCCTATCAAAGTATACTCATCATTCAGCCAAACCTTCCACATCAGCGTTGAAAACATTCCACTTTCACCCTTCCTTCCTGCTCTCTCGCACTCTTTTTTTTAACCGGTCTCTCTGCTGGTGCATCCATGAATCCTTTTGTTAAAATGATCACATAGGCTCCATCACATGCACCTGTTCCAGTAGCTGCTTAACCTATCATCTCTTCCTTGTTGCCGCGTAAGACGCCTGTCTGATTTTCCTTTCTGCGGCGGAATTTTCATTTCTCTGCTTTACAACCAATATAACCTCCACAGAAATCCACAGGGCTGCATGTAAATGTTGTATTCATTCATAGAAAGATGCTTCCTCTCCTTCTTTACATCAGTCACAATGTTTCATTATCTGCCTCACAATTATATCCTTTTATCCTCCCACGTTCACCCTCTTAAACTTCTCGGAGCGAATGTATCTATGACTCATAAAAATAGTCCTTTTATCAGTTACCAGAATAGGCAAACTACAGTAATCTAACGTGACTGTTTAACATACGGATGTGTGGGCTGTAATGTCTGTTCAAGTCATAGGAAGAACAACAAGGAGTCGCATGAATGCTACTTTCTGTCACTCACATGGTCTCATCATTCTGAAACTCCAGCTTGCCGGACACCTCCTCGTAGTCCTCCCCTGCCTTGGCGGTGCCCTCGACGGTGTGGTAAGGCACCGCCACCTTCCCCCTCGCCCCGGACGTCCGGTGAACCTTCACCTGCATGTTCCCGACGCTCTCGCTGACCCGCATGGTGTTGCTCTCGAATGTGAAAATGCCGGCGTGGTCGTCATCGTAGATGGTGACGGTGGCGGTGTGCTCGCCGCCCAGGGCCGCCTTCGGGGGGACGTGGGTGTTGAGGCCCACAGTGCTGTTGCTGGAGGTGATGGAGCTCGGCTCCAGGATGGCGACCTCGGCCCGGTGCACTATACGCGGGTTAGTGAGGCGCACGTAGAAGTGCTCGTCCTCTTCAAAAATGTCATCGTCAATGACGCCGACGGTGAATTCTTTTATGGTCTCGCCAGGCTTGAACACCAACGTGCCTTCAGCGAACTCATAGTCTGAGCCCGCATTGGCGGTCCCATCCTCTGTGCGGTAGTCCACCTATGTGGCACAGAGAAAGAAAGAAACTTCATTAAATATTCAGTAACTGGAGTTATAATAAAATGCTGAATTATTAACAGTTTTTATGCTTCAGGCCGTTAAAGTTGACATTAAATTGACCTTGAGAGTTTAAAATATTTCTATCATTACTTTGCCTTTTACCGTACCTTCACAGTGCAGCCGCTGTCTCCTCCATGCCGGCTCACTGACAGCTTCAAGGAGCCACAGTTCTCAAAGCACTGGTAGTGAGAGGGGTCAAACTGCAGGTAGATGGTGTTGGGGTCCTCCTCCTGTCCACTGGCCTCATGGCAGCTCACCACCTTCCTGGCCTGGTCGGCCGCATGCTTTTTCAAGATGTTCCCAGCTCCGATCATCATGCGCGTGGCTTGAATGCGGTAAAAGGCCCGGCTCTTCTGCTGCTGCACCAGCACTTGATAGTTGGCCATCTCGATCAGCTGCTCCATGTCCTTCTCTGGGTGCCTCTGTTTTAAATCTTTCAGAGTGCGAGCCATTTCCCGTCGCGCCTCTTCGTCTTGGTCATGCTCGGGGATCATCCCTCCGCCTTCCTCCACCCCCTCCAGCATCCCGTCCAGAGCTTCTTTGGGGTGTGTGTGAGAGTTTACCCCCTGGCCGTCCATCTCCAGGTCCATCTTGGTAAACATCGCATCTCCCTCTGACTCAATGATGATACCATGGGTCTTGTCAGCGCGATAACGTTTATTGACGTACTTGTAGAAGAGTAGGCGCCGGTCTGCAATCCAGGCTTGCAGCACACAGAGAGGGAAGAAGAAGAAAGTGAGTACGGCCTCCCAAACCTCCACTTCTCCAGGAGAGAACACGGACAGGATGAGATACAGCCAGATGTAGGCGAAGATGCTCCAGGCAGCAGTGACGAAAAACACCCGCAGGTGCTTTATCTTGCGGATTTCATTCTCCGGCACCACATAGACGCAGATCGCGATGATAATGAACATGTTGAACGCAGCACTGCCCACAATGGTGCTGGGACCCAGAGACCCGGACTCAAAATTATGGCCGACCACTTCGATGACAGACAGCAGGATCTCTGGTGCTGATGAGCCGAGCGCCATCAGGGTCAGGTTGGACACCGTCTCGTTCCAGATGCGCACAGTAGTCGTCGTGGTCTCGCCATTGGGCTTCTTGATGGTGATCTCTCTTTCCTGAGATGTGATGACCTCAATAGAAGACATGAAGCGGTCTGCAATGATGGACATGCCCAGGAACATGTATATAAGAGCTGCGAAATAAACAATGGCACGTGCCACCTTGTCGCCCACTGCAGGGTTTTGGGGATTCCACATGGGCAGCAGCACTCCATCAGAGCAGTTATCTTCGCTGGAGCAGTTGCCTGGTGTGCTGCCAGTGTCTTCATGGCTGGCGCTGCCCTGGGAGAGATGAGTGACCCCCGGGAGCAGAACCAGCAGGATAGAGATGAACATACAACGGGTGAATGATGGAGCGCAGTTCAGAACACGCTTGTGCAGTAGCATGGCGGCGCGATAATGCTTTGGGGTCCTCTGATGGTTAATCCACGTCGCATGCGGAGGTTTATACAAACCTCTGGGAAAAAAAGAAGAGAAACATGTTGCAATTTGTATGGAAGATGCAATATTCACACTCACTGCCTCAGTCAGATATTCATCATTCAGAGTGTATTCGTGAAATAACCTCTACAACGAAAGGCTTGACATCACCAAAAGTGCTCACCGACATGCTTATTTATATGCAAATGAAATGGGAACGACAGTTTGGTTGGTCCAAGCTCTGAAAACAGGAAACCGTCACTAATCATTGAGTCATTGGTATTGAACTATGCTGTCAAACTCCTACACATGCCATGTGGTCAGTGTGTGGTCTACAGCTGTAAAAAAAAAAAGTCACCTTCTGCACCTGTAGTACTGAGGGCAAAACTGACTCAGTCTGCCATGTACTGTCAAGTTAGATGGGATTCCAAAAATAGACTTCACTAACAATGAGTCTAACAAGAAGCAGGAGAAGAAGGAACAGTTGTTCTTAAATAGCCCATGGCTCTGTTTCCCTAAAGCCTTTAAGGCTAGGATTATAGTCCCACTGTAAGTCTATGATCTAAGATCATCTTAGCCTTCAGACACTTTTGGGAAATGGGGCGCAGGACTATTGATAAAAGATAAAAGATTATTCACAGGAGAACCAATCCTGGTCCCTCACGGATGTGCCTCTCAACTTAGGCCTTTATGACACATACATATCCTTTCTTCATCTTAAGTAAACCATTGAATACATCGGGGGACAGCTTAAAAAATGTCATAGATGTTTTCTTGGCAGTAATGTGGCCATCTTGACAGCTTGGGTATATAGTACATAGTAGAGCATCACTTCTCTCCAGAAGATCAACATATGCATCAGTGTGAACAGAGAGAGTGTGGGGGGGGTCTAATGCTTTCTTATTAAAATTTTAAGACCTGTCTCAAAAAATAGGTTGCCTACCTACAGCAGGAGGGATCTGATAATGCTTTGTTTACGCCACATGCTCTCATTGACATGCAGCAGGGAGAAATCTGCAATCTCCAGTTATTCCAATCAGTGCCACATTCAGGGTGAAGCAGGGCAGCACGGATGCAAGAATTAAGTTGTTACCTCACGAACAAACGGCTAACAGAACATACCTGTGCAACGGCAGCAGAAACATGCAACAATTGCAACGCAGCCTGCTCGTCGGAATGAGTGAAACATCAGTAAGATCAGCTCCAGAGACAGCGACTCCAGCGATAATCAAGGAGGGATACATGAAATATGTGCCCTGTTTTCAAAGAGCGTTTCATCCATGTTATCCATTCCTGACACAGAGCGCTTGGAGCTTTAAAAAGCTTCAAGATGTATCTTGAAGGGTACAAAACTGTGTACTTCATGTAATTTGTAGAGAATTACATGCTTACACCACTTCTCTAATAATATAGTTTTCTCCTGGCAAACAACCCCTGCACAAATTTTGAGTGGGTGACGTTTCTATGGTAAAAGCGAGCTCAACAAATGTTGGGGATGCAAGAAGATGAAGAACATGTTTTTTTGACAATACTATAGAAACAAATTGGGTCTTCATATTTTCTACAGTGTCACTTGTGCATAATGAAAGGCACTTTGATGCCAGCACCCGCTCTGTGGCAGAATTATTATTATTTTTTTGTTTCCAAATGAGGATTTGATTCTGTTTTAATTGGAATGGGCCGACTCATAAATGTCCTGTGTACTATCTTGGGAAAGAGAAGTCATAAAATTAACAAACAGAAAGAAAAAAACAAAGCCGGGAACCACATCAATTCTGTGAGATCTCGTGTTGGACAGAAGCCACGATCAATAGACAAGAAGCTTTAGCAAAGATGGCAAGAAATATCGGTTTTTGCACGCAGTGTGATGTAGAAAATAAAAAAATCAAGATGTTAGAATATATTTCCTGATTTTTTTATATTCTACGAAAACTGCATTACTCACCTGGGTGCAGTGAGTCAGCTCAGTGTGGAACTTGTGGCTTGAAGAGATAAACTTATCATTCATATCGTTCTGTGGAAAGAAAAGGTTATCTTCAATTAACAAGCTGCACAGAGATTTTCATAATCACCATGAAAACTGAAAGATAGTTTTAAAAAAAAAGCAAGAAAAAATCTTATTAAAAGGCAGAGATGTGTTCCCAGTGTATCTAGCAACTGGAGTAAAAAGAATACACCTAAAACATCACTGTTCCAGTCTACAGACAGTATAAAATGTTAAATTATACATGGGTTCTGAGACAACTAGATTATTGGACATTACAGATGCAGTAGGGGGAAAACAAAGCCGATTATCCCCTCACTAGGCTGTGCATGAGGAACAAAAAGACTGATCCATTCGGTGCGCACAGCGGTCCCACGGATACTCACAGAAAAAGCCCCGAATCTCAGCTGGATCCTGGTCACAGTGTGCCTACCCTGCACCAGTTCAACACCCCGCGTGCCATCCACACGGCAGCCTGGTGTAATGGTGTTGGCTTGTTGCGCTGCTTCTCTTGGAAATGACGCGTCGCTTCCCACGGTGCTACTTCGCTGTTTTTTTTCTATCTCTCTCTCTCTCTCTCTCTCTCTCTCTCTCTCTCTCTCCCACCGACAGGTACCCTACCTCAGCAAACTTAACACAGTCGAATTAGTTCCTCTCATTAGAAAAAAACAAAAAATCCGATTGTTCCGACGCGGCGACACCTTGTGCGTTTTTTCCAGCTTCTCTCCAGGCGACGTGCGATTGTTGATGCGTAAAAATAATAAATTCAATTACTGACTCTGTCCGTATTCGTCCCGCTTGTCTCAGTCAGAAATTCTTCAAAACTGTCAATATGTATATTTTTTTTTAAAAAAAGAAAGCAGGACAGAAATCAGAGTGGACAGAAAATCCCTTTCTTTTCTGCCTGAGCTGGATAACGCAAAGAACCAAACAGTGCTGCACATGAGAGTAGGCGTGAATGAATGAAGGATTGAGAGGACGCAAACCAACACGTTACACGGATTAGGACAAGATGGATATCAAGCGGAGGGATGGTGGCAGACAAGGAAAAAAAGAAGAGGAGTGTGGAGTTATGCAAATGGAAGGTCTTGTCTTACTCTTGCGGGTGGCGGCAATTGGCACAAGGCACGGTGAGCGAGAAGGAAAAAAGCAGTAACACTGCAGAAACAGGGGAGGAGACGTTCAGAAAGCAGCGCCACACGCACGGCTGGTCCTCCTGACTGCGCATCAGGAGTCCGGCAGGAATCACCAATTTCGCTCCACAATCCTCCACAAATCTGCCCATTTATCGTAATCACTCATCGGATCAGATAACTGGCCGTCAGATGCTTTTGGCGCTATGAGACGGATAAACCCCACATCCCGGTTCATGTCGCCTGTAGCTCTGTTTGCTTTTTTGTTGTAGTGTGGATCGTTACAGACAGAGATGAAGTAGAGAAATTAAACACGCCTAAAGGAGTTTACCCTAAAATACATGTGCGATGTAAACCCATGATGCCATAAAAGTGGCAGAAGTTAGAAACATTATATTGTCGGAGAGGGCAAAAAACAAACAAAAACTAGAAAAAGAAGAAAAGACAAATAAACTATAAGTCTATGGGATAGCTATATGCATATTAGTCATTACACACAAACAATCCGATATAGCAGGGGTCACCAACCCTGGCCCTGGCTTATGTTCCAACCAAGCAGTAACACACCTTATTCTACTGATGAAGGTCCTCAAGCAGGACAGAGAATGGTTGATTAGGAGATTTAGGTGTGTGACTGCTTGGTTGGAACAAAAACCTGCACCCACTGTGGCTCTTTAGGACCAGGGTTCCCTACCCCTGTTATATAGGCTGCAAGCTCATTCCTTGAAGGCAAGGATCAGAAAAAAATATATAAATAATATATATATAGCCGATTATCCCCTTTATAATAATACAGGAACATCGATGCCATTCAGATCCTTGCTACCAAGGGGTGAGCATGCAGTCTGTAAAAACATTTGATTAATATCTTCTGAGGCTCTAGAGGAGGGGAAAAATACCCTGATGATGTCATGGGGGGGTTATCTTGAGTCAGCTCCGTCGTATATCTCACGGAAAACTGGCGTTATAAACCTGGAGTTTGAACGATGAGGGTATTTAAACCTGCAGTGCGGAACTTTTACATATAAATTAATGTCCGACCCATTCAGGTCGGTGCCAAACAGGTTCACACAATGCTGATTAAGCCCATCGCCAGCAGGTAAATCTCTCTGGGCCGATTGTTCGGGGAGGTCTGATCGGATTACAGGTTTTCGGAGTGGATCAAATCTTGAAAATGCGTAGTTCAAAAAGAGGAAAGAATTTTGAAATTGGACTGATCACTTATTCTGATCTTGGCTTTAAATCTGGATCAAACACTCAGTTTGTGCTAATTAACCAAACTGACACCATCCTATTAACCAAAAGGAAAATCATACATTTTATCATTTAGTATATATCCATCCATTGTCTATCCCGCTTATTCCCTTTCGGGGTCGCAGGGGTCTGCTGGAGCCTATCCCAGCGCGTTAAGGCGAGAGGCAGGGATACACCCCAGATGGTCGCCAGCCAATCGTGGGGCACACACACCATTCACACACCATTCACTCTCACACTCACACCTATGGGCAATTTAGAGTTTACCAATTAACCTGAGCATGTTTTGTATTGTGGGAGGAAACCGGAGTACCCGGTGAAAACCCACGCAGACACGGGGAGAACATGCAAACTCCACACAGAAAGGTCCCAGACCCAGGCCCCAAGGCGGTCTTGAACCTGCGACCTTCTTGCTGTGAGGCAACAGTGCTACCCACCGCACCACCGTGTCGCCCCATTTAGTATATATATATAATTATATTAGATATAATATTTTTCATTTACATGTTTAACCTTCATAATATTAATGTAGTCATTAGGCTATATATAAAGCCTTTCAGTTATATAAGTGAAAAGAAAAAAACATGTTCAACATCCACAATGTACTTCCTAATTCCTATGCAATAAAAATTGGTACAAAAGTGAGAGATGAACTATTTGATGGCAAACATGGGATTTCTGAATCTGAAAGATTGTGTTTGGATCACCCTTATTGAGCAACTGTGTTTCACAGTGAACTGATTTCTTATTGTCTGGTGTGTGGACACACTCCCTGCTGGTAAGGCAGAGCGTGGTGCATGTGAATCAGAGACCAAATGGATCAAATTCTGATAGTGAAACAAATCATTTTGCTGAGGCTGTGTGATAGTCGGAACAATTTATCCACCATTTTACAGCCGCAACAATAGCGGAGTCAGCTACAGCGGAGTCGGCTACAGTGGAGCCTGCAAACGTGCACGTGTTGACAGCGTTTGTGTAGTTACCTCTCACCTCCAGCAGGGGAAGATAAAATACCTTCACTGTTGCTTTAACAAACAACGAAAGATACACTTGAGTTGCATTATGAGAGTTGTAGGGTTTTTTTTTTCTAGCTTGGTCTTGGTCACTTTGTTTAATCTGTCTTTCTTCAATAGTATTGTGATGCTAATATATATAGTTTTTTCAGCTTTTTGCTAAATTTGTATGTAAAAATGCTTATGTGCCTTTGAGGCCTGGGCAGTAATACACTACATTACCCAACATTCTCTAAAACCCTGAAAGCTGGCACATCCACTGCATTTCTGTGGAAATCCAAAGTGCTAGCATTCAGTTTAAGGAATAACAAAGTAATGCAATATTACTGATACCTATCAACACAATAGAAGTTTCTGTGTATGTTGCTATCAACATGTGAGTGAAGAGGTGCAGTCGCTGCAAATTATTAACAATTAAACAGGGAATGGATGCAATAAAGATCAGGTCTTCAGATAAATGAAGCATTATCTTATTTTAGCCAGAAACTAAATTCAACAGAGGTCAGAAGACGTCTGAAGAAGTAAACCCCAAAAAGCAGTTGTTTTATACATTACAGAAAATGCGCCATATCCTAGGAACATCATTGGTTTCACAACTTAGGTTGTCATCTTCAGTACCATGCATACTTCAGTACCATGAGGGAAAGGTGAAAGGGAAAGGTCTTGCTTAAGGCCACAGTTCAAAGGTGCATAAGGTCAACACTTACAGAGTAATAGGTACGATCAGTAGAAATGATCATTACAAAAAATCAATGATTAATTATTCATGTCATTCATTTCAATCCATAATTTCCTCTTTAAGCTCCTCCAGTGAAGAAGCAAACCACCAATCTGTAGAGTGAGCTTTACCTTCACATGGAATTCTCTGGGCTCTTTTTGCATGTATTTTGGGGGTTTAATGATTTAGAATGCAACTTTTCTGTTTTTTGTCTAAACATCATGATAAATCTGTAGAGGCTCCTTTAGTTACCTGATGCTATAATCTGTCCCTGCCAGTGGGAAGTAGAGTCTTTTCATTCCTGATTAAAATCTCTGTGGTTTATTATTATTTCGGTGAACAATACATCAAAAACAAAATTTTTAATGACAATTTTTAATGACAATAACTTGTGCCTTAAGGGTTTAATGAGCACTCACTCAATATTTTAAAAATATTATCAAAATGTTATCATAATGTTGGGCAATTTCCTTTTAAATAAAAAAAAACAATCTAGATGTTATCTATATTCCTAATTTGCTTAGAAGAAAAACAATCAGTCATAACAATAGACTCTTGTAATAGAATCAACTAATTATAATACAGTATGTCTATATCAGTTTAATAGAAAGAGGAGTGTGAATTTCTGATGGAATTAAAAATCTTATCTTCTAGATTTCTATATAGCATGTTGTAATATCTTGATACTGCCCAATTGACATGCCTACATCCATCAATCTATTCAGAAAAAGGCTTATGAGCTTTGATATGCTAAAACACTGTGTTTACAATGGTCTGATAGGACAGCTGACGGTGATGAGAATTTGGGCTTTAGAAGATGGACCTGCCAATGGAATTTTAATTTATCCTGTGGGATCTCTGTGTCCAAAAGCATCCAATGTTGTCACTTTAAGTGTTGGATCATTGACTGACAGAAGAACCCACATCCTCTGGAGTCCCACTGCTTAGCCGAGCTGAAGAATAAAGCTCTAATTTGGATAAAATTCATTTAGTTTTTATTGGTGGATGATTGTCTGTAATGATCATGGAGTGGAGGCTGCAGATTGCCCTCATGGAGCGTTGGTTATGGCAAACCTTAGGGAGAAATAAAAGAGATTAGACAGAGATCTGGAGAACAGAAAGCACTGCAGGGGGAGGGGGGGGCACACCAAAAAACATGTATAAGAGCTGCACATGGAGGCTTCTGTTCCTGTAAGGTGGACTCGGTCAAGAAAACCTGCTGAAACCTATGGAAATGACCACACTGTGACCTGTGGAGATGTGTTATTTCCAACATTCCTGTACTCTGGGGCCTCTGGTTTATAAAATAGACAAGAAAGTCACAGTTGACAGTTTGTAAGCCAAATTCTAACCTCCTATATGTGGAAATAAAATGTTTAAAGACTTACCATTTAATCTGATTAAATGCATCTATGAACATGAACACCTGAATATGTTTTTTTTTAATTTATCTACTGCAAACAACTTACTCTTAATTTTTTTTCATCTTAGCAGAATGTACCTTGTGAACAGCTCCACTGCAGCTAGTTTATTAATTCATTTTCGGATGGTGCTTTATCTTCCTCTGTTCAGAGCAGTATCACAGGTTTCACTGAGCAGTGAGCTCAGTTAAAGCCATGATACTGATGCAAACGTTTCTTCAAGGCCACACACACACACACACACACACACACACACACACACACACACACACACACACACACACACTCACTATCTCCAATGCGCTCAAATTAGCACATATGTCTGTCACAGGCCAGTCATCTCCAATAACGTCACTATCCATCCTTCACATTTCACACAGTGTCATTCAGCACCACGGACAGCACCCCAGACCTCATTTGACCAAGAATACATGCAGACAAAATCCAAAGCATGATTTATTAATGTTAATGAACCAAATCATTGTTTGGAACCACATTTATAATACACCGTAGCGAGGGGAATGAAATATTAAAAGGGCTTATACATCTTTTCTATTTGTCCGCGTGCTGTGCGTTTAGCTGTTCTAAGGTTGGTCCTAAATCGAGGTCCTAAAATCAAACCTGTGCAATAAGCTAGTTTCAGATTATGTGGCAAACAATCATCTATATTTATCGCTACTCACTAACGTTTTCCAGTCCATTTCATGATTGTTATCAGCATACAGAGCTGATTTGGGTGTCATTACCTGACCAAATAGCCCAGTCACTTCTCTCCTGTCATTTATAGTGGAAACAAGGTTTTATTTAATTGGAATATTTTCCAATGTTTAACAGCACGAGCAGTGGTGATGATGTGGACTCCCAATGTTCTGATGTAATACAACATTTTTCTTTTTTGCATCGAAAAATTGAATTTCAATTGAGCTTTCTGCAAAAACATTGTGTGAGTGTGACGCATGTGTTGTGTCTTTCAGCTTCTGTTCTTACATTAAAAGCCTTCTGTCTTCTGGGGTCTTTTTTATTGAATTTCTTCCAGCTCAGGTGGCATTCTGTTGAACCTGACCTTTACACTTTGTGGAAATGGACAATAAAAAGAGGATTTAAGAGGTTGTAAAGTCTGCATTGCAGAAATTGTAGAGAAAGGAGCCAGAAATCTAACTCTAAAAGTAGTGGTATCAACAGGTGTCAAGCAGGATAGAAGGCTATGAATGCGGCACAGAAGCAAAACATCAAAATTCTTCAGACAACTTAAAAAAGGAAATATTTAGTTCTGTCTGGTAGGATTGTGCATAAATCACTTGATTCATTTGATTGTTCTTTGAATGATGTTGGTCTTTCATAGACAGAGGCAGGAGCTGAAATGAATTCATTAAAACACGCACATTGTTATAATATTCATGATATCTCATTTCCTGTGGTCATGAAATGTTTGAATGTGTGCTCATATTTCTTTATTGTCAGGTTTTGCAAATTATTACACAGCTTTATATGTTTCTAATAGCTGATCAATGACTGTTTAACATATAACGTCAATCCTCAGGTCATCTGTGTTTACCTTCATGGAAACATGAACCTGTGTCAAGGATTATTGTAACAACAATTTAAAGGCCACTAAATATTTAGATTTCTGCTTAGAAGCTGGGAAGCATCCTCAGAATTTGTTTTCGTTGCTATGGCAACTATTCTGCAATGTATCAGTGGATGTCAAGGACATTTTTTTTATAGTCTGCTGTTTTTTGGCAGACACTTTTTTTCACAATTTATTTTGGCTTGTGGTAATATATTTAAAGATGGAATCGTGCTCAGTAAACCATTACTGTCTTGCATCATTTGGGATTTGATTTACCCTTTTATGTGAGCTGCCCTGTCATTGAGTACCATTTAGTCACAGCTGTTATCAATAAGAATCATGCTCAATAAAAGGTGCCGTGGTGCTAAACAGAATCCTAACTGGAAACGCAAAAGGTCATCTTTTTTGATAAGTAACTTTACTTTTTTGCTTTTGCTGGTATGGCATCAAGAGCAATTTGAAGTTGCACCAAACTCATAATCCTGTATTACACTACAGGGAAGTTGTGTATCCTGTTACACTGGAAGCTCCAGGAAATTCATATAGAAAAAATGTGAGCTTCAAAATGAGAAAATGAGACCTTCAAATATGAAGCTCTTTGGTATTGTAAACTTGTGGGTGAGATGCTATAAAATGAAGTTTATGCACTATGTGTAATGCCTCCACGTCACACTGCTCCCAGTGGATGCTAGTGTTAGTTTACTCTAAATTTCTGTTTTAAATCATTGTTAAAAAAACCAATAAAGCTGTGAAGAAAGCATTCCATTTAGATCCAAAGGGCAGCAGCCCAGGATTACAATAAATAGATTCCATTTCTTTGTGTAAGGGTAGCATACTGTAGCTGCTGACTTTCACACCCTTCTGTACCCTTGAGATGGTTTTGATATCTAGTCATCAATATCTCTCCAAAAACTGCCCTCAGCTGTTCATTGCACTGGCTCAGCTGTGACCAGGCTGTGCTATAATTCCCACCGGGGCGACATGACTGCGGTTATTGAGTTATCGGTCCGGCTCGCAACATAATGCCACTGCTGTAGATCTTGGGGAACTCTACAGTGGGTGCAGAATGAACGACTCAAACAGGAGTTTTCTCACAGTTTATCAACTGCATTAGAGCTGGAGATGCTTTCTCTCCTAATGCAGCAGCATGGAGGTTTTCAAAGGCCAGCATGGATATCAAATATAACCACAGGAGTAATTCCAAATGATGCTTTAGAAATGAGTAATTTATAAATCAATACTGCTGTTAGGCGCCTAATGCAACCATCTGTTTCGCGCTACCTCTGCCTTCGGTATGTTGCCATCTTGTGGACAATTTAAAACGTGTCTGTCTTCATTAAACCAATTAGAAAATTTGTGTGATCTCACAGACAGGTTGGAACCCGGGGGTTATGGGATCTGCAGTGTCAGTCTTTGTTGCTGCAGCACTCCACCATCCAGGAGAGGGATGTAATTACTGTCCTTGAAGACATCAAAGGTGCAGCTAAAAAATTATGATACATGCAGCACATTCTGCAGCAGTTTCAATCACGCATAGGAGCTTTTTTTGTGATGTTAGACTGATGAATTATGACGTAGAGATTGGTGTTGCATTATTGGCTGAAATGCTGCAACACTGTCAGTGATATTTACAAGAATTGTGTCACACTGCATCATTACATTTCCATATATTCATAGTCATACTTTCATTCACCTGTGTTCACTGCTAAAGAATTATGAAGTCATTATAAGAATGTGTACCTCTATTTGAAATCAAATGAACTATGAACATACAAACTATTAATATACCCGCATCTACCTTAAATATTTCAGGATTTGAGACAAGCTTCCATGTCATGTTTAAGTGCCTGTACAAGAAGGGCCAGAGTCGACTTCACCTGCTGAGGAGACTAAGGTCCTTTGGTGTGTGCAGGACTCTGTTGAAGACCTTCTACGACTCCGTCGTAGCATCTGCCCTGTTCTACGCAGTAGTCTGCTGGGGGGGCGGATGCTCAGACGGGGACAGGAGGAAAATTGACAAACTGGTACGGAAGTCTAGCTCTGTACTGGGATGTCCTCTGGAGTCGGTGGTGGTGGTGGGAGAGAGGAGGATGTTGGCAAAGCTGACATCCATCATGGACAACCCCCATCACCCTCTGCATGGGGTAGTGGGTGCGCTGAGCAGCTCCTTCAGCCAGAGACTTAAACACCCTCGCTGCAAGAAGGAGCGCTTTCGCAGATCATTCATCCCGACAGCAATAAGACTCTATAACATAACATAAACATAAACCTCACTGTAGTCACTGTCACTTTTTCACTGGTCACTTTTTTCTCTTCACACACACCCTGCACCTTAAGTGTGCATTAGCTATGTATCTATACATGTGGGTATGTGCGTGGATATGTATGTCCATATATATATATGCAAATATGTGTGTATGTGTATGTATGTAGGTATGTACGTCCATGTATGTATGTATATATGCTTTGCTTATGCATACTTTTTCCTTTTCTTACTATTTATTAGCATTTTCTCTCCATTCTGTCGATAATGCATACTGTGTATGCGGATTAACAAATTCTGCGAATTTGTACATTGTGTTGTGTTTTTTATTTTTTTATAGTTTTTTTATCTTCTTCAACTTTATTTTACTTTTTCTTTATCTGTAACGCTGCAGTAACACACAAATTTCCCCGTTGTGGGATCAATAAAGTTTATCTATTCTATTCTATTCTATTAAGCAGTAAACACAGGAATAAAGGGACTGCAGTCACTTCTCATCACCACTAGTGGGAAGCCTAAAGCAGGCAATGAGACGACAGCAGGCACGTACACCAACATCTGCCCAGATTTAACAGGAGGTTTGAGAACTGCTGTTTATGCTTGTTATCTTTGTAGTTTCTTTATCAATAGAAAGACTACATCCATTCTACTGGTGTGTAAATAATGTTTAATGGAAAATCTCCTCTTTTCTTAACCTAAATGTGCGTCATAGTGATCAAAGCACAAAGACCATTGATCCTTTACTTTCCCTCTAACAGTGGTGCAGGTAAAATATTGACACGCTCAAGTTTGATCATAATCTGCCTATGAAAGCTGCAAATTTAAGTAAGTGCATACTTATAGATATATAACATGTAAGAGAGTTTTAGTCAGAGCAAACTTTACAGTTCTTTTCCTGGTGGTTTAGGTCCAGACACCACTGTGTGGTGTTCAGAATGTCCGAGCAACAGGCTGAAAAAGGAGCCAAGACCTCTTAACTCAGGGCTGTCTGAAAGCCTCCTGCACCCGTGGAGTACAACTGCAATTCGTATGAAGCCTGAGGGTCCTCCTTTGAGTATTCAAAGACCAAAACACAAGAAATTGATTTCTCCTTGGTTTCTTCAGGAAAAGCCTGAATCGCTTCAGGGGTAACACGAGTGGAAAAGTAATTAACATTTTAAAAAAACAACATCTCAACACAGTCTGACCCGACTGCAGGGAATCCCTCAAACACTGACAACACAGTGAACCAAAATAGACCAACAACCTCTGCTTAACTATTCTATGTCTAACACACTAACCCAGATCACTGAAAACCACTCAATCACGTCTCAGAGCTGTAACCCAGATTGTGTTTCTCACACTATATTTCCATGACAAACCATGGCATTTTATATACAAACCTGAATAATTTACTGTAGCACAGTGATTTGCATATAGGGAAGCCTATATTAGCTGTAAAATATAGAGTATGAAACTGTGGATATAGGATCAATGTATAAGAGTAGGAGACATCCATTATAACACTCTTTATTTCATTTATTTTAGAGGTCTTTTGTTTTGGCTTTGAATCTTTCTTAAATCTTACAGGGGCCGTCTACCATAAAGCCATAAAATTGCATCAAGTCCGTCATAATGGGTCTATAAATTTTTCATTCACAGCCAAGAGGGATTGTTAGGTGACAGGCCGGTGCCAGCGGAACATCTAGAATTCACAAATGTCTGAGGAAGTTTATATGACCTAATTTCTGTTGTTCCTAGTCAAATGAAAAATCAAATAAATTGTTTGATTAAGAGGCTTCTGGCATCTCATCAATCCATATAAAAGTCAGGAAGAAATAGAAAAATAAAAAATAAAAACGACTCCTTATATTATTCAATAATGTAGCAGAACCCAGGGTTCAGGGTTCCCAGAAAAATGGGCAGTATTTTATTTCATGATTATTTACTTGAATTGAAGTTAGCCCAATGTATAAGAATGATTTGCCTGTTCATTGGTGTCACATAGTGTTCACTGTTAATCTGCCAATTTACTCTATAGACTGTCATGGAATAATTGAATCTTATTAGATGGAAATTCCCTGAGAATACAAAAAAAATAAAATACAGGGTGCGGCTTGATGTGTGCAAAAAAGTTTGAGAACTATTGCATTCATACAACATTAAATACTTTGTTATTAAAAAATGTGACTGTGACACTTAGATAATTACCACCTGTCTTTTCAAAGTATTGATTGATCAAGCTCCTCCATAGTTTTCCAGCTCATAGGTTTGATTTTATCTCATAATTGCATTTTGTATTCTTATAAACTGATTTCTCTACCTGTTACCTGATTAGTTTGTCCTAGTACTTCATTTGTATAACTTAATTAGTATTGTATTCAAATACAATTTTGAGATATGTGTACTTCACTTGAGTATTTACATTTGATGCAACTTTATACTTCCACTCATTTATCTGACAGCTTTAGCAACTTTTCAGATGAATATGGAGCACATTGGATAATATAACAATCATTTAAAATGCAACATGTTGTTAAAAATGAAACCAACATTGTTATTTCTTCTTTCCTCTCCTATTAATTTTTCCTTTTTATTTGCTGACCCTGGTGTTTGACCCCTAGGTTGTAACCCTCTGATTACTAGATGTATAGTAGTGTAAGAAACAAAGAATAAATAAAGTACTTCATTCTATACAGTGAAATATCAAAAATATCATTTAAAGGAACAAAACGAATACTTTAACTACATTTGCTGAAAATATGTATGTATGTACTTTTACTTAAGTGATATTTTTCATTCTGGACTTTTGTATTGTCACACTGCTGTTTCGCTAATCTTAGGGATCCAAATGCTTCTTCCAACACTGAAAATGAGACCCTGACAGATAAATGTTACTCCAAATGCAGTCAGCTCGCTGGCTAATCAGTTACACAGGGATCTGCACGGGATCACATGATCTGGACTATGGGTGGTCTATTTTTCAGTTTTCAACTAAGGACTGATCGATGCTTCTCTCCGTCTGGAGCCTTTACGTCATCACATTAGACCTGACACAGGCATACAGTATGCTGCCTTTTCACAGACCAGCAGACTTTGGCATTTCTTAAAAAAAAAAAAGCTATAGGAATCAACAGGAAGCATCAAAAGACATGAACGGAGAATCAAGAGTGATATTGATACTGGATCAGCTCTGAGCGTAAGATGGCAGCAGTGATTAAAACAGTAAAACAAGTGTTCCGTGAGGTTAAGAGAAAATAAGAAAATGATACATTTATCAAATGGATATATGTGGAGTGCAAAACGAAATGAAGGGGAAATGGGGAGAGAGAGAGAGATGGACAAAAGCAGAGACATTTGCAGCCCACCCTGCCCCCTCATCAGTCCCTGGGGAACAAGGGATTATGGAAATGTATAAATGCAAGTGAAGGGGAGACTGACAGAGAGAGAGAAGGAGAGAGGAAGAGAGAAAGCAGAGAGCAAACACGAGAGGGAGGGAGACAGCGCGACGCTATTGGCTGACCGTTATAACACCAAGCGTGATAGAATTATTCCACTCGCAGTCTGGAAGCAGAGGGAGAGACAGACAGAGACAGTAGAGCCAGGAGCCACATCCAGGTCTGATTTTAACAGAGATCACACAGAAAGGGACTTTAGAAAGAAAGGCAAAGGGCAGATGAGGAAGGGCGAGACAATAGACAGGTGGACTCATTCACTCGTGCCTCCTGAGGGATGTGGGGATTTTTGCCTGAGAACAAGAGTGATCTCAAAATCAGAATAAACGCGTCTCAACAATGTAGAGGTTCTACAGCCTTTCTGCTTCAAAGCTCCTCAAAGCTCCTTTTCCTGTTTCTCTCCCCTCCCAGAAAACAATTATTTCAGCTTCAGACTTAATTAATTTTTTAAAAATTTATTTTCCTTTCCTTTTTTTTTTTTTTTTTTAACTGAGGGATGCGTCTGAGAGAAAGATGCCGGGCAGAGAATTCTGACATGGTGCCGACCCAAATTGACAAAGACGAGGAAAGAGTGGACTGTTCAGTGGCAGACACGTCTCCAGCCAGACACAGGTATTCTCCACTCAACGTTAGGATCAGTCCAGATATTGATCCGTGCTAACTGAAGCTGCCGCCTGCTGTCTCCTCTTTCTGTAAGTCATCTTCCTGCGTGGATGCGTTGTACTGGCTGTGTAACTCTAAATTGAGATTTGATCTGCAACCCTACTCCAACACTTGCTGCCTCACTGATTTATACTCTTATTTTATTGCAAAATCAACAGTGACATCCAGCAATGTGTGTGTTGTCAGAATATAACCGTCTAATGGGCAGAGCAATACCTCGCCAGTGATCAGATTTATGTGGCTCTAATAATGATATAAAGTCATAAAGCAGGAGGCTGTCCGCCTGAGCAGTAACTCACAGCTAATCTGCCACCTGTGGTTGTTTACAAAGGACTTAAATGCGATGAAGAAACATGCGTCATGAGCTGCGTTCTTGATTTAGAGCAACAGATGAAGTGAAAGCCATACGACGAACTCCTGAACTGCCGCGAGCCATAAGCATCCTCAACAATAATCCCCGGTGGCGGTTTTAAGTTGTGGGAAAGAATCCTGTGCCCGTGCTGTCAGCGCGTCAGTCGGACACTTTGTGCGTTCAGGTTGCTGTGGGGGTGTTGCTGGTGCTGTGTGGAAATGTGTAGGCTCCGTCTAAACTACAGGGAGGAGGAGGAGGAGGAGACAGACATTTTGCCTGTCAGAGACTGAAAAAAAAAAATAAAGAGAGAAGCATAAGGCCAACTGTGGCTGTGAGCAGACACACACAGTAGAAGTGCTTCCTAAATCAGAGTGGAGGGGGAGTCGTCCTGCTGTCAGTCATGCACAAAGAGACAAAGATGAACACAAGTGGAGGCACGGCTCAGGCTCACTGTTGATTCCTACTAAAAACTGAGTGCTTTACCCTGCCTGGAAGACACAGATCGCTGCTGCCAAGGTGGGAGGGGGCGGCGAGGACAGACATTAACCTCCGAGGAGGAGGGTGAAGGAACAATAGCCAGAGAGAGGCGTAGAGAGGAGGGGGGATTCCCTTTCTCTCTCCCTCGACCCATCCGGCTGTCGGGCTGGCTGGGACAGCCATGGCGTTCACCTTTGCGGCCTTCTGCTACATGCTCACCCTGGTGCTGTGCGCCGCTCTCATCTTCTTTGTCATATGGCAGGTGAGTCGCCACCGTGCACACCAAAAATAAAACGCGACACACACCGGCTGTACGGGCCTGCAGCAGCCCACACAGGCAGACAAACACAGCTGCCTACACACGGTGGTACTGACAGCACACACACACACACGTGGCTCAGGTCCCCTAGAGACAGTCACACATGTAAATCTGTCAGCTGTGTATCTCACCTGAATAGTCTGATTTGAAAAATCCACTAAATTTACACTTTTTATTTATTATTAATTTCAGCCCAAACTCAGAGCTGTGAGGACACAAGGTTGGACGAGACACACATACGCCTGAACACGCAGGGTGTTAAATCCAAATTCGTGTGTTTTTCCATGTATTTTTTTCACACGGTGACTTGAAGTGACCCGGCGGTGTTCTCGCTGGTATAATTAACTCAAGCTCGTCTGCCCACACGCTCACTGAAAAGGCTGCTGGCTCCTTCCCTCCACATCCTGTAGATTTGATATGTTCCCCTCAAAAGTTAGATGTTCGTCTCACTTACTTAAAATACACGAAAAGAGGCAGCAGATTTTTATTTTGAAAAACAAAAAGAAATTTAAAACGAGTGAACTCTGCCTGCATGTGTTGCCTCAGCAGGGGACATATTAAATTAAAAAAGCAACAAGGAATGAGGGCCTCACTGCATTATATTCCCTTATATTTCCAATTGTCAACTAGTGCCTGAATTTTGTGTTTTCCTCTACATAAATGAATACATTTACACCATAAATTGGAACGTAAGACTTCCACCAGACTGCAGGATATTATGTTGTTGACCCCCTGACCCCCTGCCTGACATGTTTTTATGCCCTCGCCTGCGCATGACAGAGAGCAGACAATAAACGTTTCCTCAACCTAAGTGTCGGGTCCTCAGCAAACTGCAGGTGCTGTAATGAGTACAGGGAGGCAGCACAACGCAACGCTCATAAATCTCACCTCCAGGCTGTTACGTATCTGCCTACCCACAGCACTTTGGGCTGGAATTTGCACAGATATCGCTGGAGACCAGTGTACTCGGTCTGTGCAAACGCCCAAAGCTCTGACCTCTCACCTTTAACATTCCATACATGAAGAGAAGGAACAATGTGGAATACGCGACATATCATTATGACTACAAGACTTGAAATGACTAACGTACCAATTGACTGTGTGGGTGAGACTACGTATGAGTCAGTCAGCATGTCTGCGTGTGAAAGAGAGACGCGGGCGTCTGGCTCGGCACTCTAACCGTGTGATTGAAACCTTTATCAAGCTCAAATTCTGCTCGCCCCTTCCTCCCCAGCCAGAGCACCCCCAATTTTCACGCGGCTCTCCACCAATCACGTCGCCCGCTCGCCACTTTGGTAACCGTTGGGCTCGCCACGTCGCCATGGAAACTGCATCTGTTTACAACGGGAGCCGAGCGTGGAGGAAGACAAGGAGAGCCGCGCAGGGAAATTACCACCTGGACTGCTTCCATTTCAAAGGCTCCCGATTTCATGTTATCAGTCAGACGCTGATGCTCACTTATCTGCACGTAGCATCTGCTTTTTTACCATCGATTTTTCAATGAGCCGGCAAAACGAGGCTTCGTTATTTAAAAAGCCGAACTGATGATAAGCACAGCGGGCGACCTTTAAGCCGCAAATCATTAGTAGATTTATGGAGCTATTAATTAGAAGGCCGGTGAGGGGAAAATTTTCACAGGGAGCAGAAGAGCGCCACAATCTGTTAATTTAATCTATCAAGTAAATAGGAACTTGGGAGAAAACATATCTATAGCTTCTTAGGTGCTTAAACAGCAGGAAACCACATCATGTCACATATGGTACGAACCCAATAGGAACCCCAACGAAGTGTAAAAAGAATGAGCCAGACTCACAATGTGGCTGCAGCTGTACAAGTGTCCATTAAACTGTGTTAAGTTTCCATCCCATTGAGGGGCTGAGCAGAATCCGAATGAATTAAACGACTGTACTGCACAGCAGGCTGAGACTGTAGCTTTCATTGGTATTCTCAAGCTACCTAAATGAAATCCAACCCGCACGTCTGTTCTTTTTCAGATCATTGCTTTCGACGAACTCCGCACAGACTTCAAAAACCCCATCGATCAGAGCAATCCCACCAGAGCGGTAAGAACCCTGCTGCTTTCACCCCTTTTTTCATGAATGACCCAACCCTCTGCACGCACAAAGAGAAACGTTGTCTTTTCAGCTTCAAGAGGAACGTTCAGTGATCAGCACAAGTAAAGAGAACAAATTGAAGGTCACGTGTCACAAAAAGTGGTGACAAAGTTGTTCTTATAAACAGGCCTGGAATTAAATTCATTTAAAGCCGCTTTAGCGACGTTCCGTCTCTCTGTGCTGCCTCCATCACTCCACGCTGTGCAGACTCGCTGTGATTGGCTGGTTATGTCCCAGCTCACCCTGATTGCTTGTGTGATTCACACTTAAACTAAATACAAAAGGTGTGGATGCTCACAGCCAGACATTAGAAAGAAAAACATGTTAACCATTCAATTGAATATCGTTAGTGACATTTCTATCTATCTCAACCAAAATTATAATGAAATGATAGGGCCGACTTTCACTTTAAAGCATGTAGTCATCATCTATTAGTTTTTCTTGTTTTCCTAAATATATCCCTTCCTTGTCAACATCATTGATGGGGGTTTTGCGGATTAAAGTTTTAAGTTTCATTAACATAAAAGGGGGATAACAAGGAGAATATTACTTATGCAATGTTTATTTATATTGTTTTACACTGAATAAACCTTGAGAAGGGGAAAAAAGGCGAGCATTATTCTATATAAACGATTCTGTGACCTTTTACATATTGTATTCATCCACATATAGTCAATCCATTAATTTCTCAACATCAAATATTTGCACTTGTACTTTAAAGATAATTCCTACTAATCCGAGCTTCCACTTGATTGCGACTGTAGTACCCGGGCAGTGTTTGGCCTGAACACTCGTTTGTATGCAGATTGAAGTAATCAACCGTCTACAAAGATGTCGCTGGCTCAATCAATTAAAGAGATGAATGCAAATGAAGCTGCTGTTTATACAGTGAGATACTGCGCCGTCACCACGCTAAGAGTTCACACGCAGCATTTCACCTCAGTGTAAGGAGAAGAATAAACTTGTTCATGTAATTCAACAGAAAACAAGAAAATAAAAAGGAAATTGAGCACTGAAGTGCACATTTTTATCCTTTCACCCCTGGAGCTGAAAGCAGCTGTGTTTGCAAATACTACATTTTTGATGCTGTTCTTTGAGATCATGGGTAAATTATTTCAATATCTTCACAAAAATAACATAATCAACCTGTTGAATTTAGAAAAGAAAAGGTAGTTTCCTCTTGTCCTGACTGTATCAGGAGTGGTGTGCAGGGGTAGTTTTACGATGAAAGAGGCTCTACTTTAATCAAGGCTGAACACCGGCAGAAGTTGCATTGTGCCTTTCTCTTAGAGATAATACTCAGATCACCCTCATCACATCATTTAAGGAAAAGATTGGCCAGCTGCAACTTCCCATGACGTGGGCGCACGTCATAATTATCCCCTGATCCCTGAAAAAACAAGGATAAATTAGACTAGATTGATAATCTCAGGATCATGACAATAAGAAAGTAATTGAAAGCAGAGCTGTTCTCGGTTGCTGGTGTGTTTTCCCTCTTCTCGTCTTCCCGTCCTTTATGAAAAACGCCTTCGTTCGACCAGATAACGGCAGCTGTGAGAGCCTTTTTTCTCACCAGTCGGTGAAATGTTCCAGCGAACCTGTGAACCTGCGTCTCGGCTGCAAAGCGAGAGCGATGAGGAGTGTGGGAGACTAAAAACCATGAAAACAAAACTGTGGGAGTGTGGAGGCCCGCGAGCTACAGCGGGAGGACACAATAACTGCAACATCTGTCAAATACGAATACAATAGCTCTGGGAGAAATGATGCTACGGACATCACAAGCTTCATAGCAGCATTTGTAGCAAAGTGATCAGATTAGATTTACTGGATTGTACCACACGGTGCAGGCTTTTTTTTAAACCATCGTCGGACTCCTGGCGAGAGAAGATGGAGAAATATCATCTTCTGTCTGGATGCGATGCCTGAGTCTCACCCAAATAGAAAAAAAAATTGACAGAAAAACAACAAACTATGTCTGCTCTTGGCAGAGAGCAGCATGTGTTCCCTTAATTGCCTTTTCCTGCTTGGAAAGGACCATAAATATTCAGGACGACAAATTGGGAGAGAACATGTGTTTCCAAATCAGTGCAGCGATTAATCAGAGGTGCGTCTTGAAGGGAGAAAACACTCAACACCGCAGGAAAACGCTCTGATCGATCGCTGGGAAAGGAAAGTGACTGAAATGTAGACGTGTTTCTCCTTGAAAGCTTCTTAAAAGGTAAATCAGCCCAGAAAAGAAAAGAGCAATGTGTCAAGTATTTTTATTGATTAACCTACTCGACAACTGTTCCCCTCATTTGTTTGTCTTTTAACATTTTACCCAGGGGACAAATTCCCCCCTTTTTTTCTAAATCAGACATTGAATTTTGTCACTCAGAAATTATATCTGTGACCTTGTAACCTTGTAAACCGAGGAAGCAAACTAGTGACTGGACATCTACAGGCAGCAGAAAATCTAAATCAGTGCCACACCGTTCAGTCAACAGCATTCTGTGCTCAAACCAAACCGAGATAAACTTTGAATTAAGTTGATTTTAGTTTTTTTTAGGTTCACATTTATATTTAAGCCGAGTCTGGGTATTTGATTTAAAGGGAGGGAGTTACAGGTTCAGCAGCTTTTTTACATCACATTAATATTCAGTTTACATTAGGTGTTTAGTTGCAGTACTGTTTTCTCATTTTGGCTTTAATATAGGAGAGAATATCTTTAGTATAGAATGATTTTGTGTTAATTCTGTATCACACACACACTGCAAAATCTGAAATTTTAATTGAGAATACCTTCTTTTGGTGCAATTTGTTAATATTGAGTAGAATCAACCTATTAAATAATTTAACTTATTTGAAGGTTTTTGCTTGATTTTAGTTGATTGGATTATTTTTCTAAACGTTAATCTTGTTTCCTTTAACATGACCAAATTGATCCAAATCAGGCAGATAAGATCAAATAGCTTCCAGTAAAATACGATAATTCTACCTTCTATTGGGCTAATGTTATCAAAAACAAGATATGTTCACCTGTTAAGGTGTCAGACTTTGCAGTGTGTCTGCTCCTGGGGAATGTCAATCTGTAATTAATTGTCTGGAAAAAAGTCTTTTTGTCAGGAATTATCTCTCATTATCAAAAGAGGTTATCGTGTTCCCCTAAAACCAGGAACAATTATTTGCAAAAACAACACAACAGTCCACATCTGTACAACCCCCTTTGCCCCCTGGGTGTTTCGTATATTGCGACTACTGCCTTTATGTCTTCTGTCCAATTAGAACACATCAGGGAGTCTGAAGACTATAAAAGCCAAGCAGATTTACAGCAGAAATACAATGTGCAATTAAAAACCATATAATGTAGCTCACCAGGGAGCTCCAGCCAGCTGCTGTTTATTTTCAAGCAGGATGCCAGCAGAAAAGGAGAATAAATTGAGACCTAAACCAAAGCGATAAATGCAAATAAACAGTAAGGTTGGCGAGCCAGTGTCTGTATGGACTAATACTATGTATGTAGCACTCCTTCTGATGAATGGCTCAATATGTCATAAAATAAGCACAAGGGTTCATTAAATGCAAAGGAGGTTTACATATGTGGCAAGTCACAAATTATCAATCTGTCCATTAATTACCTGACTAGAGGTTCTTTTGTTTGCTTGCTCTCAGCCTGGCGATAGAAACACATTGAATGATTTGCCTCGCTCGCTAATCAATAGCCACGCGGATAAATCAGCAGCATGAGAGGCCACAGCTGCTGGACAATGGATGCAGGAATAGATGGATTGCTTTCATTTCTAAAAATCTAGAACTGAGCTCTCGCTCATGGCTCATAGGAGACTCAAAAAGAAAAACCGAACGGGAGCACACTGTGGGATAAAAAAAAAAATGGTCAGAAAAATTATTCTTCTATTATTTTAAATATAGAATGCAAAAAGGGGTTGAGACAGAAATAAAATTTGACAGTCAATCATGAAATTATCATTCCTCTTCCAAGTTAATTCTATTTTACTAGGCTAATAGCATGTAGGGGTGTATGACATGCATGAGAGATTCACAAGAGTCGTATCTAAAAGTATTCCTTTCTAGAATTTAATAATTTGAATTGTCCAAATTTCACTGGCTAAAACCCAAATCTGCCTATTGCCTCTGCCTTCATTTTTATTTATTTGAAGGCGCAGCATGGAAAAAAGAATGACATTTCTCTGTGTCCACTTCACAGAGGGAACGGATCCTCAATATTGAAAGAATCTGCAACCTGCTCCGCAGGGTGAGTAATAGTTGTTGTTCCCCTGCTGCTGGGGGACTGAAGCAAAAGGGGCTTCCGACAAGCATGACCATTTGTCTGTCTAACCATGACGCACACGCGGTGATTCATTTCACATGTAACCCATCCCCACGAGCCTCCATCCCTGCTCGGCAGAAGCACAGCGGTGGAGCGCGCTGACACCGTCAAGTAGGTTTCATGCATGTTATCGTTATCTTTTTCACACTCAAAGGCAAGAAACTCAGCATCCCTGAGATGTGACTTGCTGTGCACGGCGTTTTGACCAATGTTCTCTGATATGGAAATAAAGCTATCCTGACAAACTGTGAAATTTAGAAAGCCTTTGAATTTCTAGCACTGATTATTTTGCATTGAAATCATGTTTCAGAATTTTCAGCCTCTGACTTCGGTATTAAGAATTCCAAAAATACACTTTTAAGAGTTCAAGTAATATATATTCAGGTTGCTCAAATTCAACTTCTAAACTTTTGAAAGGGCTATCAAGGGGAATAATTCATTTCTGCCATCATGCAGCCAATCAAGTTACACTTCCAGTTCCACTGGAATTACACAATTTAAATTGTAGGCTTTGAATTTAAAGTCATCTAAATATTATTATTTCAATATTTGAACTGGTAAAACGTATTTATTTTGATTCTGATGCGAATTCTGTGCTAGAAATTAAAAAACGTGAACGTGTCTGTCTTGCCGTGTGATTCTGGTTTCGTAGGATGTAGATATGTCACAACATGCAACCCATGCGTGTTCCAGGGTTTACCGGGGACCTGTTGCAATGGGATTACATAACAGTTGCAGCTGCTGTGTTTTTCTTTTTTTTTTTTCGGGAAGTGCCGAGCTATGGCGTAGCCTGACACCCTGTGTGTGTTTGTGTGTGTGTGTGTGTGTGTGTGTGTGTGTGTGTGTGTGTGTGTGTGTGTGTGTGTGTGTGTGTGTGGTCAGTTGGTGGTACCGGAGTACTCCATCCATGGGCTCTTCTGCCTGATGTTCATGTGTGCAGGCGAGTGGGTCACGCTGGGCCTGAACATCCCGCTGCTCTTCTACCATCTGTGGAGGTACAGTATGCAGCGTGCAGACGTGTCAGACCAGCAGCAGGTGGTCCGCTGGTGTGTGTGTGTGTGTGTCAAACCTCTCTGCTTTTTAGGTTTTTCCACCGGCCGGCCGACGGGTCAGAGGTCATGTACGATCCCGTCAGTGTGATGAACGCCGACATTCTCAACTACTGCCAGAAGGAGTCCTGGTGTAAGCTGGGCTTTTATCTGCTCTCTTTCTTCTATTATCTCTACAGGTGAGGATACATTCATAATACTTTGGTGCATGTGAAAAGATGAATAAAAGCACACTCACGCTTTTTCATGTTTGTTGCTACTGTCTATCTCCTGCTGAAGTATGGTCTACGCCTTGGTGAGCTTCTAACAGACAGGAGATCCGGAGTGGAGAGGGAAAAAAAGGAAATCTATAAAAAGACACAGAGGACATCTTCTCTCTCTCCGTGTATCCTTCTCATCACTTTTCCTGGGTTTTCAACGGTCTGTCTTCGGGAGGAAACAACAGGACCGATCTGAGTGATATTGTGAATGTAAAGGTGTTGCCTCCACTCGATTATATCGCTTCATCCCAGATGCTGCTGTCGGACGGCTGGATCAAATTCTGAAGGACTGATATGAAACGGAAAGTGGGGGCAGCTGGTGTTTGTTTTCCCTTTGGACCCATTACATGATTTAACAATATTTCTGAAGGGCTGGAGTTATCCCATGCTGCTCTCACTGATCCATCCACACTAACTCACTGTGATCCTCTGAAGACTTAGGGACAGGATAATACAAAATAATATGGACTCTATGACTTTAAAAATGTCCTAAAAGCAGGATTGTTTTAGTATTATTCTGTGTATTTAAGATGACAGCTCTAACATCAATTGTGTTCCAGTTACATAGAAACACAGGTTAAATTGTGAAGGAGAAGTTAAAAGCATTGTATGAAATGTAAAATGTCTGGCAAGGAAATAACAGGTTGGTGTGCAAAGATAATTTTAAATAGGATAGAGATGAAACCTGAAACAACGTGTAATTTTCTCTACACCAGCTTTTGCCAAAAGTCAAATTCACACTCTCAGAAGAAAAAAAGGAATTAATCATAAGTTTGACTCCAAGGGTCACTGATTCTCATGTGTGAGCATTCAAAATAAGCATTTCCATAGCTGTAAGGACACATTTTATGCTACATACCAGGCTCACGCTTTCCAATGAGCTTCATGCTTGGGTGTATAATGCCAAAAGTTTATATCTGAGAAACATTGTGCCAAATTAGGAAGTCAATCATGAGAGAAAATAAAAATGATGTAGTTAGAACGTGTCTTCATCTACATGAATGTCAAGCAGTGTCTTTAGTTTTATTTTAGATTTTGGCACAATGTTTTTTTCCTTGAGAAAAAAAAAGTAGATCTGTTGTATTTTTTAGTGTGCAGGAAGCGCCTTATTCCTATTTCCAGTGAAATCTCTACTTATCTGCATCTATACTGTAGTCATCTTAGCACAGTAACATTTCTATGATCAGAGTTAGAATATAGAAATATTATGTACAAAAAGCAATTCAAAACAAGCAAACTAGCAGTGTAGTAGGATGCAGTGTTATTCTGTGTGTGTAATAACGGTGAGAGGGACAATGGTGGCAGATGAGACAATAATGGCTCAAGGACACTGTTTCAGTTATCTCAGAAACGCTGTGTGACGGTTTCATTAGACAGTATCAGGTGGGACAGACACGAGACGGTAACGTCGCTACGATCATCTGTTGGTAGATAAGTTGTGTGATTTTACCATCAGTAGAAAAACAGAAAGTGATCTGGGGCCTGAGAACAAACTGTGATAGTTAGTCATACGCTTGGAGTAAACGTTAGTGATGATGACATATCTGGTATATTTACTAAGGACTGCTGCCTGCTGGAGAAGTGGATAATAATGTCAAATCACTGAAAATACATGCCTCAGTAGGAATTTACAACAATCAACAGTACTGACCACTGACATTCACATTTTTAAATAAGGGAAATCCTTGCTGGAAACCTTAATATGGACAAAACGTCTAATTTATTGTGTTGTGATGAATCAAATATGCATACATTTTGTGTATGTTGGCATAATGTGAAACTTATATTTAAACTGGAAGCACATGGATATTGATTTCAATTAAATACCAATGCCAGGATCAAAGAATAATTCTATTCTTTTGTTATTGTCAGCAGATTCTTCAAAAAGACTGAAACAGCTCAGAAATGTGTAGTTTATTCTATTGTTTGGCAGCAGATTAATAACACATTTATAATAGAATAATTAGTGTTTATGTGTTATGTATGACTGATTCAAAATAAGCTACAGTGCCCTGTTCATCATAAGGAGGTTACATGTGCTGCCATGTGGCTCCCTGCTGTGTTTTTTATAGGTTTTGAAAAATCATAGGGCTAAAATATGTCAGGCCTTTACCACACAGACAATATATATATTAGTAACAATACATAAGTCATTGGTTTTTGTTCTTTTCATAGGATTGTTAGACAATGGGAAAACATGGAATATCTCAAAACATATCCAAATATGTAAAAAAAAAAAAAAATATATATATATATATATATATATATATATATATATATATATATATATATATATATATATATATATGTGTGTGTGTGTGTGTGTAAGAATACATGCTCCACATTTCAGGGAGCTTATTTATTCTAAAATGTGATATAATAACATATACAAATATATATAATATGCGAATATAATATATAATAACATATTTGCAGAACATTTTCAAGTTTAAAAAACATTTTTGTTTAAATCACAGCTGCTATATTAGTCATTCTGCATCAATGCGTCATAACCCTGTTGATCACTGCTGAAATACAATCAATTCCAAAAGGCTTCAAAAGACACAAAGACACACACACACACACACACACACACACACACACACACACACACACACACACACACACACACCTTTTGTGTCAATCATAATCCTTTTAGTGTCACTTAATGTCAGTTGGAGCAACTCTAAGTTGAACTTTTAAACATTTTGCACCAGTTACTCCACCGAAGCAACTTTACCAGTCAGTGTTCTTTTAGTGGGCGTTGATGCCAGGACAGGAGAATAAAAATAAAAGTAGACCCTATGAAGGTAATCACAGGATACCGAGACCTCAGAACTCTGCCAACAATAAGAGTGTGTTAAGTCTGGACAATCATTACTAAAGCACAGGAACACAAGGAAAGGAGGAGAAACAAAGCTCGGGTTGAATGTCATTATGTAGAGGCTCTGAGAAAGCATTTTAGAAAACTGTATTTAAGTATATCTATTTGTATCTGTCTTTTATACATTTATCATCATTGTACGCTATATAATAGATTTGGTGGATTACTTTATATCTATTAGGTTACACTATGATGTACAGTTCATAAACAGCAGTTCACATGTATTCTAATAAAACAGTAATGCCAAAATGATCATCTCCAGGTTCCCTTTTTCCTGACTTTACAGCACTATATTCTTTTTTTTATCATCTCAGCAGTTTTGCAGACCTGATGCTCCTGCCAGAAACAGAGATGCAGCGGGAGAGGCAAATATATTTTTGAGGATCATGAGAGGAATTCATAAGCGGGGATAGTGAGCAGTAGTAGATAGACGAATGGGAGACGTTGAAAGCTGTTGAACAACAGCTGCATTTAAAAGTGGGCTCAGAGATGTTCACACAACCTTTTGGCAGGAACATAACTGAAAATGCATCACTGATGTGAAAAGAGCTTCTCCTGGAGGGGGGGGGGGGTTGCAGCAAGGATGAGCGATTTCATTAAAGTCTCTACCTCCAGAATACTGCTTTATTAAATTATAGAGCATGAATGCCTATTAGATTACATAACAAAACTAAGCTGAAACAGTTCATCTCTAGAGAAAAAAGATTCCTGATAGAAATTTCAACCTGGTTCTATTAAAACAGGACAAAAAAAAAGAAGTCACACATATGCCGAGTGTGCTAAGCTGGCTCAGGGACTCCTTTGCAGGGGTCTGTAAGGTTTGCCGGGTTATCCCTTGTCTAAATAATGATTCAGACAGAAAGCAGAGTAACAGCGATGCTTCGAGCTGGCGTTTTTCCTCTGTTTGAAAAGGACATTATTATTCCCTGCTGTCACCATGGAAACTAAATTGTATTAGAGATTCCTGTTGACTCACTCTGAGGCTCTCACTCAGACTGACAAAAAATGCAATTCAAATGGAATCCACAGATTACATGCCCGGCAGCTGTTTTTTTTTTTGCACATTTTTTAAAATGAATATAAAAGCCGGCACATAACAGTTTCATATATGTAGTCATGACAACCGCAACCCCAGTCTGCTCACCCCAGGATACGGACACACACACACACACACAAATGCTCACATGCAACACATGCATCTGTTTCTTGTTCTGTCTCATCCCACGGTTCACACTGGTTCACACTGGTTCACACTCATCACAGGCTCTTCCTTTTCCAGCACCCTCCACCGCGATAATTGTCTCAACTCCTTTCCCCTTTCTCCTACGTCTGTGCTCTTGGAGAGATGTTACCATGGAAACTGGCTACAACTGATGGGCTTGAAACTACAAGATTGGCATACACAATTGGTGAGTGCATGCACAGGCATAGGTGCATGCACACACAGACGCGCATGCACGCACGCACGCACACACACACATGCACACAAACACACACACACACACATGCACACACACACATGTACAATGAGACACACTATCTGCCAGTACATTGTTATGCAAGGCTCCCCAGGATGTGGCATGTAATGTGGCTGTTCATACATCATACATACATAGGGAAGCCATGAACCCGAGCAAACATTGCTATCATCTGGATGGACAACTTCTAATCTTCCTTTTGGGATTTGTTTTATTCCTATACATCTCTAGTTTATATTTTGATATGACAGTCCAATGATCATCACCTCATGAATTCAGGCACCCCTAATGAAAATTGCATTTTAATTCAATTCAATTTATTTGTATAGCCAAGAATCACAAATCAGATTTGCCCCAAAGGGCTTTACATTTTGTACAAAAGCAACACAACATCCTCAGACCCTCACATCGTACAAGGTAAAACTCCCTAAAAAACCCCTTTAACAGGGAAAAAAACGGAAGAACCCCCAGGAAGAGTAACAGAGGAGGAATCCCTCTTCCAGGACGGACAGGCGTGCAGTAGATGATGTGTGCAGGTGGAGAACATTATAGAGAAATTTGAATATTACAAACAGATAAACAGAAATGTAATGAATGTTGGTAGAAGTGGAGAATGAGGAGCAGGATCCATCACAGCTTCCAGGTTTCACCAGGACAGCATCAGACCCTCCAACATCCGTAGATCCCTCAGTGGCTGCACTGCAGCATGCTCTGTGAATGAGAACATTTTAGGCTCATGATCAGGATATTTTTCTATATTTCTATATTTTTTTTATAATATACAGTTGTAGTACATAAAAAAGCAGTGTTTATAAAACGTGAGTAGAGCCAAAATCCTTATAAGTTTTATATCAATGCGTTGCATTTTATATCATGAATCAAAACTTGAAGAAAACTGTATCAATTACTTTACAGAAAATTAAGAAAAATGAATATTAGGCTGTGTTTGCATTTTTCCAAAGTAACAAGTAACACAAAGGTGCCATATTTTTCTCCAGGTTTGGATTTAGGATATAAAATGCAGTATTCCCAATACATCAAAATAAATGGACTATGGGGGTTGCTCTCTCAACACCAGGAGAAGCTGCAGACCAGAGGCCTTAAGGAGCTTCTCTGTCAGCAGCCGCTTCAACTCCAGCATCTTCAGGACCTGCGTGTGACCAGACAGGTTAACTCTGATTTCAACAAACTTAGACCCGGTTCTTCCAATCAGCAACAATGACCAACGCGGCATGAAGGACTTTTCTGCTCCACCACACCACAGCCTGAAGAAGAACCTTCATCCAGCCAGTGGAGCAGAACCCAAGAGCAGCTCTTCTCCTTCTTCTCCATGGACAGGTTATATAACGTGGGCAGAATTTAACATTTACAAAACACGGTTAAGCTGTTGAACTTTAGATTTAGGCCACAGGTCACTGTGTTTAGCTTTGTTCACTGTGATGAGATTAATTCTGATGTTAATTAGTGTCCCTGCATGATACTGACCTGTCACCTATAAACACACATGCGCGCACACACACACACACATTGTATATAGTAACAATTGTATATATCAACATTTAGTTCAGAATGTTTATTGTGTTTTTACTTTTGTGTTTTTATGAATAAATGCTTTTAAGTGATAAACGCTGCCTCTTTAATGTCGAATCACTGAATCCTTCAACCCTTACTAGCTATCTAATACATCATATTCTACATCACTCAAAAAAGGGTCATACGAAATGTTATTTCGCACAAAAAAGGTCATACAATACTAAAAAAGGTCAAACTATAATATGTGGTTGAAAAAATGTCATACAATAAAATGTCACCCAAAAAAGGTCATATTCTACTATATCGCTCAAAAAGGGTCATACTATAATATTTTGC
The DNA here is from genome assembly GCA_036785175.1 of Eupleurogrammus muticus. Lineage (NCBI taxonomy): Eukaryota > Metazoa > Chordata > Actinopteri > Scombriformes > Trichiuridae > Eupleurogrammus > Eupleurogrammus muticus. The sequence continues at coordinate 16,421,641 of JAYKQN010000007.1, read as the reverse complement.
ATTAGGCCATACAGGTTGCAAAAAAAGGTCATACTATAGTATGTCCCTCAAAAAACATTTTACTATGCATTATTGCCCAAAACGATCATATTATACAATATTGATCAAAAAAGGTATTTTGCATAAAAAAGGCCATTAGAGAGCATGTTGCGTAAAAAAGGTCATACTATACAACGTTGCCCAAAAAAGGTCATATTCTACTATAGTGCTTATAAAAGGCCATACTATAGTATTTTGCATAAAAAAGGCCATACAATATGATGTTGCAAAAAAAGGTCATACTATACAATGTCGTCCAAAAAAGGTCGTATTCTACTATATTGCTTATAAAAGGTCATATTCTACTATATTGCTTATAAAAGGCCATACTATAGTATTTTGCATAAAAAAGGCCATACAATATGATGTTGCAAAAAAAGTTCATACTATAGTATGTGTCTCAAAAAAGGTCATACTATACAACGTCGCCCAAAAAAGGTCATATTCTACTATATTGCTTATAAAAGGTCATATTCTACTATATTGCTTATAAAAGGTCATATTCTACTATATTGCTTATAAAAGGTCATACTATAGTATTTTGCATAAAAAAGGCCATACTATAGTATGTGTCTCAAAAAGGTCATACTATACGATGTCACCCAAAAAAGGTCAAATTCTACTATATTGCTTTTAAAAGGTCATACTTTAGTATTTCGCATAAAAAAGGCCATACAATATGATGTTGCAAAAAAAGTTCATACTATAGTATGTGTCTCAAAAAAGGTCATACTATACAATGTCGCCCAAAAAAGGTCATAATCTACTATATTGCTTATAAAAGGTCATACTGTAGTATTCCGCATAAAAAAGGCCATAAGATGCATGGCATGTTGAAAAAAAAAGGTCATACTATAGTATGTGTCTCAAAAAACATCATACTACACAATGTAGCCTTAAAAAGATCATATTCTATTAAATTGCTTATAAAATTTCACACTATAGTATTTCGCATAAAAAGGCCATACAATAGCATGTACCAAAAAAAGTCATTATATACAATGTCACCGAAACAAGGTCATATTATACTATATTGCTAAATGAAGGTCATACTATAGTATTTCACATAAAAAATGTCATATAATAATAGCATGTCGCTCAAAAAACATCATACTATACAATGTTGCCCAAAAACTGTCATAATCTACTATATTGCTTATAAAAGGGTCATACAAAATACTGAAGTATTTCGCATTAAAAAGGCCATACAATAGCATGTTGCCTAAAAAGGTCAAAACATCATACTATAGAATGCCGTCCACAAAAGATCATATTATACTATATCACTCAAAAAAGGTCATACAATAGCCTATCGGTTAAAAAGGTCATAATATACTAATTCGGTCAAAAAAGGTCATACTCTGGTATTTCGCATAAAAATGGTAATATAACTTATGCAGAATTTAACATGTATAGAACACAGTTAGGATGTTGAACTTAAATCTAGGCCACAGGTGCTTAGCTTTGTTAACTGTGAGGAGATGATTCTGATGCTAATTAGTGTCCCAACCCTGTCCAACACACGCACACACACACGCACACACACACACACATTGTATATAGTAACAAGTGTATATATCAACATTTAGTTCAGAATGTTTATTGTGCTTTTACTTTTGTGTTTATATGAATAAATGCTTTAAGGTAATAAACGCTGCCTCTTTAATGTCATACAGTATCTCTTAATCCTTTAACCCTTAGTAGCTCTTGATTTAGTAATCCTCGTTTTATTTTATCCAATTTGTTATTAATCAGAGTTCCAAAATTAATAGTTTAGTATAACTCATGAGACTGAGTGAATGATTAATGTAAAACACAACATTTTCAGTGTCATCAATGGCACAATTTCAGTTTAAACTACAGAACATACTTTCTTTTAGCCTTTTGGCCCTGACGCATCAAGGAATAGAACACAAAAGACAAAAACTAGAATACTCACTCACAGTCCTCTTCAAGGATCTCCTCGGGGATGTATTATATCCATACCCATAATGTTTCATTGTTAGACATGATTGCAATTTAAAGGATAACTTCATTCAGAAATCTCTCACATATTGTCTCCATTGGTTTGTTAGGTTTGTCTCCATAGAGATGTCAGGTGAAAATAATAATTATAGTATGGGTCTCTGATATTCCTTGATGCACGGAGCTAAATATAGTTCCATATAGTTGAGGTAAAAATTATGGAAAAATAAGTACAATTGACCTTTTGACCTTTGTCAGAAAGATTCATCAATGTAGATTATTAGCAGAAAAGAGACAAGAGTGACTGAGAATAAAAAAGCACAGCAAGAAATCTAAACTGATTTAACTTCAAAAAAGGAAAAAAATAATTGAGAAAAGGTAATTGTTGTCTTAATTTTTCATAATCACATTCAATTTTGTTTGATTGTTCTATGAACAGATTCCACATTTTTCTGACAATTCCCATTTTAAATGCGAGGAAGAATCAAGAGGAATGCAGGCTGTTTTGTCATCTCACAAATTCTGTTGTATTCTTCTTTTTCATCCTGACTGAAAATGAGCAATAAAATGCTTTTTTTTGCCTTAACAGCAGCTTTTTGTGTCCAAAAATGTGTCAAACATGTTCACACTTACGCTTTGGTTTGGACTGCAGCTCGTCTATCCAGACACAGACTTGAGAATGAGTCACTCCGTCAGTCAGCTGCCGTCTCATTTAGGGGAGATATCCCTCACTTTCATCCGCAATTAAAGAAGTTCAAGCTTGAATGAATTGCCTTATTTCTAATGGTAATATTGATGATAATGACAATTCACCCATTAGTTATGGAGGAGGGAATTAAAATGTTGGCCAGGAATGTGGTTTTGCTAAACTGAAATTTAACCACGCTGCCGTGTGAGACATCATGTTCTGTATAGGCTGATAAACATTCCCATTCTTCCAAGGCACTTAAAAAGTTTCATTTATAGGCGTATTATTCAGCTGTAATGTTCTTCTTAGTCTACCCACAATGGATTTTAAAATTAATTATTTACGATAAAATCAGAGATAAAATTTTTTATGAATGAAGCCCCGAGGCTTTTATATCGGAGGTTTCTGCTGTGTTCCTTTTGCTCAGAGTAATGATCATGACGAGGTCTAATTTTACTCCTGATGATAGGCTGCTGTAATATACCATCGTAACACTGGTGAGAACATTGAAAGATCCGTAGAACTTTCTATGAATATGCACAGCAAGAGCTACTTTTCTCTGATTCCTGCAGCATCACCACAGAGAAATGATAAACTGATGCTGAAAAGATGTTGTCACTATCCAGACAGGGTATGCTTAATAAATAAGAGACTTAGGGTTTTTTTTGTCTAAAATTCTAATGATTCCCTCTAAAGATGTAAAGCAGCAGCTCAGAGCTGTGTTTTTTGAACTATTGTCACCTCTCATTAGTGTCAGTCGGCGCCATATGGTAAATATAAATCTGATCACCATGGCAACAGGGCTAAACATGCTTCTAATTAGTACTTAGCGTCTGAACAACAACACGTAACAGCCTGAGTGCTGTGTAGGTGAAGGCAGCCATACAGCAAATGGGCATAAGAGGTGGAAAACTGAGCATCGGCACAGTGCTCGGTCATTTAAATGTGAGAGAAACATTATTCACAACCAACATGAGGGTGGATTTATAAATATATGAAAAGGGATTATGTTCAGGCAAACTGCAATGTCTGTAAATAGGGGCAGGGTGAGCTTCAGAGAGGGTTAGGTTAGGTTGGAGACACGCAGGTCCTTGATTCTGGATTAAAGAATTTGAAGAAAACTTTCTCTCTGTCATTTTCAGTGGTGAATGTTCATTTTTGATCTTAAATTTTACTTTCTTTCCAATGTTCCTTTGCAGTGACATATATAATTTGCCGTGTCAAATGTATCTTCTGATTTTAATTCTCACATGTATTTTTATAGATAAGTTTAGGATAACTTTATGTTTGATTGTAAGATCCATTTTTAGTCATCCTCTTCTTTAGATTTGTAGGATTCCAGGTAAGTAGGCAGGTTTAAGAGTTCCTATTTTTCCCACCTTGTGGTTAATCCTGTCATGGATTTTCCTGTAGGTGGAATTGGAATGTGCCAATACTCTTCTCAACTTTTTCTGGCTTGTGGTGTTCTGTGAATCTCTTCCACAAAATAAGTTTAAGCGCCTTCATAATTAACTAGTCGTAAAGCGTTCAAAGGCAAATGAAAGTTGTTTTTTACTGCAAGGATTGTTGACTATATTCGTTTGAAATTCATTCTATACTTTAAGATAGAGGGGCAATATTATAAATATTTAGGTATTTGAGTTGATGAAACACAACTCTAAACTTTTAGCAATAAATCTTTGATTTGGATATTGTTAGAGTAGTTTGCCTGAGGATGTTATTCATGGGCAGCTGCAAGTTTCATTTCCAAACCTTTCGACGCATCACTCTGCATTAAGATTCATTACTGGTGACACAGTTGTTACGGAACGCACCGTTGGTACTTCACCAAAAAACCTGGCTCACCTGCTCTGTCAGCGGGGAGGGGGGAGCGTTCCTTATTATTTATTTTTAAAGCTACTTCACAAGGCCCCCCATGGACTGACTCACCCTGCAGGTGCCAAAGATTCACACCGAGTTAGTAAGACCCGCTTCCTGTTACTGCGCCCAAAATACATGAAATATACTTAAATATAAACTTTAAGTCAACCTCCTTATTTACCACAATTATTGTTTCATTTATTCGTCTCATTCTCAATTCTTCCACTTTCCCTTTTTGCCATCAGTAATTATTTTGCCTGTTTATTGTAATTGCTATAGTGGGGAAACTCTTCCCTTAATTCTTCCTCAGATTTTATTGCTAATGTTGCTTGTGTCTGTTTTTTACCTTAGCAACATTGTAAACAAGGTCAATGTGTTTTTCAAGGGTTTTAAATAAATAAAATAATCATGGTAAAATGAATACGGACTATTAGGCTCTGTACACTGGCAGCAGGTGATGACAGATAGTAGCTGCCATCTTAACAGTTTTGTGAAGGATTGTGCCACCTTGGTGTTATCTCAAATGCATGCAAAAAAGGTACATTGCCTATGCCTGTATGGTAATGCAAGACAATATTAGAAACCTACAATGCTGACATAATATTGGTGTTCTGTGGGTTGGGGTCCTTACAATGCCCCAAAGGTTTAAATCACTCTAAGAAGTGTATTAACGATACATGATTGAGTGTTGTTCACTTTTTTTGTATTTTATTTCAATGGTATTTCACAGTGTACACTTAGAGGTAGAGTATGCAGAATTTTCCTTAAAAACAACATAAAAACTCATGCAAAGTATGAATCATAACTTCAGAGCCTCTAAGTGTGTGTTGGTGTGTTTCTCTGCAGAGACGGTGCAGGGTGTGTGAGATCATGAAGCCAAAATTGGCACAGACACAGCGACACCTTATGCCGAGATCAAAGTTTGAAAAAATATATTTCTCCGTTTTACTGCTGTGATTTCAAAACAGCAACCAGCAAATGCTGCATACTCTGCCTTTAACAATAAGACATTGTTAAAAAGAAGAAAAGAAGCATGATCAAAATCATGTTGGAAAAAAAGGCACTACATGGGATTGCATTGTATTTGTTAAAGTCTCTGATTTTCAGAACAGTGGTGGTCAAACTAGGGATAAGTGGAAAAAGGCTGTATGTACGCTGCATGAAACACCCGGATTCCCCGCTCTAAAAACTCTAAAAACTGGTTTGATATTCAAGATATTGGAAATTCAGAGACTCCTTTAACTTGTGGTACATATCAGAGAACATATCAGAAAACAATTTGTGATGTCTTTATCATATATATATTTAAATTTGTCACCTTTCCTGTAGTAACAACATATTTGTAAAACAGCAAAATAGTAAGCAGAGTTTAAATTAGATTAAAAAAAAAAGATTAAATCAAAAAATAATGAGCAACAGCAGCAAAGATATGAAAAAAGTTTGACGACCGCTAATCTAGTGCTTTAAAGGTTTCTATCAAAAATACATACATACATACATACATACATACATACATACATACATACATATATAGGCATAGCACCACCATCAGTCCTGATCATACACATGCACATACAGACAGCCTTGGATATTGATATCAATAGAAAAAACATATCCAGAGAAATAAATGTGTTACAATGGCCTGAAAAACTCAATTATGCATGAACTGCTGCTGTTGAATCCTCTTGGTGAAAATCAGAGAAATGACATGCGATTTGTTTTTCAGGGAGAGCATTTTCACATAATAAAGACTGGGAAGAATGAGTCGACTGGTTGATTGGATGTGATTGAAATGACTCAAAAAGCTGGAAAATAGTGGTAAAAAAACTAAGCATTATAAAATATAATAGGATTTATTGCTGTAATGCCTCCCCCCACACACACTAAGTTCTATAGCTAATTTCTGAAGCTGTGGTATCTACAAAAGACAATTAAAGCTCTAAGTGGCATTGATTTGGCCTAAACGGATAAAAATGATTTAACAAAAAGGCTCAGTCAGCTGGGAAGTAGCAAAAAAAACTATATTCATATTTAACTATATTTTAGAAAACCTGGACTTCAGTTTAAATGCCCAGGAAAATTGAAACCATAATTTCATGCTGTAGCACATGTGGTTTTTTTGGGTTTAAATTTGTGACCTAAGGGGCCCTAACATGTTGAAAGTTAGGATTGTTTATTAGAGCGTTAATATGGGGGCTGTGGCTGAACTTTCAGAATTTGAAAAAAAAACACATTTGCCAAATATCAAGGCCTTATACTGTCGTCCCTTGTGACGAACAAGCACTGAGTTATTTCATATAAATGATATAATTTTTATGAGAAGAGAATAACAAGACTTCTAGATACAAATGATTCTTGATATTTCAGACTATGAATTTATCTAAATAAAAGAAACTTTTCTCTATCTTCCACTCTGTGCAACAGGCTTTATTTAGCCTTTCAGGGTGGAATGTTGTAGAAGAGAATGACGCAATTAATTAGCCTGATTCTAAAGAGGATTATCAAGCATCACTTTGTTACTGGGTGGTCGTCTCTCTCGAAACAATCACATTAAATCTGCTGAGTGTCCCGCAGGTTTCCAGCAGCATCATTGTCGTTCGTGTAACTCAAGACAAATTAACAGAGTTCTTATTTCTTTATTGCAACGTTGGTCTGAACCCAGCCGCTTCATCACCTTCTCAGTAGATGTAAGGGAAGATCCTGTAGGGGACGCGTCGACAGTAGGTGTCCCAGGCCAGCCCGTATTTAGCCCTGCACTGCCTCTCATCGCGGTCCTCCCGGTGAACGAGCAGGACGGAGAAATATATGACGTAGAAGTAAGGCAGGAGATGTGAGAACCCTGCAGAAGAGTGAGGAACATACAGACCGTGAGCTGTAATCACTTAACACCATTTTCATTTGCACTACACATAGTTTCTGATGTAACTTACTTATTTCAAACAATATGCAATCAAGTCTACGTCCCCCTTCGTATTCTCTATCTGTATAGGGGCGAGTTTTAAAGTTGTTCTACAAAAGCCCTGAAGTGAACAGCAGTTGAGTCATCTCATTGTTTTCAAGTAAATACCACTGCGTCCTCCTCGTCGCTTTCATCCGTCTGAAACACATTATGTCATGATCTATATAATTATCTATACAATTATCTTCCTCGACGCAGTGCGGAGTTCTACACTTCGTGACAGCAACTACTGTACCTCTCAGTTCCCAAAGCAGTGAATCACAAAGTTTGAATAACAATGAGCGGTACGTGTCGGCGGTAACAAAGGTCTGAGAGTCTCCGTTTTAGACGCTCAGTTATCCAGGTAACAAGAGGCAGCTTGGAGAGGAACAAAGACAGCAGGCTGTCGCTGCTTCTGCATCAGTTGCAGACGTAATTGTCTAATAAGAACAAGGTGGGAATCTGATAGCAATCACAGTGTCTGGTGGTGGCTATCAAACTCTAATGGCAGGAACCAAAAAGTGAAAAAGCATCAAGAGCCGTCAATGAAAACCTCTTGGTAGACATTCATTTTAAAGTTTTTAAGTTTTGTTGTGAAATGTGTGGTTATTACCACCTTATATCTCTCTGAAAATTGTTTTCTGCCCCTTTGTTGTGGAAATATATATATTTTTTTCTGCTGTGCATTACTCTGGAGTGTTTTGTGGATGACTGTACAAATGTGACTAGACCAGTTCCTGCTTCTTTGCAGAAATGTCAGGTTTTTTCAGGGCTCGATGGATGAAATATTAGTAGTTTTGATTTGTAAATGGTTTGTAGTAAAGGAGATTAATTCACCTGCTGCTAAAAAATATTAATATGTTCAGTGCACTGCAAAAATGAAACCCTATCATGGGAAAGATATTATGCATTTAATATAATTATTTCAATATTGAGTAGAATTGAAATGAACTTTGAAAGTTTTTTTTCCAAAATATGAGATAAAAATTCTGAATTAAAATTTAAAATTAAAAATCAAAATATGCAATTAAAATTCAACATCATGATAAAAAGTCAAACTATTTATTTGAAGAAAAAAAGGGTGAATTGACCAAACCTCAAGGAAAAAAAAGTTTTCTGCAGATGGATTTTGTTACATCAAGATAATCCTACTCAGTATTGTATTTTCACCTGTTAAGATTTCATGTATTTTAATGTTGAATAACTGAGACATCATACTATTTTCTTATGTCATCTCTCCTGTTTTCTTAAGTGAAGGTTAATTAATCATGTCTTTAAAATGTATTTTGTGCATGAAAAGGATAAATGTGTAGGTGCTGTTTTTTACACCTTTATTTTGACTGGTCTGGCCCACTTAAGATCAAATTGCATGTGGCCCATAAACTAACTTGAGTTTGACTCCCCTGGCCTAGAAAAAGCCATTTTTTGTCCAGCGTTTCTGGTCTGGAGATCTGTGACTGTGTTACGTCTGTGTTTTTTAGGCCGTCTCACCACATGGCAGCGACCAGGCCAGGGCCATGAGGAGGTCACCCAGGTAATTGGGATGGCGGACGAGGCCCCACCAGCCGGACACCAACAACCGCTTCCCCGTTGCCGTGGCGATGGTCTCCAGTCCTGCGGATGCAGCGAGGTGAGAGCACATCAGTAATTATCATCAAGTCCCTGTCTCCCTCTACTGGGACAAGGAGGATCTGATTCTACAACAGGAAGTTCATTCTCATTGAGATGCCTTATTAGAAATAAGATGCACAGTAAACCAGTGGACGTGTTTGTCTTGTTTGAGTTGGAGAAAACGCTGAACAGATTAAGGATAAAATGAATCACTGACTTGCAACACTCGGGTGTGTTGGGTCTCGTCTGAACTGGTTCTTCTGTGAGTTGGATTTCCTGAAAATGTAATATCCAACACCTGACGGCAAAGAAGAGAGGAAAAAAAACAAAAGATGAACATCACTGTGTTCAACATGCAACAGAAAGGAACAGAACAGAGGTGATTACCGTTCAGTGCGACTATAGCCGTGGCTCTGAGGAGACTGAGAGCCTGTGGGTTCACCACCAGAAAAGCTGCCTGCAGGCTGTAGGTGAAGGGCACCCAGGCCAGGTCCCCAAAGACCAGCATGAAGCCAAAACCGTCATGCACGATGTCCATGGTCGTCAGAACAGCCTCCTGTTAAAATCAGACCAAACATTTGCTGGTCAAAAGTAAACTGTGTTTGTGTAAAAGCTTACAAAAGAGATGTGACAAAACAATAGATTCCATTCTATCTGCCACATCTGAGAGGGCTCACCTCATTCCACAGAGCGTCGGCCACGTACAGCAGCTGGAAGCTGTTGACCAGAATCATGGCGAGGGAGGGGGAGCCTCGCAGCTCCACCTCCTTCATCAGCATGCCGAGGTTTATGACCACCTGAGACAGACAGGTGGAAGGATAGGGATCAACATCAGCTCCTGGTCTGGGGCAACAGTGTTAAAATGGCCCCAAAAAAAGATTTCATATGTAGCACATATGGTTCTATTGGGTTTAATGGGTCTTAACATGTTAAAAGTTAGAAGTGTTTATTATAAAGTTAAAAGAGTTGATTTAGGCTTCCACGAGCTCAACTTGTGCAAATCAATTGCCAAAAGAAAAGAAAGAAAAGAAAAGAATCACAATACTTCTAGATACAAAATCATTATGTTTTGACAAGATCATTTTCTCATAAAAGCTAAAATAGTCTTTCTTGTTATTTAAGGTTTTAAACGAAATAGTCAATCAGCTGGGTAAAAGCAAAAAAAATTGAACAAACAAACAAAAAATAAATATAATCTTGAAGCCTGGGTGTTAGTTTAAAAGCACAGTTGTGATCTGAGCCATGAATGCAGCTGAAGAACTCTCATTTTGTGTTGATTTTAACAGCCCTGTGTGGACAGAAGCTTTTTCCAAACAGCTGTTAACAGGATGCAGAGTGGCGAGGCTCGATTCGCTGTTCGATTCTTTCTCCTCGCGCTCCGCTGCTCGCTCTCTTCCTTCACTTCAGGCATCAAAATACCTACATGGAAATATATAATCTTCTTCCAGTTTTCTGGCTCGTGATCTCGGTTGCTGATGTAGGTCATACAGGTGTCTTCAAATTACATTCAAGTTACTTTTACGGTAATTTATATAACACTTCATTTATATTTTGTAGATGCATATTACAAGAATATGAAATATATTTTTTTGCTAAAACCTTACCTGTCGTAGTTAGGGCATATGGACTATGATGTACTACAGTAAACAAAAATAATAAAAGTCTTTTAATTGATTTTAATTGAATATTTTCGGGTAATTTTTGGGGACATTTTGACATTCATTTTTCAAGACATTTTTTTTAGTGGATCATTTTTCATCGATCAATCCTTACTGAAACCTGTGAAGCAGAGACGAAACCAAACATCGAGCCAATATCCAACAACTAGAAACCTTCACCACAGTTTGAGGTAAATTATCTCGGGCTCATGCGTGCATAGCAACCACCCTGACAACGACTCCGATTGTAGAACGCGACTTTTGTCGAGACAGAACTTTTGGGCCATGACAGATCCTTTACTTTTTTTATTCAGGCTACATTATTTAATCAAAGTATGAGTGGTTGACAAATGAAACTTTTGAGGATGTGATACAGAGAAGTTGCAGAAATTTTAGGGCTTAGATATCAAAGACTTTTTTCAAGTTTTAAGGTATTTTTTCCACATAAATTGAATGCTTCTGAGGCTTTTCAAGACGCTGCAGGAACCTGCATACAGAGGAACCAGAGGACTGTTTCATGAGAGTTTCTTGCAGTAACTTTAAATTCACCATTAAATTCTATACAAAATACATTCAGTACTGTTCACAGATGATAAAGGAAACGCCTATGGTAATAACAGGATGACCTTTCCTTGTTTGCTCTCTGATAAGAAACGCAGCAATAATAAATCCATGGTGGGTTGTAGTTCCTGCAGGTGACTGGATCCGCTAATTGATGGATTTGCCAGATAAATATTGATTGTCTCTGTGGCCTGTGACCAACAGACAATATCTGTTGGTCATTAAATGATATTAAAAGTTATTTTTTCAATTTGAGGAATTCATTTTTTTAAATATATATTCCGTAGGATCAAATGATGTTGAAACTATTCTACTAATCTTATAAAATGATAATCATCATTGCAATGATAATCATCTCCTACTCTAACTGGGCTTTCTGATTAATCCAACAAACCCCAACAATTTTAATGTAATTCATTAAACAATCCAGGTGATTTAGTCGTTAAAATGTTTTAACAAATGTCATGTTATCAGTCGTCACATGATGTCAAAAAATACTCTGAACATTCAACAGGAAAGAAAAATCTCCCACACACTGTCTGTAGCCAACTGCTGGGAGCTGTTTCTGTCCACTCCTACATTCTTGGCTTTAAAACATTCAGATTCAGGTGTCTGTAAATACAGAGTTCTCATTGTCATTGCAAATTTCTTTGTTTTGTCTAGTTTGGTCTGATGTCTGAATCCTTCACTGTGTCAGGTCATCAGGGAGAGAAGTTTCTGATTCTGGCTGTCAAACTCACAGACTGCCTGAAACAACAGCGCCACCTGTTGGCCTCATCCGGTTCTCAAGCAGAAACACATCGCAGTTTTAATCAGCCTACCCCACGTATATCATTTAGAGAAATCTGCTTCTTGTTTAATGAAATAAAACAGAAAGGCTTCAGATTGGACTGCAAATCTTGGCCTAAAATCATCACTTGATGACGCTGCTACATCTGGTAAAATCACCTTAATCCGGAATTGTCCTATAGGACAATAACCGTTTTAGTTAAGCCATTTCATTTTTGTCAATAAATTCAACAAATATGTGACACCAATGTGTCATCACTTTATTGAAAGTTTGCCACATCTCAGGTTTTAAAAAAATCATTAAAACTGGATGTTGAAGATGGGTTACAATCAATAAAAAACAAGCAAAGATAATCTGGAAAGTGGTGAAAAATGGAACCTGACATTTGTTTAATTTAACTTCAGGTAATGTATGTTTTAAATTTTCACTATTGAATGAAAGCCAGAATTTAATCCAGGTTTAAAGTTGCCTAAAGTCACACTACAATGTTTAAAAGTTGTCCTAAGTCACTTTATTTTCAAGTTACATAGGGGACACAAACTGTCCTGTTTATGTCCACAGTCATCCACAGTCAAGGCCTTTTTGATTGAAAAAAAAATGACAGACGGATATTTTAATAGGACAACGATGTTGGAAAATTACATCTTGATTTTATTGTTTTACCTATTTTATATTGGTTTTTCACATTTTTGTTATTTTGGTCTTTTGAGGGTATTAAATTAAACAATATTGTTTCACCATTAATTCCTGTGTGAGATTTGGAAACAGGGTACGGAAACAGAAGAGGTCAAACTCACCCAGCCAATCAGACCCGGTCTGAGCTCACAGAAATATTTAAGGTCAAAGTTTCCGATCCGAGGGTTCAGCTCGCGTCCGATGAAGAAGTCATACAGGGGATTTCCTGAACAGAACATGGAAGTGCATGTGTTAAAAGAAAATCACAGAAGGATCTGACATGAAAATTCTGTCTTTTAGTGGCATTTCCTTCATCGACTATTTATTATAATTCACCAGCAATCAATTAATTATCAATTAGCTGTAAAGGTCTGACGCTAAATCCAGTCTAACACGATCACATTGTTACAGTAGATTTTGTCATATATCATAAGAGGAAATCTGTAATTAACAATATTAATTGGTAAATACTTCATCACTGGCCTGGCGTACTGAGATACTTAAATGGAACAGACTTGTTGCTAACTACTACAGCTGTTTTTCCTGCTGTGAGAAATAAAAAGATCTGCTATGAAAAGTGAGAAGTGCCTATATCGATTTATTCTCTATTGAGATAATGAGTGTTATTTGGGTTGAGTATGCAGGGAGTAGCGCTGCTGCCTCACAGCAAGAAAGACGCCGCTTCAAGTTCTTGAGCCGGGACCTTTCTGTGCTGGGATTGGTCCCTGTGACCCTAGTGAGGAATAAGTGCCTCTTTTTTTTTCTAATTGTTAAAAGAATTGAGTTTATGTTTGATATTGTCACCCTATTTAAATAATGGTCTAAGTCATTTTCAAGTTGAGTTTAGTAAAAACACAAGAAAAAGGTTATAACATGCAGAAAATATATCTATTAATCATTTCAATCAAAAAGGCTTTGACAGTGGATGATTGTGGACATACACAGAAAATTGTGTGTCACTTATGTAACGTTAAAGAATAAAGTGACTCAGGACAATTTTTGAACATTCTAGCAACTTTAAACTTGTGTTAAACTGTCCTTTCATCCCATAGTGCAAACTCAAAACTTACATTACCTGGAGTTAAATCTAATGAATGTCTAGTGCCTTTTCATCCCTTAATGGGTCTTTCTCTGCCTGCTTTTCCAACTTAATATAACACATACATATACATACATATATCATCCTATAGGACGATAGAGTCTGATCCTTAGGATTAAGGTGATTTTACCAGATGTGGCAGCATCAAGAGATGATTAAGGCTAAAACTCAAATTTGCCAAAAAGAACTTAGGCCATTACTTTTTGTGGCACTGGAAATAACATGTTGCTGTGGCTTCGCTGATTTTTCCCATTACTTGATCATCAGCCACCTGAATCAGCCTCTTCTTTGTGCTCCAGAAGCAGTGGAGCACTGCAGAGCCGGCGGAGCAAGGTCATCTCACTTACAAGAAAGTCTCCAGTGTTTGCCTTGACGCTTATAGGCTTAATTAAATAAAGAGAACATGTTCCTCCACCAAACAGAACCTGACATCACTGGAAGCTGTTAAATGTTTTGTTTTTTTTCCTCCAACGCCGACACAACACTCACCTGTGTTGCCCCCCAAAGCGAGAGCATGAGGCGGAGCCCAGAAGGAGCGGATGTAGAGGTAGACGGAGAGGAGGAATGACACTCCTATTGCGCATCCCGCCAGAGGCAACAGCAGCTCAAACAGAGACCCCAAAGGAACGCCCAGGGCCAGCAGCAACATCGACAACACGCTGCTGATGCACAGGCTGTGAAATCCTGCGGGACCGAAACAAACCTGAAATAAAACCTCTGATTGCGTAACAAACCTAAACTACAGCTCAGCGTCAGACCAGGTAAAGTGTAGAGGTAAAACACAAAAAAAATACAGATACAGGCTTTAAACTATCAAAGCAGATTTGCAATGTAATCATTTTAAACTTTAGCTCACAGTATAAGCACATTAGATAAATTCTGAATAATAAGAATAATCATGAAAACTTGTGGCTCTACTGATCAATACCATACAATCAAATAGAACAATACCATTAATAGGATACTTGAGGCGCGATCCATCCCTCAGCACCAAGCCTTCAGACACCTGCAGCAAATCACACATTCTCAATCATCTATCATGTCCTGTGTGTTACATGCATACATGTAGACCTTCACGCTGTGACTGAAATGAACATCACTATATAATAAGGAATTATTCCCACATAACACTTATAAACATAGAGAAAATACAGTATATTAACAATCACTGATCAAACTGATGTTAATAAACTGTGCTTCATAATCAGATTTTATATCATCCATATGAAGTAAAAAAAAATACTGTTAAAGCAATATTGTGTGACCTGTGTCAGAAAAATAAAATATTCCTCCTCTTACAAATAAAAAGTTAAAGCACCTTGGTTTGATTGTTTTTGTTTTTGGCCACTAACATCTCACTTGTTCTGAGCAGTAACTTATTATTACGTTAAACAGGCGCCATCTAACTGACAATTGATGCGATTGTTGACTTTGACAGTTTTTGCAGTTTTACACAAAACTAAATTTGACGATTTCTTTTAAGCATCTGAATCAAGAGAATGCCCTTATGTTATTTTGTTTAGGATTATCACATTGTTCCGCTGGTTTATAACCATCACCCTTTCCTGTAATACAGGATGACATTACAAATATCTTTGCTTACAGATATATATTCATTTTAACACTTTACTTGAATGGGAATTCATAAGAATGTCATAATCATGACATGACGCCTGTCATGAACATTATTGAAGTTGTTAAGTGTCATTCAGTAAATAATGTCACTTTTGATACAAAGTTGACATTGTTTGACATGTCTTTGTTATGACAACTTGACATAAACCCAGACCATTATAAAGACATAGCAGACCTTATCTTGCATTGACATTAAACTGTTATGGTTCATTTTGACATAATTTAATGCAAAAGACATAACAAGTGTCATAATCATTCATTGATGTTTAAGTCATGATTATGATGGTGTTATGAACCCCGGTTCAAGTAAAGTGTCGACATTTATTTCAACACACAGCGGATGATGCTGTGGTTTGTAGCCTCATCAGTGTCGACCGGGGCCGACACGGCTGCTCTTAATGACCCCTGAACCACGGCTAATGAACGTGTCCTACTTTTCCTAACGGCAGCGCATAGAGGCAGGCGTGCAGACCTATCCAGCCCAGCAGGAGCACGGCAGCCGCCGGGTCCCACAGCTGGCTGGCGGCGGGGAGGGGAGGGGGCCACCGGAGCACGCTGGCCTCAGGAGACCGACTCACACCCATCAGGAAGAGCACCGTTAAGGGGAGGAAGACGGGGATGCATATCGCACCTGCGGGAGGAACAGACGCGGCAGTGAGGAGACAGCCACACACATGGCAGGTGTGTGTTTGGACAGTCTGGCCGACCTGTCAGAGCAGCAGCCACACACACACACACACACACACAAACACTGGAGATATATTTAGAAAAAACGATAATAAGTGAAGCAGCATCACAGGGAAAGCTTAAGGAACAGCACATTTGACCAGTGAGATTACCGGTATCTGCAACAGGTTAATATTGCAGGAATAAATCAAGCAACTCAAGTAACTGCAGGAAAGCAAGAAAAAAACAATTAGATCAGATGTTAGCAGGGGTGCAACAAAGCTCAGGGTTGATTTCAGTGTTGCCACATCTGCACTCTAGCAACTGGACAGGCAAATATATGTGAGGTTCAGTGCTCTCTCTCTTACACACACACACACACACACACTCACACACAGACAAAAAAACACTTATGCAGAGGCTGTGATGAGTTTGTTCCCTCATTTCATTTTATGCCTTATCTACAACAACAAATGAGACTCTGGAGCTTGCGAGCGATTCTCAATTAGAGCTGTAAAGAACAATCTTCTGCTGCAGGGTTCATGCTGTGAAGCTTCTGATCGTTACTGCACTGAGATTTTTTTTATTATCTCATTGTGTTTATTGTAGCAGCTGGGGTTTTGTTTACCAAAGAGCCTGTGAACAAGACAAATACTGGTCTATGCCAGCGATTTCAGAACAGCCAACAAATAGCTAACTGTGTTTATACATCACAAACCGTGAACTGCTGTTACGGTTTGTGATGTTTAAAATGCTTTAATGTTTAAAATGCTGTATATTAGCTGCAAACATCTCTGCTTTTATTGAATCATGCAGCTATTCAACATGTTTCCCTTAAAGGTCATCATGCAGCTTTAAATTAAATAATACAATAAAATGAATAAACTCTCTCTTTCTCAATGGTAAAAAGTATGAACAAATGTTGCAAGACAAAAGCACCTGAGTAGCAGCCAGAAAAGGTTTTGATAATGTTGTGCACAGCTGCATTAAAGGTATTGTGTAGTTTTTAGCGACCTCTAGTGGTGACGTAGCAGACTGCAGAACACTAGAGCCCGTGTTTGGTTTCATATGAAGGTAATAGAAATATTTAATTAATGTACTAATTAAACATATTTATTAATATTATATTCCATTCCTGCCAAGTCTGTTCTGCCAGATGCTGCTAAATCCTACGCACTGGACCTTTAATTATTTTACGTGTATAATGGGATCTGTGGTTTTGGAAAATAACAAAAAAAATCTTCAATAAAAGAACAGTGGAAGCGTGACGATGCGTCAGAAGCAGCTAATCATAGCATTGGCTCCTGTGTAATTTATTTGTCTACATGCATCTATTAGTAATATGCTCTGTGATGACTCACCGAGGGTTCCTCCAAATTCCCTCTCTGTGTCATGTGAGGTTCTGTGTTTGAGGGCTTGACTGTTTGGTGACATGATTGGTCTCCTGTAAAAACATTAATATATATATTTCAAAACAATTAGGACAACAAATGAACAGTAATAATCAGATTGTAATGCTTATTAGTAATGTACGAGGGATAAAGTGTCAGAGAGGAAGCCTTCTGCCTGATGCTGACTGTGAGGACCTGCTAGACATCAATCCTTTTAGATCCAAACTGTGATTTTAGGCAACGTAATATTGAGATCACAAATCTGAGATTTAATATATATGTTTTTCTAACCCAGGTTCTCTTCTACTCAAATATTTTTTTGCATGCTGCCTCCCTGACCTTGCACTGCTTTAGGTTAAAAGATTTTTTTGCTCCGCTGCAGGTGCTCAAACACGTGATCTAGTCTATGTACAGCATGTTTCTTGTTAATAAATATGACATTATAATTCTTGACTGTAGTTTTTTTTGTAATTTTTGAATTAAGTTTTTCATTCTTAAGACAATCATTGTTTTAGTGGTATGATGTAAGGTTCTGCGATGCCTGTAAATGTTGTCAAGCACTAAAACTTGATTTGAAGAAATATCATGAATGCAATTGAAATCACAATATCCGCCAGAAAAATCACAACTCAAATTTCGCTTAAAATTGCTCATCTTGGAGATGCTACCTAAACATTCATGTCCAGTATAATCTGCAATAAAATTTAAGATTTAAACACTATACTATACACTATTATATTATACTGACAGTTACCAGGTAGTATGTTGTAATCACAAAACTTGTATTCAGTTTACATGATGTGGTGCTTCTCCATTGACTTTACCTGTATTGATTCACACAGGTATTTTCAATTATAGAAAGTTAAACTGGGATTTGCATGAGGTCAAGAAACTCAATGTGGTAATGAACTGAACAATAAAATTTTACTTTAGCACAACAAATATAAGAGGATTGTAATTAGGGCCAGTGTGTACACTGTTAACACAACCTGTATCAACAATAATGATGCACTCATCATCATACACTACAATTCAATTAAAATGTTATTTCGAGCAGCAAATCATCTTAAACAACACAGCACTATAACCTGCATACACAAAAACAAATGAGAAAAATAATACAGTAGTTGACACCAGGTTCAAACTTAATAATAATAAAATGTCATCATTCAAAAGGGAGTAGGGAGTTTTCAGCAAAAGTTAACTTAATAACAAAAGCTTTCTCATATTTCTTATCTTTCATTCTGAAACATTTTCTACTTTAAATACTTTATGTGATCTACACGTTTTCTTCAGCACCATTTTTGATAAGATATATAAAAAAAAAATACTTTTAACAGACTATATTAAAGTATGGCATTTCTCTTTGACTAAGGTAAATGATCTGAGCTTATCATACCTTTTACTTTTAAGTATATTCAGCTGTACCACTTCTATATTTTTCCTAATTATGAATGCATGGCTTTTACTTGTATTTACGTATTTTTAATTTCTGATAATGATATTCTTTTACTTAAGTAAAGTATCCGTAGTAGTTCTTTCCCTGCTGCCATAAATTACCAAGTGCAGATCAAGCTGCGGACGTGAAAATCGCCTACGAAGGAAACACTAAATATGAAACCAGTCGTTGAGGTCTTACCGAGCTGCAGCATGGACGTAAAGACGGGCTGTGGGTTCGCCGCGCATCCATCCGCCAGCCTGCGGAGAGACACGCCCCCTTGAACTATATCCCCCAGCACGTCAGCCAATCAGATCTCCCCGCGGTCATCAGAAGAGGGTGGAGAGAAGAGGCTTCAGCCAATCAGAGGTGCTCGTCAGGTGGCGACAGTCAGCTGTGCAGACAAATGGGGGCGGGCTGCCAGATGTGGTGACATACACCTGAAATTCTGTGTTAACTGTAGAGCAGCGAAGTTGTGTGTGTTTGTTTCAGCAAAAAAAAAAAAAAAACAAACGCAAACATTCAGGTAAATGAGGTCTAGCTCAATGATAAAAAAATACATATCAACATGAATTGAAGATTTACAATGACATGAACATATAACAGAAATACACATATATAAATATAACTAAGAATTCAGTTCTAAGATAACATTTCAGATAAAGACCTATACCTGTGAAAAATGTTTAATATTCATTAAAAATTCTTTTCAATAAGAGCTTATTTTTTGTAAAGGATGGGCGACACACTTTGATTTTTCCCACTTTTATTGAAGACATACACGTTCAAACCGTTCCTACCATATGGAGCAGTATAACAGAACGCATTAAGATCAAAGGCAAGATAGAATGTAATCAGATGTAGTGTTAGGAATAGTTTACGTAATCAGATGACATAGCAGATTAATCAGCAAATGGATTCATTATCACATGAGATTTCCAGGACACCATTTCCCCTTATCAGTTTTCTTCATTAAGTCATATTCTATAATATTTTGTACCTTCATCTTACCTTTGAAACCTTCAAATCCATTCTTAATGGTCTGTGAGACTAGTCACGGGTTTTGAGGATAAATATTTTATAGCTTGTAAATGAAAACTATAATATTAAACCCAATTGTAGTTAATATGTAGTTAGTAGGGAAAGTACCTGGAATACAATGTAGATGTAACAATGCCTAATTCATTGTCAGTCGATGTCTGACATTTCTGTTGACAACGGTTAAGCGTTTATTTTGTTGTTAGTGTCAGAAGAGTAATTTATATTTTTACAATAGCAATGCTGTAAACACTCTGCACTGTAAATATTATGGTTTAGCTGATTAGTGACAGGATAATAATTTTAACAATAATATTTTAGACCAGATAGATTCTTAGGCAGGATCATTTCCTTAATTTGAATCAATAATAATTTAAAAATAATTAATTGCAACTGAGTCACAGAACAAGTCCAGTGTTTAATACATCTTTAGCTGTGCTTCTGCACTCTTGACCCTTTAACCTCGTTCACAGATGACTTCGATCACACTCTGCTCCATCGGGGCAGGATCCAGGCAGCGGTGGGCGGAGCTCCCCACGATCTCGTCCAGCAGGAAGTGTACAAGGTTCTCGTCGGAGACAAACCGCCACAGGTACATCTGCAGGTAGTGGCAGTCCACCTGGATCTGTTGCAGCCCGTAACGGCCGAAGGTGCGCAGTCGGACACACTCCAGGAACGTCTTTAAGCTGATTTTGATGATTCCGGTCATGACGGAGACCTAGGAAAGTGGAGCAGTGCATGTGTGTGTGAGGGATGTTTTTTAATGAAGACGCACAGTTAACAGTATGATGAACATCTACACTCACCTTGTTGAACTCCACTGAGCTGAAGATGTCAATCCTCTCAGAAAACAGCTTGTGTATATTGCTCAGTAGATTAGTATCCATGGGAGCACTGTAGCAGATAAAAAAAAAAGAGAGATACTCAAGTACATCCACCACTATAACAATGACCTTATCATTTTGATCAGAGACACCTCAGCAACAATTTTGATGCAATGAAAGTGGAGAACAGAATACATATAAGCACTGAATGGACTGTCGGTCATTGCTTTGCTTAACTTATCAAAATATCTAATCGGATATATACAAAAATATTCGATTATGTTGACATCAACTATAAAATTAACATTATTAATATTATATGTATTTAACTAGATTTGTAACAACTGTTCAGAGGATTTTATTTACCAGTATTTATTTTTTTAACCCTCAAGCTGCAGCAGCTGTGCACTGAATTGTGCTCAGATTGCAGTTAGGTCTTTACTATTCAATTTTTTTTATTCAAAGCTGAAAAGAGAAGAGAGAGGAACAGCAGAACTCTTATGACTGCTCAACTCAGTTGCTAGATGGTTGGAAAGCAGAATTCTTTTTTTATTTTTAGAGCGACGGTCGAGAAAGCAAAACAGTGTGGTGACAGGTGTTGGTCTGCATTCCCTCATTTTTGTCGCTTATGCGTAACCGAGTACCAGTTATGTGCACCCGTGTTTACATCATATTCTACACTGCTATAACAATAGTACCAAAGTAATGAAGCTACAGTACCTTGGTGTGTAGCTGGCAGCGTAGCGGGCCTGTTGCCTAGAGCTGCTGTACACAGAGAAAGTCCTTTTACTGGAGTCACTGCTGTGTGCCTTCCTCACGCCTTCTTCATACAAAAGGCCGACCTACAGCAGAGCAGCAAAGGATCATCAGATAGCCTGCAGGGGAGCATCATGACTGGACATGAAGGTATAATGCTGACAAAACGATACAGGGGCTTTTTAAAGAGTCACCTGCACGTCAATCGAGGTGGTGTCCTCCACTACTCTCTTCATCACAGCGCGGACGTTCCGTGGCTCAATGGTGTTGACCCAGTCTCGGGTTTCTACGCTTTTCCTCAGCATTTGGGAAATAATCAGTCCCTGAACCTGAGCAAGCACACAATAAAATAAATGGATCAGTGAGAAAAGGATACTGAGAAAAGAATAATGAGAAAGTGTTACTCATCAGGAGGAGTAATAGAAATCTACCTTCACGTAATGGTTCAGTAGTTTCTGTGCTGCCTCCCTGGCTTCTGTACATAAAGTTGTGACGGGTGTTACAGGGCTATGGTGCTACAAAAAAGAAGGGACCAGTGAAAAAAGGGCTACATATATTCTAGGAATAATAAATATGGTGGTAAATAAGTTAGAAATGTATAGAAGAAAAGGTGACCAGAGGCAGACATGAGTGGTGCAGTAAAACACAATAGTGCTTTATTTAATATAAAGGGCAACAAGCAATTTACCTGCACAAGGAACTGTTCGTCTGTGAGAGTGAGTATGTAGGAGATAGTAGAGGTTTCATAGTCCAAGCAGAGGCGAGACAGCAGCAACAGCAGGGCTGGAGGAGTGGAACCTCCCTTGTCTCCCGTGCTCTCGCAAAACTGGCGAGAAGACTGGCACACAAACTTTATAAAGCTTACCACCAGGCTCTCACGTACACCCTGGCTGCAGAATTCACCCTGCAAGGAGAAGACAGAGAAGTCATGCTCACTGTGTAGACACAAAATGCAAGGTTGCAATTACCATTAGATATCTCAAGAAAAAGGAACTAATGCAGTGTCTGTAGGAAGTATGTATTTTCATGTTTGGCTAAACATTGATGGGTGTGTTGGGCTGATATTTAGTGTTAACAGACAAATTGTACATTGAGTAAGACATGGACATGCACTGAGATAAGGAGAGACATGAAAATATAGTTATTGTAAGAAAAGAAAACTAAAACTAAACTAAAACTATAATTTATGTTGAAAGTGTTAGTTTTGAAATTGTGTTGATAGGCCAAGTAAAACCAGACTTATGATAAGTCTCTGATGATACTATATAGTTATATATTAAATAGTCCTGTATACTGTAACAACCTGGGCTAATACTGTTATAATACATACACAATACTTTCATTACGTTGGCTGCACAATCAGTGCAGGAAGAAACGGAGTAAAAAGCTTTGATGATACAGAGCTTCACTTTATAACTAAAGTGCTGCTAAAGGATAGTGCTGTGATAAGCAAGTCTATGGGATCTTAACTTTTTTTTCATTTTTGTGGCATAGACACTTATTATACCATAGCCAGCAGCAAAAAGAATGATAATGATAATGACCCTAACCTTAACCCTTAATTCTAACTATATATGAAAGTTGAGGTTAAGCTGACAGAAAATAGATGAGCTATAGACACACAGATGGTTTATAGATAGATAGTTACTTTCAATGTAAAAACAGCATGGGAGAATGGGGCCTGTTTCTTTTTCGTTCAAGGAGCAGAGCAGAAAGGTACATTTACATACAATGGACAAATATACAGTACAACTTCCCACCTTGAAATACGGCTTGTTGGAGAATGTAATGTCCTTCGCTGTGAAGAGATGCACCGCTGCCAACACCGACTTAATCTGATTGAGGATAGAGGCAGACAGGGAGGAGAGCAGCTCTGGGAGGCTGGTTGGAGCGTCTCTGTTGGAGGTGGCCCCCCCAACGTGAGGTCCGCCTCCCGCCACAGGCGTGGCAGCCAGAGAGAGCCGGGGCGCGGCCAGCGCCTGCCTTACGTCCGTCAGGCTGTCCATGTAGAAGCTCTGCAGCGCGGCCAGGTACTGCTTGACTCGCTCCGTGGCCGCCCGCACCACGATCCCTGTCCCCTGCGTCGGCACGGCGGAGCCCGGCAGCAGTTTGGTCACCGCCTGGAGCCGGCGGTGGAAGCGGTCCAGGGCACGGACCAGGAGGGAGTTATCGCCGACCCCTTTCTCCTCCTGTATCCTCTGCTCCACGAGCGAGAAATAGCGAGCGGCTAGATCATCCACGAAGGCGTGCAGCTTGCCATTAGCCATCTGCGGTATCTTTTTAGAAGCCAGGTCGCCGGTCTGAGCGTGGTTGATAAAGAGTTCTTGGTAGGACGCGATCACTAAACACAAGCTGCTGACAAATTCATTGCAGCCTCTGTCGATGAATTCCAGGATGTCAGTGTTGGAGGAGGGAGAGGGCAGAGCACTCGATTTGGGGGAGTTAGCGGCCGAGGATCCAGCGACCGAGACAGACGGAGGCCTGTGTGCTGGAGCATCTTTCACAGCCGGGGCAGACGGGTTCAGCCTTATCTCCGCTTCCAGGCCCTGGAGGTCAGACTCCAGTCGAGATCGGGCATGGCTAAGGAATTTATCGCAGAGCTCCTCCGCTGGCTCATCCAACTGCAGCAGCAGCTCCACGCACTCCGATAAATCTTTAGCGCTTGACCCGCCGTCCCTGAGAGAACCACAAAAACAGGAAGAAACGGTTGAATTTCAGGCTCCTTCAATTCCGTTGCTGTAAAATTCACAAACCTGATGCAAATTTCCCCATAATCTTTCTAGCTTAGTGAAAGGAATATGTACATGACATTATACAATTAAATGATTTTTAGATCTAAAACTCTGTCATAATATCAACTGTATGTTTTTATGCCACCATAGTAAAATGTATTAAAATAAAGGCCCAAAGTAACAAAATATAATTATTTGATTAATTCTTTGTTGTCACGTTGCTTTCTAGCAGTAAATGTGATTCTTGGGTCGCCCCCAGTGGCGTCTTTAGTGTGAATCCAGGTGGAGGAGGTCCTACCTAAATTTCTGCCGCAGCTCCTGCGCCAGCTTGTCCATGATGGCGTGACAGTCATCCTGGATTCCCTTGAAGGAGGGCAGGTGGCTGTACTGCTGCAGCACGCAGCGCGCTCGGCGATGGGAGCTCACAGCCTGTGAATAGGCCTGCAGCTCCAGACACTTATTCAATCTCGCAGGCAGCTCAAAGAGAAACTGCAGCTTCCTTAACAGAGTGTGAACCCCTGGAATGAAAACGCGACAACGTGAGTATCATGGTGGGACTTCTAGCTCAACAAAGTGAACTGCCAGGTTTAAGTCTCACCTGAGAGTTTTGTAATCTGCGTGTGTTGGTCCTGCAGAGTTCCACTGATGCTGGCACTGAACTCAGTGATTGCCGCCATGTTAGCGGACAGGCAGTCCATTTCATCCTCCATCTTTTTGAAGTCGTTCTTCATTTTTCTTATGGTGTCTGGCAAAAGATGAAAAGATGGCATAAGCATCTCGGCACAGTCGATTCAACGTGATCTGAGATTTCAAAAGTTATTTAAGTTAGCCGTTTTCTCACCTGTAGCAGATATGAACTTGTTGTAGTTTTCGTACACCAGCGTCTGCATGTCACTGTCCAGAGAACGGATCTGCTTGACCATGCAGGTCTCCTGGTCCATCAACTCAGCCAGAGAGCACTCTCTTCTTAGCTGCATTTGGACACAAAATACACAGAGGTTAGGAGAGAGGATGTAAAATATAGAGCAAAAAACATAGATATACTTTCTGTGATTATAAAGTCAGACTATCTTTCAGGTGTGTATAACCTAAGCAATGATTTTATGTGATTATTTAACAGCAGTTCCAATTATAGCAAATACCAAAAAATACAAACAATAGGAAAAACAAGTGATCCCAGCATTACAGATGTGACATTCACACAGAAAACTGGAAACTAAACTAATCCAAAGCATGGATGAAATTCAGAAATGTACACATACTTACATCACATTCATTGGGACAAACACAAGACTATCTTCAGTAATCTCAAAGTCAAAGTCAGTTTTATTGTCAATTTCTTCACATGTACTTGACAGACAAAGGAATTGAAATTATGTTTCTCACTATCCTACTATCCTATGCATCTACATGTACAACATTAAAGTGCAACAGCAACATTAAAGTGCAGCTTTCAGGTTTTGAGAACATCTTTTCATATTGGATGTGAAGATAATAGACACGGTTTTCAGGCTGAATAAAGACATAAGAAAAAGTCTTTATAAAAGTCGTTGGTCAAAGTAGTAAGTATCTGCCTGTGACTAATGTGTCATACCATTTTAAAGTGTAGTGTGTGCTATACCCAAAAAAACAGATTTAGGAAGAATTGCATTCCTTTTTTGGAAAAGAAATAAAAGTGTTTAAAATATATTATAAGAATAATAGTGACATTATGAATTTAACATATTCTGTTATGGATGTGATGTTTCTGCAAAACAGGCCAAAAAAGTCAACATGAAAGCATTTTTGTGTGAGCCCTTTGGAAAAAAAATGACAACAGAAAGCTTTATATTGAGCAAAAATACCCTGTAGAGACATTGATGGTACGAAACACCCATGAAACTGTCCTTTAGCCAGTCCAGTGTTATCAGCAGTAAATGTGTGTGTAGGCACACACCAACATCCCCCAGCAAGTTACTGTAGGTTTACAGGAGAGTCACTGAATTGTTTGACATTTATTTAACTTTAATCTGAGCTGAGCTACGTCTGCTTCAGCCGTGAATCGCTCTGTAGTGAACTCGATTTCTCCAGGTGGTGGTTTGGATTCCTCGGTGTGTCAACTAGTCAAAAAAACAGCACAACTCACTGACATTTAACCCTACCCATCATCAGCACCAGCGGGGGGGGACCTCACCTTGTTCAGGTACAGGTCCGGGTCGAAGTGCGGCCCGTTGATGTCGCAGGGATCCAGAGACTCCGGGTGGTCCGGGGCCTTTCCTTCCTCGTTCAGCCCGTAGTACAGCTTCAACATGCCGTGGACCCTGCGCCTCCTCCCGGGGCCGCCGTCCTCCGACACACCCACCGAGCCGTCCGCCTCCGCGTCCATACCGAGCAGCCACCAGCTGGGGAGCGGAGACAGAAAATGACGCCAGACGACGAGAGGACGAGCGACCCGACTCACAAGCACCGACTAGAAAACCTGGACGGTGACCTCCTGTTGCAACGTAACGGCGCAGTGTCCACGGAGTGTGTCTGTCTGCTCTAAATTACCAGGCTGTTCATGGTAGTTCATTGGAAAATTTCGTGTTTCTCCCCAAATATAAGAAGCTACATCAAAGACGTTTAATTTCCGGGTTTGTAGCCTATCCGGTGTGACGTATTCTTCTTCGACTTCTTTTTCTTCTTCTTCTCGTTTCATGGCGACTAAAAGGGGAAGGTGAACGACGCCACCTACTGTTCGAAATAGGCAGAAACAAGGTCTGGAGCAGTGACATGTTTGAGAAGATGAGATATCAAAATCAATTTTAAAAAACATTCATCGGGTCTCTCAAAATGTACATTTTGTGTTCATGTTGGTTTCTTGTCTTCATTCAAAATCACAATTCTGTGGGATTTTTTTGGTGTAACCAAAAAAAAAGATAATTTAATTTTAATCAACTTAGAATGAAGCAAATACCACGTTCATTTAAAAACCTTTTTAAGAGAGTTAAACTAAGTAACAAGTTTTTAGGTTTACACCACATGACAGTTTTAGCATTGTCCCATTCACATTAAATTATGGAGTGAGGAAACTAAATATCTTTAAATATATATGTATATTTATTTTATTTACGGTAACTGTCTCTCCATAGCTTGCAAGCTTCTAAGTGTATTTCTGCAGGCTGACAGTTGGAACGTCCAGAAGTGCATTGTTGCGCATGTCAAAGCATATAATTATTCTATATTTCTTGCATAGGCAACAAAATTTAAATAACTTAATTTAGTTATTTTAACTTTAACTTTTAATTTAAAAAAATACAGAAAAAACTGTGTTCCAAATTGTGGCAGTGATTTATAAATCAAGATTTAACTCAAATGCTAAAGAAGAACCAAGAAAATTATAAACATGAAGACAAGACGACAGAAAGAAAGCTAAAGGTTTGGCTTCCGAAAAAAAAGAAAAAAAAAAGATTTTATTGGTCGAAGATTCAGAATCGGGGCAAAATCCAACATATTGCATCAAGGAAAATACTCTAACAGTGGAATAACATCTTGCAATTTAGTTCAGGTCTTATTAAATTATAAGCAATTGTTTAGATAAGAATAAAAAGCCAATAAAGTTCAGTACACAGCAGCCACTGAGCTTTTAGGTGCCGACAAATGCATTTCACAGGAAGAATTACAAAGAAGGTGTGTAAATATGCATTTATAATGTTACTCTTATATCCCTGCACACAAAATAAAATATAAAAATATTTAACATAGAATAGTCAAATCTAGTACAATTGACACAGTTATTTAAATAAAGGGTTGCAGGAAAGAGACATTTTTTAATAAGTAGATCAGGTCTCCCTTCATTTATTCATGGGCTGAGAAAATTACAAATAAAGAAAATTCTTTTTATCTAATAAGATTATGACGACTCAGTTTTTGTGAAACAAAAAAAACTATTACATATTCATGAATAGGGCATATAACAATTTGGAACAGAATCTGCTTTAAAGTCAGTGACGTTCCCTCCATCTACAGAACAAGCTAACTGTAAATCACTACAGATCGGGTCAAACTCTATATGGAGTTATAAAAACCATGTATTGCAGATTAAAAATGTTTTATGCCTCAATAGAATTACACACTAGTTAACATTATTAAAATAGTATGGCTTCAGTACACTTGCTGTAAGAAGTGCAGTAGTAAACACACTTAAAAAAAAAAAAAAAAAAAAAGTAAAAAAAAAAAAAAAATTCTCTAAGAAACAGACCCACATTTTATCTGTTTATTTACAAAACAAAGCATATCAGACATATTTTCATGAAGGCAGACTGCACTGAGATATCACTGTTCAACAGCAGCCAGGTGGCATTACCCCCTATATATTTAGAAAGGTGAAGTGCACCATCTAGTTGAAAAGGTGGGAAATGCATTACAAAACATTTTTTCCTTTTTTTTTTTTTTTTTAAACTGTAGCAATATGAAAAAAAGGTGTCTATTCCTATTTCACAAGCACCAAAACAAACATCCATTCAGATACCAACTTAGTACAAACAAAAAGGCACTTTATGCTTCTGCAAAGTGACTGCTTGAGAAGGAAACGCTTGAAATGACCTATTACTTCATTCTCGTGTACAAACACACAAATATATGAAAATGGAAATAAAAATATTTTTTCATATAAGCTAACAAACAATACAAAAAAATCTGCAGATGTAGAGTATTTATAAACAGTGTATTAGTATTAATAGTGCAGTATCACATGATGTGTCGGAATGCCTATTCTACAATGTGACATGCATAGTGTAAGTTAGCAACAATATATTGCACTGCTGCTGTTAGGTTACATACAGTCGCTGACATACATACAAGTCAAAGCGTAGAAAAGTAAAAAACATTCTGCAGGATGCATGCTCACAAGAATCTGGAAGAGTACTTGATGCCTCCACATCTTAATGACACATATTCAGGTGAAAGGCAGTGTTGTTCGGATGTGTACCTTCATGGATGGTCATTAGTGAGGTGAGCTTGTTTGTTAAATGTACCGGAAAGACAGAAACCGCCTGCCGTGTACTTCAGAGAGACCTAAAGAGCTCTCTCTCCTGTCTGATGGAGGCCGAAATCTGTCATTAAGGTAGCATACTGTGTTGCAGCATGTATATAGATAGGCTTGCTTTGGTGTGCAGACTGATATATTTCTGCAGCTTGTCAAACGTTGGTCAGTTGGTCTGCACCGCAGGCACAGAAAACATTTCTATACAAACACTGTGTTCCCTGTTTACTACTTTAAAATAACGTGATTGTATTTGCAAAGAAAATCCTCATTTTAAAATGCGTTATAAACTTTAGACATGCAGACTGTGTTTCAATTTGTCAAAGTTGTTGACTGAAAACAGGAACAGGAAGGTTTCTTTATTTTTAGCCTTTCACATGCCACATGTTGCACAAGTACTTTATTAGTTTTTGTCAGTCAGGCCTGACCAAGCGTAGTTAGTTCAGTCAAGACCTGTGCATGGATATCAGTGATACTGATGGTGCTGATCTTAAGATTACTCATGAATAACAGCACAGTACTGTTATTTTAGTTTTTTCATTAGACAAGATTCAACGCATTTGGCTTCAGCGACAGGATGCTGTACAAAGTCTGCATTATATCCTTATTTTACATGTTTAGACTATCTGCTGTTCCACTTATACAAATGAAGCCATTGCAAAATATGTTGCCATATCCAAATGCAAAAAAATACTTACAAGAAACTTCCACAGTGTCCTCCCATATGGACTTCCTGATCACTCACAACAAACCACTAAAGAATTCTACCAGTACTTTTTTTAAAGTGTCTTCAGTGGCCGTGTCGACTTCATGAGAACAAGGCACTGGCAGTTTGAAAAAAGCAGAATAGATGAAACATACCCTTAGATCAGCCCCTAAAAAGTGTTTGTCATGCTGACTGTCTGCTGTTAGGAGGAGGTGTTATAGTTAGTATAGTTGTTATAGGAGTTGTATTGCGTTGTTCTTGAAGTTCCTCCCCCAGTTAGAATTATTTAATGTTGGGGTAATAACCACAACATTAAAAAGAGGTAATGCACTTGTTACACTGATGAGGGTCAACATTTTTGAACGATAATGGAATTGTTCTTGAGCTCTGCAGAAAGGCCAAAACGTCATGAGCTTTCATACAGTCATCAACAAAAATTTGATGATTTCTCTAAGGCTCATCTCAGGCTCATCTCATTTGCCAGAAAGAGATCCATTGTATGGTGCTCAGAGAACACAATATTTCCCACTTATATCCATGTTCATGTCTGGGCCTTTTAATGAAGAGCCACTTCAGTTTATCTTGGGAAGCATAACTGTTAGTAGTTACATTTGTTTTTCACATTACTGTATTCTCTCATTATACACAACTTCAAGAGATAAATATCGCCACTTACAATTAGATCCCTCGCTTGGTCCTTTGCATGTTCAAATATTAGCATTTAAATGTCTCAAGCTTGTGTCAAGTCTTTTTCGTTTAAATCTCAGTGTAAAATGTTCAGATTTGGTCTTTGAGAAGCATGGGCAGAGCTGATCAGTGAGTTTAACCCTGCTCCAGACTCTCTGTAACCTGCACAGCAGAGTAAGCGGATGCCGACTGCTGTCGGCTGAAGAAGGACGCTGCTCTTTTGGGCTTCAAGCGTTTGATTTCTTTTCCTGAAAGACATTAATATGGACAAAATCTATTACTCAGTGATGGCGCACAGATGTAGCTCACTTTACGATCTACTATACTAAACGTATGAGGGCCTGGTGACAATTAAACTCACCGTTGTCCACATAGCTGATCGTGTTAAGTGAATGGACCCGACTGCACACAACGCTACTTTGCCTGCGCAGCATCCCACGCCGTCCTCCACGCCCGTTCTTGTTGTTGCCATCTTGGCTGTTGGGTTGTTGACTCGCTTCTCCGTCCATTTCAGCTGAAGCTCCTCCTTCACACGCAGACTTCAGCTCCACACAGAACTCAATGAATCCACTCATTAGCTCTGCCTGGTCGACAGAAAAATAGGACAGCCTCAAACAATCTGAAAGTTGGTCTGATTCTTGGAAGTATATGTAAGAAAAACAGGTGTAGTTTAGTTTTTGCTGGTCCTTTAGATAGCCACTGACCTGCGAGAGTCCTAATGCCATCTGTGAATTGAACTTTGGTCTGATTATGCATTACTACCGTTATATAACGCTTCAACCTTTTCGTGGCTCTTTTACAATCCAACAAACTTTCAAACAAACTTACAAGTAATAGTTTTAGGTTTTAGCAGTCAAGCAGCTGCACTGATACAGAAGCTTTTAAAAGTAGGAGGAGTTCGGAGCATGGAGTTTTCTACAAATGGCTGCATGTCCCCTCTACTTGTTGAAAACATTGATAGTAAGACACCATTAAAATGTCTGTCACTATCTCCAATGGCCAGATATTTATAAAGTCATGGTCAAACTACAGCTGGTGATGGTGTTGTCTTTTTGTTTGGGTTTTCCCAAAGCCATAATCTAAGAATACAGTTTTGAGGATTAGGATCCTTACTTGTTTCGAGTAGATTTTCAACAACTTGTTGACAGGAGTGCCATCCTCTTCTCCATCAAACTCTAGCCACAGAATGTGAGAGTCCCCCTCCTCCTCGGGGTAGCTGTGGTCCCAGGAAAGTTCACTGAAACGCAGGCCAAGCAGCACATGCTGCAAGAAAAGAAATCAGGTGTCATCACGAAAACAGATGGTCTCAACGTGTTTGCATTAAAGTGAGACACGTTGTTGCATTGCTGCTTCACAAAATTGTCAATCAAAGAGGATCTGGTGCCCACCTTCTCTTTGACGTCCATCACATATACGCCATCCAGGCAGATGCCGACATTCACAGGTTTGCGTTTTGCCCTTTGGAGGAGCCCTTGTACTGGTTTGTCAATCTCCCCAAAGAAGAAACCGCACCTGTACAGTCAATGTAGATTAAAAACACTAATATTAAATGAGTTTAGGTGTGTAAACTAATTGTTTCAAAATGTTTGTGTCTAAGTTTGAATAGCTAAATACACAAAATCGTACCCATAATAAGGCAGAGTGTGACATGTGTTGAGGTACTGGTGTAGCAGCTGCGTGGTCTCAGGAGAATCCCCAGCAGATGTGCTGATCTTCCTGTACTCCTCCAGGAGATTCTGCTCCAGCCCTGCCTGACGGCTTGACTTTCCTCTCAGAGTGGAGAACAAACCTCCACTCCCCATGGCAACATGTGCAGGCAGAAAAGATACCAGCTTCTTCTCTCTGTGGAAAGCAGCAAAAAACACACATCTCAACTAAGACAACATCACCGATCCAATGGACACATTTAGTGTATCCTATCTGTGCAAATCAGGGTGAGATTACAGTCACCTCATTTTATTTGTTGAAAATGATTAATTTTCCCTTGTTGCTTCTTCTTTTTGATTACCCTCCTGTGCTTCAGTGTCAAAAAACATTATCACCTAATAACTACAAGGTCTTAGTCTAACATATAATCCATAAGCATATTATAAAACAAAAAAAAAAAATCAATAGATACCAAGACTAGAAGTTATAGTGTTATTTCTCAAGCACATCATGCTGTATCGCAAGGCAAAGGATTTGATTTGGCTTCATTTAGTTAACATCATGCAATGTATATGTGGAGAACACGCTAAGTATGTTCTCATCTCTGTTGACCTTTTCCCCCAACAATGTCTATGGATTTTCATCAAATTACAACTTGTTGCTGATTGTGCCAAGGCACTTAAAAGTGCATAATCAACCATCTACCCTTTTATTGTATGTTGGTGAGGGAGGTGAGCTTGGTGGTGTTTTTTTTCTGTAGCATTTTAAACTGCAGCAATCTGTCTCCTCACCATTTGACAAAAATCCCAAAAAAATCATCACTAGCAAGGCCCTGACACACTTCCTTATTTTATAAAAGGCAGTCTTTGCGAGAGTTTTAACCAACCCCGCTGACTTACTTTATAGTTGTAGTCAATTTTGGGCTGTCCAGACCAACTCCCTCCTCAAGAGCAAGAGACAAGGCTCCGAGACTGGTCCAATGCTCGGGATCACAGGGGTATCGGCCTGTCAGGATGTTGCTCTTGGCCTCTTCATACAGAAGTCTCAGCACTCCCTCATCTTCTATCTGCTCAGGGGTTAGACAGTGACAAAAATTACTGAATGTAAGTCACACTAAATTTAATACATTTTTTTTGTTAAGTATAAAGGTCAAAGTACCTGTAGCTCTTTAGATTTGAGATAAAACACATTGCGACGGTACTGTAGACATGGTTCGTCTGTGGGGAAGCACAATTAAGAATTACAATTAGGCACGTGTTGGCTGTTGGATTAGCAAAGGAATGACAAAGACCCCAGAATCTGAGCGTTTGCACCTCATTTACAACATAGTAAAAGTGATAATGCATCAGAAGTACATCATGGTTGGCAGTTTTGATGGCGCAATATCCAACCGTTAAACTTTGTAAATAAAATACAACTTTTGTGTCATTGCAGTTATTTCTTTTTACAGAAATCAAACAAAATGGTTTCTTGACTGCTCTCAATAGATAAATGTTTCATCAATACTATACCAAAAGTGTCCTGGTGCAACCCAATAAACACATGCACATTACACAATGGGAGTTATATACCTGGACTCTGATGTCCAAAAAAATTGTAAATACTATTATAATACATACAGTATAAAGCATCTTAATCTCTCATGGTCAAAACATGTGAACATGTTCCAGCCTTTTCCTTCGTGTTAAGACAACGTTGTTTATTGCTTGTACCATACAAACTACGTCATTCTTCATGTATTTATTCTAAACAATCCTGACAGTGCTTTTATTCGGTGTTTACTGCACCAAAACAAAACAGGCTGTGCTCATTGAACAAAGACACTCACTGTGTTTAACATTAAAAACTGAAAGAAACCAGCTTAAGGCAAGAAATCAGAGAACAGATTTACATGCACTGCAATAACCTTAAACTGTCACATGCATGCAGCTGGTGAGTCATCACATTTCTCCCCTATAAACAAGTTGTGATGTCATGCATTATTTTTATTAGTGGATATATGATGTTTGCGATTATATTTTGTTCTTTTTAAAGTTTTGGTGAACTGGCAGCCAAGAGACAGAATAGAGAGACTACTTTTATCTTATCATAAGCATTATCTTTCCTTTCAGTTTTGATTTTATGCCTTATTATTTATGGCACATTACGATGAGGAATGATCTTCCCTTTGATCTCTTTGCAATGAACTTGCAGTCACCCTTTTTCCTGTCTTGAGGAATTGTGGTTCAGCAAAGTAGGATTCTTGTTTATCATGAAGTCAGGATATCAGGGCGAGCTGATAATAATGTGAGTGATGCAAATGCATACAGACCACCTCTCACCTTGTGAAATGTCTTCCTCTGAGGCCTCGGTGAAGCGATAGAGCAAGTCCTGCCACTGTCGAGACAGTTTGTATGGTTGATGCCTTGCCTTTAACTGCAGTTCTGAGGAATAGGTAGGAGGTAAATGTAATATAAGTTTTTGATTCCATGTTTTGTCATTTGTCAGTGAGTATAGTGCCACAAGATAATATCAACTGACTTTCTGTTAGGGCCCACATTTTAAACAAAACCATGATTGTTTTTATTTTTCTACAAAAAAAATTGTCTACTATACATACTGTTTGAAACAGAGAATTTTAAATATATAAACTTTAACAAGGGAATAACCCACCTAGAACTCGACAAAAAAACTTACAGAATTGATGAGAGTAAAAGCAGGGAGAATAAAAGGTTTTACCGAGTAGTGGAGAAGACAACCAGAAGGCAAATGCATCCTGAGCAGACTCAGGAATATGGAGAGCCTCACGAACAATGCGACCCAACTCCTGCACAGTGATGCTGCTAAGCCCTTCTACACACAAGTGCACTGCACTCTCACCAAACAGGTATATGAGTACATCTTGAGCTGTGTGATGAACAAAAATAATGAAAATTATACACGGAAAATTTCACATTGAAATTTAAAACATGACAATGAAGGAATGATTTTATCCCCCACAAGTTATAAAACTAATCATTGTATCATACCGCGGGAGAGTGTTGCAGAGGAAGCAACACTTCCTCTTTGCGACTGATCATCTGATGAATCTGGGGGAAAACTGCACTCATCTCCTTCCATCTCTAATCTGAAACTAAATGAACAAACACTGCAGTCAGGGTGGCATCAGAGCTGATATTTCTCATGGAAAGTTTACAAATGGAGATTTCTCT
The DNA here is from genome assembly GCA_036785175.1 of Eupleurogrammus muticus. Classification (NCBI taxonomy): domain Eukaryota; kingdom Metazoa; phylum Chordata; class Actinopteri; order Scombriformes; family Trichiuridae; genus Eupleurogrammus; species Eupleurogrammus muticus. Next base: position 16,386,044 of record JAYKQN010000007.1, on the reverse strand, counting down.
GGTGTGCAGCGATCAGTCAAAGCCTGTGATCCAAAAATGCTAGCTTGGGCATATGGGTGCAACTCCCTCCTTTCCTGCCATGCAGCATTCTTTAGCTATGCTTCTAACCTTTACAAGCTAGAAATGTTATAATTTGTCAACACAGGACTTCATGATTTCTTACAATCCAGGTTATCTTTATTCAACCGGGTGAGGAGAGCTTGTGGCACAGCTACATTTGCATTTATTGTATTAACCTTCAAATAAAGACCTCATAACTGCTTGAGATGACTAAACAGACTAGCAATATTTGTGAGTGGGTCTTCTTTAAAAAGAAACACTTTAGCCACCTCTTTTAATAATCAATAATGTCTAGTCACAGATTAATAAAAAGATCAGATGGAAATTCACAGCACAATCCCATGTGCCTCTCCTTTTATTGGTTATGGACATGTTAGGCATATCAGTGCCAGCCAACTGTGTGGACCCCACCCCATTGTGACGGTCCTGCAGAACTCAGTACAGGAAATGCTTCCAAAATAAAACAAAATATGAGTCAGTAACTCAGGTACTTTTCAAGATATATACTTTTTTCTGCCTCAGTAAATTCTTATATGAATTTTCCTTAAAAATGGTAAAATATAGTGTGAAAAAAACTGCCACAAGATTGCTGATTATATGAATATGGAAATACATTTAATTGCAAAAGTTTAATTGCCGGACACAACATATCATTCTATTTATTCCTTCTTCAGGCCTAACATCTGTGTATGTTGAATACTGAATCAGGACAAGTCAACTCTGTCAACCTACATCCATCATCACAAGAAGAACAAATACACAATATACACACACACATATATACATACATATATATCTCAAGAATCCTAGTTAAGCTGGTCATGGTCAGATCACGATGCTTTACTGGCACAATTCTGCTCATTGATGCGGTGCTGACAGTAAAACTTTTAACTCCCGATTATTGGCAACAACAATAATTCAACAAGACGTTACTTAAGTTTACCATAAATTACCTTATTTAATTACCACAAAAAACAAATAAGTCTCAGTCACAATGCCTGTGCGGGAAAAACAAGAAAACAAGGAATGATTTCCTGTCCTGACAGCTGCTGCTCTCCACCCTGTTGAACAGGGAACTGTCGTATGGTGTCTCACACACACACACACACACACACACACTAATATAGCAGCGTAACAACAGCACAGACATTAGTGAAGTCAGCTGTGTGACGGTCGAGGCCCGTGGGACCCAGGCCAACTAGCTCCTCAAGTGGAACCGGATTGTCCCGAACATGCCTAAACAAACCCAAACAACGAGTGAAAAACAGCAGTGGACTACTAAACAACAACTCCGTTTAACTCCGGGGTGACGGAGCTAGGAGGCAGCAGGCAGCGCTAGCTAGCTACTGACGCACAGGGATCCACGGTAATGCATAATGCGCCACTTTTACGTTAAATCTTTACACATATCCCTCATCAGCTGGTGACGTAATTGTCAGTGAGCGGTAACCGTTAGCTTCAGATAGCTCTGGTCACCCACTGCAAGTGAAGGAACAGAATGTCTCTATTGTCCACCTACCTGACACTTCGATAAATGTCCCTCCGCTGGTTTCTTTATTGTTGTCTGTCTGGATAGGAACCTGCGGATTGTGAAACTGCTGTATACAGTCGACGCCTCGCTCTTATATCCCAGCAGGCTGCTGTTAGCCAGGTGTCTGAAACTAGCTTTCCGGGCAGCGAATTTACGAATCCTACTTTGGTGACGCCATGACCCGCCCTACTCTGTCTCTGATTGGCTGAGCCTGACGTTGACGTATCTCACGTTGCCCCATGTGCCGTGTACGTTCCACTCGCTACAGAAAACAGGAAGTTATAACATAACTTAGAAGTATTTGAGATTTAGCCTATTGTAATTAGGTATCAAATGTAATTTCCTTTGTATCTTATGTATTTAAAGTAGAAGTACAAGTTCAAAAGCTGTGGAAAATTTTGAAAATTGTAAAAATGTATTTTTTTGTGTTTTGTACATCACTGGAGGCCACATCACACTTGTATAAACTGAACATTGATCATATAAGGTCGTTCTCTGTCTGTTTTCACCAGATTTTGAATTTATTTTGTAGTGACAAATGAAAAACGCTTAGGGGAAATGAGGTGGATTAAAAGTGAAAGTAGGTAAGGTACAGACAAAAAAAACATACAAACTATAACCACAATTATTCAGACCTATAAACCGAAGGTTTTGCAATAACAATACTTGGCTAGCCTCTAATTCCACACCAAAATGTTACAATAAATAGTTAAAGGAGGTCATCCTCACTTCAGAAAATCACCCGACACAATTATGACTTAAAAGAAATTTTAATAAAGCTATACATGTGTTGATATTACACATATGTTCCAAAGATCAATCGTTTGGGGGAATTTAAAAGGAAAATTCAATATTTACCATTTATTTTTCATTTGTTTGATTAAATCCAGACATTTCTTCATTAAAGGACCAATGATCCCCCACAACACAGCCTCTCCACAGTGTTGGTTTGATCAGTCTCAACTTAATTTCCCAGCATCATTATAATTTTATAAGAAGACCAAACATTTGTGTAGTTCATTCAGGCACCTATATCCACGTGACACAGGTATCTAACTGCAAGGGCAGCAGGTTGCGTATTAACAAATAGGATTAACAGCTTTAACAAAGGTGACACAACAGAGGACACACTTGATGGCTTTCACTGCATTACTGACATCGATTAATAAATCTTTTTAATCCTATTCCTTTAACTGGGAAGGAGAGACGATTGAAAGTAGCATCTACGAGCCCCTATTACTGTATGTAGTGTAACATGTGACATATAATATATGCATATGATTTGATTGTAGATTGGAAAAAGAAGGAATAAGTGACACCACTCCACAGGGCTTTACTTCAAACTTTAATAACTCTGTTATATTCTGTCATAATCCTGTTGCACATTAAAGCATTGTGCCTCATGTCTCTCTACAGTCAGTTTTACATCCTTGATTTGAATAACACCCCCCCAAAATGTTGTGTACACTGCCTTATAAATTACTGTTTAACTAGTGATCAGTGTTTGTTTTACATTTTTTGACACAAGCAAGAATCATTAAATGCAAATAGCAATGATCATCAGATTCAAAACAATGATTTTGTGTGTTTGTGAAACATTTTTAAGAATAAAGTGTTAAATAAGTGAAAAATACAAAAGCAAACTGTTCTCAGATGTTTTGAGCATTTTAAGGAGTGCCATCATTCAGAATTTGGAATTTGAATAACACTTAATTAAAGGCCCAATATCTTAAAAATATACACATTTGTGTGCTGTTGTTTTTGATGTTTTTTTTAATGCTAGATAAGATCTAAGGATTACATAAACACACAAAGAAATGCATACAGCTCGGGTTTTGGAAACATTTCCGTTTCACAGTTCATTTGTACTTAATTTTGTGGTGTCATGCAGCAACTCCCTCTGCCTGTGCTTTCTGGAGGCCAGTGAGGCGCTTGAGAGAGCTCTGTAAAGCAACATTGTATTTAATTTACAAATTTCTCATGTTAGGGGTATCAAGTAAAGTTAATAGTTGAACAAAACCCCAGAAAAGTATATGGGACCTTTTTCTTGTAACAAAAAAATACTACCTCTAAATCCATAAAATTCACAGAAAATTGTGATTGATATTCTGTCTTTAATTTTTAATTCATTCATTAGTTGCCTTATCTGTGAACAAATTATATACATATGTGTACATTACTGCTGGTTTATGCAGCGCCATCCGGCGTGCCCTCTTCAACACTATTTGTAAGCAAGAAGAAACTCAGTACAGGGTTTATGTACTCCATGATGGTCTCTTTCACCCCTTTCTCCAGCAAGTACCCCTCTGTCTCGATCTCTGTATTTTCAACACCTTCCACGGCCTCCATGGAGGTCTGCAGGAACCGCAAGCTCACCAGCACAGAGCTCTGGGAAGAAGCGGGAAGAATTCACAAAAGTGATTTTTCATGGTTATTGCCTAAATTGTGCATATCAGATGCTACAAAGAAATTGAGATGCATTAGTATTCACTCTCTGTTTAGTCTCATTCTCAAATGCAAGGATGCATCCATCTCTGCGTGACTTCTAAAAAGCAAAAGTCAAGCCTTGACCAGCTTCTAAATTTAAAGTTTGCTCATTTGCCCCCCTGGACTGTGCCTGGAATAATTGTAAAAGTGCTGTAAATCTTTCGTACCTGTAAGAGGAAGACTGACAGCACTCCAGCCCCGATGGCGTTCATCAGGCCCATGTAGTAGTGGACCAGGGCCTCTCTGCAGCCTCGCAGGTGGATGTTGAGCTCCTCAGTCTGGTAGTCGTAGTTATAGTGAGCAGAGTTGTTGGTGAGCTGATACTGGATGCACGGCCGTGGAGAAGCAGGGTTGCAGCAACTGAAGGGGACTCCATCTAATAAGTAACGGCCATCCACGTTGCTCTTGATGCGGCTGAGGAAACAAATGAAAAATGTATGTCAGTTAACAAGGTTGTTAATCTATAATATAGTGCTGCAAGATGTTCGCTTTTTTTTTTTTTTGCTTAATTACTAATAGATGTAGAAACCCACTCTACTACAATTTACTTACTCCTTCACTTCCTTAGAGTTGAAATCAAGGTAGCGGTTGCTGATCCACTGGACTTCAAACCAGTCCCTGAAGTCACTGTTTCCACAGCATTGAAACTCCATTTGTAGGCGATCGATATTCTGCTTCTGGAAGCAGCGGCCTGGGGTGTCTGTGTCCTTGTAGTAGCGGATGCCGTTCCTCAGCCCACCCTTCAGGGAATATTCCAGACTGCCCTTCATCGCATAGCACATGATGACGGCGAGCAACATGAGAACAGTGAAGAAACAAGATACAGCGAAATAGGGCTTCAAGAAGGTCTTCCAGCGAGGAAATCGCCCGGCATCCAGGGCATCCTGACAGATCTTTGACGCAAAGTAGTTGATACCCAAGGAGGCCAGACCAACAATGATTAGGGTGTTGGGCACAATATGGATGTCTGAATTGTCCATCACCTGTAAGTAAGTCGCATATAATAATGCAATGATTAACAGGCAGAAGTTGCCTTAAATGACCTGAAATCCTTAAATGGCTGTTACCGGTATTTATATGTATCTTGGACATATTTATATATAACTAAAGTAGGAGCATTTCTTTATTTACAGTATAAACAAAAGTTTATTAAGTGTAAAAGCACTTTGTGAGCTGCATTTCTTAGGGTGAAAGGTGCTATAAAGTATATCAAATATATTTTCTGGATTTATTCCCATCTTTATATTTTTAAAATATCAACACTTAGGTGTAATAAACCCAATGTGATAGTAACAAATGAAGGTGTCTCCCTGTGAAATATGTTTTTGTTGATGTTTTAGATCTTTCTTTTCAATAGTGCAAAAGATGCAGTAGACAGGTCATTTCAGGGCAATAGTCACTTCCATTGACTAAGTGCCAGCAGTATACTTCTGAGTGATAGCATCTGAGTTTAATGTGTAATCATTAGCCCTCTGCCTTTATACAGTATTTACCTTTAAGGCCTGTCCTTGATGTATTGACCTGATGATGACCCTGTAGGGTTGAAACTTTGCTGCAGTCTAATACACATTAGTACTACTACTCCAGTGTGCAGATATTCTATTTTTTTTACCACATGGGTATGTTCAGTAAAGTGGATGACTTCCAGACAAAGTGAAACCTGAAAATTGACATTATGAATTTAAGAAATGTTTTATTTTGTTAACAAACACTGTAGTCAAGGATTGAATTCAAATACATAAGTAAAGTTGATCTTTACATATTGATCTTTACATATTCATTACATGGACTTATAAAAGCAACAGACTTTTAGCCTGGTGTTTATCTGTTAGAGATCTATTACATTCAATTACATTGTACAGTGTAAACTAATTGGATTAAAATTCAGTGTTCAAAACTACGATGAATTTGTTCTTATTGATATGGATAATTACATTTATTTTTTGCAGCCAATAATATCAGCTATCACAGTATTAAAGTTTCATATTAAGAAGGTAGAAGACACAGTAGCAACTTCACAAAAAATATGTTTTTGAGGATGCAAATTTGCTATGTAAATGTGGAAATAAAAACCTGCGAGTTGTTATGGCAAATGTAAAAATTTAATAAGGTAAGTTTGTGATGACAACCTTTAAAAGTGTGGATTAAGGTGATTAAGACTGAAATAGAACCCGGTTTATCAAATGATGAGTCAGGACCCAAAGTGGGTCACAGGTCCGCTTTGCTTTCGGCCTTCATATAACGTTTGGTGATATAAAATCTAGTTTGTCTTTGCAAGACGCTTTTTCCCGTTTTCACATTTTCTTGTTTTCCCCCAAAATGCACAAATGACATTTATGAAGGGCACTTGGAGCTACTAGTACAAATTAGTGTGTCGTCAACTCACTTGCAACCATCTTACTACTACTATCCTGTCCACAGTTGGACCTACTCATATATTGCTTATGTTACACATAATCACAGAATCATTTCATCCTATTAACTTTTGCAATTAAACTAGAGAATTACATTACATTGTGGGCAACTTATATGTAAAAGAAAATATTCAACAACATTATCACTTTAGTCATTTTCCAAGTTGTAGCATATAAACTTAAAACAGTACCTCAGCCCTCCTGCGAAGCTCCGTTTTGAGGATGCATCCCAGGCTAAAGGTGACAGCCCCGGCTATTGTGGCTGCCCAGGCCAGGAGCCACAGTCCTTGGGCTAGCTTCACCCTTTTCTCAAAGGGGAACTTCATCTTCCCCACCACCATGGTTGCAGCGAGGGATTGAGAGTCTTACCAGGGGAATAGGGGAAGGAGAGCGATGCAGCGACGAGGGACGATGCTGTGCTTTGTCTGAGAGAAGAGAAGAGAGATGAGAGGCAGAATTCTAAAAGGCTTTGAGATAAAACAAAAATGACACAATTAAAAAAAAAACACTGCATTCAACAATAAACCAGTAGTGACAAAATTCATAAAATAATAATTAAAAAAGCAATTTGAGAACAAACTTTTAGGCAAAATTGAAAAGATTGAGAAGTTGGTGCAAACTCATTTAAGAATAAAGTTTTAAAGCTTCACATCTCAACAGATGCATCTTTAGCTCAATAGATGTGAGTGTGCCCAGGTTCACCTTATTTGCCTGCCCAAGCGTGGTGAAAAAAGTCCAGATATGTCCAGCGACCATCGCCCAGTGTGCCACCCAGTAGATTTGGCATACTGGATTTGGCAAACCTGAATGTCACAAGCGTCTTACCACTAATGCCTACCTATCCAATTAAAGCGCTCTGTGAATCCAGGCCATTGTCTGCTCAGCACCCATCGCTCACACAGAGGGGCGTGGATGACAAACCAAATTGAACCTGACAGAGAGATGGATAATATGAAGCATTAACCGTGTAAACACAGTCCGAGACACTACTTCAAGCACACACACTGGAACAAATGTGAGATGAAAAGAAAAGGAAACTTGAGATAAAAAAAAAAAATATGAAAGGACACTTTATCATCAAACAATTTATTTTTTCATTGCAGTCGATGAAACTACTGATGTTGAAGCTTGTGAAAATAAATTCACATAATGAAATGTTGCTCTTCAGCCAAGGGAGAAAAGACCACACAGCTCCAGAGAGAGAAGGTTGATTATCTTATAATACCCATGAGGAGCTCAGAGGAATAAATATACTGTAACTCTCTCTCTTTGGGGGCCATGTGCTGATCATAGGGTTGGAATTCTGCAGAAGTTACAGAAGATAGGCAAAATCAAGCGAGCAACCCAAGGAGAATACTAGTTTTTTTTTTTCAGCAGGATTCCATTTTCTTCCTGCATATCCAGGTCAGCATCACAGTGCTAATGGAGCAGACTTTTCTGTCCCCTAAAGGCACTCTGAGACTAGGTGGGAGATGAAGACAACGTCCTTGATCTGATCCAGTGTCACTAGCCCTCACTGTGGTAGAGCTCAGCCAGGATTTCTCTTTTAATTACCAACTGTCATGAAATATAGCCTCCAGACATCCAAGCAAAAGAAAGTATAGTCTGAATAGGTCAAATATGCTTCTGCTCTATGGGTATTTAAAAACTGTTTAAATACAGTTAAAAAAAATCACTTTCAAAATTGAAAAGTGAATCGACCTTAGAAAACATGTTGAATTGTTACAATTCATGCATATAAGAGAAGACAACTCTTGTGACACTTAAGTTATGTTGAATGCATGTTCTCTGCTTTCCATTCAGTTTGTAATTGTATAACACACTTCTAGCAAAACTGTCTCTATACTTTTTCTAATTGCTTTTCCATGCTGACACACGTGAATATGTCTACACCATGTTCTAAAATGTCAAGTGAGAGTCTCTCTGCTCTGTCTGATCGAAACACCATAGAATCAGGATGGAGCAGTTGAGTCTTTCATATAATTCTCAGATCATGTAAAACAAGTGATATATAAATACGTGCATGCAACTTATAATATTCTGTCATTGGTACTGGATCTGGAAGTGTTTGCTGCTACATCCTCTTGTAACTGTACTACATTGCTTTGTCTACTTCAGAGTCATGGAGTGTGATAGAAGCAGATCCATCATGAGCGAATATATATGGACGCATGGTGTTGACCTTGCAAAATCATAAGGTTTTATTTTGTGAGCTACATCATTCAGAAAAAAAAACAATTTCCCCTTGCACATTCCACGCATTAAATATTCAGACACCCGCTGAGTGTGTTTCTATACTTAACACAATATTTTTTTTTGCTGCCCTGGACCGCAGAATAAGCAAAAGCCTATGTGCTTATTCAAATGATGGTTTGTGTTTACTGCACTAAAGCCAAAAAACAGTATTTAAAGAGCTTGACAGAATTGTTTGCTTTTGCAATATATATATATTGCAAAAGCAAACAATTCTGTATATAGGTTTTCAAATATAGCTAGCTAGCTAATAGTTTCAGAGTGCCTAGGAAATCAGAAAACATTCTAACTCAGAGAGGTGGTCCACTACTCAGAAACATGCAGAAAATCCAAAGGCCTCCTAAAGCATCCCACCCAGCTGCAATCTCACCGACCTCCTTTCTAGGAGATAAGCTCAGACTTGCCTGACTGCTTCTGCCTGCTGAAGTATCATCAGAAAACATTCATCTAGGACACTTGGCAAGTTTAGAAATTCACTAAAGTCTCTTCTCCTTTACACTACTTAATAATTTCCCTACCACAATTCACTTTATTTTTTTAAGAGCTTCTTATATGCAATTAAACTTAGAGCAACTTCTTCTTGAATATATATCTATATTAATATGTAGCTATGTAGAGATAATCAAAAATAGTTGAAAGAGTCTAATTGTATCTTTATTTGTTTTATTAGATGCTTTAGTAGCCTTGTTATGGACAATTTTACATGGATATCATTTACACAAGCTTGTGAATTTTTTTAAATTGAAAGAATTTCTTTTGGCAGGTTCAGCAATGTAAACAGACGAAACACATTTTACACACAGACAGGAAACTGCTTTTGCATAAACACATATTAAGAGCTATCTCAAACTGTATCTGTAAGTATATGTTATCATGTTCAGGACTACAGGAAACAGGAAAATTGATGTTCTTAACTCTTGCAATAAACCACTTTAAACGTTCAACAATGTATAACTTAAGTTACCTACACAAGAAATATATCGTATATGAAAACATCATTTCATGCAATAAAACCAACTATATAAGCAAATAGAGAAGTAGCTTCTTGTTATATTCTGCAGAGAACAGGAAAGGAAATGCCTATGTATGTATGTATGCATAAAACAGAAATAAACATTTACATTTGATTATTTAATAACTAAACCTAAGCATAAAACAAACAAGACAAAACAACACATTATTACATACTATATTATATTGTGCAGCATTATATTGTCTGTGTGTGTGTGTGTGTGTGTGTGTGTGTGTGTGTGTGTGTGTGTGTGTGTGTCTGTGTGAGCGTGTGTGTGTTGAATTAATTGAATGTGTAATATGATATATGTTTATTTGAGTGCATATTTTTATTGAGAAAGTAATGATGTATGTACAATGTACTACCTGGAAAGTCTTAAGTCTTAAATCCAGTAAGTCTAACTCAAAGGTTAATTATCAAACAACTTGTTACTTAGTGGGACTGAACTACTGAAAAAGAAACTTCACTGAATGTTGAACTTTGACTCGACAATAAAGACTTAAGTAGATAAGGGTCTATAGACATAGTGGAAAGTGCAAACGTGTTACTGCTACAGCTTTGTTCGCTCCACCTTCAACAACTCCTCTGGACTCCCTCCTGTCCAGCCTTGGACCTCAGCCCTGCCCTGCCCCTTTCCCTCACTGGTTTGCGGTTCACGTATGAAGTGGTTAAGCATCTGTTCAGCTGACTGCATTGTGGCCAGACCGCTATCTGCAGCTGACACCCTGTTTTCTATCAACCTCCCAGTAGCGGCGTCCCTGTCGCTGCTTGTTCTCCAGTGATGAATGAACTCATTATCTAAATCCTCAATAGCTCCGCCACCTGGGTGGTGGAGATCCATCATGGCCTCTGTGCCTCTTAGCTCCTTTTGTATGTGATGGTGTGCCAGGGACATTTCCTCCATGCTGGCTGACCGGATGAGAATGGCAGAGCCGAGATTCTGGCTTGTTGTGATCCTGTAGGCGTAGGTGCCCTCACTTTTTATGCAATCAAGGCAACCGCCAGGTTTAGGGAGCGGTAAGATCTCATTGTGGATCTGGAGATGGGGTATCTGGCATCTGACAATTCTCTCACCCCCTGAATCACTGTCTTTTTCCAAGGCTCCTTCCTGTTGTCTCCACGCTTTATTTGATCCTGGCAATAAGAATCGTGTGGTCTCTTCTCCCATCTCTGACCAATCGGATTCCTCCTCCTCTGGTACTGCCCCAAGAGATTGCTCCTGCCCAGCAACTTTTGGCTTTCCATGGCTATCCATGAACTAGCCGAAGCAGGGGAAATTATCTGATTAATGGCATCATCCAACTGAAAAAACTGTTCTGTTTTGTGCATCACTGTTACCTAAATTAGGTATAACTTACATGCAAACTGGTCCGATTATTAATTAGATACATATAAATGTATGATTAAAATCCTAGTAATGCTATATGTACACAGGAGTCTAATTCTTTGTCTGTCTATATTACTGATAGAAGTTAACAGAAATCACAAGGAATAAAAGATTGTAGTTTTTGATCATTTTTAAAATTTGACTCAAGCAGCCAATGTCTGACTAAAGCTCAGACGAAGGTGAAGTTCTTACATTGTATGTTTCCACATTGTCAGGGAGCTGCTCTGTCAATGCAGAAATACGACGGTTCAACCTCTCTCGCTCTTCTTCCATACTCTGAGTCTGAGTACACAGAAAGTACAGGTAGAACAGATAAGTGGAAGACACATGACAATGTCACATTATCCCCAACAGAGAAGTACCTGCAATCTCACCACTGACTGAAGCTTCTGCTCTAGAAGATTATTGTTTTGTTGTGTAGAGGAGCAGTTGTCATGCAGTCTGAAATAAGACAGAGAGACATAAATTACTTTACCAACAGTGCAAGTCATTACGGTATACTGTATGTGCTATATCAGATGAAGTAATACAATGTGCAGATCAACACATGCGACTATCATCTTGAGTCTAAAACTGCATTCTTCACCTTTTAAACCGTTCTGTGAGATTACTTAGCTCCACACGTGTCCTCTGAAGCTCTGCTTCCAAGAGCTTTTGGCTGCTTATGAATTCCTCTCCTAAACACTCCATCCTCACTGCGGTCTTCAGCAAACTTTGATGCAGCCCTTCATTCTGTCCCTGAAGAACCCTAAGTCAAACAAAAGAACAATTTTGATTGTGAGAGTGTAAATAACTTGACATTATTTATGAGGCATTTTTTCATTAAACTCATAAACTAGGTTAGGGTTTCTACAATGTGCCCATGTTAACATTCAGTCTATACTATTGCTGTAATGATATGACTTTTACTGGTTAACACGCCAAAAGAATGAAATCACACTTACATCATTCTACTCAGCTCATGTGCCTTTTCCTGTGTTGAAGAAAAAATATGACTTTAAGAAGAAAAATGACAATGATGATTACTTATAGTGTAACAATAGCAAAACAAAGTAAAATAGAAAGTCAATAGAAATGAGAACAAAGAACATGTCAATTTAATTACTGTTTTTTTAATAGCAAATTGATTGTTAAGTAATAGCTAAGCTAGAGTCCATAGTGACGTGCACAATAGTGCCCAAATCAATAGGAAAGAGTGGAACATTATTGTATATCCTGTTAATTACATAACCTCTTAATTAACCATTTTAACACAGGAAACTATTGACTTGCCAGTATTTCTCAAAGAACAAACTGTTATAGAGTGTTTTAATGAGTATGAATGCAGTGTTAAAATGTCATACTTTATGTAATGATGAGCCAGTATAGCTCATCAATTCCTTGTCTTGACTGGAAGAGCTACTTGCATCCCTTGTTAAATCTGGCTTGTTCAGGTGATCTCCATGGTGACGCTGATGAGATTCACTGTGGTGGTCCTCATGATGATGCTGATGGCTTGGATTGTGGTGGTCTCCATGGTGTTGCTGATGAGTCTCACTGTGGTGGTCTCCATGTTGATGCTGATGGCCTGGGCTGCGTAGGTCTTCATAGTAATGTAATTCACTGTGGTGGTCTCCATAGTGATGCAATTCACTGTGGTCACCTCCATGGTGATGCTGATGAGACTCACTGTGGTGATCTCCATGGTGATGCTGATGGCTTGGATTGTGGTGGTCTCTATGGTGAGGCTGATGAGCTTCACTTTTGTTGTCTTCAAGGTAATGTCGATAGCCTGGACTATGGTGCTCTCCATGGTGATGTTGATGGTCTGGAATGTGGTCCAAGCATTCTTCGTGGGGTTCCTGATGAGCTTTACTATGATGGTCTCCATGGTGATGTTCATGGTGATCCTGATGAGCTTTGCTATGATGGTCTCCATGGTGATGTTCATGGTGATCCTGATGAGCTTTGCCATGATGGTCTCCATGGTGATGCTGCAGAGCCTCACTATGGTGGTCTCCATGGTGATGCTCATGATGATCCTGATGAGCTTTACAATGATGGTTTCCATGGTGGTGCTTCATAGTTTCACTATGGTGGTCTCCATGGTGATGTTCATGGTGATCCTGATGAGCTTTGCTATGATGATCTCCATGGTGATGCTGATGGCCAGAGCTGATGGCCAGATGTATTGGATTAGGGTGATCTTCATGATGTTTACTTAGGCTGTGGTGTCCATGGTGACGTGGTGTGGGCATAGTAGGTGTAGTAGGTTCTTCAGTGTTTGAGTGTTTGCCATGATGGTGGTGCTTGGGAATGGGATGGTTTCCAAGGTGATGTGTTGGGCTCTGATGACCTACATGATGATGAGCTGTGTTGTGGTGATCTCCATGTTGGGAAACATGTCCATGGTGGTCACTATGGTGATGGTGACGAGCAGGCTGATGACTGTCATCATGGTGATGAGTTGCACTATGGTGCTCTCCGTGGTCCTTAGCTGAGCTGCAACAGTCCGCGTGATGATGGTCTCCAGAGTGATGGTGATGGGATATATTGTGAGTGTCTCTGAGGGGAAGAGAAGGGTTCTGGTGGTTACCATGGTGATAAGTGGTGCTGTGGTGGTGTCTGTGGTGTTGTTGGTGAGTTGCATTTGGGTGGTCTCCATGATGATGATGGTGGGGTGAACTTGAGCTGATGCAATCATGTTGATGGTGATGATGATGATGTGGATGATGGTGCATACCATGGTCTCTATGGTGATGGTGGCGGTGCTTATGAGGAGGTGAATGGGAAGGACGTTGAGGACTTCGAGAATGTGAGTGATGTCCTTTCAAACAGCTAATATCAGTGCAGCTTTTAGGCTTGGAAGACATGTCATGGGGTGAATCTGCTGAAAGTCGAGAAGAGAAGGACTGCTCACTCGAGCTAAGGGAGTCTGCACTTGCATGCCAGCTCCTGTGTTGTCTGCATTTCTCAGCATTACCGGATGCAACCTGCCCTGGGCTGCTAGGTCTATGAGCATCTGTTACTCCAAGAGTGGTGAGTCTCATTGGGCTCAGTACCTGCCGAGTGATCTCATTAAGGAAGGCAGAAAACTTCTTTTTTTCTTTCATTATAATCTCCTTGGCTTCATTTTTTCTCCTTTCCCGATCTTGATCAATCTCTTTTTCATGACCCTCTCTTTCTCTATGACTGCTGAGAGCCTCCATTGATTTGGATTTGCGGAAACTTCCATTTTTTCCAGGGCTTCTTGTAATTCTCTGTTTATCCTGGGCAGGGCAACCATGAGAAGACTTGTCTTTCTCACGTTTCTGTTTGGCAGGGAGACTGTGTTGAGGATTTTTTATATCTATCAAAGGGTCTGTGTCATCTCTATCTTCAAAGTACTTGTGTTTCCTGGAAATGTCAATACATGACTGTGAATGCTGAGGCTTCTTAAGTGGTTTTCTGTCTGAACACTCACTGCTGGTCTCAGTTGACAAGCTCGAGGAAGATAGCGAAGTGGAAGAAGTGGAGGAGGGAGAGGAGGAGGAAGAAAAGGTGGAGGAGGATGTTGATGAAGAGGAAGATGAAAGGGAGGATGAAGGGGGATCAGCTGAATTCAAAGATGTTCCTGACAAAGAAACATGGTGTTGGTTTGGCTTGCGATGGTTATGGTGAGAATCACAAGTCTTGTGATGATCACACTGATGAAGGTCAAGGTGACGATCGCTATCTTCTGCTTTCGAATGGGTGCTATGTCAAAAAGAGAACATGGGTGTCAGGATATGAAGAAAACCCATGACAATGATGAAATCAAATTTGACACGTGAAATCAGAAAGCCATACTCTGCTAAATTACTAAAATAATTTAAAAATCTAATAATTTGCATAAAGGAATTACATAACAGCCTTGTAATTATAGTAAAAAAAATCCTGACTTACTCATAGCAGCCATTGTCATCTGATTTATGCAACTTCTGCTGGTAATGGTAATGATGGTGGCCTTGATTTTGATGGCGCTGCTTCATTTTTGGAGATTTTTCACTCTTTCCGTGCTTGTGATCTTTCTCTTCATGGCCTCTGTTGCCCCGGTCAGGATGTACAGGTCTGAAATATTTCTCCATTAGCCGAGCAATGTCCTCAGGAACTGGCACGATATTGATCCCTGTGGAAATGATGTTCCCTCTTTACAATGTTACACAGGTTATCCATTTTAAAAAAATCTCACCAAAACAGAAACACAGCAAAGACTCATGTTTTATCTCATATAATATTTGCAATAAATTAGGAAAAAAACACATTTTGATGAAAAAGTCATTAGATATTACAGTATTTATTATTCAATTATAATAGTTTAATATAACAATAGCATGATTATTAAACAGGTTCAACCACATAATTTCTGAATTGTACGCGAATATGAATAAATATTTGAGTAAAGATGTGTTTAAAGAAATGTAAATAAAGTAGTAAAGACAGTAAAGTGAAGAAATGACAAAATACAGGCAAATTGAGACTATTTTGTCTAAATGCACCTGTAAGTTGCATGCACCATTCTAAAACATTTAAATATAAAACAGGTTATAGTGTTCTAATACAAATGTATTCTAGTTAAATAGCAGCAGCTATATAGGAATTAACTCAAATATTATTCTGCAACTAAGATATCTACCATAGAGTAAACATCTGTACTTACTTTACAAGTAGAAATCTGCACACATGTTCATCTTGGAAGCCCCCACAGGAATGAATCAGGCAGTGGTGCTCATTGATGCTTAGTCCCAGAAATGCAATGACTCTGTCTATGTGATGTGCCTTCTAAATGAACAGGGAAGTGCGTGTGAAAAGACAAAAACACACACACACACACACACACATGCACACACACACACACACACACACACACACACACACACACGCACACGCACACACATAAATATCTACTCCTGTTCCATCCATTGACAGGAGGGCCATTTGTTGCATGCAGATACTCTGACCTGGATTGAACTGTAGGCTACTGTGTGATGGCTCATGCTTTTATTTTTAAAGTGCCAGTTTTAGCTAGTTACAAATATCACTGTACATACATATAAATCAAAATACAACACAGGGATCAATACAAAGTTTACATATTTTATGAAGCTACAAAGCTACTGTATTTATATCAATTTAACAAATGGGTTTTAATGTTGGTAAACCATTTCAAAATCCAAAATGTTCATGGCTGTTCAGTAGCAAGATAAAATTAACCGTAGCAAGACATCAAATTGACAGTTATCTTATATATACGTATATAAATATATATAATTATTACTTCAACAATATTGTTTAATTATATTTGGATGTCTTAATATCTACTGTAAGATCTGTGTCACTGCACCAGCAAAAAAAAAATCAGGCCTCTAGTTCTCAGTGTGTTTACATCAAACGTCAGCGAGGGGAACTCTAAGCACAAATTGAATGAATAAACCAAATGTCTGAATCTCTCCAGATGTCAACAGCTCTCCATGAAAATATTTTTTTCACTTATGATTGTCATCATGAGTATTGAACAGAATTGCAGTACGCACATTAACTACGAAGTGGGAAGTTATTGATCAAAATGTCCCTATTATGTCAGTGCAATGAGCAATCTAATAACTCAAAGTTACTGAGAAACACATTGAATTCCAATAGAGTGACAACAGCAATTACACTATAAGATGTCGTGCTGCTACACTAAACCACTCATAAGTTGAACTATTTTCACACGTCAAGAGAGATATAAGACATAACAAACTACAGCTTTGTGCTCTGTACAAGTGCCAGAGCTGTCGTCCCTGTTGTAATTTTGCAGCTGGCATAATAATCACTGCTGCTGGCAGCTTTCCCTGCATTAGTGGAATATGGCTCAGCTCCACTGTCAATCAATTGCAAAACTCCATTGCTGTGGCTGTTTGGCAAACACAACGGAAAGTTAGAAGACAGAAGTAACACACACACACACTCACATGCAAACACGTGATCTATTGGGATCTAGAAGGGGGTTATTATGAGGATTCCCAAGGACAGCATGTGACAAAGTTACATAATACAATGCAGCATGTCATCTATCCATCACAGTCCAAGGCCCAATAACAAATGCTGTACTCTCCATGCTGGCGTCTTGTCATGGAATTATTTACGAAAACTTCTTCAGTTAGTGGTTGCTCTCCAGCCACTTGCAAATATATTTATGTTATTATGCTGATATAGGGAAAGTTCTGGATATGTCAACATGTGCCTGCCCTCTGCTGAAGTATATGATACATGCAATAAAGCAGCAAAGCTGTACAGCGCTGAACGTACCGAGGAAGTTCCATATATGAAAAACAAACTAGTAAGTGATGAGGTTTTTAATTTGAGCTGTCCCCTTGCCACACAATATTAGAGCATACAATTCAAAAAGAAGGCAGAAAAGACAACACAAAAGTTGATAACTTAAATGGAAATAAGCAATGTGTCAATAATCACCCTGGTCCCTGTCCAGTCACTGACCTCCATGTGAACAGCAGGACATTACTGAGGAGGTCCTGAGCTCTGGATGCACCACCAGAGGGAGCAGTGTGCAAAATATCTGTGGTTCCATTGTTGAACACTAAAGTGAGTTAGTTCATCAGTTTTTCTTTTCTTTTTTATTTAAGAGGCAGGTCTGCCTGCCTCCTTTTCACAGTGAATGTCTCCAGAGCAGAATTGGAGACATTAATTGTAAAATGTGTAATAACAGTTTTACGTCTGGAATGTGAATTATGAAATTACAGCACAAAGCAAATGAAGCAGATCTCTGCATCCTGTTAAAACACAAATTTCTCGCTTGCCACATGATGAATTAAGGTACAAACATTGTCTTTGAAAGTCAACCTTTATTATAAGAGACATGTTTGTCTTTCCACACTGAGATGTAAATAGATAGTAAGGTAGTTGCTGTCACCCCTCCAGTTCTAGTAATGGATTAATACATTCGCTCAAAGGTTTGCTTTGAAGACTGCTTACTGTGTGAGATATTATTGTAGGCAGCACTTTAATAATTTGTGTATATTATTACAGTGGGTTAGAGGACATAATTTTCCTTCTCCCTACAGAGCTAAAACTACATATCTATGATAGCTGCTAATGGCCTTTAGAACTGGGCAATCGAACAAACTATTTTAATTATTGCACTTTAATGTGCAATGAAACATGTTTTTATGAGAACAATATTATAGAGGAAAGCTGAATAGACAACTGACATTCTATAAATTCCCCCCTCTTTATTCACAGCAGTAGATAAAAGGATCATAATCTTAAAAGAAAAAACAAAACAAAACATTAAAATGGTGAAATTCTGTAGTATTCCCCATTTAATGGACAGTCGAAAACAGCAGTAAAATGTACATACATTTCATACATTTATCTGGAAAAATCTAAAAGCAATGCACTCAGTTACAGAAGTAATGCAGAGAACCATAAATGTATGTGTACTGATTATGTGTGGGGTATTTTGGACCCTTCCAAAAAGTGATAATGCACTGACAACTGCCTGAAAGCAGCTGACGCTTCTTAGTAGAATCAAACTTACAACCGTGCAAATGTTACGCCTCTGATTACAGACATGTCAGCAAAAGATGTTCTTTCAACATCAACAGTGTTCATTTAGTTTCTATTGGACCTAAAAAAAATCCACCCACGAAGATTACTAACAAATGTTAGCCAGAACCGAAAATATAAATACTGCCCCTCTTCATCAATAGCAATTTAAAGCAATACAATAAGAGGATCCTTTCTATATATGCACAGGGCCTTGAACAGGTTTGGAGTTTGGAGGTCACTTTACTTGGACCACAGCTCTTGAATGTTGTGAAATTATTTTTATAGTCTGGAGGGCCCTGACATGTTCCTAGTGCCTGATGCAAATGGTTGGAACGAGGGATTGCCTCCACTCCATCATAAAAGGTGCAGCATCTCGTTTTCTTTTCCATTCAAGTTGGGTAAACGGCTCCCTCTGTTGGGCTAACCCTGCATTGGAAAGTCCCTGTTTCAGTTCGTTATGCTCGCTTAGGTTGTCTGACAAGAAAAGGAAGAGTAGGAATGACCCAATGCTTGTTATCAGTTTTTCCCCACACGGATGTTGGGGTTAAGGAGGGGATCTAAATTTGGGTCTGAGCCAGCTGAGGCACGTCCAAGCTTAGCCATGATGATTATCAACGTGAAGAATCCCAGAACTCCGACAAGAAGAAGCACAAAGACACGCTGCTTCCAGGACAGAGCTGTCCTCTTTCCACCTGTGCGATTCCTGACAAAAATTAAGACAAATACACAAAATCACAAAGACATTTCCAGAGCGACTGATCACTAGTGCCAATGCCATCTAAAAAAGCTCAAATTCCACAGAAGGTCAGAATACTAACTTGAGAATTTGAGCAAACCAACTCAAAGCTGGCCGCCGTCGGTACTTGTCATCGTCAAAGTCGATCTGTGTGACAGAACTGTGACTGATATCCCGTGTGTCGTAGATTTTTCTTGGTGATGAAGCTGAAGAATGAAGACAAATATTTATATTAGTCTTCCCACAGAAAAGAATAATATAGTATATTCTGTATCATTTTTGTTAATTAAAGAAATGCAAAGTAGTTCTGTAAAAGTAGGCAGAGAGGAAAGTCCAGCGGGTTTTCTTCTCTTTACCTGTGTGTATTGTAATTGTATCACATGTAGTGGCAGTAGTAAAGTTAATCACTGCGTTTTCCTGCATATTTGGATCCCCATTTTTACGAGGACCTCCAAGCTCATCCTGCGCTGGGGCTGACACCGCATTTGGTGGTGGGGCGTGGGTGGTGGTGTAGGACTGGGTGGGGTAAATTTCACTTTTTTCTTGTGCTGTAAGATAAAAAGAAAATAAACAATTATTGCATCTGATCATGCTGAATAATACGCAGACTTTCACTATAAATCAAACCGCTTGAATATTACTTTGTAAATGGCTGCAAAACTATGTAACATTTATTATATAGAAAACAAAATTAATAGCCTCACCATCAAATGACGACCAGTCAGTGTAGTCAGTGACGTCATTAGCTGTGATCTCCTCAAGAACTCCGATTGGCTCTTCAATCTGTCAGAAGTACCATTTTACGAATATCACAGCAAGTTATCTCTGCATTGTAATTTAATGTCTGATAGTTGCGAGATCTCCCGACGAGAGATTAAACACCCTTACCAGTGGCAGGCCTAAGCCAGCTCGAGCCCAGTTAACAGACGACAGCTGTTCTTTCAGCACATCAGCAATTGGGCTGGCCAGGTTGGAAGGGGGGAACACTGGACCCTGACAGCTGGGACACTGGTATCCCGCTGGAGCTGTATGTAGCGGCAGCCGCGATGCCAAGTTATTAAGACAGGACCAGTGAAACACATCTGTGGAGGATACGCACAAAGCATAGCAATGGTGTTGTAATGTAATTAAAATGTATTTGACTTGCAGAAATGTCTCAGTGAATTAATCACAACCTACCATAGCAGACCAGTCTGACAGTGTCTTGAGCGCTCAGTGGAACGTTACACAGAGTGCAGTTTGGGTTGTAATCGCTATCCTGAAGCCATTGCAGATACGACTGCACGATACACTGGAATAACAGGAGTTTTTATGTGACCACAATATGAAACAGGTATTGTATAATAGGAAATCAGGTGATATTGTACTTGTTCATTCACTGACCTTGTTGTGGTTGGACACGAGGCAATGCTCACACACATTTACACGATGTTCAAAGCAGAATAAATTGGTCACCTTTCTCTTCGGGCACTTGCAGAGACCCATTGCCACCTGTGTTGTGTTTAGGAAAAAGCCACAAATGCAGGTTTGTGAATGTATATAAAAATAAATCTTATAAACAAAAGCACAGATGCAAATTTATGTTTAACAAGATGCCCACTCAAGAAGACTGTCTTCAGTTATTGGTCAAATCATGCAACTTTTGCACTGAATGTAGTCATCCTGTGGGCTTGATGCTTTTCTAATACTGACTTTAGTCACAATTTTGCACACACGGCAGAGTAAAACATTTATATTACAGTTCACTTCCCTTTTTCTTGACAGCCTGAAATTTGCCCTGATAAATTATCTATTGGCAAATATTTGCATAAGAGTGGACCAAGCTTCCTCATTTTCCTAATATTTTAAATAAATGTCATGAGAATGGATTAAAATTCAGAGTTTTGTTTGATATGTTCAACATTTACCACTCAGTGCAGAATGATTATGAAATATTTAACTGTGATTCCTTTGACTGATTTGCAATATTTGAGAGAAAAGATCATTGTTAGATTATTATTCTGCTTTTCATTAAAAGAAACACATTAAATAGTAATGGTGTAATTTTTAAGGGATCTATAGTAAACAAAGATGTTTATATAACCATTTAATTTGATGTGTAGCCCAGTACATTTTTTGCACCTTTTATAACAATTTCCAATAAAATTTGCACTAATTATTTAGCCATAGCAGAGGTAAAGGTCATTAGTACTGCCTTGTCCATTTTCCTGGCTGACACATTAGCTAAACTAAAAAAAATGTAATTGTACGCCGAATTCGATTCACTCAAAGATAGTTTATGTCATATTATGTAGTTATTACACACTAATGTATGTTCAAGCACTCAGTTTGCTGGTTATATGCCATTATAAAAAAGGTGGTGAGACATCATGGTTTACAGCTGCTCTTAAAAATTCCGTCCGATTCTACATATTCTCCATTTCGGCTTTTGAAAGATTCACTCAGATTATGCATGAGGCATAAGGTGGACCTTTTTTTTTTTTTTAAAATTGTACTAACCTTTCCAGTGAACACTTAATGATTCCCTTGTGAATTCATTCGGTTGAATCTGAATAAATTGTTTGCATTTATTTAAGTTCTCAGTTAGTAGTTCCTACTTTTATCACTCACAAGAGGCCACAGAATTTAAATTTTCTCAGTTGACCAGACGATCATAAGTAGATCCCAGTAGGTGTAGAATAATACTGGAAATAAACTTAACATTACAACTTAACAAGATTATTATAATGACAGTTCACGGATATAATGTCAATACACAATGTACCATGTGATAATGACAACCATCAATAGTTTTTACTACAAGGAATATATGCCATTTATACCTCTGCTTGTATTTGTACATTGTAAGAAACATTGCAGATCAGTGAGAAGAACAATTTAATGCCAATATTTTGTGTATTTCTTGGATAATTTCACACCCATATAGAGAAGTTTCTAATCATGTGTGATAGCTGCCAGCTGTAATAGCTCCTCATAGCTTGTTCAGTCAACTGTAATTAATGAGCAGCTATTGTATTGTTATAATTTACATTATGGGTCTGTTTTTTTTTGAAGGCACTTCATGTTTAAACATCATCTACTTCGTCTTTCCAGCGACATGACACCTCCTGGTAGCAACATTAGCTGCTAGTGAGGCTGGAAGTTATCAGAGACGCTAACAGGCTAACTCCGCTGCTTCCGACGCGAATCACGGGGAAACATACGTCACCTGTCACACAGACTTCACACAGGTCCTGTCAGTTTCTGGCAACGCTGCTCGACTGTCATTGAAGCTCTGCTGCTCAAATTCCGATGGAAAGAGGCTCCAGAAGAAGTTGGTGTTAGCCTCTTCCTTCATCTGTTTATGTGCCACGTCTCTTCCGGTTCTCTGTCTTCTTCTTGGCTCGTTTTAAAGCAGCACGCGCCCCCTACTGGGGAGGAGTGGCGTTTTCTTTTAGATCACATTAAAGGTCCGATATTCTGCACTTCTGTGGCTTTTATTTGAAGTTTTAATATCTCTAAGGAGATATATTCGTGGTTTAAAGAACCAAGCGAATCCTCTCTATATAGTTTTACACCTCCTCTCTCAAGCTTTCCCCCTGGAGCTGTAGAAAGAACAGGTTGATTTGTGTCTGTCTCATTCATATTAATGAGCCTCTCCTCTGATTGGCTGATTTGAATGGTTGTGAGTTGAGGGTGGGTGGTTATTGTATAGTTGTGACAGCACAACTTCACTCAGTTCCTGACAGCTTGTTTCAGAGTTCTAAAACACGGCTAAAACATTGGCAGTATTTGAACACACAGACCTTCATATGATCAAGAAGCAATAAAATCTTGCTTTCTGTGATATGGGACCTTTTAGAATATTTCCAATTAGTTAACTGGCAGGGTGAATTAGAATAATGTGTGACAATCTGGACAATTGGCTCTTCAGCAATACATAGTGATATGAAGCCAATGCATCATCTGCAACCAGTACCATTCTGAAATCCCCAAGGTGTTTTTTAATCATATCATAAAAGTGAATCACACAGAGAGAAGAATTGGCGAATATAATGTAGGCTATATAATAGTTTCTTGAGCCAAATTTGTGAGTTTCCTTCTGCGGGACAGTTCAGGCTGAAATTTGAAACATGAACTGTGAGACAGAAAGGTCTAAATCAGCATAATTCATAGAATAAAAATAGAAGAGATAGAACAAAAAAAATATATATATATGTATATATATATTATGAATTCATGTTAGTAATAGTATAGTTTTGCAACCTGCTCAAGTATTTTAAATTAAGCAATAAAAAACTCAAACCATTGAATACCTAATGCTATTGAACATTTAATGTGCACAATATTTCAGCAAATATGTATGACTGTATGAAGGAAAGTAATTTGACCTTCAGCTTTTTACAGAAGAATAAATTGTCAGTTCTTTACCAGACAAAATATAAAATATAGAATTTTCAATATCCTAAAACAAATTTTGACTAGCAAAAATTTTGTGTCATATTGTTGTAAGTTTTTCAATTACCGCCATAGTCACAACTGCTTTCTTGTCTCGCACTGAGGAAACCAAGGGAAACTGGAGGGAAACAAAGAAAAAGGGCTGTTGGCAAGGAAACATACTGAAAAAAAGACATCATTTTTAATAGTAAGAATGCATTTCTGGATATCTTAAAAAATAGAAATAATGTGTCTTGTCACAATAAGATTGTATATGTCTGAAATATATTCAGAATGTCCATTCTAGATATTCACAATGTAATTGCATGATGTAAGAAAGTAGGATACCTAGAATGAGCAAAAATGGCAAAAGTGACGTAATTTGTCCTACAAAGAATGTCATTGTGGATTTCTGAAATTGAAAGCTACATGATGGCAAAAGTAATGTTATTTTTCCTCAGAGGAATGATGGTATGGCTATCTGAAGTGACATTTGTGGATAGGAAGAATGTCATTGTGGATATATATAATGAAATATTCATTTTGACCAGGGAGAATTGACTTACAGATATCTGCAATACGTATCCCGTCTAACTATTAAATGTTAAAACAGCCACTTTATATTTTTTAAGGATTTTATAGTATCTTAAATTGAATTATTACAAGGAGGAATCATTTTATATATCATGAAATACCCTTGAAATTGTTATTAGTAAGAACATAATTGTAGATATCTCTGTTACCATTGAGAATTTTAATATAATTTTGAATTTTGATGAGGAAAAATACTGTTATCATTACAGATATTTTGTAGTTTTGTAGTTCAAATGAAAAGCAGTCTAAATCAGTAACATTTGGTGGGGAAAAAAATAGACAGATATGTGCTTAGGTTTCACTTTTGGTGCTTTCTCACATTATATTTATTCACCCTATATGCATAGAATTGACATAAATTAGAAAATTGAGAACTATCAATTGTATCTCATGTTTTTATATGAATATTGTATATGTATTTTATGTTTCACAAGTGCCTAAATCATGTGAATAAGCCCATACTTGTCTAATACCTGTCCAGATGATTGTCTGTGCATGCCACGGATAAATAAATTAAAATGATGAGTCAGATCGTTCTATTTTACACCAACAGAGGGATTTATGAATAAAACATATAAAACATAGTCTATTAAAATGGACATCTTAATTATCCTCACATATCTCTTATCATGATTCAGTAGATGCAGAAGTTACCTTTTATGATTCTCACACATTACAATTTCATTGCGAATTTTTTATTGTTCCATCCCTCATATCATCTAGACCTAAAGCCCATTCAGTCAATATAGGCTGCAGATAAAAATAAATAAATTGTAATCCAATGCAGGGATTAAACTATTAAAACATCTCCTTTGACTCCATATTTGTCCCTCCCTTTTAAGCAACGCTGACTAACCATATCACATTAAAGACCATGTAATAAAGAGAGTTAAACACTGACATTGAAAACACTGGATCAGATTGGTAATGAAGACAAGATAAGATTAAATTCATTTATCTCACAGTGGCAAATGATAGAACAGATGTATAGCAAAGATAAGTAACCTCAGCATTAAATTACAATACATGGTGTGAAAAATAAAATAAATATGCATATCAGTTCATCCAAGACGATAAATAACACCTAATTGCAGTCACGCTGCCTTAACATGATTTCCTTGCAAAACAGCATAAAAAAGCTCTTTGCTTTGCTTGTCATCTGCCTTTTTGTAGTGGCTAGTGTCAGGCTGCAGTTTGTGTTTTTAGTCAGCAGATGGAGTCCCAACTGATTGTCAATGTAAAACTGATTATTACCAAATGTACAAAATGCTAGTTCAGAAATTCACCAACCACAGCACAGATATAGAGATTAACCTTCCATCAGCAAAGCAGTTCACAACATGTAGCCTTAGATATACATTTTTTTTTTAAATTTCCTATGTTTATGTGTGTATCATTTAAATAGATGGTCAATTGATTGCAGAGGTCTTCATAGGGCCGCAAATTATTGCAGTGATTTCATTAGAAAAGTAAAAGTCTTAGAACGGCAGGTGTTGTAAAGGAGAGGTGTTCTTGCACAATAGAGAATAATCAATAGATTGGTGATACGAGTTGATTGCTGCTAAATGTGTACCTTCATTTGATCTGATGGTGTTGTAACATTTAAAGTCGGTCTAGAGACAAATGTCTGCCAAATGTCATAAATGTAAATGCAAATGAGGGAAAAGACATATCAGAGACTGTAAATGTAGGAAATGACTGTCATAAAAACCTTGGCCATCCTTTCTTGATCGACGTCGCTGATGTAACAGTCGTTCAGAGCTTTAAAACTTGGGACTTCACGGCTAGCCCGTTGGCAGCGATGGATCCTAATGACTTTATGAATAACACTGATGTACTCTTTGTTATGTTTGAATAGGTTAAAACACACATGGTGTCCAAACAACTCAAGATGTTTTCTCCTTTATACTGTAAAGCACCGGCAATGACAATGTTGGTGCCTGTTCCTGCATAATAATGGCTTTTTGGTCTTTACAGTATGCATGCGTGCTTGTGTGTGCAAACGGCCATGGATGTGTGAGAGCAAGGGTATAAATTATTTCCTTCACAGCTCACTGCACACGTGAAATGCCTGTAGAGATAACAAAATGAGGGAAGGGGAAAGCAAAAAGAACAAACGCCAGACAGAAATGTGCTGAACACATCTACAACGTCTAAAGCACTGAATCCAATATGCTCTCCTGAAAATATATATTTAAAATGAAAAAATAAATGTTAAATGTGGTGGTAAACTCTCAAAATCTTTCATTACTGCAGCTTCAAAACTGCAGCTTCTTTTACAAATGAATAACTTTGCTGACTTTGAGAATAAAGTAGATGGTCTGAATGAAGCAATTTATATACTCTCATTATGTGTTTATAGGAAATCTGTGAAATTGCATCTCTGGACACATGTGGGATCATTTAACCCCCAGTGGCCTTTCGTTTCAATCCCTCGAAGGAGAAAAAAAACATAATATGAGGCTAACTAAATGACATATAAATCACTGACAGGGGGTAAGGACACGCGGAAAGGGCATGTGAAAAGAGCCGGAGCTATCAGATGGAAGGGAAATCTAAAGACAAATGACAGAGGCACCAGAGGACAAATCAGCCCCAGAGCTGAGGCAGCTGGGTCTGAAACAGCGTCCAGAGAAGGGTAGCCGGGCTGGATGGAGGGGGCATTGATTGATTGAGTCTGGCAACTATTGATCAGCTATCAGCTCTATCTGTGAGGGAAAGCATTAAGATTCAGGCATGGCTTGGTTCCCTGATGTTACAGTAAAGTGACTGGCCCTAAATCAGAGGGGTGCTGAAAATCCAGATAGTCTGGTAATCTATAGCCTTTGCTATTTTAAAGATGTCGCCTTTACAATATCCAAGAGATGACACTGAACTCGAAAGGCCCCATATCATTTTATGTAAAGTTTCCATACATCTCATATGATATATTTGGAATTTAAAAATACAAAAGTTCAACTCAATGTAGCTTTACAGAGCTCCACAAAGCACAGGTCGATTCTGGCCTGTCTCGTAAATATTCATGAGCCGCTCTTCTGTAGACTGGAAAGAGTGGGTGTGACAGTGGGAGCAGGTGGGTCATACTGGGGCCTCCACAGGGGCGGGGCTACTGGATGACATCACAAAGTCAAGGAAGTACAAACAAACCATGGAGCGGCAAAGTGTCTAAATCCAGGCTGTGTGGGTTCTTCAGTTTTTTGGAGGGTTTGATACATAAGGCTGTTAATAGACCCTTTCTAGAGTAAAAAAAAACTTTAAAATGTCTATTTGCATGATATGGAATTTAAAAACTGTTCAAAAATCACGCTGCAACCTGTGGTTTGTTTGAGTTAGTCGGTCCATCACTCACATGGGTGAGAGGATTCACTGCCGCCACACTTGAGTGCTATCTGTCTGTTTCAAGAACTTGAGAAAATACATTTCCACATGTCATGTCATGTCACGTCTACAAATCAAACCTTAATTCACACGTGTTGCACCACTGCTGATGATTTTCACACTGCTCCCGTATTCTCTTCATGTCCAACTCACACACAAATGCACCATGTGCTGCACACATGTCAGGATTTGTTGCATTTATTATTGCATTTGGTAAGTGTTGATCAAATAGATACAATAAACATTTTATTTTAAAGTAGAAATACACTTCTGTGCCATATGATTTGTTAAAAAGTTAGTTTTTAGTTAAATATGTTAAACCTTACAATAACTATTTCATGTTGATTTGTGAGAAATTAAAATCTCACTTTCTATGATGTGGAAACTTCCAATTAGATAACTGGCAGTAGGGGAAATTCAAGTAATGCAGGACAATCTATTAAATTGGCACTTGAGCAATATATTGTGAAGCCAATACATTATCCACATAGAGTCTGGTCTGGCTATCTTCCTAGTTGTGTCAATCTCACAAGAGAAAGCTGAAAAATATATAGAATGGACAGAGCATCTATACAGTAGAAAAATGGTCCCATGAATCATAATTTAAGTAAAATAATTGAGTGCTCCTCTGTACATGTGAGGCTCCAGGATGCGAGTTACGACTCTCAAGACACTTTCACTCCACAGTGAGTTCGAGCTTTGGAGTCTTTGTACGTCTACGTGCTTTTCTTTAGGCTTGACTATTTGTTTCCTTTTTTTTTTGCTCTTTCTCTTGTACCTTCGTGTGTGATAACTGAAAATCAAGCTAAATCAAGTCCACGGTCATAACCACATCATCTAATTTGGAACGCAATTACACTGTGGACACTGATATTTCATCAGGACATGTGGCTCAGAAGCAAATCCATCAGGCTTTGCCCTGAATGAAATTGGATTGACTGATTGATTTATGTATGTCAAGTGAAGGGCAAAGAGACAGACAGACAAAAAGGGAAACCACAGAGTGTGAGAGCGGGTCAGGGGAGGGGAGCCACAGATATATGGATGAAGCACGGCCCCCTGATGGGGGAAGGAGAGTATTGAATCAGACAGAGACGAATGGAGTGTGAGAGACAGAGAGAAAGAAATTCAGACATATGCCTGCTGACCTCAACCTTTTTTCCCCAACTAATCAATACAGGGAAATGCATGTGTATGTGTGTGTGTGTGTGTGTGTGCAAGGGTGGCTTGGTTTGCGTCGCTCCCAATAAAGATCAGAAACAGTGACATTACCTCGCCCCTGTCTGACTCCTCCCTGGCCTTCCAATCTTTGCACATGCCTCTATTTAATTTTGTTCCTTGTAATTCTATAAAAGACTGGAAGGTCTGGAGCACTTAGACTGTCCCCATCACAGAGCTCAGCGAGGAAAGTGAGAAATAAAACATCACCGCTGCACGAGTGACTTGGCTTACTCAGGTGCTGTATGTAATGTTCATGCAATTGTTTTGCTTGTGTCTTATTCAGTGTAACATACGATTATATATCACTATCAGACTAAATAATTAATAAGGCTAAAACACAAGCCAATGGCTGTTGCTTGGATGCTTTTGTTCTGATTGCCAGAGTCACACTCCCACTCACTTGCATATAAACACCCAGAAACACATTGGCTGACAGATAAAAAGATGCCAGCATTTTCTAAAAAGAAAAAAAAAAGTATTTGACAGATGCATGCTGTGTGCTGCATTTTGCCAGCAGAGGATCCTACAAAGGTTTCAATAATCAGCTAAAATGTGTTATATTCCACCCAGGATTCACCTCCTATCCTTATTAGTTGGTTTTCTTCCTGTCATTTAAGACTGAAAGAATTTCCATACACAGCTTTATCCAATTAGGAAGAATCACTAGAATAGCATTATTAAAATCACAGTGCATAACGACTGGAAACTCAGCGGTCAATTATCCAGATTTCTTGAAATGGCAGACAGAAAGAGGCGATGCCTGCTCTGCAGGGGAGGAAAAGACAAACACCACTCAGTCCTCTCTGTGAATTCAAAACAGGATGCGCGCACGCACGCACACACACACACACACAAACACACACACACACGCAACAGCAGCTGAGATGAGACAAAGCTGTGCCTGGTGTTTACAGTGGAGCTTCACCCGTGAAGACAGCGAAGGATTAAGTGCTCTGGCTGAAAGGGAGTGAAGGTGTGCAGAGGATGAAGGTATCCTCCCCATCACGGCTCTCAGCTGTTATTGGCTCCACGGATAATGTAATCATCTCAAGGCTCCCCCCTCCCTTTACGACACAGTAAATTAATTCAACACTCGCCCGACGTAAGATCCTCCTTGAGAACAAGGAAATGCCCCCGTGAAGAGGGACAAATACATGTGAGAAACCCCTGGTAGGCTGTTATAATGGAATCCGTTTGGTTGGCCTGGTGCAGGGATCATCGGTGATATGAATCTCTCCTCAATGCTGTCTAATTGGTGAGGTTATTTGATTTTTAAAAAATGGTGCAGGAATGGCACCATCTTGGTCATTCCATTTTAACTGAAAATCGTTACAGTCTCTAATTATTGCTTGAACAAGTGTTTAATGAAGAAAACGTGGCCCTGAAAACTCACCCACGCGACACTGCAGTAAACGAGATGTAGTTCATCACCTTTTATGTTCTACTTCGACACGCAGGCGTTAGCTCCTTCCATTGTATCATGCTTTTTCAGTTGATCTCGCCTGTTTAGGCCAGGGAAGAACACAGCATGTGCTGGTGGAGCTCACCAACACAATTACCCGTTTTATACTTTCACATAAAAGCCAATCAATGCTTTCAAAGACACACAATGAACACGTTTGCCCATTTCATTAAATTGATTTCAAAATGTTTCTTTTTAATCATCATTGCTTTGTATTAAGGCAGAATTAATCAGAAAGGTTTTCTATTAGGGGCGACACGGTGGTGCGGTGGTTAGCACTGTTGCCTCACAGCAAGAAGGTCGCAGGTTCAAGACCGCCTTGGGCCTGGGTCTGGGGCCTTTCTGTGTGGAGTTTGCATGTTCTCCCCGTGTCTGCGTGGGTTTTCACCGGGTACTCCGGTTTCCTCCCACAATACAAAAAACATGCTCAGGTTAATTGGTAAACTCTAAATTGCCCATAGGTGTGAGTGTGAGAGTGAATGGTGTGTGAATGGTGTGTGTGCCCCACGATTGGCTGGCGACCATCTGGGGTGTATCCCTGCCTCTCGCCTTAACGCGCTGGGATAGGCTCCAGCAGACCCCTGCGACCCCGAAAGGGAATAAGCGGGATAGACAATGGATGGATGGATGGATGGTTTTCTATTATGCTGTTTGTGTTCGAGGTGTATTGACTCACTCTCGGATATCTATGTGCCTGAGATAATTAGATCCTGAACCAACTACCAGCATCTTTAACCCATTCTTAGCTCAGGCCTGGTGTGGCTACTACAGAAACACTGCTATCTTAACCCAGTTTATTGACCTTCACCGTGATTAGTGGTTATGGGAGAAGGTGAAGAACAAGAGATCCTATATTTATGACGCCGATTACACTGTTGTGTCCCTTCTGCTGCTGTCTGCCTCCACTGACCGCTCTGGTAGGATATAATGTCCTGCAACTGTCTGTGAGTAATGCCAAGCCATCTGTCACTCACCTCCCCCCCAGCGGATTTGAAAGCACCGGTTTACCTGAGCCCAATTTGCACTGGACGCTGAAATGACCACTCGGTGTCAAAACACGGTTAGCAAACACTGCAGACAGCTGCCATCCTGAGCGCCGTTTTGTCCGTCACACCTTTCGCTCCTTCGTGAGAACAAACGCAGGGATCTAAACCCCCAGGAGCCACATTAGCTCTTGAAGTGGCTCCCCGGATGCTTGAGGCCGCCCCCGGCTAGGACACAGTTGTTTTTAGCGCAGGTGATGACAGTGGTTTAATCAGCGTAATGGATATGTTGAGTCAGAGATGAAAAGGAGATGAACTATTCAAGCGATGCGATGTGTCAGTAGGTGTTTTGATCAGAATGGCGATGTTGACAATATCAAAGCGCTGCTCGAGTCTCAACTGATTAATAATGAACGCTTGACTGGATCTGTCGTGGATAGAATATAACTTTTGATATAAAGATTAGTAGTCATTGTGAATCTGTCATGAATATTTATCCGTTTCATGGACTGTCATTAGTTTCTCTCCACTGAGACTTTATGGAGGGATGGACCAGATCTGCGTTGCACTTAATCAAGAGACTAACGAGTTGTAACAAATTTGCAAACTTCAAAGTAAATGGTAAAGGTGGTGACCTCTTTTAGATTTCCTGCAGGGAGTTGAGAGATGCTGCTTTTCAGGAGCAGATGGGAAAAGCTTGAAAACAGCCCAGCACAGCATGGGGTTATGCGGCATTCATGCTTTTTCTCCCCCTGCCTGATGAAGCCATACTGCCAACATTCACTTTCATTGTTATAAATGATTTGCATTCAAGATAAATTATATGTTAGCACCAAAACAAACATTTACAGTATGAATGCAACAAGACAGGTGTATGAGAAAATATGTATTCATATCTGAGTGTATAATCTGTAGGTGGATGGGTTATGGGAATACAGCGATGGCAGCAGATGGACTATGAGAGGGAAGGCAGCATGAAGTCCTATATGAGACTCTGGGAATGAAAGTCAATGGGTATTCTTCACTCATTCAGGAATAAATCTGTGAATGGACAGATGCATTAGGAAACACACTCTGGTGTATCAGTCATAGTAAAAAACTGAATAAAATACCCCTTGTTTAAAGAGGCCCCTATCTAGCTATTTCCCAGTTTAATATTTTAATTTTCCTCGTCTATTGATAAAAAGCAGACATTTCCTGCACCCACATCTCACCCACCCCATCCCCTTTGTGTGTGTGAGGAGACCAGATCACAACAGACTCAGTGGGTGTTCGTATTTCACAGTTTGTGTGTTAGCAGGGAAATCAGAGACTTAAATATTTACACACAAGCGCTGAACAAGTGTTTCTTCCATTATAGGGCCCCTTTAAAAATGAATGTATACTTACCTATACACCCTTTATATTTTATAGCGCTACAGTGTTTTTGACAAACAAACCATCCTGTTAAAAAAGAACAAAATTGACATGATCACATAGCGATAAGATGGCTTTCTGCAAAATAGTCCAACAGTTTGTAACATTGAGATGATGTGACATTGACACTGATGAGCATTACTTTTATTTGTACTCTCTATTTTTTTTTTCATTATTTTTAATATTTACTACCACTTCAGATTAGATAGCACTTACACACAGAGGCAACCTACGGTTACACACAGACACACACACACACACCAGTTTTTGCAGGAACACTAAAAACTTCAAGTGGCGATTTTGCGCAAAAGCCAGATTGCACAGGCGCTTTTTCTTAATTGCATTAGTTTTATTACTGTAAGTGACTCCGGTGGAATATATTTACTATCCAATTCCTTCCAATACATTTGAGTAATTTAATTGCAAAACAGCTTCACAAAATGTAATTTTATTCCAATCAAGGGGCTCCACCGCTGTAATTCGAGCCACATCATGGTAATTACTACCACTTCAGATTAGATGGCACTTACACACAGATGTTAGGCAACCTACGGTAGGTTTGCTGTTTTAATCCAATTCTAAGAAAGATTTCTCACACCTACACACAGACGTTCTGTCTTAATTCCTTTGCCTACATTAACGAATAATAAAAAAAAGAATGCAAGCTTAGCTAGTAACAATAGCAGCAAATAAAGAAAGCAATACTGTGTGTCTGCGGGTTAAAGATGTAAGCATTTCTGAGAATCAGGCCGTTTCCGAGACCTTGGAACGGACGAGAACAGGAGATATAGTATTACTGTAGGATCATTGCCCTCTAATAAAATGTCTTAAAGCAGAAGCTCTTGTTCCTGGCTGATAAATGCTGGGGTTCTATTTAAAAGAAAATCAAAGGCTAATATAGAATAATACATATTGTCAGACCATTAAAACTAATATTTTTCCATGTTTATCATCTGCGGTTTTACTGATTAACCACCACATCACATTTAGTGATTAGTCCAAGACGAGACAGGTTCAAGAGCATTTCGATATTGTATTTCCAATAATCATGCCACAGACACATCAGTGAGCTCCGGTTAAGGGACTCAGCCGTGTCCCCCGGGGACAGGGATTATATCCTATCTGACTCCCAGTCTGCAGTTGTCTTTTTTGTTTGTGAGCTTTTGGTGCACAGTGAGTATCCAAAGAGGTAACATTACAGACATTCCAGTGCCATTGTCATGACCGGGTCCTTCTATAAAGCAACACAATCCTGGTGGTCTGTCACAATCACCTTCCTGCAGATAACTGGATGTTCCTCACATTCTGTTTCTTTGTTTTCCAGAGGGCATTTTTATTTTCTATTCTATTTATACCACAGAGAACACAGTGTTCTTAGATTAGAATCATTATTATTCTTGGAAAAAAAAAACCATTACCAAACCAGCTGCATTAGAAACAAAGCAGAAGAGACTGCTCAACAACTCCCATTGCCAGCATTGCCACAATCTCTTCCTTTGCAATTTCCCCCCTTATCCTTATTTACACTGTTGTATTGCTCACATTTAATTTCCCTTGCCTTTTTTTTTTTTTTTTACTTGCCGCACACAAAGATTTACAGGGGTTGGCCTCACATTATCCAGGAGTGAGGCAAGAAAATAGGTTAGTGCCCAACCTTTGGGTCACACTTGTTTGAGTTGTGATCCAGCTGACCATGACAATAGGATACTCTCTCATCTTTGTGATCACAAAGGGTGCTGGGGATCAGAGTCCGAGGCCAGCAGAGACGTTCTGAGATGTGAGTAGAGACCACAGCGAAGGCTGCAAAGAGTCATCATTTTTAACTGCCTTTCTTGTTACAAAGCTAGTGTGAAAGGGAGCCGTGGAGCGGTTTCTTCTCCTCCCAATGTGACATTCACAGGA
Organism: Eupleurogrammus muticus; assembly: GCA_036785175.1. Classification (NCBI taxonomy): domain Eukaryota; kingdom Metazoa; phylum Chordata; class Actinopteri; order Scombriformes; family Trichiuridae; genus Eupleurogrammus; species Eupleurogrammus muticus. The sequence goes on along the minus strand of JAYKQN010000007.1, from coordinate 16,351,244 downwards.
CTTCATTGCTTCTTCTCTTCAAACTCGCAGGATCTGTGTGTAGATTGCGACATTATTTGCTCTGTCAGACCCACCACCCTGTCATGGGCCTAGAAGCCACACTGTATTTTTGTGGCAATCACATCTTTGATGGTAAAACATTCAAGTTGTGTTGAAGAAGGAAAATGGATGAAAAGAACTGCAGCATTAGTAAAGTAACAAAAGGAAATTTAAAATCCTTTTGTAGCTCAGGTTGATAATTAGTGGTTGTCTTCAGGCCGATACCAAAAAATCCCCCTATCCAGACAAACACTTGAAATAAGCATTGTTCTGAAACAGCCGAATGAGTCCGAATAATGTGATAAGATGGTGAAAATAAATAAATAAAGAGAGACTACAATGCTGATTTAGTGTGAATGATCTTGAGAGGAATAATCAAGGCAGACCAGCCATGATACGATCTTCAACCAGCCATCTACTAAATAAGGTAATAACAAGATTACTTGAAGACAAGTGGTTAGAAATAAGAAAAATGTTTCATCAATGCTTAATCCACTTTCAACTTTGTGGCCTCCATCTGCACTTATGCCAAGTTTGATTTTCTGACAGACATTCTTTGCTTATATGTACGAAGGGAAAGAGCAAAAAAGGGAAAAACTTACACAAGCCATTACGGCGAAGAAGACGGGGCATCGGCTGCTGCTTCCTGCAGTGAACTGTTCCCACACAGTTTCAGATCCAGTTAATCACATACAGCACTTTCACTGCAGTGAACAGCAGGTGATTTGGAATGGGAGACCAGAAGAAGAAGGCACAGAGGGGTGCTTCAGAAGTGTCCATGCGAAGGCAAATTGTGCATCTATACAGTTTACCAATAACACTGTGAACAGGATCTGGTGCAGTATATAACAGCAGTCTATGTCTGGGATTCATAACATGATGTGCAGACCATTCTCATTTCCACAGTGATAAATGTAGTTGTTTTGTCACGCCAATCGGCATCAATGTTTAATGCACTGGATACCCTTTAGTATAATTTTTGAATGTGCAGGAAACTCCTATAGCCTTCTATAAAGCACCCTAAATGTGGGTTGGTGTATCTTGGCTGCAAAATCAACATATCAGATTCTAAGAGACATGACAAAACAGCGATTTTTGACACTTTTAGATGGGGACACATTGGACTGTGTGTAGTGTAGTGGATTCTACACTTCATCTGTTAACCTAATCTGAGTTATTGTTCCTGTGTTGACACCTTGTGATAGATATGTTTTGACATGCACAATAGGGAGTAATTATGCAAAGGGTGAGTGCATTTTTCATCCCAGTTACAATAAAAGAATTATATTTGCCCCTAGACAGATGTGATTATTTGTATGTTGGTTTGTTTAAGTCGCCATCTTATGTTCTTTTGTTAGCTGGCTAATTAGCACTGCAAATGAAGAAACAACTTTATTTTCTAATTTAGCAAGTGGATGCATCATAGGTGGTAAATCAGAGGTAGCTGAAGGGTATCCAGCTGATCCACAGGAACATTCCTCAAAATTTCAACTCAGTGGAGGCTGATTACACTATTTAGTCTAGAGTGTTTTGCTGAAGTTCTTCATTTGGGGCTGGGCTCATTCAGCCTTGTGGGCTGCGTGTAAATGTATAACACAAAAAGGGCAGCAGCCTGTAATCTCTTCACAGCTCCATATACTTACTTATTAAGTAATCTCAGCTGCTTCCAAGTGTCCGGCCTCAAACTGCAGCTGGCACTGGTTCATCCAAGTGCTGCCCTCATCAAATAAAAACAATATGTAGATCTAATCTTTCAATAAAGTTTTCTTGGGATAGAACTTGATCTCCTTCCAAAAACCTCTGTGTGATTTTGTTTTGAAGAATAATTCATCCTGGGTTAAAGAAAATTCCATCTCCCCAGGCATGAGGTGAAATGACAGGTTGCAGTAATAACAAGATTATAAAACTTTTATTGATCCCCCTCTGAAGATGAATTTATAAAGCAAATTCCACACATATCTCAGGTTCACATTTTTTTTTTTTTACGCAAAGTTATGGCACCATTACTTTCTATAATTTCACCAGAAAAAAATATTCATGTGGCTGTGGCCATGGGTTTATTTATACAAATGATGAGGAAGTATGTATCTTGAATAGAACAACTATAAAATAGCAATTACACTATATCAACATTCCCCCAAAACAGAATTAAGCCAGGCCAGTAAGATGTCATTTGTTTACCCAGTGATGTTGGGTACAAGATAAAATATACATTCCACCGACATATTGTCTGATGCCAGTGTAGAACTCTGGTGGACAGAACAGTCGAGGAAGCACAATTAGTTTCCCCCTTTGGAAGCAACACAGTGGTAAACAACTGATGGACAATATTAAACCCAGGGGGAGAAGCTGAGTATGACAAACAGATTTATGCATGGGTGAACTCCATTGCGCCAAAGCCATCAATTCTGCATCTTTGCCAGTGCCTGGAGATGTTTCTTTACCCTCCGTCTCTCCATGCCTGTCATTACATTTATCCCTGCTCTCTGCTAAGTGCTAATACATTTACATTTTTAGTGCTGCTCAGTAATAAAAGGGGTGGAATAGGTGGAGGCCTTTTACCGTTGCTAAAACAAACATTGATGAACTCCCCTCCCTGAGGAGTCAGTGTTATCCCACCTCCAAACTCCCCCGCCAGTCCATCCACCCACCCACAGCTTGGCTGCTGCCCCACAGTGCAGGTCAACAGTGTTGCGGTTTGAGTCTCCTCTGTTTCACTCCTAGTTCATTCCCTCATTTCAGTGTCCACTCACAAGAGTCTGCCTCGTACAGGAGGCTCCGCGATATTTTTTGTTTTTGTTTTTGTTCCCAGCTGGATTCACATTTGATGCTTTAAGAATGTGGTAGGAAATCTTTCATAACTAAAAGTCACGGACAGCAGTCACAGGTTAAGTACACAGGCACAAAATGGGGGAAGGGGGATTGAGGTTGGTCTCTACTGTGTCACTGGACTGACATGCTAGTCTTTGGGTGGGGTCTGATTTTCAAATTACACATTTTGAACAGTGTGCCGCATTTAGGAAAGAAATTAATTCTCCATTTCTCGTATTTTGTTGTTCAGGATGAAACAATCCACCGTCTTCATCAAAGCTGGGTTTCACCACTAATAGAGAACATGAGGGTGAAAAATTTTTAAATTGATTTTAGCAGAGACAATAAAACATCACCTAAGGAAAAAATAAATAAAGAGAGCTGTGAAGGATTTGATGCTTTAAAAAAAAAAAACACTAGTAGAAATAGCAAAGCGTTTTTAAACACAGCTCAGTCGGTATCTAAGTAAAATATCTACATACTTGTGCTGCATCTCATGTGATGCAACACTACAATGCTGAACTCGGGTGAATGATCTTGAGAGGTATAACCAAGGCTGACCAGCCATGATAAGATCTTCAACCAGCCATCTACTGAATAAGGTAATAACAAGCTTACTTTAAGACAAGTGGTTATTGGTTTGTTTGAAATAGAACAATTCACAGCTTTACAAAGCCCTTTCCTTGGATAGCTGGTAGGGCACATCAATAGAGTTGAGGCATTTGGAACAATGAATTGATAAGACTTCAAACTTTATGTGACCAGTGAGCAGGAAATGAGTATGAATAATGTCTTCTCATCATTTCTTCCATTTTCAATTGTGGCTCCTGTGTGGGGGAGGAGGAACTCTACCTGCACTTAAGCCAAGTCTGACCTTTCCACAGTGTATACATTCTTTGCTTATATGTCACAGGGAAAGAGCAGAAAGGAAAACTTACACAAGCCATTACTAAGATGGCGAAGAAGATGGGGCATTGGCTGCTGCTTCCTGCAGTGAACTGTTCCCACACAGTTTCAGATCCAGTTAATCACATACAGTACTTTCAGTGCAGTGAACAGCAGGTGATTTGGAATGGGAGACCAGAAGAAGAAGGCACAGAGGGGTGCTTCAGAAGTGTCCATGCGAAGGGAAATTGTGCATCTATACAGTTTACCAATAACACTGTGAACAGGATCTGGCACAGTACATCATGTGTAACAGTAGTCTATGTCTGGGATTCCTCCTTCTCTATAACCCCGGTTGGTGCCATGTCCCGCATTAGATACATGGTTGGCACCTTTGTACAGGCCGGTGCCATTGGAGGGGAATATGGTATGAATGATGTAATCCTCTTGTAGGGGTTTAGGCTGCATTGGTTGGCAAGCTGCCATAGGCGTCATCTGGAACCCTGGACTGCGGATCTCCAGGATAGTATTGTCCTTCTTAGTGCCTGACTCAATGTAATCATCATAGTTCTTGCTTTTCCGGGAGCTGTTGCGAGTATAATGATCACGGGAACACAAATGTCCACTCTTATGTCCATACCAACAGAAGACACTGAAAATAAGAGCCAAACATACAATGGCAGTAGCTCCACCAATAATCCCTGCCAAAGGCAGCACTGTCATCTGCTGTGCATCTTCATTTTTTTCCTCCTCCTCCAACGGGCTGACATCTGATGTTTCAGCTTTTGCACACACCAGAGCGTCATCAGCATCAGCGTCTCCTGAAATCACCCCTTTGTTTTCTGAACTGGCCTGCAGAGGCACCATGCAGATAATGTAGGTGGAGCGTGGTTGTAAGGAGGTGAGCAGGTACTCCCGACGGTCGCCCCGGACCAGCGTCTCTGTGATAGACCCCATGGCATTACCGTTACCTAGTCGGAGCCAGCTCAGCCTGAAGGAGGAGCTGGGCTGAGCCACGCTCCAGGTAACACGGACACTGTTGTGGGAGAGAGGCTTCACATTGAGGGCCAGGCTCTTTCCCACACCACTGCTGCTGAGAGTGTAGTCTAAGCCGGAGTCAGGAAGGCCCAGGCCGGGTCGCTTTGAGCGGAGAGTGAAGAGAGAGCCCTGTGGAGGGGTGTGGGTGGTGGAGCTATCAACTCCACCTCCACCCGCTCTGTCTCTGGTGCCTGCTGTCCTCACCACCTCACATTCCTCCATCTCGCTGGTCAGGTCTGTCAAAGCCAAATCTCGCACCTTGTCAGGACCATGGCAGGTGAGCCCTCTGACTGTGATGGAGTTACCACGGGCAAGCAGCCAGTCATACAGCCACCGCAGGTTACAGCCACAGTGCCAAGGATTACCTCGCACAAGCAGCTGACCCAGGCTGTCCAGATCTTTAAACAGTCCCCTTGGCAGGGTAGTCAGGTTGTTCCCCGACAGGTCCAGCCTCTGCAGCCTGCCCATGCCATCCAAGGACCCACGGGGCATATGAGTCAGTGCATTGTCTTGTAGAGACAGGCGCTGTAGATGAGCACTGGGCAGGTTGACAGGTGGGGTCTGAAGGGAGTTGCGAACTAAGGACAACTCTGTCAAGTTAGAAAGGCGTGAGAATGTGTCATCAGCAATACGCTGGTTTGCCAAAAGATTCCCATCTAGCACTAGACATCTAAGTGAGGTGAGGCCTCGGAAGGCATGGGTTGGGATAGTGGAGATTCGGTTGTCATCCAGACGGAGTTCTTCCAGTGAGGCAGGCAGTCCTGAAGGGATACTAGACAAGTGGTTGCGTGAAAGGAAAAGAAGGCGCAACCGTGGGTTGTCAGCGAAGGCTTGGTCCTCAATGCTGACAGTGGAAATAGAGTTGTCGTCCAAATGGAGCTTCTCTAGCAAGGGCATCCGAGCCAGCGCGCTACGAGGAATGGTGCGGATATTGTTATCCTGTAAATGCAGTTCACGGACAGATGGTGGCAGGTGCACAGGGAATTCATCCAGTTCATTATCATAGAGGTAGACCACACGGACGGTAAGCTGATGCTCCAAGGAGGTCGGCAATCCTGGATTGTTAATGTGGTTGTTCTGAAGATAGAGGACGGACGCAGAAGGAGGCAGTGACGGGATAGAGTTCAGGCCACGGTCATTGCAGTAGATAAAATCCTCATCACATCTGCATACAGATGGGCATATCATGTCCCTCTCCCCGATGTACCCTTGTATCGTGGCTGCAACAAACTGAAGCATGCCAGCACGTAGTGACAGGCAAAGAAACAGAAGGAGAGGCCGAGCCCCCAGTTTAGCTGCACCTACAGGTGCCATTAAGGTGAACATAGGCATTATCTGTCTTTTCCAGGTCTGCTTTTAATCCTCAAATTGTTGTGGTGAGCTGGAATCCACTAACCTCCACCCTAAGAGAGAAAGAAAAATTACAGTCAGCACTGATTCACATGAGAAAGTGAAATGTCAAAGAGTAGATTTTACTGAAATTTCATGAGCTCAAAAACATTTAAGAGCAACTAAAATAAATATAGAAATATGCTTCAATAATAATATTTAATCAGATGCTACTGAGACATCTTACTCTTTATAACAAGATTTTGTTCACAATTAATAATCATATCCTTGGGGGATATGCACACATGGATGAATGTATGATTATTCATCACAGCCTCTCACAACATTCTGCCATCAATTAGCAGCCAAAAGAACACAAAATGATTACAATAATTATACAGTAATCCAACATATCATATTAACTAAACTTTGGGGTGTTCTACTGCTCATATCAAAGTGAACATTTATTCTTCTAGAGGAGATACTAATTTAATCCTACATTTAGAATTAAGTCATGTGCAAAAAATATCAAGTCTTGAGAATGCCCTCAACTGCTAAATTATTTAAGAGATCTTGAGAGGCTCCATAACTCCATTAAGAGTTGCCAGCAGATGGCTGCATTAGCCAGACAGAGCTGAAGTTACTTCATTATCAAGTAGGAAAAGTACTTTCAAGAGTTAATTTCTAATTAAGCAGTCATGATAAAGATGGATACTTCAAAACTTCATTCAAACTCCTAAACAAATCATACTTTCTTAATTTTTTTGTATAGATTCAAAAGGACAATAAGTCTGTAATGGAAATATATCACCTCACCGAATGTAGATAATTTGATAACTAAAAAAACATTTGCAGTCACTGGACACATATTGTGGATGTCTATTTACATAAGCTGTACTCAGAATGGGAATCGCAATTTGTAGTTGTTTCTGATTAAGCACGTGATGTGATAAAGGTATGGACTACAGAGGTTTGAAAACTGGAAAACTGCAACACTCTGTCAATGACAACTTGAGCCCATCACAGTCTTCAATAACCAGGGCCATTAGTCAGACCGTAAAGGCCCACACAGCAGCAGACATACCCGGGCTGTAGTATTGATTTCCACACAAATTCTGGGTGATTTCTGCCAGATCCAGTCGGCTCTGCTGCAGATTAAAGGATTCCCAGAAGTGTAACTTAAACAGCATGGTGATTAACCAAAAAAATGACAATTCTACTGGGAGTTGACTTTGCTGAAAACCATATTTGCAAACATTCATCTTTACTGTAAGTGCTCATTCATTACTAAAATATTTAGAATTAGAGAATAAACCTTTTGACATTGAATCTCTGTTTGAACACCAATAACTCAACACTTAACAATTGTTCAGCCGTGCTGGTCAGGGATCATTTATTTAAAAAGTAATTAAAGTAATAGTAATTAGTAATTACAAATTGAGGGTTGTAAGCATTCTATCCACTGAGTTACTTCCACTTAAATGTGTGCAGACTATGGCAATCTATAAATTATACATTGGAAAATGGATGACTGAAATCGAGACTGAGCTGATAGCAATTTATATTCTGGCTGCAGCAGAATGTGCCATCTGATTTTACTTCACCCCTGGTGCACTGCTCAGTCCTGGACAGCAACCCTGAGAAAATGGCATTTAATAAAGATGGGAGGTTTGATTATTTAAGAATAAAATTAAGTTCAAGACAAACTTTCGTCTAGTTCAGCTGTCTTCACTGTAGAGAAATATTTATTAAGAACTTTTTGGTATTCTGCCTTACTTTTTTTATTCAATTCAGATATTATTCATGGATTTCTACATTTATAACCCTGATTATCACAGAGATCATTTGTTCTCCAGGATCGTGTATTATTAATATTTTTTTTATATCTGTAAGTTTTACTTTCTATTCCTGTTTCTGTTGTTAGATTTGTGTCGGTCACCATCTGTCAAATCTGTCCAAACTGTCACGCTCACTGAACTTCAGTGAGAGTAACATTAGTCTGTCTCATTCCCTGATAAATTCCTCTACGACCCACTAATCCATTTCTGTGCCTATTTCCACTTCAATCCACTCGCCACAGTGAAGTGGTGTCAATGCACTTTAAGAGGAGAGTAAAATGATTTCCGAACATTTTAAAAGCCGATATTGTTAACACACTGTGCGGTTTGATATGAATCCATTCCATGGCCAAGAAGGCTAGACGATGTCGCTTTTGTGAATGTTCGTGCGGTTTCCGTGTGTGTTGATCAGTGGGCCGGGTTGAGTAGTGCTAAAGAATGGATGACTTTTGAATCCCCGGAGCTTCAGCAGTGAGTCTTTTGAACGCTGGAGTATTTGGGTCAGCACTTTAAAAACAAGATAGGCTACTGTAGATGTGGTGTGAGATTGAAGTGGTGCACAGAGCCACAGGGATTAATAGGACATATTGAGCAGCGATTGTCTGGATTAAGCAGGTGTATGGTACGGCAGACAGACATTTCTGGGGTTTTGTGTCATGGTTGCTCATTTTGCGTCCTATATTGGATGAATAATGTCAAAGCATTAGCAGCACCGCACCGCTTCTTCTGTTTGTGTATGTTCCTTCTGGTACGAAGGCACTGTGTGTTTGTCTATCCACATGTGATCAAATTGCAAACATTAACCCATATGTGCACGATCTATGGTCCCAGTCTAGATTTCAGTCATGTGTGTGTGTGGGGAATAAAGCGTGGATGTGGGGTAATGTGTTAGCCAGACAGCCAGCCGCCTCAGGCAGAGTACAGTACACACAACAACCCCCGATCTGATACTGCAACCCAAGACCGGATCGATTTACATACAAAAAAACAGAGACAGCGAGATGGAGAGAGTGACAGAAAGCAGCTTTGAGCAAGACCTTTGAATCCTATCACCCCATTAAGACCCCCACAGAGGAATAGAGCCAGGAAATCTGGAAAACAGCATTTTTGATGACCGAAGGGGGCTGCTGATGTATCAGGAGATCCACTTTACTGATGGCGAAAAGATAATAGTGGCCTTAAGCTTATCTTACATTCCATGTCGTATTTTAGATTTAGAGATTGGACATGTGGAAAGGATGATGGAAAAACACGATGGCTATGGTGATGACAGAAATAAATTGAGAGAGGAAACAAGGCCAGAGAAGCATGGCTTATTCTTTTTGGTTATTGCGGAGCCTGTTCGAGCCACAGAGGAAAGGCAGGTTTTCATTTTCGTGTGTGTAGAATATTTCTTGCTATATTGTGGCTGATTGCTGTTGTTTTGCAATAAATGCATGATAATCTTCAAGCTGTCAAAAAGACAGGAGACAAACAAATTGACTTTAATCCCCAAACAAGGCACAAACGTAGTCCACCCGATTAAAAGTATTTTAATATTTTTCTGGGCCCCATTCGCGACATTCACATCAGCAACATCAAGATATTCATTGTCATTTTTTATGTAAACTAAACAAACACCGTCATCATCAATATATATATAACTGTGTCTCTGCACTATAGAGGCAGATTGAGTCACACGTTAAAGGCTGTACAAATAATTGTTTTTTTTTCTTTTTTGGTTTACGGCACCATTTCCTGGCATGGTGGAGTGATTGGATTTGGACTCAGCACTTTCTTATTCTAGCTGCTGACACAAAGACATCGGGTATGTGACATAGATCAAGATTTGTGTTATTTTTGCCATATAGTCTATATTAATGTTTAAATAAAAAAGGTCCACTTTTTTCTCAGGCCATGACTTATTAGAAAAACTACAACAAGAGCTTCATTCTTCAATTCCACGTAAAAACACACCGAAGATTAAGTTACGGATCAGTTAAATTGCACATTTACACTAGACACAGATGGGAGATTATCTCACGGTTTCAGTATGCAAATTCAACATCATTTCCAGGGAATCATGCATGTTTTTGTCCAATTCCCACAGAAACATGTGATGTACTGTAATTCACACGTTGTTAGCCGATGGGTATGCGACTCACGGGGCCCTGAAGTGAACTGATATGTAGCTCTATAGCACCATAACATGTTTCATCTTTACAGCGCTATAATATCTTCCATTGCGCCACCAGTCTAATTCCCCCGACCTCTCTACTGCAGCTGCGGTTGCGGCTGCCCCTCGGTTTTTTTTGGCTCAGCTTTTTCTTCCTGGGCTCAGATCACTGGTAAAACCCTTTCAGCAGCAACAAAGGGACCACGACTCCTTTGCTCCTGCATTGTGTTCAAAGGTAAGAACAAAGCTTACATGATGCTGGTAGCGTTTTGGCGAGACTTTTGTTCAAAATGTGCCGCATGCTGCAATCCACCAAGGTTTCTCAAGGGCATTAAAATAATCTTTGATCTTTGCAAAACTGAACTAGGTAGTTTTGAGAAAAATATAAGGCTTTCCTTAATAATTCTCCTGTGAAAAAAATGGGACACTGTGAAATCAATTACATGTTTCTACCTATTTTTCAACAAGAAGAAATTTGTAAAAATAATATATGTTTTTTTTTAGTAAGTTAAAAAGCTGTCTCATGATTTAAACAGTGATCCAATTTATAATAATATTTTGATTGTGGGTAGAAATGTGTCATTATAATGAGAAATTGAATATATTAGAGTTTCTCAACTTAATTAACTATATTGAAACACTGAATTTGAATCATGTAGTATTGTTTGAAGCTAAAGTGCAGGAGTTTTAGAAAGGAATCAATATTAAGCCTTATTAAAGTTTCACTTTTTGTGTCACAGGTGATGCTCCCTGCTAAGTGTATAAATGCTACTGAACAGTCCACAAATTATACCTCCAGCTCTCATCTAATACGGATTGTGGATAAAATAGTTAATTTTACTTCTCCTTTAGATTCTGGGAGTGTTATCAGACCAATGGATCATAATCTGCTGGTAAAACAACTTGTTTCATGGGGGTTGTGTAATGCTCTAAACCACCAACTCAACACGGCAGCTTTTTTTTCCAAAATAAAATTCTATTCTGGGTGTAATGATCTCTCACTACCAGCAGATGGAGTCAGACCCCCCCACACTGTAGCTTTAACTCGAATAAACGCATTGAAAACTGAATGTGAATAGTGTAATCTAAAGTTGATTTTTATTTTAGCTAGGTGAATTCCAATAAGTTTGACAATGAATTTAATTAAGTTTTCCTCCAATGCTTTCATTGCGGATCTCTGTCTCTGTCATAATCTGTCACTGTTTTTGTGTTTTAGGGTGTTTTGGTTGCTTTTGCTCTGTGCTCCACACCGGCACTTGTTGGCTCTATGTTTCTTTCACCTACCCTATTCCCCATCCCTATTAATTATCTGTGCATTTAAGTCCAGTTTCCAGTTCACTATTTTGTCAGGCTGTGTGTGTTTTCCTGGAAGTCTTGTGTTGCCTCACTTCTGTTCACTTCTCCGTGCTCATTAGAGAGTTTTTTCCTGTCTCTCGGTCCTCTACCGGCTCCATTCTGCCTAACAATTCTTCCACATTCAGTCCCCAATTCAAACTTGAGTTGCAATCCAATTTTAGTTCACAGACAAAGATCGGACCATTCAGGAAGAGCAATCAACAAAAGATTTACACAACACCCTATAGGCACCTATATTTTTGACCGTTTCCATCACTCCCATTGATCCATGGGTCAATTCTTCTTTTGAGCTACTTCCACTTCTCTGCATCCTCCACTAGTTGCCCAGGTTCTTCCAATCCCTAAACGCACCTCCAGCTCAGAGCAAGAAACCTATGCAGCAGTTTTTTTCCACAAACTAAACAATATTTATTTAAACATATTCTGTGAACCAGGGCTGTTTTTATTGCTCCTCTATGCCTGTTCAGTTTTTTCACTGATTAATAGATTTAGAGTCTATTCAGGTGTCATGCTGTGATCGCCAGATGCTGCGATAATCAAATAATAAAATATTGGAGCAGTTATCAGGTGGTTTCATTCCAGCTATCACTATTCTGTTCTTAAGTAAGAGTTTAAACTTTAGACATTAATCTGTTAGCTACTGTTAATTTTGATTTATGAATCGTGGTAGGTAAAGAGTTATTCAAGTTAAACAATACCAATTAAAATCATTTGATTTAAATCATTTTTTCACATGCAGTTATTCAAGATGATCACTTCAAATTAAAAGTATTCAAATTCAGTGTCCTGTGACTCATATGTCTGCACACGCTTGATATTTAATGGAAGATTTGCTGTTCTGCCACGTCGGTGGATGACACACTGAGATAGCACAAGCTTGACAGACTGGCTGGCAGATAAACTTCAGATGTGTCAGTCTGTGTCAGTGGTCATATTCCAGACTTTGATCACCGCCTCGCCCGCTTCTCAAATCATTTGCACTGCCTTTACTGTTGCCAGTTTTTCCAGTAAGAGAAGTAGGCGTTACATAAAATAGAGGAAATCGTTTGTTTATCCTCAAAAACGGGCTTCTCTTTTGAGAAAAACGAATTTGATCATTTTAAACAGACCTTCATAAAGGCTAATTCACATCCTGCCTTTAAGTCGAGGCCATAGTTGTTACGCTTCAGCTAATATTCTGATTGGATTTTTACTTTTTTTTCCCTGGAAGAAGGTGAGTGAGAGGTTGGTTTGGTTAATTTGTTGAATTTGAATTCAACCCTGACAAGTAGCAATATAAATACAAGGCTGCGGGAGCCAACTGAGTCACAAGACAGCATTGTGCTCTCAGGGTGAAAATTAACGGCCACATCACAGAAAAAAAGATAAAGATGGAAAGTATAAATAAAAAGGGAGCTTTGAACAACTGAGCACGTGTCTACACATAAAACCCAGTCATCTCGCCACAGCTAAAATTACGTGAAATTGTTCTTCTGAGTCTAAACTGTGCATTAACACCCCTGATGTGGCTGCTAGTCGAGGCAAAGTCACACTGCAGCTGCTAAAGATTACTGCAACTTTTATCCTTTCATCTATTCAATTGCATTTTTTGATGTATTTCCACAGATTTTTTTTTTATTTGTGGCTTCACTTTTTTTTTTTTTCAAAAACAGTTATCATCAAAATGTTCTAGGAACTCAAGTTGTGCCTTAATATTATTGTTAATTAATCATGTAAAAGTTCCATATTTAAAATTGTCCTATTTAAAGTTGTGACATCCTATATTTGTGGGTTTAATTAAAAAAATCATCTGAAAATAGTTACATCTCCTCTCATCAGCTTCTCTCCAGAGCTCTGAGGAACAGGTCGTTTTGTCCGTCTCATTAAAATAATCACGGCTCGCCTCTAATAACTGAATGGGGGTTGGGCGGTGACTGTATAGTTTGTTTTAAGGCACGATTTCTGAATGTGGGCAACATCTGAGAAATAATTCCCCTGACCATAGTTCAACGATAGCAGTAAAAGGCGTTTCCAAACATGTTAGCGCCGTGATCGCGGTCTTTTGTTCTTAAACTACGTTATTACCCATCATCTCCTGGTCAGTGACTTCATTCTACTTCCATTCTTTTCCAAGTCACAACCTATGAATCAAATCCAATGAAAACACTCCTCATCCGCACAGCCTCAACATCTGAGGACTCACTTTCAATCCACTTTGATTTAACAAAAGCAGTCTGCTGCTCTCGCTGTCACAGTTTCTCCACTCGTGCTTCATTGGAGCAATGAGATGGCTGATGGAGAGTTTCTTTCATAAATCCACAAACAATTCCTGTTTCATCATCATGCTTCCTCGTTACAACCCCTGCTTCCTTTCACTTATTCCGGCCTCTTCCCTTTGTAGGGCTCTCTTTCTTAATCCAATTTTAATCATATTATCATATTTTCTAAACCAAATTCTTAAGGAAAAGAGATCCTTTGACTGATTGAAATAATAGATGTTGGCAAATACCATCCAGTTGCAATCCACTTCTGCAATGCACCTTAGAAACGTAATTACGGAGCCATTAAATAAATCTAATTTGGGTACCTTTGAGGAAAGCCTTCCCTGTGTGATGGAATTGCACTTGTGGTTTAGATGACACTACTGTATGCGTGCAGGCTTGTGGTAATATCCATCCATCCATCCATTGTCTATCCCGCTTATTCCCTTTCGGGGTCGCAGGGGTCTGCTGGAGCCTATCCCAGCGCGTTAAGGCGAGAGGCAGGGATACACCCCAGATGGTCGCCAGCCAATCGTGGGGCACACACACCATTCACACACCATTCACTCTCACACTCACACTATGGGCAATTTAGAGTTTACCAATTAACCTGAGCATGTTTTTTGTATTGTGGGAGGAAACCGGAGTACCCGGTGAAAACCCACGCAGACACGGGGAGAACATGCAAACTCCACACAGAAAGGCCCCAGACCCAGGCCCAAGGCGGTCTTGAACCTGCGACCTTCTTGCTGTGAGGCAACAGTGCTACCCACCGCACCACCGTGTCGCCCTGGCTTGTGGTAATAATGAAGTAAAAATTATTTTGGCACTGCATTGTCGCAATTAGAGCTGTATACGTTTATCTTTCCCCTATATGAGAAGCAGGATGAATAAACACTCTCAACGCATATGGGATTCAGGAAAGATCCTGTGCAGTGTGTACTTGACTGTGTGTGTGTGTGTGTGTGTGTGTGTGTGTGTGTGTGTGTGTGTGTGGGTGTGTGGGTGTGGGTGTGGGTGTGGGTGTGTGTATGTGTGTGTGGAGTATTTGGCTCTAAAGTAAAAATTGCCTTAAATACAGTTTTTCCAAACCCCTTCACTCCCTTATGAAACCACACTTAGACCATAACCCTGAAGTCAGACCAGGTTCAAAATGGTCAAAAAAAGAATATAGTGACATCGATTTAGAAGATACATCTCAAAACAATATTATTACTACACTGTGATCTTACCTCTAAAGAAAATCATGTCTTATATTTAGAGAGCGAGAAGGCCGAGAAGGAAAAGTCTAATCCTGCCCCTGTTGGAACCGTAGACCAAATTGGGACATTCATGGTGCCACAAGATATCGTCCATCCTCAACGCATCGACCGAAAGGCAGCAAGTTGGTAGATTCCGTTAATGGGTGGTACCTATTAGAGCGACCTTTACTGATTGTTTTGGAGAAAATGAGAGGGGTAATCAAGCTTTATGGCTTAGTATTTAACTGGTGATGTAGTGTTAGTTAGTTTAAAGGCTTCATTTATCTCAGTCAAGGTGGTCCTCTGACTTGCGTTATATTTACAGCTCTAAAGTCTCAGAACTTTTTTTTTTCCCCCATTCTCGGTGAGCCAAAATGGATTATTTTCCCATAAAAATATGACATGGATAAATGCAATTTACAAGCATGGAGAGACTTTTCTTACATCCAAACAATAATTGTACAAGTGCAGTTCAGAATGGGCCAATTGTTTGTCTCCTGGTATTGCTGCTTACAGCATTGTCAGCGGGCGATTGTAACACACGCCAGTCCCGTTCAGATCGATTGATTATTGACGTTTGACACTTGCAATATTGTCAAGAACCACTCATCTGATGGGCTTCACGCTCAACAATGTGCTGCCTTGTGTTCTCAGGAATACACCCACCAAGTGTAAAGTGGACCAGTCATGATGATGCTTAAGTGTTACATATTGACTGAATGGCCCACAGCATTTCATATAATATACAGTAATCCCTCGTTTATCGCGGGGGTTACGTTCCGAAAATGACCCGCGATAAGTGAAATCCGCGAAATAGAAAACTTTATTTTTTTTTACAATTAGCAACTATTACATGTATACAAATACAGTGACTCGCGTGTAGGCCGTTTCACTGCTCTTCAGACTGGGCCGCTGCATCCTGACTGCGCTCTGCAGTGTTCTCTTCTTCTGAAGTCCGCGGTGGAGGTGTGTTTGTTCGGGAGAAGAACATAGTGATAGGCAGCTGTTGTCGCTCTTTTTTCTCCTTTGCAAGTGAGACGACAAAATGATAGCACAATTCGTAGCATGTTTTGATACAAGAAGCGGGAGTGAGTTTTTAGCGAATCAGAATGCAGAACACAATGCACCAAAAAAAAAAAAAAATGCATTATGAAAATCCGCGAAATAGCGAATCCGCGATAAGTGAACCGTGAAGTGGCGAGGGATCACTGTATAATATAATATGTTTTATGTTAAATTGCTATTGAAAAATAGCCTGGGTGTATCCATCCTTCATTGCATGTGAATTTAATTCACTGTGAAGTTCAGTGTGGACACCAAGGACCTAGTTTTCCCCTCATCTAGCGAGCCAATCACAGAATGAAGGAGGGTGCAGACAGACAATGACATAGAACATAGAAGTGACTTTGCTGATAACTGTGGCCCCAACATGGCAGCAGATGGCAATTTATCTCAATGCAGCCTTAGCATGTTCTAGGTGATTTAGACTTCATGTTTAGTGAAACAGAAAAAAAATGAGCTTTTATCGCTATTAGGTTATTTGATACGATTGGCAATAAGCTACTGTATGAACAGACGCATTTGAAAGACGTGTAGCATTCAATAAATGCATAAATGGAAGGAGGGTTCCCAGATCACATCTTAATCTACATTAAGATGAAGTCTGGTGTTAAAGAGAGTAATGAAAAAACTGATTGGGACAATATTCCAAATGCCAGGAATTGGCTCATATGGACATGGTTTATATGGAAAGATTTGGACTCACGAAACTGTTAAAAACAATTTATGTTTCTAAGACTTATGGATCAAAGGTTAAAGGCCAAAACATAAGGTTTACTATTCTAGCGCCACCATAGGGCCACCTTGCACTACCTACACCTACCTTGGTACACAGCAACATGTTGTACCCAACTAAAGTTGGCCCTTGGTACTTATTCCAATGCAAAGCCCCAGTGAATAGCCCCAGTTTGTGCCTCTGATCACTTCTGAGCACCTTCACTAGGCATTCATTTAAGAATAAATGCCAGATCGATTTTGGAAAAATCAAGAAGGTCATTAAAGAAGCTCCATACTCCCACTAAGACACTTCTGACCATCTGGATGAAATTATATTATGTTGTGTGAAATTGAAAACACATTTCCCAAGTTGCAACTGCTGTATTTATAATCCAGGTAGCCAGAAATAAGATAGGTCCCTATGCTTTTTGTAAAACAAAAGCGAAACAAATCCAACAGAAAAAAACTTGTGGTTAAGCCCTGTTGCACTAATGTGATACATGAGAGGCATAAACTGGGCCTGGGATTCAAGTAGCATAAAGTAGCACTTATGCTGTAAAAGAGTACATCAGTCAGTATATTGATTATCCAGTAATACATATAGCAAAAGGTCTAAACTGATCAATCCATTGTCTGAATATAGAACAAATTGCTTAAAAAATACCATTAAACTTACTTTTTTAAGTGGGGCTGCCAGGGAAGGAGGTTCTGCAGCAGCATTTGCTCTTTTCTCCCCGACACGATCCCTTCAGAGACTGCCAGCTGAATCTTCTTCGCCTCTTGTCGACATCCAGTCCATAAACTCTTGGAAGCTGAGGCAGGAGGTGTAACCACTTTTATCAGGAGCAACTCTTTCCTCTGTGTTTTTATTGTCTTTTATTGTGTCTCAGATGAACTCTGTGGAGGGGGAAAGAGAAACAGGGAAATCACAGAGGATCACAGCTGACCGTCAATGACAATCAAAGATGTCACATTTTTTTTCAAAGGAAAATGTTGTGCCGTTACAGAACTGTCTCCATGCCGTATTCTGTACTACCCTGTAGTGGTAGGATCATGTAATTTATTCTTCATTTACCAAACTTTCATTGCATTCATTAGAAATAAATCAAATGTGCATTTGTAATGACTGACTCCATTTAATCAAAAAGACTCTAGATAAGAAAGTAACTGACTGGACTTGCTGTTTGAGTGGTTTTAATGCCAATTACATAAATATAAAGTCAGCAAAGAAACGTATTACATTTCCTTTGATTTTCCATTAAATTTAATGCTGAACTCTTATTATTGGATCACTGTGACAGTCATTAGGCTGTTATATGAACATAAATTCAAAGAAATTGTTTAAATAGTATTAATCTCAGCTCAAATGTGTTGACATAAAGTTTTCCACCCTTGCACCTAGTTTTGGTCACTAACGCCACACCTCCTGTTTGAGGATTTTGTCACGTACTCAGAAAAGAAAATGGTCATCGATATCCGAATCTCCCGAATCCCAAACACACCTGTGAAACTCTGCCGGCAGACCCACGCTGGCCTGATTTCGCCGTCTTCCCCTCGCAGGGGTGCTGATCAAGTGTCTTTCTCACAACAAACATCGACTGCTTTGTGACATGAGACAGCATGCCGTCTTCCTTCACGTCAGTTCGGCTTACTTCCCACGTCAAGAAACCTGAACTCATCTGCTCAGACATCTAAAAATACAGCATACTGCTCCGTCAACATCTGTTCTTCTCACATTTTTGAACATGCCACTTCCCATAAGCTCTATAGAAATGCCCTTTTCCAGAAAAAACAAAAAGAACAAGTCTCGATACATTTGTTGAAAATACATGCCTTAACTGTGGGATGGATTATAATTCAGAGCACCGGTATTTTCATACATAAAAGTCAAGAAAATTTCTGTTACTAAAAATCTGTAATGAAAGATACATACAAGATAAATACAAAGACGTGAGGTGTGACTGAAAACGTGTATTTATATAATGAGTTATGAACACAATCCTGCCACAAAGGGCAACAGAAACAAATGCAACAGTTGTCAAATATGAACATGTTGGGCGGACAGTGCACCCACATATGATTTAATCCAGTACATGATCAGATCATAACTGTGTATGATTAAATCATCAGTTGCAGCAAACTGACCAAATTCAGCGAATCTGGTTTAGTGGTGCTGCACATGTTATATATATATAACTCTTGAACTACCAGACCATCCATCCATCCATCCATTGTCTATCCCGCTTATTCCCTTTCGGGGTCGCAGGGGTCTGCTGGAGCCTATCCCAGCGCGTTAAGGCGAGAGGCAGGGATACACCCCAGATGGTCGCCAGCCAATCGTGGGGCACTACCAGACCATACACGTGTAATTTATTCCTAGAAAACACGGTGGGCTATTGTAGGAAGAGGCAGCAACAGAGACTGTGTTTACTCGTTTCACAAATTTGAGACATTTACAGTTAGAGGAAGGGCAGGGAAAAGCTAAAGACTAAAGGCAGCGTCTGACTGGGGTCACTCCTGTTGAGTGTTTCAGTGTTTTCTTCAACGATTTACTGCAAATATTAGCGATGCTGCTTTCAGTAGCTGGTGAACTGTGCCTCCCTGTTTCATATTTATGCATGTGCTGTGTGTTGGCTGCAACCTAATAATCCATGCTGTCTGGAGGAGATTGTAGGTTGTCAACCGGACCGCTTCCTTCCACGTTCACAACGTCTCCGGACTCCGCCCATCGCTGTCCCGATCCAGCACTGATGTCCCCTCCTGTGCCTCAGCCGGCTTCAAATCCTCTGACTACATCGATCCAACCCGGGTTGGACTACAAAACCCTTGGGCTTAGCTTTGAAGTCCTGCAGCGTCCATGGCTGCCGGAGCCTAAAGAAGCTCTAGAAATCCCTGGCCCATGGCACCGTGTCAACGTGTGAAACCTACCTCATAACACACCTATTCAAACCGGCCTGTAATCACAGACAGCATTCATCCACTATCGACCCCCTCCCATTCATGTTTGCCCACTTTGAGTTTTATTTTATCTACACATGGCAGTTTTGCCAAATGTTTGAATGGTTTTTAGCCCGTAGGGAGACCTGGGATGTCTTAAAGGGCGCCCTGAAATAAAATGTTTTATTATTATTAGAATGCTGAATGAGTGTGTCATTCAGCATTCTGTGATATAACTGCAGAAATTAGTGTCAGTATATATCTTAGTATTCCCTGTTGTTAGTTTGCTCAGTTGTGAGTCAGTAATTTGTGCCTGAAGAAAAATGAAGCTGTCAGACTGCAGCTCTGCAGCTCTGGAATGTTCACATCTTAAAATATGAAATTATTTTTTTTTCCTCTGTAATGATGTATTATTTCACCACCCGAGTCCCATCCCATTTTTAATCAGAAGTTGCAGATATAACCATAACCCGTGTATCACTACACACACGAGCTATGTTATATTTTTTCTTCAAGTTTTTAAAGACAATCAGTTTATCATTGGATAAGCTATACTTTAAAATAAATAACTACTAAAAGATACAAAATAAGTTTTAATAAACCTCTGGGTCCCCTTTAAAAGCAGGATGCTGGTTTAAAAGAAAAGACCTGTAATCTGACTTTTCTGACGAAAAAGGTTACGCTATGTAAATGTTATAAAGTCATAGTGTAGTCATACTGGTTTAATAAAAGAAATTTATCAGTAAGGAATAAGGAATAAACGCATGATCTTTTTAGTGAATAAAACAAATACACACCCTGGCTACTACTTAAATAGTAATTTACAGTATGTATTCAATCTTTCCAGGAATAATCTCTGTTCAACCCCAAAAATATTTAATATACCAACAGAGGCCATTAGGCTGCTACAGTACACATTAAGTGTATTTTTTATATGTTAAAATTATTGTTTTGGAGACATGCCATTTCACAGATAATTGCTCTGTTGATGGTGGAACTAACAACTTGTACAACTGGCCCATCTGTAACAAAAGGTAAGAATGTTCCTAATTTATTTTTACTTACTTAGAGACCATGTATTCAAGATAAACTTACATGTCCATAGGGGATGAGAACAATCAGCCTTGTGGATACAGGGAAAATGACAGCTGGTGCTAGTTCCTCTTAAAAGGTTGAGACACCAATTGAGCTGGACACGAATCTATGTGCTGGATTCGTATTTGATGGTGAGTCTGTTAAGACGCAGCATGAGGTGTCTTATCTCATTCAAACGCCAATCTACATGCACGACGTCAGACCACAAGAACAGCACTGAAGACGTGATATAAGATGAAGTCCCGGGTCAGCAGCGGTGGGTGAAGTGTTCGCGCTTCGTGACGTAATCCTCGAAGCACACTCAGAGTACGCAGATGAGGGAGAAACCGAGTCAAATTGTCGTTATTTGTTTAACAAATTAGTCGTTAGTCATTCAACAAATTAGATTTTGCAGCCAAACGCCTGCGGTCCATCAATGAATCAGTAACAGACGCAGTGGATTTGATTGAAAATCTTAAAACAATCACTAGCAGACATCTGCTCCAGCGACAGCTGAAACAGTGGATTGCTGAGCCTGCTGGCAATGACGAATATGATTATGGGGGATAATAATATTGACAGTTGGGATATAGCCTTTCCCTCCTGCTCGAGAAGCTTCAAAGTACATTCGAAGAAAGTATAGTTACTGCCTTCAAGGGTCAGGAGTCAGGATGACGTGCGAGCTATATTAAACCAACTAATAGACTGCCATCTTAATGAACCCAGTGCCATGTTCCGCAGTGACTCATGTGGCCTGATGAAATCAGCAGAGTCGGAATTTTCAGCGTTTCTCCAGCACGCTGCAAGGACGAGGGCAAAGGGAGGAACTTCCTACTGATGCTGTGGTTACGTGCAGCGAGGAAGTCGATCACTCCAGCAGTAACATCATGTACAGTTGAGCAAGCTCTCCCCCAGCTTTAAGAGAATAAAAGCTGCCAGTAGGAGCTCCAAGCTCACCCCTCACGCTGTCTCTTCACAATCGAGAGAGATCTTAAGAGAAACTCTCGACTGTGATGAAATTATAAACGTATTCGGAAAAAAAACCCTCCGACTACTCCTTTAGGGAGAAACAGACCGATGCTAGATGAGAAACACAGACAAGACTTGTTGACTACAGTAATGACACAGTAAAGAATATGATTTTTTTGCCCTGCAGCCTATTTTCTTTATCTGTTTTTTTCTTCTATGTGTGTGTCTGTGTGTGAGGAGAGAGCATGTTCAGTTTGTGAGCCTGTACTAAGCCTGGCTTTCTCATGTTTTTCATGACATATTTCATTGAAAATCGCTAAAGACAAAGAAAGAAATTCATTGGGATGAATGTGTCAATGGAAATTGTCAATGGAAAACAAAAAATAATCTGGCCATATCATCCGAAAGAGTGAGGGATTACCTTAAATAGAATTTAAATATTGATAGCCTCATAACATAATTGCCTAAGTCACTTTTTTTGACAAAATGGACTCCTACCATTGTTGTCTCATCCTGTCTTTCTTGTCTTTCTGCATTTGTCATTGACCAATCACAACACATCCTAAAACACTATCTGCTAGTCATTCGACTTAATTATAATTGTTCACACATCTAGTGGAATGTACTTTTAAACTACCAATAAATGCAAAAGTACCAATTTGATTTTTTTTCTTGTTTTAACAAGAAAAACATAGAAATATGCTTTAGGCTATTGTGCTATGTGGCTTATACAAATGTGCCACTTGTAATAAATACAAAGTGTTGCAGTTAATAATAGAATCTTGACATGTTTTAGAAAAAGATTATAAAAGTGTCATCAGTTGTTGCAGTTGTTGCCTTCCACAGCATGATAGCAGTCATCTCTCTTTATGCAAGATGATCAGCTTCTGTAATCAACAGGCCCTGACAAAATTACCTCGGCCAATTCAGAATTAAATCCTGGAGCTATGCTTGCCGTAGGAAGATTTATACCGATCGGATTTAAAAGAACTGATCAAAAGCTTATTGTTGTTGCTGCCGCTGGCTGACAGTCCAGCCAATAGTCAGTGCTTCTAGAAAAGATTGTAGTAGAAGCATCATGACATTTCCATTTTTCCCTCCAAGGAGGTCGATCAGGGCTGAAGCCTCTTCTTTCTTTACACCTAAACCCTTTGGCTCTGTCACGGCATCCCATAAGTCTTCCCATCATTGCTGACACTCAAACCGACCTTTTGATTCACCTGCTCTGACACACAGGTTGGGTTGCATACCTCCAATTTTCGAGTTGAAATCTCCAAATGGATCGCTGCCAAGCACCTCCCGATTGACCTTGACAAGACCGAGCTGCTGTTCTGGTCTTAGAAATCCTGTCCTTAACAAGAGCCGTCAATCACCGTGACATCCGCGCGGTCGCCGCTGCCCGGGCCCACGTTCAGTCTGATCTCAGACCAGAGGCTGCCACAGCTGCTATTGCAGATTTGCTGTGTGTAAAATGTGCTGACTCAGACCCAGTTGCTCGAGCAAACACTCTTTGTCTGCCATCTGGACTGCTGCAGATCTGAGCTGGCTGAGCAACCTGAAAGTAACCGCAACAAGACAGCTGTCAAACCAAACTTCCAAATCTACTCAAATATGCTTGTTTTCCATTACTGTTATAGGAAGAGGTAATATAGCATCCACGCTGTCTCCTCTAAAAACATGCAGGCAGAGCTTTGACAGGTTATTCCCTTTTGATAGTGTTGATGTCGGTGTGCATCTGTGTGTGTGTGTGTGTGTGTGTATGCATGTGTGTGTCAGCCCAGCCAACAGATGATTCTGCAGCCCCGAATATAGCAAAGTTATCCGCTCCACTTGGTAATGATGTGACTAGCAGCGATGTTACTGTAAAGGGGCGACAGAATTTTTAATGAACTGATCCTCCGAGTCCCAGGACACAAATTCTGTAGCTCGTTTGGAGCAGAAACAGTGCATTGTTCGACATATGAACGGACCGTTGCTCATTCCTATGTCGGGCAGTTACAGAGCAACATGATCATTCATTTGAAGTCATGTTTCTGTCCACCTGCTGAATAAAACTACGATATTCTCTCTGTCTTTTTTTATCTCTACCAACTCCTGAGGGAAATATCTGGCGTTTGAGCTGCTAAATGTTCCACTATGTTCACCAGCTAGTCTACAGCTAACCGCGCCTGATAAGCCGTTTGGTGCTGAGCAGGTAGTGTACGGTGGGTTTTTCAGAGCTTCCCTCAGAAAACTGCCGCCTGCTGCATCCGATAACAGCGCTACGAGGGCGCCGACGGTGAACCAAAAACAGTAAATTTGCGGTGCGACAACTCAATAATGAGCTCTGTAAAGCTGCAGCGTCGCTGATAATTCTCACATTACACACGGCCGTTTGAAACATTGTTATTATGAAAGAGATCACTTATACGCCGCTTTTACGGCGGAGCTGCAGCGTTTTAGCTCAGCATCAAGACTGGGAGCAGAAGGGAAGGCGAGCCTAGCTCTGTCCAAAGTTATTCCATATAGACTAGCGTTTGCTCCCAGTCCCAGCTTCTCTTTTTAACGGTGGTACGCGGCCGTACGCGGCGTTGCCCCCGGCCTCGCTGCTGCTGCTCCTGGGACTCGTCACTCCAGGGGCCGAGTAAACGGAGGAGACGCGTTCTGCTCTTGTCTATCCCGAGCTTTAATGTTATGTCACAGAGGAGTGATCCTAACAAAGACAGAGCGGGGGGGGGGGGGGAAACTGTCAAGATATTGTTGTCATAGGAACAAACACAAGCGCTTCGGCCTGCCTGGAGAAAAAACTCCATATGGCAACACACCCTCAGGCGTTTATATTACATCCCGTGTTTGCTTAACCTCTACATGAACGGAACGTAAAAAAGGACAACCTCCAATATCAGGGAGTGGGCTGTGGAGCTATTCCTTGCAGCTGGACTAAACGTTTTCCAGCACTTTGTGCAAGCAGTTTGAACTCAATCGTCTTGTAGAAACATTCATTGTACATCCAATTTATAATCTGTATTTGCATGTTTGTGTAGGATCTACACTATAAAGGTTTCATTCTAGTTATTACTACTTAAGATACTGTTTCCAGCAGGATATGAATAAAAGGTAAGCCTGTGCTGTGAAGTGTTTATGCCTCACTCTGATTTAAGAGTGATAGACAGTAACCGTGTAGTGCAGAACCTGGAGCTGGAATGATTTGACACTCACTCACTCACACACACGCACTCACACACACACATACACACTACTCTCACACACAGATACCCCGTGATGTGATCAGACTTTCAATGCCGCTGCACATAATGTCTATTCATAGACGGGGGAGGTGGCGGGCAGCAGTAGTGTGGACCGGGATGACAAAGATGACTAATTATTGAGACGGAACACACAGGAGTGAGATGATTTTGCATGAGCAGTTACCTCGGACCTTTCCCTATCATTGTTCCAGAGTTGTTCTCGCTTTTTTCCCCCCTATTCAGTGCTTTGCTGTCTCACTTCAAGGCCCATCTCAATGACAACTGAAAGAGCATTCTCTCTTTCCTCGTTTAACTGAGCAGTGCATCGGTCCTAATAAGAAAGCTTTTACACGGTTAATTAAGAGACACTGTAATGCAGTATGTAATGCCCAATTTACTCTATCTCATTCTCCCTCTCGTCCTCTTTAATTTCATTCAGAATCAATCTGTCAGACTCTCTTTTTCCCCTATAATGTGGACTCCTACATCAAGGCCAGCTTCTGTGCTCATGACTATCCAATTTACTTGTGCCGGCTCCATTTTGAGCCTTTTCAATACTCTTCCACTGCGCTCACTGATCGGCCATTTCTTTTAATTCTCAGCCTTGATGCTCCTAATTCAGGGCAGCGGAGAAGGGAGAAAGGGGAGAGAAAGGAGGGGCCGGGGGGGAGAAATTGATGTGGGAAAATAAAGGAGCTGGTTTCCGAGAGATGTTAAGAGATGATAAAATACTGGAAATAGGGGGCAGCATTCACCAAAACACAAATATTGGCAAGCGCTGAGCGGCAAGGACTTGCCAGCGAGACTAATGTAAACATGGAGGGAATATAGAGTGGAGAGGGGATAGCGAAGCTGTGAAAATAGAGTGGGATAGTGTTGAAGTGAGGGCGGATGAGTCAACACACAAACCACACTTTAAGGAAGGAAGGAGGAGAGGTGTGGATGTTTGGAGAGGGGGACAAACAGAGCCCACGCGAGAGAGAGAGAGAGAGGAAGAGAGGAAGAGAGAGGAAGAGGGAGCGAGGTGAGGTTGCCATTTTAATGGTCTGCACGTTTGAACATTAATTAAAAGTTATCCACTGATGAATTGCCCTGTGATGAATTGTTTCCGTTGCCATAAAAACGGTGTATGTATCCCAGAGGGATAGAGCCAAGCCACTAAATCTGTCATCTCTGTTTTTCATGCTCTCCGCTTTTGACAGTAATGAGCCGAGCCAGTATGATTGGCTGTTCAGAGGCTGATTAAAAGTAGTTTCTTCTAATACATGGATTTACTTTGACATTTCCTACACAGGAAACCTAATGGCTTCATAACAGTAGTGAACATTACGGTTGTTTTCATTAGCGATGAATCTCTCCAATCAAATAATCATTGCAACTTTAAAATATTTAGGATTTTGAAATTGTTAAAAATGCCCTTGGCTGTCGTTTGGTGCAATCAACACTGCGAAACCCAAAGAGGCTGAGTTCTCAATGGTAAAATGCTAAAATTGTTGCTGATTAATCACCTCTCCACTCACTAATCAATTAATTGACAATTTGTTTCAGCATCTTTGCTGGAGACGTAAATCTCCTAACCAGCGTTTTTTCCCCCCTTACAATCTTTGAATGCAACATGCATTTGAAAACAATAAGGCTTTTCTCTTGCAAATATACAACAGTGGGAGTTACATGTTTTCCTTTGTTCTTTTGTCTTGTTGTAAATGGCAGAGGTAACATGGTTTATCTTCAAAATAATCCCTTTGATAGAGCAAGATTTGGATCAGATCTAAACCTAGATATCCCACCAATATAATTCCACTTTGCATGTGTGGACTAGGTTCAGCAGCACTAAATTACTCATTTTGCCCTAATGTCAATGATCTGCTGAAGTGCATCCAAATGCTGCCGCGTTAATGAGTTTGCCTCTGTTTTTCCCCCCTAACACGTCTACCTCTCGTGACTGGTTGGTTCTCACCGTTCAGTGGGTTCACAGCAGGCAGTGAAACCAGGGCGGCACAGTCCTCGCCACACGGTCCTCTTTGTTCAAACCAAAAGAGCCGTTGAAATGTATTTTTCAGGAATGTAACACCGCTACAAACACACGATTTGCTATCATCTCGCCATTCGAACGGACCTCACCGTAAGAGAGGGAGGCATGTTCAGGACGGCAAGAGGCTCGGTAGTGCAATTTTGCAAATGTGCACTCAGGCCCGTGTGCGCGGGCATGGGGACGCGAAACGGGAGACAAATTGCAGAGTTGCAGGCCGAAATGGTCCACGGCCTCGGCTGAGTCCGATAAATTCTGCCTGCCGAGCTCCACTAATCACTGCAGCCTGTCACAGACACGCCCCTCTTCCCCAGAGAGCAGACGAATGCGTTCCTGATCTCAGGGCAGCCGCTGGCCAACCCCACATAACACACACTTACCCACACACCCATGCAGCCCCCCGCCCCCCACAAACCCTCCACACTCAGATGTGCGCTCTTTATGCATGAATTCCCTGATTGTCGAATGGCTCCCAATCAGTATACGCTTTGGGTTTCATGTGCTTCTCTCCCTGGTAACAGGACAAAAAAACAGAATCCGTCTCTCCTGCCCTCAGCGTGACTCGCATGGAGTCAGAAAATGCATAGTGCAGCAGAAAGAAATTCTTAATTGTTTCTCTATTCCACCCCCATCTCGCGTACATGCAAACACACTCAGTGCCTTCATAGGAAAGCCGTGTCCGTGTAATCGACGCCTGGAATGACTGGAAATAAACAGGCAATTTAAGTGCTGGACACCTCACTGCTCTCTCTCCTCTATTTTTCCTTCTTTGTCGTCACACACACACACACACACATGCACACACACACACGCCCATGCACAGTCACACATACATTGTGGACCATCTCACAATCGAACAAGGTGGAATAAGAGACAAGGTCAACATGCTGGAGAAGGGAAAAGAAAAAAAAGCGTGTGAGAGGAAATTACACAGGATAAGAATAGAGAGGGACAGAGGGCACACAGAAAACAAAGGCTAATCTCGCAGATGACTCATGTCTGGATGGCCTGTTTAATGACAAATTTACAGCCCCGTGAGAGCGCAACAGACCATGTTATCACCGACCAAACTGCATTTCTCAGTTTTTCCTGCTCGGTCACGTGTTGTTCAGAGACCTGCGGCTCGCGGGAGGCTGCAGAGCAGCGAGCACTTTCACCCTCCAAACCGCTCCCTCTGAAGAAGAGTTTGCGTGCCACGTGCTCGCCCTCGCTCGACCGCTCGGCCCGGGCGGCCAGTGTTCTAACCTCTCCTGCCGGCAGCGAGCTCGGGCCACAAAGTACAGAAATAGCGCGAGCTGATGCGACCGGACACGTCAATCTGAGCTGCACGCAGCTACCGCCTCCGTTCCTTTTGACCGTTCCACAAGATCCCCCTGTATGCATTCATCATTCCACTGTGTGCATCTATATAGTGGCCAGTGGCAGCAGTAATTATTGAACAGCTACATGCCAAGATGTGTTCTTCTGCACATGTGACTACATTAATCTGATCCCACTTAGTACTGCAAATATCAGTTGGGAACAGTCACGCCGCATGAATATTAAAAGGTAGCGGGGCCAGTTGTGTATGCAAGTTAATAATAAACGAGGTCTAATAATTTAATGGGTCCGCATGTTGACATATCCCATGGGCTGCAATACAGTCTGTACATGAGGTAATAGAAAAAGAGAGCGAAGCATAAAATGATACTGCAGGACTTGACAAATGGAGAACAGCAGAACCCCAGACAGCGATGGGAAGAGCAGGTGGTGCTTTCTTGAGGCATCCTCCATCATTGATGGGAAAAGCCTCAGTAGTTGGCGCGCCCCCCGGGAGCGCAGATAATCAGAAGGACCTGCAAACAGTTTTATGTGCGGTTGTTATTTGCCTCCAAATGCGGACTTAACATCAATCAAATTCAGAATAAGCATAAAGGAAGGAACGTGTCCGATCGTTTTGAAAAGAAACTGTTATCCTGGAAGGTCCGGGCTTGTTTCTTCAACTCAGACGGCTGATTTTGTACCATTTAAAATGAGTTTTTTTTGAAGTGGTAGCGCTCATGCTCAATCTAGTGAGTGGAAACTAACAATAACTGGCAGCTTCACGACCAGTTGACTGATTTCTAGAATTTTGTGCCTCTACGCTGGGTGCCCCATGGTGAGCTTACCCAGCTTTTGTTCCGATCATTAAACCTGTTGGCTTCTGTATAACCATTATTAGTTCTTTTTCGGAGGGAAGGAAAGCTCTGTAGACGGTGTCTCCTGTGAGCTCTGACCACAACAATGCTGCTCAGACACATTTTCAGGACCGATGACATCTGCTCCCCTGCCGAGGGAGAATAGAGTTGTCATCCCTCAAAATAGATGCCCTTGACACAACCTTGAGTTGTGTCTTAATATCTCCACATTTACAATATTTTACGGAACTCGATAAATTCACATGGATGGAATTACTCTGAAAGGGGGATGAGGTTTCACATGAACAATCAATCAAGATCAAGATGCACAAGATGAATATACATGTCTTGAAAGTTTTTGAGAAAACCCAATCACATCTAAATGTAATGTAATTGTAATGCCTTTTGATTTGAGTGCCATCACCTCCATGATGGTGACGGTTTTAAGTTATTTTACTGATCTCAAATTCACTGAACATATTTTTTATTATTTTGCTAAAAAAAAAAAAAAAACAGGCTGATCCAAGTCCTGCATCCCCCTGTTGGGGTTTGTTTAGCAATAACGACCTGCGTGCTGAACATTATCCCTCACATGTTAGCAAGCTGGCATCAGCATTTAGCAGAACAGCCTCACCGCACGGCTGCAGACTTTATATGGAAATTGATGGGAACCAACAGTCCATTGCTTTTCTCACTACCCTTCAACATCTTTTCTTATTGTGGACTCACCATCGCCTCTTGTACAGAAATGTACCCCTCTTTCTCTCTCTCTCTCTCTCTCTCTCTCTCCCTCTCTCTCTCTCTCTCTCACTCTTTTCCTCTCACTCGCTCCCACTCTTTCCTCATGTACGAGCTCATCCTCCCTTGAAAGACTTCACTTCTTGATGGCAGCATTGTCAGCGCAACACCCCCACTCATACACCGAAATACACTGTCGCATACTCACACG
Source organism: Eupleurogrammus muticus (assembly GCA_036785175.1). NCBI lineage: Eukaryota > Metazoa > Chordata > Actinopteri > Scombriformes > Trichiuridae > Eupleurogrammus > Eupleurogrammus muticus. The sequence continues at coordinate 16,321,195 of JAYKQN010000007.1, read as the reverse complement.
CACGCACACACACACACACACACACACACACACACACACACACTGAACATATGCACACACTGCGTAGGCTCTCTGCAGTGCCTCTACCTCATTGACCACAGTATAATACTTCATTAGCTATATAGCAGATTTTACCGTTCTAAGTGAGATTAGCTTCCTTTGTCTCCCTTTAGCCTTTGAAAAGCTCCCTGCCATAAACCTTCACCAGTCACAAAGCCAATAAGCTCAATGTCAGGAAATTTTATGTTTTCCTGGCATTTTTTTATTTGCAATTCATTCCTTTATTCCCAGAAAGTGTTTGTGTTGGATGTGATCCACGGCCAAATGACTGATTGTGACTCTGACGCTGAAAACTGACACTGTAAAAATAACCATGAAGGACTCCCAGAGGGGTCAACAGCTCCTGTTCCCTTACTAAAAAAAAAAGAGGAGAAACCCAATGCTAGCACAAAAAAGGGTATGATGCAAAAAGAAAAGCTCATAAATTATAAAATGTTTTGTCATGTGTTTATATATTTAACAACTCTCTTCTGTAATATTAAACACCTACAGTATTAACAATCAAACTGCTTCAGGCTGTTCCATGAAGGGCAGTTATTATTATTTTTTTCTTCTTTCTTTTCCGTGCAGAGGAAAGAAAAATTCAGGAGGCAGACCGGGGCCACAGAAATCCATTTTGAACCTTCTGAGAAATTTTCAGCGCAATTGATCATCACACTTCATTTCACAACGCACAAAGCCTGAAGCGCAGAGGACTGCTCGGTGGCAGGAGGAGGGAAGGAAACCAGGAACAGTAAACCTGTCCATCTGGGCCCCGTCTGTTTAGGCGGGTGGTTATTGCACCCTGACAGGGCGCCCAAACTGTGAGCGACTGATGTGTCCCTGTAATCTGACCCGAGGTGGCCGGTGCCACGGGCTCCGATCGCGTCTACGTTCTGGGCTCGCGCAGTGGTTGATCAATCAAACGTTAGCAGGCACACACCAACAGCACGACACAGAACCTTGACTTGAAACAATAAGGTGAAAAATACAAAAAAAAATAAAGCTGCAAGCAATTTGTCAGTCACATTTTATATAGCGTGTTTATTATATGAATCATGGTTATGTTAATCAATCAAACAGAATGATGAACATGAAGTGAAGTGAAATCATCACATCTTTTGATCACTACTGTTACTGCATTATACAGATTTGCATTCCTTTCATACAAGACTTGTCCAGTTTTGTTGTTTTTATACTTTTGATTGGTTTTCTCCCCATTTTTTATTATTGTCCTGTGCTGACTGCCTGTTTAAATTATCATTTCCATTCCATGGATGAGAATCAGAAACGACAGCAACATGTTTTGAATACCTGAAAATACACTTGAAAGTAAAGCCATGGAACTCAGGACACCCCAGAACTGTTCTGTACACATTTATCCGGGACAAAAAATAAAGAAGCCATGAGCGACTGTAATCAGCTTCTCATCCATTCCTCCATTTTGCACGTATCGATCAGGGTTTGAAATTACAACGCTATGCAAATCATTCTGGCTGTTGACCAGCTGTCAACAGCTTTCCACATTGACCACATAAACAGATTTCCTGCAACGCGTTGCTCAGGGAGTGAGAGAGTAAGTCACATTATTTCACAAAATACTATCAAACTAAAATTACAAATAAGAAGCAATGACTACTCTAAATGACTACATTTTATGTTGGGTCTATGTTTAGGTAGCCTATCTGACTAAAAATATTCTTTTAACTGCTTCATAGAGCAGCACAGGAATAAAGACATTATAATGATAAGGGGCGAGTATTTGATAAATAAGAAGCAGGTGTGCAATATATCGTATTTTAATCGCAATAACGATTTTGGCATCAAACGATATGAAAATGAATAATATCGACTATAAACGATTTTTTGTCATCTATCTGTACTGCTGCGACACCGGCGTGGCCGTGAAGGGGTTAATCAAAAGGCGGCGTGTGCTACGTCATTGACTTCACAAGTGCTGTGCAGTCTCGCGCTCTCCTCGGTTCCTGCTGTGTGAAGAGTTAGCAAACTAGTAAAAAGAAAAACGTGCTGGAAATGGAAGATACAACAGAAGAAACAGGGCAGGCTCAGTTGGTTGATAGAATAGGGAGAAGGAGTTCGGTGGTGTGGGACCATTTTGGGTTTGAAGAGAAGGACACAGAACAGAAAACAATTATCTGCAGGATTCGCCGGCGAGTGGTGTCTGCGCCTTATGCTAATACAACAAATCTGTTTACACACCTCAAAGTAAACCACAAGGTAATCCACGATAACGTAATAAAGAAAAAAACAGATAATATACGAGGCCAACGTCGCCTCAACCAGCAAGGCTACCCGGTTGTCAATCCAAAGCACGTTGCACAATGCAACTCATTATGCCACAAATTCAGAGAGGAACAAGGCACTGACCGAATCCATAGGCTATTTTCTAGCCAAAGATATGCAGGCTATCAATACAGTCGAGGGCTTTAAGAAAGTTATTAGAGAGCTTGACAAACGCTATGCTCTGCCCTCTCCACATTCTAAGTTAATGTTCATGAATGTTTACAAAAAAATGTGACAAATCTTACAAAAATGGAACATTTTATTTTTGGATACAGCATTTTTGGGGGGAAAAAACTGGAAGTCTATTTTTCATTTTCGTCATAAATAAGAACATTTTTTATGTATATAAATATAGACATGTTTGTATACATTGGAAAACTTCATTTTTTTCTTAATATATTTGTTTTGTTTTAGTGACAAATGCTAAATAAACCCCCTTTAAGTGTGATAAACATGTTCTTCTTTTATTTCAATTTGATCTCAGTGTGTGTTTCAAAATGCAAGCTTATATACCCTTTTGTATGGATATATCTACGTGTTTTAGCAGGGATCATTTGGAACATAATAACATTTTTCCGAATCGGAAAAAAAATATCGTGATATCAATATTGACTGAAAATATTGTGATATTGATATTTGCCAATATCGAGCAGCCCTAGAAGCACCTATGGTTCTATGAGAGGCCTGAGGGACGGCCATAATGATTGGTCAGTTGATCTAAGAGTCTGATTGGTGCATAAGGGAGGTTAAATTCATCAATACACTGTAGTGTTTGCAAAGTTCTTAAAGTTAACGCCATCATTTTTAAACAGATGCCAAATGTAATAGGAAGTTTAGAGAGGACAAGATGTGATGTGAGGAGTGATATGTGATCGCTTATTAAGCCGAGCAGCTGCATTTTTGACATTATGGAAATGATTTAAAGAAGTCTGCTACAAACAGGGGGAAGGAGCTCTACAATAATCTAAACAGGAAATAAAAGCATGAATGACTATCTCTGTTTTAACCTTAGTTACCGCAGATCTTGTGAGTGAAGAAGCTGACTAACATGATTATCAGGTGACAGGGGTTGCGGATCACAGCCCTTTGACGGCCCTATAGACTGCCTGATGTTCGGAATTCGATTTTCAGGAGCAATTATAAGGGCTTCTGTCGTAGGCCGTTATCAGCCATTCAAATCTTATGTGAATCCCAACATTTGTTTAAAATGAACACTGAACACCACAACAATACAACTGTATGTCATTGGCGTAAAAATGACAGGAGCAGCCACTGGAATGGCTAATAATGTGGCTGAGAGGCAGCGTGCCCTGAGAGAACAGCATGGGACCCAGAACACAACCCTGTGGGACAGAGTGACACAGACGCTGTGTTTGACGTGAACTGACACACACACAGCCAAAGAAACTTCCCATCAGCAGCAGCAGCCTCCATAATAATACCATTAGTGACGCTCAGAAGCTGTTTTGCAACAACTTTTTTCTCGTAGTTTGGATAAAAGCTTGGATAGAGGCCTGCAGTTAATTTGGAGGATAGGATCTGAATTTGTTTTTTTTCCCTCCAGCAGAGACTAATGATAGGAAGGGGGGTATTTGTTCAAAAATAAATGATACACAAAAAAATGTCACCTCTACAGCATCCCTTATCATGTAATTCAAACAGATAAAAAAGCTCTTTAAGATGTGACTTTCGTGTGGCGCTCTGCTTTTTCTGTATATCTATTCAAGAGGAAGACAATGCGGTTGGGATTTGTCTGGATTTAAAAGGAGCCACCATGTCCAAAAGAGAGAAGGAATGCTCATTTACTATGTGGACAAAGCCTAGTCAATTAATGCCATATCAGGGTGAAATGAAGCTGTGAACTTTTCAGCTGTTTTTCAGCGTTCTGCTTGATAATGCGTCTACAGGCCATCTACAGTATTTATGGGGCAGCAGATCCAGATTAAAAGACGCGCCACACCGATACACAGACATGCACTTTGCTTTTATGCATTTTATCCAGCTTTATTTGGAGTTATTCACATTCAGCTCTCATTGCAGTTTGCAGCTCTGCGGGTGAGCTACATCCCTGAGCTTTCTGCGATGGTTTGTGAATTATTCATTTAAACATGATTGACCGAGGGATTGAATTACAGGATTGATTGATCAGTGGGCTCGTAAAAAGAAATCCCAACGACCACTGAAACCTAAGTGTGACTTAAATGACTAGAGGGCGGAGCCGCACTCAGCGCGCTTGATGTGCTCAAAATGCATCACTCCGGTTCTGGGGCCCGTTTCATGAAAGTAATTTTGCGAACGCTGCTTTTAAGGAGACAGCAAATGGAGGCAGAGACCCGTTTCACAGTCACTTACAACTAACAGATACATTTCTGGAGTCCTGCAGCCCTGTCACATCTTCATGCATTGGCAGGATCTATGGGGCTCAATTTGGATCTGTCAAAATCAATAGGAGAGGAAATTATCTCCTGTTGCGAATCACGTCCTGCATGTTGCAACTTTGCTGGAAGAGTACACTTATGGTGACAGACAGGATGCTGTACACTGCTGAATGCTTCTAATAGCACCTGATCTTTAGGGCAAGAATACTGTTTAAAAATGTACTGCTTTGCTTGAGAGGATCGCTGCATCTTCGATTAATAGATTATTTGTTATTAATTGTTATAAAATTGTGAAACAAATGCAGATCACAATTACTTTTACATCTTCGAGTGACAACACTTTCTTCCCCGTCCTTTGCCACCAATCATCACTCATCTCCCTTTCTGTGTCGTAAAGGAGTTTATCAGAATTCCAGCATGAAGGCAGCAACACACAATGTCATGTGTGCTATTGTAGTGATGGTAGCAATCAATGCATGTCATCATGTCACCATCCTTACCGGCACATATTGCAACACCAACAGTCACACAAATGTCACCACCAGAAATGTCTCTGTGAACCGTCTTTAGTTTCCAGCAGAATGTGGTTGCTGGTGTTTCTGTCTCCAGCTCCGACGCTCTCCCTCTGTCTGTCTCACACATCAAAGCAAAATAACAAATCTCTGCATCCCTATATTTTTCATTACTGCTTGTCTTGTTTTGTCACTTCACATCCAGAAGTCTGAGTGCTTCCTGCTCCTTTCTCTCTTTTGTGTTTGTGCCGTTTGTGTGTTTCTGCAGCACATGAAGTGCTGGCCATGCCCTCCTGTACAAGAATAATCCCAGATTGCGTATCCACACACTGATCTTGAGTGTGTGCATGTATTTCCTCGTATGTGGGACACATCTTTCCTCCTACTATGTATTTGTATGTTTTATGCAATCTCATGCGTTGTAATTTTCTTTGCAATCACTGACCTCTGCACCTCCATAGATTGCTGCAAAATGCAGCCACCCAGCCTCCAAGAAATACTAATCAGATCTTAGATTTCATGGTGCCGCTGTTCAGTCCACAGCCACCACAGAACCTGACCCAAATGCTAATTCCCATCGAGGACGAAGGAATGAAAGGAAAATGGTAAATTGAAGAAAATACTGGAAATTGTGAAAGAATTCTATTATGTTAACCGTGGTAAAGAATTCACATTTTCACATAATTACGCCTCAGCTCAACAGAAGCTGTGCTGATTGTAGTGTAAAGCTGAACATTTACAGTATATGTACTGTATATATACATATATATAGGTGTGTGTGTTTTTACAGGCGGAAGAAAGGGCGTCACCCTGTTAGTATAAAGTGTAAGCTTTTTGCATATTGAAGAGACATTACAGGAGACGTCTTTATTTGCTGTGAGCTATAAAACTCCTCAATAAAAAGGAGCGGGAGAAGTGAAAAGGCTCCACATCTGTAACAAAATAGAATATAATTATTCGTTCAAAACAAAAAAGATACTAATCGCAGTAGCTTTCCCAGACATCTTCATTATAAAATGTTAATATATAGGGAAATAATTTCACGACGTCAACATTAATCTGTCATCAACAAAGAATTCATCTAAATTTAAAATCAATCTATGTGTAATTGTTATTTTCTAATCAATTCTTCTTCACGTGCTGTTGCGTTCGCCCGCAGATTTTTTATGGCAGCTGCCTTGGGTCCTTGTCCCAGTGGATTCATTTACAGGCCTGCCGTGAATGTACTGTTGCATATTTTAATGACCACAAAGCTCCGTGGGCAGCGGGGAATGTAATATGTACCACGCGTGTTCGAGTGGGTCCGAGAAAAAAAAAAAAAAGAGCAGCGACGGGAGCTGCAGAACCACATGCACGTGCAAGTCAGTCACGTTCAAATGTGTATTTTCTCAAGTCGGTTGGCAAATATCTGCACTTAGGTTGGCATGCCCACTGTACCCTACTGGCTGCCAGCTGTCACTCAGGAAGACGGAAAGATGGAGGATACAGAATTGGGGGGGGAGACGACGTGAGGACTCAAGGTCTAACGCTTTCTTTCACCTGTTTCTCATTTGTCTGTCTGATGACAAAAAAAAAAGAACATGGCAGCTGGAAAGAAAAGAGGTCGACATCAGAGGGAAAAAAGGAGGAAACACTTTTGAGGGAAAAGGAAAAGAAAAAGGGGAGGGGGGTGATATCGAGAGGAAGGATCACCAGCCATGTTGATGGCATAATGACTAAATACGCAGGCCCCAACACGATGAATCTTAATGCATTAGTCTAAACGAGTTCACCCCGGGCTGCACCCTGACATTACCATATACAACAAATGTGGTATTTTATGCATACTTTGAATTGCTTTGTTTGCAGAAGACCGGTTTACCCACAGCCTGTTGCAGTATTCATTACAGTGCTCCTTCGTCTAATTAGGACAGTCTCTGGGAAAAAAAAACTCTTCTGTGCAAAGAGAAGCTCCTCATATGAAGAACAAAAAAGGCAAATTTTAGCCCAAACACAGGGGGGAAAAAAAAGACACTCACAATGCATCCTTTTTTGCATTCAGAGTCTCGTTTTCCCGCTAATTAGGCAGGCGCAGCCACTGGTTTATTATGCCTGTGTTGATAGAATGTGACAAAAAAAAAATAATTTGTCAATATGGTTGAAAAATGGAATTTGAAAGGTCTGCTCTTGATGCTACGTTGGCATCGCACTCCAGAGAAATATACACACACTGCGAGCAGGTAAATTAAGTTCATATTTTTAAAGGTCTCTTTGCTTGCTCCTTGTCATATTACCATCCAACCACAAGTGCTATTAAAACGGAATTTCGCAGAAAAATGAACGTTGCCGGTTTTAAGGAAAGCTTATTTTCTACTCTCTCATGATGAGTAAAGACTGTTGTGAGCTCTTTACGGCTTTCAGACCATCAATCAGTACAGAAAAAAAGTGTCAGCAGCGTGCGTGCAGAGGATCGGCTTGGAAATACTGCACATACTGTATTGGATGTGACATGACGTTACTTGATATTCTTTGCTCTGCTGCAGCAGATTTGCAGATTAATAGATTTCTTGAGGACTTTCATGTTGCTCGGCTCATCCAGATACAACTTACTCATATTGCACCTCGTGGGAAATATTAATATTTAATACTTTTGTCCGATACAATTCGACTGAGGGGCTCTCCGCGCCCTCGACTGACTCGCGTTTTTTTTTTTTGAAATTGTGTTTATATTTTACAAAATAAATGTCACACGCTGCTCCCTTCTGACTGGAGTGCCAGCAAACAGAGATGAGCGTGAACGCTCGTGCTTTTTCATAAGACACTGGTTTCTCTGATTTACAGAGTACACAGGGTTTAACAGATCAGCAAATCATTAGGAGACACATTCTGCTGGATTCAAACGGTTTAGTGTCTACAAATGTCAATACTATTGGGCCTCAGAAAGCTTCTCGTGCGCGTCTCATTTAGAGACTCGACACAATAAGGGAAAACCATCATGAACCGCTGCTGTTTTTTTTTTAAGGTGGCGGCTCTCAATGTTTTTTAATTGGAACATTGAGAGTCATTTTGTTTATCGTATCAGCATGTTAACCTCGCTTTAGCCCTTCAGCAAAAATAAGATGTATTAACATGTCCAGGCCCACATTAGCATTATTGCAAAGCTGCAAATTTTGTAGTTGGGTTCCATGTTACGAGTTATGTACCGCTACATTTCCTTAATATTTGCGTGAAATAAGAATGTCATTCTGCCTGCATTTATGTGCCCAACACGCCTGCTTCCTGAAGTGAAGGACAAATTAAAAAGCCTTTTTCAGTCTCTGAACATGCGATCTGCTTCATGAAGGTGAAAATAATATTGCCCGTGGTGGCGCAACACAGGCTCTTTTGAAACAGAAAAACTGTGGTTTTGTTCCAGCTCAGTAAGCTCGCACAAGCAGCTTCAAGCTATTGATGTCTGTTCTCAAAACTATGTTGTTATTCGGCAATCAATTCAGGGGCTTTCAAAAGTAGACCCCGGTACCGGCCAATGTGGATGGCGATGACCGACGTCTTCACACAGCTTTCATCTGCACGCACAGCCAGACTGGAGAAACTGGCTTATACGCAGCGGTAAACCTTTGTGAAATCAGAATATATTGAAAATTTCAACAGATTACGTGGCGTAAATGAATTAGGACGCCAACAGGAGTTTTGGTCTCGGGTTAGCTGTCGACTTTCTGTTTTTGAAAAGACTAAGACATGAAGAGGTTTTTTTTCTTCTGCCCGTTACATCAGCGTCACAGCCGATGTAATCAGTGACAGACATGCTCTGCGCACACAGCAGGACACAGGCGGAGCCGCCCCTGTCTGGGCTTTTTAGTGATATCATCAAATTGTCAATCTCTCATCTTTGCACTTGCACTGACTCAGACCAACAACGTGATCTTAACTTATATATAATATTCAACAAAGCCTGCGATCTGATTGGTTGTCTTTGCTGTGGTACATTAACAGCACATGTGACACATAGGTAGTTATCGTCTGATCCGGTGGTTCCCAACCTGTTTGTCCACAGCCATGAAACTGGATGTTATCTAATTATATCTTATTATATAATGATCTATCTTCATCTGTTTTGTTTAGCCATCACTTTGACAAAACCCTTGGCTATTTCAACTTTATACTGTATATCTTCATATATACATGCATAATTCATTACTTAAAATCACTATCTATTCAAGCTAGTTAGTTATCTGTTGTTTTCAGCTATCTATTTTCAACTGAATGTATAGCTCCAACCTTTTCTCTTATTGAAATAAAAAAAGTCTTTTAACCAGAGGGCGACACGGTGGAGCAGTGGGTAGCGCTGTGGCTTCACAGCAAGAAGGCCACAGGTTCAAGTCCTGGGGCTGTGTAGATTTGCATGAACCTCTCATGTCTCCATGATTCTCCGGCTTCCTCCCACAGTCTAAAAACACTCTGAGGTTGATTGGAGAAATCTAAAAACCCATAGCGAGTGTGTAAGTGAATGGTGTGTGTACCCGATGATAGGCTGGTGGGGGGTATCTCTGCCTTTTTGCCTGTACTGCGCTGGGATTGGCTCCAGAAGACCCCTGTGACCCTAATGAGGAATAAGCAGGTACAGAAAAAGACTGACTGAGCTACCAACCACTCAAAGTGCTTGACATTGCCAGTGTCCATTCTCCCATTCACATGCATTCAGCACCATTTCTGAATGCAAAGGTCTCCCTTTGTGTCAAGTATCTCTTAAAGGAGCATCAGCACTAATGTTTAGCATGCAATGTGTCATCTTTGTGCATACCCTCAGTGCTTAAATTTATTACATTTCAATTCTTGAAAAAGTCATGGGAAATGCCATGTCGGTGCATGAAAATAGTCACTTGTCTTCAGGTTGCATCAATAGAGTCAGTACAGAGAAGCAGTGGCTTATGTGCACATGTGTGAGTTGTCTAAAAAATAATATTTTCTATGAAAAAGCTAACTGAGTAGCAATTTAATTACTTATAGTGAAGACCAAGCTTCACTTTCTGCTGGCTGGTGCCAATTGATATATATAATATATTTTGTGGTAATTTGCAATCAACACCTCAATAATCAACAGCAATTAGGGAACAATCGGAAATGTCCGTTTCATGTTCATTTGTTTTTTTTATTTGCCTTGGAGGGATTCGGGTTTAGAGTGCATGTGCTGATATCACCATTCCCACTCTACATAATAAATAGCTGTCGTAAAACCCGGGCATCTGCTGCACAGGATGGCAGGAAGTTTACAATAAATGTCTGGACAAAGCCATGAAAGACGGTATTGCCAACTCCTCTGCAATTAAATACACTAATGGCTTCTCAAAAAGTCACGCACAAAGGAGATGATGCAATACCTTCATTTACATATAAATGAATTTAATAGGTATTTATCATTCCAACGAAAGACTTTACAGCACGAAGAGAAGAAGGATGGATATTGAGAGTGGAGATTGAGCTAAGACCAAACCGTGAAGATGCAGTGGCCCTGTTAGCCGTGTCACAAGCTGTCCTCTCTTATCTCGCAGCCAGCTGACCAACAATGGTCCAATAACCCTTTTGTCAGCAGTAGTTCTGCGTGCTGTTTATCCAGCAAATGTACAACGGATTAATTCGCGTTCATCGCCAAAGTTAGAGGCTGTCCAGCTCAGCACAGGCCTGTGGCAAGGACACCAGCACCGAAGGCCTCGCTGGTTCCAGAAATCCCTTCCCCTTCCTCTCGCTCTAAAGCTGCTGTTGCAAGAACAGCTTTCATTAAAATACGCAAAATGCTTTTTCAGAAAAATGACAAATCCCCCTTGTGTAAGCCCAAAAATGTCTTTCTTAGAGCACAAAGGCCTTGAGAAATACTTCAGCCATAAAAGACAGTGTTTCTTTTTTTGCTTCACGCTTTTAGATTTCAGGTAATTTTCCCTGATTTGCAATTGAAAAAGCAATTGTATTTCGGGACGAATAATTCTTTCTTTTTTATTTAACTTATCCTTTGAAGACATGCAGAATAATAACATTAGGACCCTTTGGTCAGCCAAGTTTTACCAATTTGAACAGCTCAGTACAGGTGTAAATGCCCCCAGAATGCATTAGGGATGTATGGGGAGCTGATCACTCCCATTTGGAAGTGGTCTGACCACATTATTTAGCAGTGTGAATGCAAATGTGTCTTGTCCCACACTGACGTCCTCTGCGATAAGCAGAAGTACGTACTCAGCAAGAAGTAGCCACAACAACATGCACATTCTCCTGGGCAAAGTAAACTTATTTCCATTTGGCCCGAAGATTTTTTCTTTGCAAACTTCTTCTCTTAATTTCTGGCAGAAGTGCATTGCTGTCTCCTGCCAGTTAAAAAACAGCATCGCAGTTTGTCTTTGCCAGTGGAAATGACGTACGTGTTTATTTGCATATAAAGCGGGGAAGTCAGATACAATCACAAGTGGTCACTCGAGACACATGTGGAGACGCATTCTGATGCCAGGAGTGAATTCTCGTGCTTGCTTTCCACTCGTGCTCCGATAACAAATGATACATGTTATTTCCAGGCGTGGTTTGGGCGTCGCATTTTGTCTCTATGGCGACACTGAGAGAGTCTATGATGGTTGAAAGAGATTAAAACGTCGTGAGACAAAAGGTCTCCAGCAGATATGAAGGCCGATTTCATCCCGTTCCTGTCAAACCTTTGATGCACCATTTTCTTTGCTTTGAATGTCCTTCACATCATGTGCGAACGTGACATGACGACATGTGACATGTTGAAATGGGTCTGTCGAAAGATCGGGATAAAATGATCCAGACATCAGTTCAATGTCACTGTCATCAATAAGTCAAATGTCGCAAAGTAATCTCACTCTGCATTCACAGCCAGTTGAAATGAACACTGATGATTTTGGACTGACTTATCACTGGCAGCAGCAGTCTCTGAAGTGCTACAGGTTGCCTCATAAGACACAGTTACAGTGAGCTGGTCATTATGGTAGGTAGCCCCGAGACGAACAGCAAAAGTTATTGCTAAGACGCTCCCTGTACACCATCTTGTTTACGGCATACAGTAGCTGCGGCTGAGACATTAATAATCTGACACAATGTTCTGATTTAAATGTTTTAAATGAGTGAACGGAGCAGTTCACCACTTCAGCCACACTGTAAACCCATTCATTTAAAATTTATGGTGACTAACTGGGAGCAATTATCCAGAAATATACTGTAATTATTTTCACAGTAGGAGTACTGCAATTCTGTTTACAGCATTGTGCCTTTACTTTTAAAAAAAAACAAACAACAACAAAAAAACAAATAAATACTGTGATTTTAGTCGGATTCACAAAATTAGGTGATTAACTGTAAAAATAAAAAAATATAATTATTTCAGTTGTATTTGCAGTACTGCATGATTAACTGTACAATAAAAATCAATATTGTGCATTCAGTTGCATTTACAGATTAACTGTGGGTGAATAACTGTGTTATAACACAGTAACACTTCAACTACTGTTACATATTTGTAAGATATACAGTGATCTACTGTAATAATTGCTTACAGTTTCGTTCCTGCAATTAACACAGTAAATGACTGCAGGTTTCCCAGCAAAGTTTTACAGTGCATTGAAACATTTCTAGCGACAGCATCCATGGCTACACAATGAAGGAACTGGAATAACATAAATAGGCAACAAAAAGTATTATGCTCTCAAAATAACGCTGGGTTTTGCAGTAATTATAAAGAGTAACGTCACATCGACAAATATATAAAAAAAAAAGGAAAAGAAACAAGCCTGACAAAGACCCCTCGACTACAAAGACCTTGTACTGTTTTGTGTCTGCTCTATCTACACACGGACGAATTAGAAAGCCCCACTATTCAATTTCCATGTTAATGACCAGGAATCTAATAGGACCGGAAGAGGCCGCATTGTGCCTGCAATTGCAAACCTCAATTGCCTGCACATCCATTGATGTATGATGAAGCCATGCAAATCAATTCAGCAACACTCTGCAGCGTGAGCATTGCAGCCGCTGCACGGTGCAACCGGGAGGATTTCTTTTGAGGGGATCGTTGTGTTCCCTCTAAGTAATAACAGAGAGCAGTGTCGCTGTAATCAGCGCGCCCATTCACCATGACTGCCAGACGCGGGGCCCCTGTGCCAGTGTGTCAGAGGGCAGTCCGTCCAAGAATATCCCTTCCAACTTTCACGTCCTTCGGAGATGCCATCTGTTTGTCTATCGCCCGGGTGCCATGTGTGCAGGTTAAAATCCAGTTATTGCAGCAGGCACGTCTCGAGCCTCCGCAGCCCCCTTAATCACACGGGTCCCTCACGGCCTGTTTTTGTTTCCCCCTGTTTGGGCTTCTGACAAATCTACCTTCAACCTGAGATTCGGCATGAAGGATTAATCTATGAGTTGGATGCAGGGGTTATAACACACAGCAATATAGGCATTTGGGCCAGTGAGCATCGCCTTTTTTACAAAAATCCTTACATGATTAGCCACTAATGTTCGTAATTTGTTTACAAAGCCCACCAAAGGTGATTAAATCAAGGGAAGGTGAAACAATCTGCCTCCGAGCTGTTGAATGAGCTGCTGTTACCATGAGGTTATCATGGACAGGACGTCTGCATGCAAACATCCTGATGTTTAATAGCAACCGATTTGAATTATGACACAAAAACATCAAGATTTCACTCACTTTGTCTCTGGTTTGCCTTATTTCCATTTTGCCTGGTTGGCTCCTACTGATCAGATCACATCTGACATGGTGGACACACAAGCCCCTTCTCTGTTTCTCTGACCTGTGATGCTCTGCAGCAGTTTTTTTTTTTACATGTTTAGACATGTGTGGCCGTCACACAAAATCCAACCCACGTAATGAGAATGCGATGGGCATGCATGGGGAGGCGCTGCTGCAGGATATCCAGCAATCCACATGTGTCCTGTCAGATGAGTCAAAGGGAACCCAGAGGTGGGGGCGTGGTTTTTGAGGAGGTGCAGGTTATCATCAACTTACCTGTGCCAACTTAATAAAAAAAATCAGTGGTGCTAAAACGGATCTGGAAGCATTCTGCATGCTTTTTTTTTTTTTGGAAAGCACTGTTTTGCATTTGCAGATGCATTCGATACTGTTAATTAAAATCCGATGATCTTCCCTCCGCTAAATACACAAGTGCAAATGTGTTTAAACTTGCATTTTTTTAACGCTTCATTCAACATGCTTTTTTTTCCCCCCGTTTGCATGAAGGACCTGCGCCAATCACTGCCTAATCCATGTAGCTTTTATCTGGTGTCTTCTCCTTTGTTTGAATTAATATATCCAGACTGGGCCTTGGAACCAGAATCTGGCTGCCAGCCATTCACTGACTGGATCCCTGTCTCCTCAATCAAGTGTATTGGCAATTTGCAAAAAAAAAAAAAAAAGAGTCGATTGCATTGTGTCACATGACGGATCTAATTGTTTCTTCAGCCGCGCCACACGCAGGGTAATAAAAAGCAGAAACAACAACAACAACAAAAAGATGGGGTGTCGATTACTTGTTGGGCTGTGAGGCGCGATGAAACACCGACGAGGTGTGAATGTTGGATCGGCTGATTAAACGCATATTGGCAGCGCCGCGCGCGTCAATCACGCATCACCTACCGGACGCCACGCTTCCCTCCGCCCGCCGCCTGCCGCTCGTCCCCGCGGGCTTCGGCCGCCCACCAACGCCACGGGTCCCCCACGGTGTCCTCCACGACCAGGTGTGACCGCGATCCCGCCGCCGTCGTATTCCCATATGTTGCCGCCGACGAGCGCTCGGCTTGTTCGGGGCTCGGATCACGCGCTGCCAGCTCCTCTCTCAGCTCCCTCCGCCCGATTATCTCCCCGCTGCGGCACGCTGGCTACATGGAAATACGGAGGAACAAAAAAAAGAAAAGAACTTGTGCGCTTTTATTATGGCGATTAGCCGCCGGAACGGTTTCGCGCTTTCTCATCCGTGCACCTTCGCAAAAATATGCCGGTTCTCTCAGCTGTAGCCGATATTTGCACTGAATAAATTGCCCCCCGAGACGCTGAAACGTGTTTTATTTTCTGAAAGAGGGGAAGA
Source organism: Eupleurogrammus muticus (assembly GCA_036785175.1). NCBI lineage: Eukaryota > Metazoa > Chordata > Actinopteri > Scombriformes > Trichiuridae > Eupleurogrammus > Eupleurogrammus muticus. Next base: position 16,305,892 of record JAYKQN010000007.1, on the reverse strand, counting down.
GAGAGAGAGAGAGAGGGAGAGAGAGAGAGAGAGAGGGGATCTGATGCTGGAGAAGAGGAGCAGAGAAAGACTGAGGCGTAAAAAAAAAAAGAATAGAGAGGGTTAAAGGAGGAGGAAGCCTTTCCTCTGTGTGTCCTATGTTAACTATACATCCCAAATCTATCTCTCTCCCTCCTCCCTCTCCCTCTTTCTCTCTCTCTCTTTCACACACACACACACACAGTCCTGGTCACTCAGCTGTTCCCTGTTTATTGACTTTAATGTGAACTTGAGGAATATAAGATTATAAGGCTAGTGTCAAACAACCTATCTATCTATCTATCTATCTATCTATCTATCTATCTATCTATCTATCTATCTATCTATCTATCTATCTATCTATCTATCTATCTATGCATTTTCAAAAATTGATCTCGGCCTTTCCTCCTTTGTCAGACCGGTGGTTGTGTTTTTTTCCCCCTTCTCCTTCTCCTCCTTTTCTTTTTTGTCTTTTTTAATTAGAGCTCCACTCCTGCTCTGATCGATCCGCGCAGCACGTCAGGCAGGTTATGATTCTGTCCAATCATGGCGCCGTTAGCCCGGGCCTTGACCGAGTGTTTTCCAGAGTGCTCCCCTTTAAATTGGCTGGACATCTGCTCCGGGTCCCCAGAGTGCCGTGGACCACTGCTCCGTGTGGGAGGAAACGAGCGCGGTGTGTGTGTGTGCGGGCCGTGTGCCGTGAATCCCACCGGCAGGCCCGAGAACCGGGCCAGCTGCCTGCATTTCTGTCCTGCATCAACAAACAACACTCGTGTGTGATTAAACCTGGCGCCGCTTTGGCCTCGCTCCCCTTTAAATGTGCTGTCTCTGAAGTTTTTTGATGTTGTTGTTTTTTTTAACGCAACTCCGTCATATTCCCATGCAACGCCGGGCTTGTGACTTGTGTGCAAAAGCAGAAATTTTATACACTTATAGGCAAAAATGTAAGTAAAGATCAGTGGCTCCCATAATTACAATGCAGAGCATCAGTGTAGCCTATAACATTAATGATTCAGCAGGACCTTGAAAAATGAAAATGCAGCTACTCGTAGCCTGCTACGCCATCATGCACTCTGGTGGTTGCAGTGCATTAGATGTAATTTCGTGTCTCCGGGAAACAATTACCGTAGCATCTGAGAGTGTTATAGCAAGGCATAAAACGACAGCATTATCCCTTTAACGGAGATGAAGGGAGCGGGTGTTTGGAGTGAGCGGCCTACACGGAGGTGAAGCTTCCGTGAGACAAGGAGACCCTAACTAGCAACACTGTGACAGCCCTTATCTCTCTGGTGTCGCTTGATCTGAAATGTGCAGCCTAATAATCCTGATCTGACTCCTTTACATAACCCCCGATTGTTAAAGATTCTGTACGTGACACTTTTTTTCTGGGTTTTGTGTTGGAAGTTCTGAGATCCTTAACAAGATATACTGTGCGTGTGGTTTAAAGCACCAAAAGTCGAGCTCCTCTAAAGCTCTAGAAAGAACAGGTCCCTTTTTATCTGTCTCATTAATATTAACGAGCTCCTCCTCTGATTGGCAGGCTCGAATCGCTGTAATAAAGGGCGGGCAGTGATTGTATAGTTGTGGCATCATGATTTAACACTCTTTCTCATTTTACACCACAGTTTCTGATTTCATTTCTGTACAGAATAACCGTTTGGAAACATGGGACAGTATTTATAGAACACATCAAAATCTTATCATCAAAAAGCATTTGTACATATGCGACCTTTAACCACTTAAGCCGGAGGCCTGGTTGTCATTTTTCCTGCTATAAATGAAAATAAATATGGAATATCTCGACAAACCCTAAGGTTATTGTACTTGAACCGATTTGCGTGTCAAAATAAATCTACATGTGAGGTAACTACAGAAGAGTCAGATTCAATTTGTGTTGCTGTTACAGAGCAAATATAGTTAGAATATTGCAAATAAAATCTAACATTGTGTTTTATTATTGATAAAAATAACTTTATTTAAAATCTAAAACTAGACCAAATTGACCCAAATCAGAAAAAAAACCTAAGTAATGTTAAATAAACTGCAATGATTAATAAGATACGAGTTTAGATCATTTATTTGTTCATAAAATCATAGAAATCACACAGATGATCATTAGAGAACACAAAGAATATATTCTTTAAGATGTTTAAGGAGAAGACATTAAAGAACTCCAATAATTAAATGTGCAAACACCTCAAATCTAAATTAGATATTAAAACAGTGATTACTTTCAGCCCTACAACTGATATTAAATAAGAATATTTTCTTGTCTTTTCATTGATGCTGTAACAGTAACATTGTGTTTTACTAAAGATAAAAAATACTTTATAATATAGGGTTGCAGCTGAGGTTTTCTCTAAAATATATGAATAAAAATGAATGCTGTCCTTAAATGTGGGGTCACAAATACTTAAACTGTCTTCTTCATCCTTGTCAAGTCCGGTTTCCTCAGAGGCCTTTTACTGTCTACAGCAACACGTCTTCCTCCGTCCTTAGACCCTAGAGCAAATAAGGAATAACACCTTGGAAAGTACCCGTTTCATTTCTTTAAAAAATGTTGTAGCAGATGATTTTCACATGTGAAGCAGCAGAGGCTAATTTGCAGCTTATGGAAGGTGCAACACCGGCGTGGGGCTGAATGTGGAGCATCTGCAGCATCAGGAGGGGTCGCCCGTCACCATGTGTGTGTGTGTGTGTGTGTGTGTGTGTGAGTCATCAGGCTCCGACCGCCGCTGCCGGGCTCACGCTGGCCGCCGCTTCAGCGGCTCCGCGGGCCGACTGTGGACGTGTTCCTGCTGCAGCACGCAGACGGGCCCAGCTCTGTGCCCTTGGTTCACTCGGCCGGCGGCAGGTCCAAGCACCAGCGGCTGGGTTGAGGGGATACCAACAACCTTGTTGGAGGGCAGAGGCAGGGGGACAATAAACAGAAACACTTTAGAGAAAAATAATACCACACTACTATCATAATCTGGTCCGATCTCTCTCTCTAACACTTGCAACTTGCCTTGTTTGAGCCCTCAGCATGTTTTAAACTCTATTATTAATGATAACGTAACGTTTTGATACTCATATGTAAAGCAAATGAGATCATCAATTATAATATTCCTCACCTCTTCCCGCTCCTGCCACAACAACTTGTTGGAGAGCTTGTTACAATCATCCATTGATAAAAAAAAAAAAGAGGCCGATTTAGGACAATTTTTTGAAAACTGTTGTGATGAATGACATCCTGGCTTCTCTATATTAGCTGACTGTCAAAATGAGTCGTTAGCCACTGGCCCCACCCACTGGAAGATCTGGACCGATCCTCTTAGAGGAATAGTGGACGGGTGATCATCAATGTTGGAGTTGCATGGCATCACTGTCAGCGATCGAAATAGCTGCACGTCCCTAAAAGTGTTCGGTTAAGTGTAATGAATTGATTGAATTGAATTGGCCTGGTTGTGGTGATACAGGAAGTGTACTTGGTGGCGCCGTCACTGCCCTTGGAGGCTGTGGGTATCTGGCTCCTGTTATAGCCGGCTGCCGAGATCCTTTAGTGATAAAGTGTCTCCCGGTCTGTCCGTTGAGCTATGGCACGGCTGAATGTGATTTAGCATTAACACGGCCATATTGTAATTAGACTGCAGATGGAGTGAAAGCTTGAGTGTTCAACACATTGTTCTTCAGATGAGAATCGCTCAGATCTGCAGCCTAATTCTTCACCAAAGCATCCTGATTACTGGGCGGAGGTGTGAAGCTTCACGGTTTATGGTAATTTGGGGCATTTATGTGTGTTTTCCTGAGACGTCGTGACAAATGCGATTGAGATCATTATGTTCAAAGTCACCTTTCCCCTCTCATCTGTAGGAACACGCCCAGCGCCCAGGACCCGGCAGAGGAATGACTGTAGTATCTGACCCTGACAGTTTGCTCATCTTTCCTCTCCCGCAAGGCCGCCGCTCCTCATCTGTGCCGCATTTCTTTCCTTATCCTCCCTCTCCGTGGCATCTCGGTGGGAGTGGGAGTGTAATTACGCAGTCAGACGGTGTTTACAAACGCAAAAGCTCCTTATTTATTCCAACAGTTAGCAGTAATTCCCCCCACTTTAATTTATAGCTCCTCCACCCATGGGGAAAAGGAGGGAAGCAGATAGTGAGAAGGAGGGGAGGGAGAAGGAGCATATGGACGTTATATTACAGAATTCAGTTAGCTACAGCTTCTACAAGGCAACATGTTCAAAAAAATTATAATACGAATGGTTTTATGTACATTTAAGTCATTTCATTTCCTATTAATGCTAGGTTAGGGTTTGCTCTGTGATAGAAGCAATACAAATAACTAAAGAAAAATAGATTTTCATAGCTGTGTTATTCGTGGCTGAAAATTGTTTCTGTTTAGTAATCATTATCATCCAGCCCTGTGCAAAAAGCCTCAACAGACGGCCGACTGTGATATTCATGTCAAGCCGGGCTGTAAACCATGTAATGAAGGGTAGTTCGCTGTGTCTTTGCTGTCATTTGCTCAACTCTGCAATCAAGCAGTCTGGCAATAATTCACTGTTCAGCGGTATGTTCACTTACCAATTATGCACTTCTCTCCTCTAAACAGGTCCTCAGTCCGTTGGCTGTGATTTACCAGGAACAAGGAGTCTTTTTAGCTTTTGCCGCTGTGTTTTCTGAACTCACAGGCCTTCCTGAAAAACCACGAACACTGCTGAAAACCCACATCGATTACGGTCCGACTACAGCCACACAACAGACAATGGAGCGTATTGACTTTTTGGAAACCATGGGAGGGTAGGTACAAAACCTTAATGACGACACCAAAAGACCCACGTATGTGAAGATACCCCCCCAAAAAATAAAACATCGTATCGACAGCCATTTGAAACAGGAGTGTGTTGGAATGGAAATGAGAGCATGGACCAGAGGTTTTGAAATCCTAAAGCTTTATTCAAAGAGGTGATTTAAATCTGTGTATGCTGTGCAACCTCTCAGATAATCCTGTTGTCAGATTAAGTCTCTTTAAAGAGTTTTACAATGATACAGTCACTAAATGCAGTGTCATCCTCACGCCGTAGTTTCTCTTTCTCAGTCTTGACTTCCAGTTACTCGTTTTAGTGCCAGTTCTCATACAGGAGGGAAAATTGCATTAACTGTGACGCTAGAATAAACTTAAGCCAACAGTATGGCTGAGCATAAGTAAGAGCATTTAGCAGAAGTGCACAAGGCAACGCCACAGGGGCTTGACAATGAATATAACAAATCTTCTTTTGTAGCGAGAATGATCATTTATAATAGAGAAACACTAATTAAAGAAACAAGGAATTTTTGAGTGCAGGAGTGAGAAAGAAGATGTATTATGTACAGGGGAGTGGTGCTTCAGAAGAAGGATGGCTGCAGAGGAAAAGGAGGCATGAAGAAATGAGTTTTCAGGTTAAAATAATGATTGCCGCGTCGACTGAGAATATGAAGCTGCCTCAACCAGTGATTGGCCCCGTGTTTGAGGAGCCGGCACGATGTCAGGTGAAGCCACGGTTGATCTCCACGGGGGGGTTAAAAACACAGCTAAGCAACAGCGGACGAAAATGACTGCATGCGCTTCAGCAAATAAGCCGCATCTGTTAAGGGTCACACATGTCAGCAGTGAAAACGGGTTGGCAAAGCGTCGGCTCATCTGGCAGACGGAACGCTATCACTGGGCTGTCCGCGGGAGCCAGGAGCCGACAGGCACCACGCACAGTGACTGCGACCTGGTCCGGGTCTGGCCACAAACGTGTCAAACGTTTCCCTCTGTGGAAAACAGCGTTTGAAACGCAGCGGCTAGCGCGGTTCACACGGAACGGTTCTAGGAACAGAGTACAGCGTCCATTTAAAGAGGGTAAAATCGATAGTTCTGGAAGAGCAGCACATACGTGCGGAAGGGGTCAGGAACCAACAGAGGAGCATGACCTGACCCCACGGCTTCTCTCAGTTCTGTCGGGCTTCACAGACTTTTCGTTTGGTTTTCAGGCAAAGAACGTTACTGTTTTGGTTCAGGCTCTTATAGCTAGCGTTTACTCACAGCAAGCTGCTGGTTTTAAAGGAAAAAATCGGATGAATTCAGTGTAACATACAAGTTTAGCAGCAAACAGCAGACAAACACAGCAAATTATGAGCTAATGGAACATTCAGCTAATGAGCCGATGTATTTCCCTCAGAGGTTGTGGTGGAGACCAAAAACAGAGCTAAAATGAGAGTGGATATTAGACTTGGCCAGTGCCACCCTCTGGAATTTTAGACCTAGTCCACACGAACACATATATTTATTTTTTGAAACCCAATTTTTATAGTCCACAGATAAAAACATGTTTGGGATGTGTAGTAAGGCAATTTTTTTCAGATAAGTTGTTCCTCCTTGCTTAAACCTGACTTGAATCCCGATAATGATTTGCAAATATAAGTTCAAATACGAAATAGTCATCATTCCAGTAGTCATTTCCTGCCCTGACCCACCACACTAATGCAGGTGGCCGTTACGATAGGTGGCGTAAAAATCCAGGACATTTAATCCTTTCATGTTTCTCAGCGGGAGGACCACCAGACCCCCTGCAAACGATGAGTGTATTCATAAATAGCATCGTGAGAGGCAACGTGCACTCTGAAACCAGCTGGGCCGTAAATTGGTTAGTCACTCTGGTTCACGTCAGGTTCACTCTGGCCCGGAGCACCAAGAGCAGATAGTCACAGCAACAACAACTGAGGGCTGATTCCACTACAGAAATTTTCTTTTCTCTGTTTTTTTTACTAAGTATCATTTTAATGTAGAGTGTCAGAGTTGATATGCAAATATACACAATTGTTCCACATTCATTCCCACATTTTAACCAGGCACCCATGGTGGGGAGCATAGAGCTTTCTTATGTTTTGGAATGTATCAGAAATCCTATCCAATAAACAACAAATTAGCACAAAAATAAAAAGCCTTTAGAAGACAGAGAAGATTAATCAAGAAGGCTTTTTCTGTGTGTGTGTGTGTGTGTGTGTGTGTGTGTTCATGCATGTGTGTGTGTGCATCACTCCTGCTTAAATCAGCCCCACTCGGCCCATCCCAGTCCAAAATCTGAACACGCCACTGCACTTGCCTTCATCAGATCACCAGAAACATGGCTCCAAAAGAATGATGTCGGTGCTCTATGTTCGCTGAATGAGTGAAGCGTTCAGCAACAGCAAAAGGTGAATGTCTGTAACTATTAAGGCAACTCCACTGTAGAAGAGAATATAATTGTCAGTGTTGTGTTTGCTATTCTCATAAAAGTTAGAAATCTAAAGGGACAAACTCTGTATTATTCTTCTATAGAGGGGTTTATATCCTGTGGACACTTGAGTCCTAAAGCTCATCTGGTGAAGTGTCACATGGCGTCGCCTCTTCTTGAGTGTTGGTTTTGAATGGGAACATTTGACATCACATTCATATTAGAAAAGCCCTTACACACCACAGAGAGACGGAGATAGATCGGTCTTTAGATAGAGATCGGCCAGGATGGAAACACAGAGCACTGACGTCGGATGCTTGTGTTCCTTGCTACTTTTTATGCCCTTTTTACGTAAACTCAGGAACATGGGGAGGGGGGCGGCGAACACAAATCATTGTAGTAAATCTCAGCAAAAAACCATCAAGACCCAATGTAAGCACCTCATAAAACATAATCACAGGATCATTTGTTGATAATAAATTTAGCACACATTCTGTGGATCTTTCAACAGTGGGCCGTTTCACAGCCAGTTTGGCTACGAATGGCTCAGAGCCTTCTTCGTCTTGAAATACATTTACATATTCAGAATTGCCACCGTGTAAAGATTAAAGAACTGGAGTTGCAATTTCCCTGCCTGTCGCGTCATCTAATTTCAGACAGCGAGATAAAACTGCGGGAAAGCAAGCAACATTCAATGGGTTCCTAATAACTGCTTGAAATTTCTAATTCATATGAAAGCCATGTTTTTTTGGTTTGTTTTGTGTTTTGTTTTTTGAGGGCTTTAACCATGTCAGCTCTCCAACCATATCACTGTTCTACAGAGCCTCAAACTATAAACACAATCCCTCTCTTGACATTTACATAGACATTTCAGTCTTCGTTCACGCTTTAAAGCGTTCATCCTGCCACATTTTCCTCATCAGAGACACATGGAATAAGCCCTGGTCGGCTTCAACACATCCATCAGCAATTTCCACAGCAACGGATATGGGACCTGTTTGAGCAAAATCATGTGTGAGCGGAGGAAAGAGTTAAATTATTCATTTTAGACTTTAATATCCCCTCTTCCTATTCATGCAATCAACAAGCCATTTTACTGTTCTGCAAGGGGTAGTGACCCATTACAGCACGATAACAGTCATTTTGTCAGGCCACTTGACTAAACCCGAAGCAGCTGTCAAATTCAACTTACAGTAAGTGACATGACCTGGTAACTAATCATTCCTAACTGCTCGGCATATTTAGTTTGTCCTTGTGGGTAATTTCATTATATTTATAAAAGTAGCGTTGGCCTCATCTATTACGTCTGCCCTTGTTTCTCCTACTTCACTAAATACTCCAGGGATCCACTTCCTGCTGGTGTTGCCGAGGGAGGAATTACTGTCATGCTGGACTCCTTCAGACTGCTGGGAGCTGGCGGCGGGGGGGGGGGGGGGGGGGGGGGGGGGTCGGTTTTAAGAGTGTGCGCTCCCGTTGTTTTTCCATACAGCGTGGCGTTTTCCCCCCGCGGGGACTCAACGGTTCACAACCAAATATTTACAGAGGCGCGCGTCCTTAAACCCACATCGCCGCCGTCATTTGTACCCTGCAGAGGCAGATGTGAAGCATTCTTGGCACGGAGCAACTTGGCACAGCACGGCAAGCGAGGTAGAGAGTAAGTGGAAAGAAGAAGAGGGAGAAAAAAAAACTCAGGGTTAAAGAGGTGCCAGACAGCCAGTCGTAGCACTAAAGTCTGCTGAAATTCTGCATTTGTGGCAGCAGATCCCATGAAAAGACCAAAACCCAACAACTAATCTATTCAACTAAGTGTTGCACGTCTATCCGAGGCCTCATCTGTTTGCATCACGCATCTCACATCTTGTCCAAAATCTATTAAAAACTCTTCAGTGAACCACACGGTTGCACTAAGGGTTCATGAGACTGTCGCTTCCCATTTACCATTAATTAAAGATTATGACAGTTGTTGGGTGTCATCCTGTAAATTATGTCACTTTTGATGCAAAGTTAACATTGTTTGACATGTCATGACATGTTGTCATAGTGACGTAGCAGACCTGTCAAACTTGAAAAAACTTGTTTTACATTGATATTAAGCTGTCAAATATGGTCAACAGTAACGTCTGCTATGTCATGTTTATAACAAGTTATGTTGTCTTGGTTTATGTCAAGTTGCCATAACAAAGACCTGTCAAACAATGTTAAGTTTGCATCAAAACTGTACTTGTACTACAATCTACATCTATCCTATACTATGTGTAACTCAGAGAGTAGTGGAATGAAGACAGCTCAATGCAGGGTTGCTAAAATATAGAAGCTCCATCAGCAGGCGTATCCTTTAATAGACAACAGGGGGTGAGTTATTCTCAGCATAAAGCTCGTCCTCCAGCAGCAGAAGACTCGTTAAATTACTTATCAAAGATTTCTTGTTGATGATTCCTAATTAATGATCTAATTTTCCAGCCCGCCGGGCTGACTTCCTCTGTCCCGCAACATACGGGACAGAGATATTGGAGGCAGGGAAGGGAGGCAGAATCACCACAGATGCATATTGTTGGGGGCAGTGAAGGCGGCGGACCACGTATAGAATCTAATACGCTGTATCACAGCCTGGGGTTACACAGGCTGACACAACATTCAGCCTGCAAAGTGGCCACAAATAATTTAAGAACAGATAAAAACTGAATTATTAGTTAGTGTGTCTGTTTTATTGGAGATGCAGGAGAAGTGCTGGTGACTGATGGTGCTCAGCTGCACTCAGACTTATAGAGAAAAATGATTTTCAAGTGCTTATTTCCTTGCTTCCCTTTAAAAATGTTGGTTTGTTTCACTTTTAACCATAGTGGCACCACTCTACAATTGGAGAGAAATAATTAAATTAAATTAATTATAATCATGTGTCTGAGATTATATTATATCTCAGACACATGAACTATTGAATGCTGCAGAGTTGATGGGAGTTATTTATGGCATTTATGTTATAGAAGACGCAATGATTACGGTCTCCAATTTGTTTTTTCATTGATTGACACCATGAACGAACCAACTGAAGCATGGAGTCAGGAGATAACCAGCGCTAAACCAATGAGGACCGACTAAGAAAATTTGACCATCTTTGCTTTGATGGAGAACAATGGGGAACCTATGGGGAAATTCCTCATGATGGAAACATCCAAATCTGATAGCCAATCGCAAGGGCTTTTGAATGACATGTGACATGTTACATGTGGAAACCTTCTACTTCAAAACTGGGCATAGCATTTTCATAAATAAGCATGTGCGCTTATAAGGTTAAATAATACACAAGTGCTGCCAAATGTCAAATGAATAAATGAGTTGTAAAACTACAGTCGGAATAAATTCATGAAAATTTGAGAGTTATCAAAAAAACAATTCGAAAGTACAATAAGGAGGCAAACAGTTCTAACTAAAGCCAATAAAAAAAATCTATTTAGAATTCAGCTCTTTGCATCTTAACTCTCAGAACAGAACACATATAAAATGTTTATCTCCCTGTTGTTTCTGTAATGACGGACGGGCCAGGATGAGTGAGGTGAACTTCCCAAACAGCCCGAGCAGAGAGAGGCAGACCCCGTGATCCTACGGTTGCCAAGGTGACCACCACAAAAAAAAGTAGTGCTGTAGGTTCAGCGAAGCACAACGCTGGTCAGGCCACGCACGGCAGGGTTGTGTGTTTCATTCTTGGTGCGATGAGTGGCAGGATTTCTGCAAGTTTATGAGACTTGAGACTAATATTCCAAAGATAAATAGGTCCTGGATGAAAAAAATAGATAATTACAAAATAGCTATTCAAATGGTAAAAGTCATGCCAGACAGGTACGTGGCGGTGCAGCCTTTATTTTAGTCAAGAATTTCTTTCTGGAGCTTTCAGCTCTCAGCAAAAGTGAAAATTGAACAGGTCATAAAGGCTGACAAGGCCGAGGGAAAAACAGAAGAAGCAGCGCAGACAAAGATAGACATTCCCTCCCTCGTTTAATAATTAAAATCTTTGTGTGAAGAGAGTAACTGGCCTTCAAATAAAAGAGATGATTTCCACCAGAGCTCGAGAGAAAAGCTGAATACATACTGTATATATAATAGAGAAAAATGTAGATACATATATTTTTTTTAACGCATTTCTGAATATTTAGATACTCCTGGATAAAAAAAAAGGTTAAAAAGGACAGCGAGAACATCTGAAAGAAGACAAATTGTGAGACTGTCCATTTTCGTCTATAGCTGGGAGGGAAGTCTGCCTCTTTAGTTCTGATCTCTGTTTTTCCTGACATCCTCCATGCCCTGAGGCCAGAGGTTAGTGTGTGTTAGTGTGTGTGTGTGTGTGTGTGTGTGTGTGTGTGTGTGTGTGTGTGTGTGTGTGTCCATTCACAACAGTTGCAGCCTCTTTTCAACATATGTGCTGAAGGCATTTCATACATTTAATGAGTAAAAATAAATTTCAACTCACCGTGTGTCATTTTCTGCTGCTCAAAACAGTAATAACACGGTCATAAAGGCAAATGCAGTGTTCACGTTAAAATAGTCCAGCGCTGTGTGACAGACAGAGGCCGTCTGGGCGACTGCGAGCCGAGCTAACGTTAACATTTGCTCAGCAGATGTCCGATGACAAAAATCCTTCATCCAGATAAAAGATAGATTTAAAAAAAAAATGACTACAATCTTTAAAAAAAAAGGGGAAAAATGTGTATCATAAAATTGTGTCTCAAATATACATAAAAAAAAGTAAATTTACGGCCAAGCTTTTGGCAGACGACCACAGCGTTGACGCATTATCATCTCCTGCTGTTGGGCAGAGGGGGGAGAGGGGGCGATGCCGCTGACAGGAGATGAGATGAAATGGACTGTTACCTTGATTAAAAAAAATCTTAAAATGAAGAAACTATAAAACATAAGTACACAACTCAACAGAGTGTAGAACAGATATAGACGTTTTAATGTGGAAAAGTTACATAATGGGCCTTTAAATCAGCAATAAGCATAACAATTCGTTTACAGCCCGCTTTTTAAAGACGTGGATTGTTACAACAGTCACTTGTCAGCGCTTTACGCTCCTTGTCAGCTCAGTTGCTGCAGTATTTAAACACGAAGTTTGATTGAAAGGAAAACAATAAATATCTAGTATTTCATTCACTATAGACCCTTTGACTAATAACATTAATGATACCCCATTATACTAATGGCACCCTCTTTGCTGTGGGCATTTTGACATGAAATAGTAGCCTAAACACATGGGTTGGCGTTGTGTGTGTATGGCACACACTGTACTAGTAGCATACTGTAGTAGTAGATGCGTTCTAAATAAATGAGAAACATGAGGGGACAAAAAATCCTAAATCCTGGTTTTGTACCAATGGATTTGCAAATGGGTTTGTGTTTACCATATATTTTTTTTTACATTTTAAAAGCAGAACTGAGGTTTGACGTTATTGAGACTATTTCTCACTGTGCCAATAATCAGACACTTGTCTGAAGCATTTGTCCCATCACATATTCAAAATATAAGGTACATTTAGAACAGATAAATATGTCCGTGCAGGTTCTCAGTCATCCAAGTTCATGTTTTTCTTGTGGAGTTGTAGAGAAAAGCAACTTCTTAGTTGGTTTGATCCTCCAAGAGGCTTCTTCAGTTCTGAAATTTACTGCAAGAAAACCCACATATTTAAAACACAGAATATTCTCAAAACTGGAGGTGCAAATATGAAAAGAGAAGAACAGAGAATAAAAAAATATGAGATAAAAAAATACAATTAATTTGTCATTGGCAAGAAGCTCAATCTGAACTTTATCTATGGCTTCTTCATTTTGCTCTCAAATCTCACAAGATCACTGCATTTAAATTTACCATTTTCAAAAAAGTCCCGTTCCCTGCCTTAAACTGGAATGACGCCACTGACGCTTATGCAACATGCTCAGCGACGGCACCCTGACTCTGTTCATCTGAATTGAATGGATCTTTTATTAATATCGCTGGTAGCGCCGGTGTTTACACACACACACACACACGCTGTCGATACGGCGTCTGTGAAACCGGATCCATAGCAGCCCTGAAACTTCAGCGGCTAAATGAAATTCATCCATCATTCATTTGATTATTCGCACCTGTGCTCTTCCTACTCTGATATGTCAAAATGTCTCCTGTGAAAAAAACGCCTGTCCATGTTCACAGAGTGAAACATCCATATTGTGTGAAAAAAAAGTGAAACGTGGTTGAAAAAGTCAAGGAAAAAAAAGGTCCTGTTTCTAAGATTGATAAAAAGAAAAAGTCTTAAGCATGTGAATGAAGTCTCTTTTAAACATGTACACTTTTTCTGAGTTTTGATTTAGGTTATTATATCCTCAATAATACATATATAGTTAATATGTGGTTTTAATCTAAAATCATCTTAACATAATTTTATCTCCTCTAGGAAGAACAGTAGTGTCAGTCTCATTAATATTAAGAAGCCGCTCTATTGGTTGGCTCACATGAATGGTTGCAAATGGAATGCGCATGTATAGTTGTGACATCACAACCTCACAGAAATCCTGACGGCCTGTTGTTAAAGTTCCCTTATTCACAGTTCTTTATTTCTCTGTGGATTGAGTGTGTGAGTTGAAACATTGGACAGTGTTTATATATCACCTGAACCTTCTTATGATGGGAAAGCATCTAAAATTTCACTTTCTCTGATACGGGACCTTTAAGTGAAGTGCTTGGCAATAAACAGTCGGCGGGTAATAAAAACATCCACATGCTAATTTTCCGAGCGGACAATAAAAACAGGCCTGGGGTCGAGACAGAAATGTCAGGCCCTCGCGTTTATTTGAAGGGAACAGTTTTAGTGCGGGTGACGGGACTCGTTCTCACGGCGCGAGCCTCTAGGGACGGCAGCCATCGATCCGGAGATCGCCTCCGCACGTGCAACGCGGCCTTTTCATTCCCACTAACCTAGGTCAAACGGTTTGATGGCGGCGGGGGGCGGGGGGGAGGCAGGAACGCCTCCGAGTTTGCGGGGAGGTCAGAGCTGGTGCAGTCGGTGGCCCGGTGCCAGGCCGTGAGAGCGGCTCCGGCTGCGACTGCTGCTGTTGATTTTCTGTCACACCTCCCTCATCCGTCCCGCTCAGCGCAACATCTGCCAGAGCCTCGGCGACGTTACCGTGGATCAAAAAGATCGCCGGAGACAGATGTTCCCGCTATTACACCCGACCGTGTACAGTAAATGACCTTTCGCTGAAAGGGGAGTTTAAATCCTGTCAGGAAGCAAGCTGCTAAAAAGCCTCTGAGTTAGTGTTTAGACGCTAGGTATAATTTCATTTCCAGCTGCAGAATAATACGCGTTTGCTGCCCTACTGAGTATTTTCAGCAGCAAGACGGCGTTATGTGGAATCCATTTAAAATAAAATATAGTTCCCCTGTGTTCCTGGTTATGGAGGAACAGGTCATCCGCTGCAACGGTGCTTCTCACTGATGTGTTTTTAATAGTTTTTTTGGATGACAAGTGAACTCCATTGTTTAGAAGAATAGTATTTGTCAAAATATCATATTTGGAGTTTGTTTGTTGTAAGAAAATAAGAAATATCACTTAATACAAACTCTACCATTCAAAAAGGTTAGGGGTCACCCAGACACTTTTATCTGTCAAATGCCTTGTAAAATGAATAGAAAATATAGTCAAAGCATTGACAAGGTCAGATATAATCATTTTTATTCAAAATAATAATTTTATCCTTCAAACTTTGCTTTCATCAAAGAATGCTCCATCTAACCAGATGAGCTGTGCTAACATAATTGCACAAAAGGTTTAATAATCATCATTATCTTCTAATGCAATTAACACAATGTGCCATTAGAACACTGGAGAAATGGGCCTCTATACACCTACGTAGACGTTGCATTAAAAAACAGACATTTGCAGCTAGAATAGTCATTTCCCACATTTACAATGTATAGAGTGTATTTCTGGTTAGTTTGTTGTTGTCTTCATTAAAAAAAACAGTGCTTTCCTTTCCAAAATAATGACATTTCTAAGTGACGCCATACTTTTGACCAGTAGTTTATATTCATTAATCCATACACTATTTCCATCCTCAGTTTAGTAAAATTGTCCACACACGAGTCTGTATCTGCTTCTATCTACACAAGCAAGCCGCGGAAAACAATACACGGAAATAACTTTAAGCATGAGCAAACTTAATTAATAATGAAGCAGCCGCAATAGCGACTCAACCCTTCCTCATGCATTATGTGCATTATCCTTCCCCCCCCACACCCAGCCCATAAAGTGTCTTGACGGTAATTATTATGCTTTGCCGTTTGCACACAAGGGCAAGAATGCATTTATGTGTCTCCTTCAGCCGTTGGTGCCAGTGGCAGCACGTGTGTGGCCTGTGAAGGCGCCGCCGCTGCCAGGCCTGGAGTGGTGATGGCTGCAGGCGCTGCGACGGCCGCCGTACACACACCCGCAGCTCCGAGCGGTCTAGAGACCGTTAATAAGAGCGGTGCAGACCTCACAATGAAACCGATTGTGTCCCCCCCCCCCACGTGAAACACCGCTCCTGTGTGCTGCACGTCGCTCTTGTGTGCGCCTGTAAACGCACTCATGCAGTACGGGGGGGGGGCTTGACCCAGATCACAGATAGACATAATAATGCATGACAGGTTGTCCTTTTGAAAGCCCTGCGTCCTAAAAGGCAGACTGGCCATTCACAGCCTCCGTATCTGATACACCAACCACTAGAGAAGGATCCACTCCTTTTAGATGTAGTGGTGAGTGTTACATACAATATATATTCAGCCTCTGCTCCTTTAAGGCTGTATGACGCTTACTTTGAATTAAATATTCAAACCCGAGACACCGTGTTTGTCAGGGTTGCAACGTTCCATCAACTGGAAGTTTTCTGGCTGTCTTCTGCTTCGGTTAAACATTTTCATACCATTCAGCGTGCATCTGACATCTTCGGAAACTTCCACTTAAAGCAGGCCTGCGCAGACTTGAATAAAGTAAAGTTGCACATCAGGAGTTTTGAAGAGTCTGGCAGAGTTCAAGAGAAAATGTTCTCCCACATTAATTTGCGAAAAAAGTGCGGCTGCCTGTCTTTGCACGTGTAAATATTAACTTCAGCAACAAGAAACTCTAAAAATACTGCGCCCGCATACCGGGATGTCAACTCTAGCACAATTTCCATGGCATCTGTGAGCATATATTCAGATTATACTTATTCATTATACATGGGAACGTGTGAGCATGACATTAAAGATGCATACAAACAGCTTATCCCAAAGACTTTAAAGGCACTGCTCACCAAACAAAGATGATGTATTATTCACACTGTCTCATGTCATGGAACGTGTAGTTACCTGCAAATTCCTCCGGTTCGAGTGACGCGGAGTTAATGAGGCTGAATTTATCCTGAGTGGTGTCTTCTGAAGGACACTTATTCCATGTGGATTGTAGGCGACAGTTCTTCCTGGTTTATGTTACCCAAAGATCAGCTCTAATCACACAAATTCGGCTGCTATGGTGATCTTTACTAAACGGGATTCGTCTTATTTTCATTTTTAAAAATGCTCATCAGTGAAAGTGAAATCAGCAGTTATTTACTCACAGTAACATTACTCTAAGAAATGATCACAGTAGATGGCTGTAGTAAATCACAGTAGTCAAAGAGTAATTGTATTGTAATACAATGAATCACCAGTTACTGTAAATACAATTGAAATAAAAGTATTTAATTGTTTATTTTTTATAGTGAAGTCACAAACCTGTAAGCAAAAGTACAGTACTTCTACTGTACAATATAAATATAACAATAGTTGAAGTAACTTTCTTGTTCTTC
Organism: Eupleurogrammus muticus; assembly: GCA_036785175.1. Taxonomy (NCBI): domain Eukaryota; kingdom Metazoa; phylum Chordata; class Actinopteri; order Scombriformes; family Trichiuridae; genus Eupleurogrammus; species Eupleurogrammus muticus. The sequence goes on along the minus strand of JAYKQN010000007.1, from coordinate 16,288,824 downwards.
TGTTTGTTCTAGAGCTACAGAGAGAAGCGATAGACAGGAGATGTAAAAATCGAGATGATTCTTGTTACTTGTTAGACTCATAGCATCCCTACCTAAGGGAATTTTCGGCCAAATTCAGATATCTGCTGGACTTTACTCTCCTACCACGGCTGCATCCTCCTGTAAAAGAAGAAGCGTCTATATTTCCTCAGTTTTCTAGAAACTAAATGTAATTTGTGGGAATAATTAAAGAGAATATGAACTACATGTAAACTTAAACTTACCTTTTTGCTTGGAGGTATAATAGAGATAGTTCACATTTACTGTACGTAAGACAAAAACGCCTAAATCAAGGCACAAGTGGTTTAAATGTGTTAGGCCATTGATGATGGGTTTATTTCATTTTGTATATTTGTTCATATATCTAGTTGAATGTACTATTAAAGCATCAATACAAGAATGTCAATAAACATAAAAAAATACTAATATATTTCTAAAAGTTATTTTCTTATTTTCCAGAAATATTGAAATATAGCTTATATGCTGCAGATACATAGGCAATTGTGTTATAAGCCTAATGACATATATCTTGTTAGGAACATCACAATATAAATAAAATTGAATTCCTCCTCAGATTCTCTGGAGGTACGAAGAGCAGCGAGTGAAGGTTCCAGAGGCTTTTGTGTCTCCTGTGCAGCACATGAAGACATTATGAGGGATCAATAGCGCGGAGGCTGAGCGGTTCAGACGTACTCTCTGACTGTGGATATCCAGGATATTTGTCAAGCATACCCAGTGAATTCAGCCATGACGACGGAGTCCCGGCTGAACCAGCGCTACATGATAGTTAGTATTCATCTCTCTCCATAATCTGGTCTGTTGACGTTTCTCGCTGTCTCCTCCAGCGCTTAACCTTGTCAGAGATAGGCTGGGATCCATTAAGATTTCCTGAAAGGGTTGAGCATTACAGGCTCATTTAGAATGACTTCCATTTTTAATAAACTGCTCGCAGCCCTGCAGATCAGATACCGGGGAGGTGCACTTAACAATGGCATCGAGATAGATACGCCTCATAATTTATATTGCACAAAAGCTCAAGAATTCAGACGAGGGTTTTTACCCCTTCGCCACTATGTTCGCCTCCTTCCTGCTCTTTGTGAGAAGCTGCTTTTCACGTGACCCTTTTGTCGCTCTTGGATATGCAACGTGCTTAAAGCCTCCGTGTCATTACTTTTTTCAGGTTTACCTCCTGAAGCCCCACTGTTTCCTCTTTTTTTTTATATACTGCAGTGGTGTTCATCTTTTTCTTTAACAGACTCTGATTACTTGTTTGTGCATGCCCACCCCCCACTGCCAGCTGGATCTATAACAAGCCTGAACAGGCTTGTTAAAGCGGATCACTGGCAGAGAAGCTCTCCTGTGGATATAACCTGGTGGTTTTACATTATTTTTACAACACACTTAAGATCGGTGGCGTTGTGTATCGCGGCATAATCGTAACCAAAAGATGGACGTGTGAGGAAAGGTAATGATAATATCTCAGCCGGACCAGAAATGATGAGACGGGAATAAAGCGGACGGGGGTTAACAGACAGTGACAGGGGTGATGGGTGCCAGAGGGGAGAGAGAGGTTAATGGAATCTGTGGAGTAAAAAGCGTACGGGAGGCCGTTTAAATGGTAGGAGAATTGAAAATGCCTTTTTAGCTGCTGAATCAATACACAGTTGTTTCTGTTCTCAGAGGCTGTCAGTTCGTGAGGGGCCTTTTACTGCAGGGGTAAAAGGGTGCGGGGGGGTGATGGGAAATGCAAAATAAAGATATTTCCATCTATTATTCCTTCGGCTGTGCTCCATAACAGCGACCCTATAGTGTCCACATATTCTGTTTGCTTCTTTCGCGATGAAAAGATGGTCAGTTCAATTGTTTGTCCTCCCAGGTCATTCAAAACTAAAAATAAAAATAAAAGCGCTGCCAGAGAACTGTGTGTCTTTATCTGTAGAGTGTTTCACAGGTTGAGCTGTGAGATTGTGAGGCAGCAGCTCAGTGCACGGCGCATGAGTCCGATTTCTGAGATCTATTCACAGATGTTAGCTACTGCAAAATTAAAGTTGCCTGTGCAAATGCCAGAGAGTTGGAGGAGGACAAAGAGGGAGGAGGGAGACATGCGTGATAAAGGAGACCATTCTTGTTCATCCTTCAAGGTTGTCCACCAGTGATGCGCACAGAAAGTCACAAAGAGATTTTAATGAAGCTAAAAAAAAATCCCCCCCAAAAAATCCCTTTACTAAAAAAAGTGTTTTTTTCTTTTGGTTCCCACTGAATTTGAAGCTTTGCTCTGCTGAATGATGTGTATGTGTGTTTGTGTGTGTGTTGAAATGATTTTAAGTGTGACTTGTGACACCACGACTAGTTTCAATCCTGGTTCGATATTTAACTTATAAAGGTGAATGAGGAATGTTACAGAGAATGGACTTCACAGACGTGTACAACAGTTTAACCTCTGAAGTGAAACATATTTCCATATTCATAGATTCTGGAATTAATGAGGGAGAAGAAGAATGATGCAACTTTAAAGATTTCAACCACATCATTGAAATTTCTTTTGTATAAAAACATCAGACAGAAAAAAATGATGCTCAAAGCAGGACCGGATCTTAAAGGATGCCCGGAGGTTTTAATATTCTGACCCCTTGACCCATAATACAGAGGGGGAAAGGATTCACTCATTACATTAGCTGGAAAAGTACTCATTTGCATATCACCATTAATCTACAAACTGTCACAGCCAGGTTCAAATTTCTTGTTTATTTTTTCTACAAGTCCAAACTTCAATTAAATTAGGCTGTAAGCTATAGAAATGAGTTAATGAAAACACCTCACACCAATGACATGCTACTCAAACAACAAGATGCATGATATTAATTCTAATATTAATAATAATGGATTATGTCATCCAGTTTAAAATTTACACTCAATGCCTGTACAGTGTCCTAGATGCATCTGGACACAAAAGATCTTATCTTCATGTGTACAAATCATCATCAGTGCTCCTTTAGATACCTTCTTGTCACATGAATCTATTTCTCTCACGAGTCAACGCAGTACGTTGATGTCTGCTTCTTCCATGTGAAGCCCCCAGGGACATTTTTGAGTCTCTGTTGGCTTCTCAACAAGTGAACTGCGCAACATCGCCGTGCTGCTACAAAATGTTTCCCCCTTGTGCCTGCAGGCTGCTCTGGGTGGGGGGGGGGGGTCACGCCTGAGACGCGCAGGCTGCTATTGATGAACCCGGACAGGCGTTTCCATCACAGATTTATCCTTGTCATGCCCAGTATATAAAATTTATCATGTGAAAATCGTCCGCACCGGGATTGATTTGATTAATGACTAAATGACACATTATATTCATGTTATCCATCGCTTCTCAATTGCTCATTGTGGCGTTTGTGCAGCCGCTGCCAAGCCCCCTACTGACCCCCGGTGGTGTTGGATTTATGGTGCAGTGCTCAGGACCACGGACAGCGTCAGACTTCATCAAACACCTCTAATAATTCTTAATAGAGCGTCAGGGATCCTTGATGAGCAACAGTTTGGGATATTATTTATTATGGTGAATCACATACTTTAATAGCTTATTAGGCTTTTTTCATTTAACACTCCCATCAGTTAAAACACTTAGCGTGGCGTCTTCAGAATACATTTTTGCCACGGGCAGCAGCTCCTCTCTCACGTTCAGGGCTGAACTGCAGGCATGTTTTTTTTTTCCTGCCATCCGTCCTCAATGATTTATAAATACATACGAATATCTGCTTATTCCTGTCTGAGCTGTCGGGGGACTGGAGCCGTCTGTTGCTGGAGGGTCTGTTGCTGTCCTGGTTCACCCTGAAGCTGCCAAGGATCCTGTCACCTCATCCTCCACATTCCCCATCATTCAGTATATTGCTGTCATTCTATTTAGTGTCAGAGTCTTTTCCTGTTCTAAATGTGTTGTATTCTGTCCTGTGCACAAATCACCTATAGCACAAGAGGAGTTCTCCTCTGTTTCTCTTCCTAAGGTTGCTCCTTCTTTTTTTTTTACTTTTTTTTAGGGAGATTTTTTTTTGTATGATGTGAGAGTCTGACAGGAAATGTTGTGCTGCTGTACAACCTGTAAAACCCATTGAGGTGAATTGATTTGTGAATTTGAGCTATACAATATAATTTACTTGACTTCAATATCATGGTTAAAAAAATGTAAATATATATATATATATTATCTCCAAACCTAAATGCATTTTCAGTTCACTGTGCAAACAGTTGCTCCCTCATGCAATTTGTTGGCTTTCAGTGTTGTTCCTGTATAAAAAAAAAAGAAAATGCGAGTTTTAGGTGTGCACATTTGCTTCTTCCTGTGGGGACAAAAGGCTTGTCCTTCAGAAAGTGCAGTTGTTTGTAAGTAATGGCCGTGTCAATAACAGGGGTCCTCTCTGCGGCCCTCAGTCTGTAGAATATGTTAAGCTAAGAGTTTGATTAGCCCAGAGGCTCAGCGGGGGGATTCATCCGCTGCCAGCGATCAATGTGGGCAGCAAAGCATGCCAAATCACTTTAATTGGTTTCTCCTCACTTTTGTGTGATCACATGCATCATCGCCACCGATATTGCATGATAACACCTTTGTGGACCCGGGGAGGGATAACGCCTGTCTGTGGGCGTCTGTCTCTGTCTTTCGGATGGATCGTTGCACGGACACTCGCAGTCACGAGGGGATGGAGATATCGGTGATCCCCCGTCTTCTCCTCTAGAGCCGTCATGTGGCTGGCATTTGTGAATCTGGGTGAAAAGACTCATCTATCGGATGGATTCCCATGAAATCGTCTCCCTCAAGATGAATTATAATCACTTCGGGGATCATCTGATCATCTGGTGCCGTCTTTAGGTTTTATATATAAAACATCTAATGTATTTTGGTGTACCAAATATCTGCACATTAAAATAAGGTGTTAAAGGTGTTGTATGATAACTTCCACTAATAACTATTTTATTACTTGAACTAATCCCCTACATACATGTACATGTTTTATTTTTTTAAAGGTTTTAGCTATCTTGTTAACCATCTATTGCATAGTGTTGCTATATGGCAAACATAAAACCTGTTTTTATCTTTGAAGGACATACAATTCACAAGGTCCCTTTTTGCTCATGGACATTTGACATGTGAGCACCACAATTGCAATAGCACAAAGCAATCTTGAAGATTTTCAACAAATAATAAAACTCACTAACCTGGGTATGCAAACTTTACATTTAGTTCACTTCTAATGTTATATTTTTCTCACATGCTTAACTAGATTTGTTGCCACATGGCAACAATATGCAAATATAAAAAATGCTACAACCTAATGGAGTCGCAATGACTTGCATAGCATATATAATAGCATAATTTACAACTTTTCCTTATACATGCTCCTTATAAATTTTAATATATCTATTATTTAGGATATTTTAAGTAATACAAAAATTCAAATCATGTTTTATAATGGCTAAATAATATTTCATGCAATGGAGGGTTGAAAGCTTGTGGTGTGAGCTGAAGGCTTCAGGTTTTCACACCACACCACCGAATGTATGTGTGATGTCACAAACCATCCTCAGCCCCCGAATTTCCAACAGTAGGAACAATAAGAAAACCCATTCGTTGTAGGGGGCTATTATTTGGTGTCTCCTTGTCATCAATGTTGTCTGATGGGGAAATGTAATAATAATTACATTAACTGGGATTTATAAAGCACCTTTCACAAGACCAAAGTGAAACTACCTAGGAGTTATGGGCCTTTGGTGAGCATTTTGAAATTGTTGAGCACATTGATGTACGATATTCACTGCGGATTCCAACAATTATGAGGCTCAGGAATTGCAAGTGACACAAGGATAAGTCTTGACATCAAGATCAAGTGGAGGACTCAATCATTCACGATGGAATTTGGGACAGGACCTGAGTGTATTTGTATCAAGTGGCTCATGTGACAAGCTTCTTTTGCTGAGGTGCTGTTCCACTCCTGATGAAGACGTTTCTCTAAATGTCAGATAATGAATATGCATCAGTCGTCAGTGATTTTCATCAGTGGTGTAGTGTTTTCAGGCAGACAGGTCTGCAGAAACTACAGTGATGCGAAAAACAGCTCAACACACACACACACACACACACACACACACACACACACATTTAAATCATCTAGCAAAAACGTTCCAACAATTTGCAGGCCTAAGTTGCATAAATGCATAAATTCAGCAGACAAATAAGCAGACAGCTCTTCTTCTCTATCTCTACTATCCTATTTATGAACGAGTAAGTCAAGTAATTTTTTTTGCTTGAATTTTTACAGATCAATTAGCCACCAAATGCCTTGCACTAAAAAAGTGCATAAGAAGAGAAGATTAATTATATATTTATATATATATATACACTCGCTTAGGCTGAATCAGAGAATCAATGGTGTTCTAAACACTATATATCTATGGTTTCCTATATTAGCTCGATTGCCAGAGTCGGCCAATAGTTAATTGTCTTGTGTATTATTTTTATATGTAAGGAATATCAGATCAGGACTAATAGCACTGGTGAATATGGAGACCTTTCCATTTGTTGCTAGCTCACCTCACAGAGAGATACACAGAGTGGCTCCTGGTCTTAATCCTGATCTGACATAATAGACCTTGTCTGTTTATGAATGATTTAGGGAGATTCACTTTGTGGATTTGTGTAATGAAACGCACTGTATACATAGATATTATACGCAGATTATTATAATATGAAGCAGGGTATTATATTTAAATCATTATCATAAGAAATATACATGTTTTATTGGTAAGACTGGTAACAGTTTTGTATTTATTGGACTATTAAAAAGAATTATGCATTAACAACCACACCAATGGTTTTCATACAAATTCTTACGTTATTTAGCGTTTTTTAAGTCAGTCTGGTGCAAGGTTTCATATATTAAATGTTACACATCGACTGTCTTTGACTGGGGTTTTATGTTCTACGTCTATCAGAATGTTATTATTAACTATCAAAAGCTTATGACTGGTTTTAAAGCAGCAGTGATTAAAGATGAAAGACGGCCATGTTCACAGAACAGTTCTTTCTACAACCCAGCTGAGAGGAATGAATATATCATCACTGTTTAGATCACAGTTTTTATTCTGTTAATCTGCCATCATTAATGTAATTAATTACACATGTGCTAATCCTGTTTTGATGTAGAGATCTGCTCTGAAAAAGCTCTATTAGTAGCAATGATTATTATATAGAATGCAATAATTGATAATATATATTTAGTCAAATTTTTGTGTAGATGGGTGCTGACAATTCTTAATGAGCAATCTCATCACAATCAGTTAAAGAACACACACAATTATCTATTTAAAAGTAGTTTATTTTGCACCAACCAAAAAATCTTGATGCAAAAGATAAACTCCCAGTTATGACATTGTGACAGTGCATCTCAGTAAAATAATAATGCTCAAAAAAAAAAAGAAAGAGAAGAAAAACATTTACTACAACAAAAGAATATCAACACCGATAAAAGCACAGTATCTTAAGTAAAAATATTCAAACACAAACAACCTGTTACCATTAAAAAGACAAAGACTGCAAACAACAAGAACATAATACAGTAAATTGCAATAATGCTTCATCTGGTGCAGAAATATCAGTACAACCAATCTCCCAGCTCATGCTCTCACACACAGACACAGACACACACACAAACACACACACACACACACACACACACACAGTGCTGGTAAACGTCAAGAGCCAAATGAACATGAATCCCATTACCACAGCGTTAAAATCAATTATATGTAATAAATATCAAAGCTGAAATGTGTTTAATTGATCAACTGACTGTGCAACATGGGAAAAAAAAATTCCAATAAAAACATAATTACATCAGGAGACTAATATACCATTAAATCATTACAGACATCGTTTTTGCCCTAAATCAGGGATGAGTATATACACACCAGCTCCTGCAGGATGGTCTCCAAAGAACCATTTAAAAGTCATGATTAAATGCATCATTGTGTCACATCATGTTCATTTCAAACAATGTTTAAACCCCATCTGTAAAAAAAGAAAAATAATAATAATATTTGGGTGCAGCCCAGGTGACAATAAACTTAAATCTTAAAATCAAAGCGTAACAATCGACTACAGGCAATAATACTTCTCTGTATCAAATCTGATTTATTTGTGATAGCTGCATTTGGCACCCGTTTGATAGGCCAATAGAAAACTGCAATACCCTTTTAAAAATCATCAGGCCGAGACAATGAGCACTCCAAATCAGCTAAGTCAATTTCGCTCCAATCTAGGTGCAAACATTCAGAATGACGCTTTCTCAGCAAGCCAGATACCAAAATATAGAAAATGTTCTTGTAATTCATCTCACGACAGATTAGCATGCTAAAAGTCCTCAGTGGCACAATAAAAGCGAGTAATTTACAGCAAGTATGACAAGAAAGTCACTCTGTATATCATGTGTCTTCATCTCGTTTGCAGGTGCTACCGTTGTTAGTACTGCGACCGCTTCATATCAAACCGCCTGATTATCAAAACACGCCATCAGAGCCACATATCAGCTCCACATTGAGTTCAGTGGGATCTGGAGAGTCGGTAGTGTATGAGAGGCGTGACAGCGCTGCAAAGACAGTGACTTTTGGACTGAAGATCATCACGCAGTATCCAACAGAGAAGATCATCCTATGCTTTCTCTAAAGGGTCTACGCATTACAAACATTTCCCCTCTGCGCTCAGTCCTCCCAGAAATTAGATTTTTTCTTTTTTACTATTTGATCATTTACATTCTCTGCAAATAGTGCAAACAGCTAGATACCCGACCAACCTAAACAATTTAGAAAAGCAAAAATGTCTTTTTTTTTTTTTTTTTTTTTTTTTTTAAACGGAGCAGAGTGTCTATTTTACATGTGGACAAAGCACATGTACAGCAAGGACCAAATCATTGTATTTGAGTTAAGTTAAAAAAATAATGAAATACTAAAGCCACACTACTTGAAGGACCACTAATTTGCTCTGCGTGTAAATTAAATGTGCCTTTACGCTGGCTCAATTAATATATTCACTGCTTTGCTTTGTGTGTATATATATATAGATAGATATATGGCTTCTGCTCATCTATGGCTGTTTTTCCCTTTATCCCTATATAACCAGGCACTGTTTCTTACCCACAGTGGAAATAGGTAAATATCTCTTTTAGTGTGTGATTTTGCCACATTATAGTGAGTCATTTTTTTTGTCAAGGCCACAGATAGCCGTACATCTTAAAGATGTCAAACTAGACCTCTATCATCTCTACCATCCAAAATACATTTATGGTTCATGGAGAATATAGCATGCTGATTGAAGTTGTTAGTAAAACATGGCCTAAACACTAACCTATACTGTCTTTTGGCTTGTCAGTCTGTTTATTGGAATTGCATGATGGTATCACCATCAGAGGGCATCTTGTTGCCGGTATAAGCACATACCACTTCATTTTCCCCACTCTCCCCTCCCCTAACATTAAGGCTAGCTCTGCTTTGGGGTCACAGTTTGCTTTGGCTGCGTTTTGGATGGTGTTGCGGAGGAGGAAGTGGAAGAAGAAGAGGAGGAAGAGGATGAACTCCATCGGGTCTCGACGCCTGTACTTGTCATTTTCAGCTTTCGTCGTTTTGCAAGGGGAGCATTGTCGACACTTTTCAGGAAGAAGCCCTCTCTCTTACCGCGATTGAAAGCCTGCATGTGAGAAGAAAACGGCAAAAGAAAAGAAGGAAAGGACAGTAGCATGAGAATGCATGCACCTGACACCTCATTACAACATAACCATGAGACAGTACACAAGGCAGTTACCTTGTAGGTGGCGTTGACATAGGTGCGGACAGTGGGCCCACTGGACTCCAGCACATCTGGAGTGCACAAAGGAGTGGTGGACATAGATGCTCCGCCCTGCAGCCAGCTGTTCTCCTTCAGATCAGAGAGTTTGAGACGCATCTCTGGATCCACTGTCAGCAGGCCTTAGATCAGACAACGAGGAGTTAATACAGAGAAAGAGACACAGACAAGACAACGAGTTGGAAGGGATGCAGCCAAACAGGCAGACATGCAAATACATAAATACATTCCTATCACTGTGTATGGCAAGTCCTACAAAACAGTGGGAACCCTGTAAACCATCCACCATCCAACAGGGCAGATAGAAACAGAATCAGAACATGCATCAGTAAAAGAAACCTCATCCAATACCTTTCACAAGCTCTTTTGCATCCTCAGACACGCCCTTCCACGCCTCTCCGTCCAATGAGAAGTCTCCCTCCTTTATCTTTTGCATGATGTCCGCAGCATGTGATGAAGTCATTCCCAGCTGCTCGCTCTGAAACGGCACCTGGCCTGACAGCATGGTGTACTGGGAAGAAGGCACGAAGACAGTAATTAGCACTTCTGTTAGCCTGACTCCAGTCACGGAATCAGCAGTTTTAAGAGAAATTACCAGGATAACCCCAAGACTCCAGAGGTCGCAGGCCTTGTCGTATCCTGCACTCTCAAAAAGTTCGGGGGCAGCGTACTGCAGCGTGAAGCAAGGAGTCTGCAGGGGGGCACTGCCTGCAGGGCACAGGCGGGCGAATCCAAAATCTATGACTTTCAGCACAGAGTTCTCTCCCTCATCTGAAAACAGCACGTTCTGTAAGATAAGACAAATTACATGAACTTGCTATCATTTGTCTTTACCTCCATGCTTCCATTTTTCCTGACAGAGCAAAGACGACTAAATGCCACAATTAAACACAAGCGTGTATGATCCTAACTTTGATATGCTGTTTGTGTTTGTGACATATTGCAGCAAAAAAGTAGGAGCAGGGGTGAAACACATGTGCGTTTCAATTAAAGGTTTAGAAATCAATTTTAGTGGGGCAAGAGCTATTCCCACATCACTCCCCTGACCAAGATTTAACATTTCTCTTAACACTGACAATGACAATTATGTCAAGATATGGACCTGGGTCAATCAACAACTCTGCTAAATTCTAATAGAAATACAGGTGAGCTGCAGAATTGTATAGATAGTGTTTATGTGAACCAGTAAATTCATTTGGATCAACATCAAAAATAAAGTTCAGTAAACATTGGCAGCGCTATAGTAAAATGTGTGGTCCTTTACCACTACCTGTCATTCAGCTGGTTTATGCTGTAGGGAATCATCTCCTTCATTTAATTAAATCCCTACAGTCTTCTGAAAACAAGATGTGTGATAATTTGCAGCCTTCATTTTGAAAAGTGCCATGTCACAGCACAGAGACAGTATGTGTGACTGTCCAGCGCGTTTCATTTTATTTAATTGTGTGAAAATGATGGAGCAAAATAACAAGACACACCAGCTGTGCAGTTGAATTGTTTTGAATCAAGTGGTAAATTCTGTCAAATCATTGAGTCAAATCATAGCCCACCTCTGGTTTAAGGTCCCTGTGCACGACTCCAGCCTCGTGCATGAAGCTGACCGCTGAGACCAGGCTCTGTAACAGCTGACTGGCCTCCGCCTCGCCGAACAGTTTCTTCTTCTTGATCCTCTCTAACAGCTCCCCACCTTGCAGAAGCTCCATCACTAAATATGTGTGGTACTGAGAAAGGAGGAGGATAGAAAGGCTTTTTAAGTCATGTTTTGTAGCTGCAGATTGCTTAATGTAATAACACAGAGTAAGCAATCCTTTAAGCAGATTGCCTAAAAGATTGCTTAATATTGCAAAGTCTTGACATGTCATCATTCAACGTGAGTTTCCTGAATTTTGTGATTGTACCTGATCAGTATAGACTTCATGCAGCTTCACGATGTTTGGGTGACTCTCACATTGCCTCAAAGCAGCAATCTCCCGCTGGGTGTTTACCTCCATTCTAATGAAGTCAAAAGAAACCAAATTTACTGCAGTATTCAATACTTGGAACATGCAGGCGTACAAGAGGGATACACAAAACAATATAGTCAGTGGGTGAGCGGTGGGTGGTACTCTAGGCACTGGCTCAATCCTGCTGCAAATGGGACAGAATCACAGTTTCTCCAGCCTTCCTAAAGTACAGAGCAGCACCCTTTACATAAGAACAAATCCTCAACACGCCCACACACAAGAGGCATGAAATCATCATGGTACATACTGTTTCAAACAGACAAGGTACCAATACATCAAAACAACTGAAAAGATGATGAAAAATGTCACATGTCCAGCTGTTCAGATCCTTAGGATCTGTAGCTGGCTGTTTCTTCCATTAATGTCAAATCCAAAAAAGGCTTGAGGCAGTTTTTTATATTACCTATTTGGATTTCTCTCAATATAAAATGAATGAGCATGGTTCTTTTGATATCTTTTGAGGCATACTTTACAGCATAATGGTATATTAATTAATTAAATAATTGCTTAAAAAGCGTAGTACCCCTGCCCTGAATGTAGTCACTATGGCGCAGTGCCACAGTTGATGTATTATTAATACCTGTCACTCTGATCCATTTAAACACTTGTTATTAATCTGTGGGGATGAATAAATGCATTATGTGACCAGAACAATAACTTCATACCTAACATAGTCTGACAAATAATAAATGCTGCAATATGTTTCTCATTGGTCTATAGTTAGAGATACTCCTATCTTTATACATTTTGTACTTTATACATACATTTATATTATTCATACTTGGGTTGGTATGGAAAAAACAAATATTTGGCCACAATCAGGAGGCACTGTGATACAGTGAAGAATGAACAAAGTTATATAAGAGCCGTGCAGTGACTCACCTGCGGCTGACGATCTTCACTGCAAACTCATGGCCACTTTGCTTGTGTCGGCATTTCCTGCACACAGAGAAACTACCCTCACCTAAGGGTGGCCCGTGGAGACACAGCTCATAGTGCTGAAAAAACTGAGATTCCTAAAAAAAAAAAAAAGAAGGTAAAAGCATGCAACATTACTCTAGAGAACTGTGTTATTTTGTTTTGCAACAGATCATAGCTCCTAGCACAAAAAAATGACTGTGTATTCAGCATGTATATACTCAAGGGTTTGTTGAGAAGCAATATTTTGGGATTTATAAAGTGATACAATGATATATGAGCAACTTATCATGATTATCTATCATAATCACACCGTTGGAGCATTTGCATAATGCAAGATGTTAAATTAGCAATACAAGAAATTCCTGCAAAACATTTATATATTCTGTAACATTTGAGAAGGACATCTGAAAACCATATGTAATTCCAGTGTGACCTCCCTGATATTTTATATCAGACAACAGTCCCCTGATTATTGTGGCTGTTCTTTCATGTTGCATAAGCCTTGATAGAATATAACAACGCTGTCAAATGAGGCAAGTAATCTTCTGTAGACACAGCTAAAGGAGTTTCACTTCCTCCTTGTTGTCTGTCCTGATTAACAAATACTATGCTCAGCCTTTTTAGATGCTACTTTACATCTGTCTAGATTACGGAATGCAGAGATAAAAGACTGACATTTAAACCAAATAATCTCCAAAAAGATGACATTCATGTTCTGATTTCTCTAATAGCACAAGACAAGTACAATGTTATATAATAATATAAGTTCAAAGATGTATATGACTGGAAATGCAGGACAACCCTGTCGAGTAGATCTAAATGAAAGTGACAGATTCAAAATGAAGAAAGGGAAACTAAAAGGTTTTTTCTCTTCCTTCCTGTCAGTTAATAACAAACTGATCTGATTAACAAAACCAATGGTGAGCCTTTTGTTTTTTTTAACACTACTTCACATTGTCTCTAGGTTACAGAAAAATAATGTATAAAGTTGACACACTGTGTTAGAGGCAACCTCGCAAAAACATTGCAAAACTTTAGCTCTAAAAATATAACTTTATGGCTTGAATTCCTTAACCGTTTTACCTAAAACGGGTTTCTAAGCTAATATCCATACCTGTAACATTGCACTGCGTTGGACAGAGGCCGAGCCAGGTCGGTCAGCCTGAATTTGGGACTCAACAAAGTCTCCCATGATTGCGTTCTTATTGAACAGGATGGAAGGGGCGACAAATGAGTAGCCCTAAAAAAAAAAAAAAAAAAAAAGTAGACTTTGAGCAGTCTGCTATGAATGAGAGATAGAAGGAATAGTCTAGCTTATAAAAAAAAGCAACATCAATCATAAAGGAATTAAGACACACTCTTCTTTCAGGATATTAATAAGTTCAGATGATAGTTATCAGTATTTAAAATTAGAAATGCAGCTTTTGTTTAAATGTCGGGGTTGAGATTTCAACCACTGACCTGGAACAGGCGGTCTGTGCTTGGCGGCGTACTCGCTGGAGAGTAGACTGGATCCATCCCTGTGAACTCCTCAGCAAAGTTCCCCACGTCGAGTTCACTCTTTAGCTCTGGCTTGAATGGACTCTGCACCTTCTTCTGTGCGAGATCATCCCAGTTTAGACCCTGTGGGGCAAAAAAGAGAAAAAAAGTAGATGGGAAAAGTTATGAATCTATAAAAAGGGAAGACTGGAAGAGAGAGGCCTTTGAGGGAGTGGCAGCATGAGGTAGAACCTTGAAGAAGGAATGTGCTTTGATGTCTGCAGCCCCTCGTGGGCCAGAGCCCAGCCTCTTATGGGGATCTTTCACCAACAACTTCCTCAGCAGGTCCTGAGCAGTGTGTCCAATCATGGAGGGGAACGGTGGATCACAGCGCAAAATACGTCTGAGGAAAAGACGATCAGAACACACATTTCATTATCAGAGTACGCTCAAAACTCAAACACACAACACAACAGAACAGACAACTCAAAACAATCGATCAGTCATTCTAAAGAACTGATGTATATGTTTTATATGTATATAAATAATTAGATTTCGATGTAGAAAGACTCAAAAATATATTTCCCGTTTCATTTTATTTAACAAAATAGCTAAGACGATTTTTAGGAGTTGAGAATAAGGTAGGGTGAAAACACATTTTCTGGAGAAAGAGTCAGCAACACTCACTTTGACACCTCGCTCTGGGAGTTCCTCTCTCCCTCCAAAGTAAAAGGAGATGCTCCCGTCAGCAGCTCAAACATCAGGATCCCAAGGCTCCACCAATCTACTGACTGAGTGAGGCGGAGGGGGTAAGAAAAAACATTACACAAAAGGAAATAAGGCTAAATACATGCAGACATGGTTGTCTATTAGGGAATTTAATGTCAGAAAGATATACATTATACATTACTTTACAGATGCTAAGTGTGACTGTTCATTACCAAAATTATGTCAACACAGGAAAGCAGCTTTTGCTCCTTGCTGTCACATTTTTACCTTTCCATGTCCCGACTTTCCCCTGATGATTTCAGGTGCCATGTACTCTATAGTGCCACAAAATGAGTAGGTCCTTTCCTTCTATAATGATGAGAAAGTAAAGATAATTTATGTAAGAAAACAAATTATTCTTAAAATTGTGATAAGAGATTACACACATTCCAACATATCCTTGTCGACTTCCTGTTTACATACCTCTTCAACCAGAAATTCTTTGCTGAGCCCGAAATCTGTCAATACCACATGTCCTTCATTGTCTAGTAAAATGTTTTCCAATTTGATGTCCCGGTACACAATCCCAAGCTGTAAAAACCACAATGAAAACATAACCGTTATGTTTAAGGTACCTCCTGGTATTTGTAAAATATGTATAAAGGAATACAATATACACAGTTCACAAATCTGTGATGGAAAGAAAAAAAAATCTTTACAAGCCAAGAAAACAAAAACTGACTTTTATTATTATATTATGTTCTCCCCGTGTCTGCGTGGGTTTTCACCGGGTACTCCGGCTTCCTCCCACAATACAAAACATGCTCAGGTTAATTGGCAAATCTAAATTGCCCATAGGTGTGAGTGTGTGTGTGAATGGTGTGTGAATGGTGTGTGTGCCCCACGATTGGCTGGCGACCATCTGGGGTGTATCCCCCTGCCTCTCGCCATAAAATGCGCTGGGATAGGCTCCAGCAGACCCCTGCGACCCCGAAAGGGAATAAGCGGGATAGAAAATGGATGGATGGATGGATTATTATATTATCTATAGATCGTTTTCAGCAGTTGCAGCATTTTTAGTAGTTCTACTCGCCTAATGGTATTTTCATTTAACTAAATTAAAGGTGCAGGCGTAAATACACCCTAAATGTCTAACCACTGAACTTCTCAGAGTAAACTGCCTAAACCGTGACACAAACAGAACTGAAACTCTTAATGGCACCAATAATGGAAAAGAGAACAGCACTCACCAAGGTTTTTCTTTTGCTCATTTTACTTGACATTACCCAAAGGAACAAAACCTAACAGTCATCATTATGACAGCGTATATTCATTATTTGAATGCTTTACTGTGCTAATCTACTTTGCCTGGCAATGGTCATTACTTGCTTGTAGACAACTACTTTTCATAAGAACCCCAGGAGTACACCTGTAAAGTTCTCAAAACATCCTTTAAATGCACACATTCCATCTTCTGTGCAGATAGTGCTTTGTGGAAGAGAACTTAAGGATCTTTTAATGGCACAGTTGCTCATCTGAGATAAGAACTCAATTTACAGCTACAATATTTTTGAAACATTATTATTAGACAACAACTAGGTAGCTTTATTGGGCTAGAGGTTATTTCAAGCCATAAAATACCTTCTTGCCCACACACACAGAGAAAGTGCTATACCTGTTCTTGATTTTATTCATTGTAAATTGTTCTTTTTAATCTCATCTAATTCTTTGTCAATATTGTTTTTGATATCATCAATGGTTAGCAACTATCTGGTGAAGAAAATAGTAGGTGGTGACTAAACCATCGTTAAAAGATTATCACATATGGGTTTAGGATCTATCAAGCCTGCGTTCGCCAAGATACACACACCTACAACTTCAGGCTATCGGCTGTCGTTCACACTAGTGAGTACATGCAATGCCCATTTACGCAATCTCATGCTGCTTTACATTATTTAAATAGACAGAAATACTTAATACTTGCTTGTATAGGTAATGTTGGGTTTCTGTAGAACCACTATACAAAGTGTCTTCAGAGAACTTTAATGTGATTTGGTGCTATTTACATAAACTTGACTTAATTATACACCATATACAGAATCTTACTAATGGCACCGTGGTAATTGCTATAGATGCTTATGAATTTCAGAGACTTGATGTGCAAACATCTGTTTGTTTCAGGCCTCGATGTTTTTTCCCACCAAACAGATGCACTGGGAAGCATTAAAAAATCCAAAAATCAATAAATGAGAATTACAGTTTAAATTACAGTTCTGGAAGAAGAAATGCTCACTTTGTGCAGGTGCTCCAGAGCCAGGATTATTTCCCCAATATAAATCTTCACTGCTTCCTCTGGAAAGTGGTCCCGCTGGTACAAATGTGTGAACATCTCCCCGCCGCTCACATAGTCTGCATTCACACACAGACAAATATACTGGCCGCTTAAATAGACATATATAGTAATTACATGAACACACATTATGCATAAGAGGTAAAACAGACACACAAACAGTCATGAACAGAAATATAAAGAGAGCATCCTTTTTGGAACTTGAAGACTTAAGAGAGAAGAGTTCTCCATATTTGGTTCCAGAGTCCCACCACTCACCCAGGATGAGATGCAGCTTGCTGTGTGTCTGAAAGGCATAATGGAGTGTGACCAGGAAGGGAGACTGGCGGATGTGCTCCAGCACCTGTCTTTCTGTGCGGGTATGTTCTGTTGTCTTTGCCTTTTGGACGATAGCTGCTTTCTTAAGCACCTAGAGTTGTAATTAAAGTAAACTTAACTCAAATTTAGGCTATTTGGGATTTTCCATCAGCATATTAAGCAAACACCAGGAAAACCTATACATCGTAAGTCCATATGAAGTAAATCCTATAGCAAACTTCACTTTGCACTGTATATGCTTATTTTCTGTGTGTGGAAAAACTATTATATAGTGACAAAACCACAATGGGCCACATCATTTATTCATTAACATGCACATTTCAAAAGCTTTCTTATCTTGAATTTAAAGCATGTTCGATTTGGAAGAATTAAATAGCTCAATATCACAGACTCACCTTCATAGCATATAGCTGGCCTGCATCATGGCCGGTGGTCTTCCTGACCAGGAACACTTTTCCATAAGCTAGAAAAAGACAAAAATTTTATTTATATTTATATATATATATATATATATATATATATATATATCAGATTCTGTCTCTTTATGCATGGAGCTTCTATAAAAAAAAATACGCCAAAGAATTCCTCGGAACTAAATCTAATTAGGTGTTGATCTGTTGACAGAAGTCTCAAATTGCCTATGGTTATTTAATATGGATGAGTTATGACATGAGACATTTACAGCCTATAATCTAAACATTGACATTCTAGACATCTGTCTTGATGATTTGCAACTCCCTAAATCAGGATATGAATGTAAAGGCGAGTTCCCCACATCACTTAAGTCCTCTGGGACACGTGCTTCGTTTAGTCACTTACCTCCAGTGCCCAAGACTTTGAGCAGCTCAAAGTTTTCCATGCCGACCCTCTCAGTGTGTCCTGTGAGGTTAGCTAGTGCCAAAATAAATAAAACATCACCACAACACACTATTTTATTTTTATATTACAATGCAAACAAATATATTGGTTTATAAGTAGACATCCTTTATTTTGAGACACACAAGGTTGTAATTATGCAGTCTGTGTACAGCAGGTCCACATAAACTGTCTGCAGTCTACACAAGAAACTTGTTACACATGTATTAAAAATGGAAAACTATATATAAATATGTTTTGGAGACTTGTGCAGGTAATCTAATATTAAGATGAATAAAAGAAAGCACTCCTCTCTATAGATTAAACCATTAATAACTCTTGTACTTCAATCAACATCTACCTCCCAGCTGATGCCCTCATAAGCATAGCAATACCTTGCTGGTGTAGCAGCTGCCTGAAAGACGTGACTTACCATTGGTGATCTGATGCTTGACGGTACACGCCGTCTCGTTTGTTTTCGCATCGGAGTCATCACTACTATCAGAGGCGTCCCCAGGCATAACTCAGAGGAGAGTAGACGGTCGCCTACAGAAACTGTCGAAGATGAACTGGAATTCCTAATGTGTCGTATTTACAAGGCGTTCCTCTCAGCTATTACACAGATCTACAGTAACATAGGCTGCATTACGATGTATACAGATGTGTTTACTACACAACACAGCTGCCCTGACGCTGCCGTCAATCCCCAGACGGATGACATCCTGATGAGATCAATGAATTTTGACGTGATTGGTCGGAATCTATCTGAAAACACATACGTGTAGTTACACAGCCGTGCGCTGCCCACAGCTAATAACCAGTTGATTTCACTATTGATTATGATAAAAACCGATCGAGTAACTGTGCAACAGTGTTACACTCAAGTTTAAATGGCTAACGTTAGCATTATTAGAAGTCACCCACTAACTCACGTTACAACGTTAAGGCTAACTTCACATACACGACGCGTTATTCGTTAGGGGTACACGGCGAGGCTAGTTAGTTAACATAGTTGCGACGATAACGAGACGTGTTACCCATCCGGCTGTTGAGGTTGGTAGTAAACTGCCAAAGTAGCGGCTAGCTTCCGAATTCGCTGCTGCTGTCCGTTAAAACTTTAAAACGTTAGCTGTCGTTAACGCTAATGGTTTTATTAGCGGCGTTAAATGGCCTCTGCGGATACAGAAGATGTTGGTAAAAGGCTAGTCTGGGTAATTCCTTATCTTCTTTGTCCCCCGCTAGAGCCAAGTTCATGATTCGCCCATGTTAAAGGTATTTACAGCTCACTTATTGTTTCTGTCAGCTGCTAGCTAACTGCTAGCTAAGTGCTAACACCAGGATGCTTTCGACACAACCTGGGCGACGGTCAATCACGTTACTCGTCGGCGGGGGGCGGGGCTACGCTGCTGATTGGCTGCTGGAGCCTCAGCTCCAGAGGGGTCGGAAAGCTTCTCGAAGCCTGTTTTTATGGTTCTAAAGCTGGTTTGTCATTATATACGACATTTCTTTCATTAGGAATATTAAGGTATCGTATTATTAGATGGTTTGTTTTGAGTCATAATCCGATATGGAGGATTTATATTCTGTGCCAGCAATATTTCAATAAAAAACATTAAAGATTATAAACTACCAAAATGGCTAAACATTTGGTAATAAAATGTCACAATTCTGACATGGTAGGTATACAATTTTTACATGGCTACATCATTTAGAAGGGTTTTTGCCCAAAAAATGTATGAACGTATTAGTTCAGAATCTCCACATTGTACTTATAAACAGTGATGGACAAGGTCCATATCCTTTGCACAGGTGGAAGTAAAATACAAATTTAAAAAATTAATTAAATTGACATAATTTAATAGAATATAGATAATAGCATATCAAGTATTTTCATGTTGAAATCTTAATCTGAAAAGTAAAAATTCAAGTAAAATAATTCTATAATGTATCCAATGTGTGTAGAGTAAAAGTAGAAAGTACTACCAGCTGGAAATAAGGTAAAATACAAGTGCCTCAACATTTTTGCTGAAGTACAGCACATGAATAAATGTACTTATATACGTTCCACTTTACATTATCTATGTCTGGATAATACAGTAAATCTATGCTGTAGGTCACCTGGGACCACTGGATCCTAAAATACATTCAAATATTGTATACTCCACAGTAAAAGCTGATTGCTATTTGTACATCACAATTGTTCAGGCAACTTTTTATGTTGTGTGTTACAAGTAATAAAGAAATATATGGAGAATTCTTACTGTGGAAATGTGGAAACAGAAAGTGTTATTTTCTAACATATTTATTTGAATCCCTCTTGGAAACCATTGCACAGAAATACTATGACAATGTTGTGACTTTGAGGTATCTGAAGCCACATGTGGCATAATGGTCAATAGCAATAAACACGTAAATGCATTTCCTTTCTGAAAACAGAAGCTGAACAGTCTGCCGTTGTGGGAGGACAAACACCACCAGTGTGTGAGAAGCCAACAAATGATGCATGGTCAGTTTCGATCAGAAAAGGCTGGCTCCATTTACCTGAAAAATTGCCTTGAAATACACATTAGGAAGTAGTGACAGGGCACTGGAACTTCAGCTGACAAATATTAAAGATGCACCATGGAGTTCATACCCATTCACCTAACCAAGTTGCTGTTTTAAAAAGATGAATCCACCCTTTAACAATCACATTATTCCCATTTTGTTTGACATGACATTAAAGGTTAGCCAAAAGTATCCAATTCGACTTGATTTACCAACACGCGTCCTGTTGCACCTGTGTCAACTCATGCTTTTGCTCACAGAGCAGTGCATTTTCTACAGT
Organism: Eupleurogrammus muticus; assembly: GCA_036785175.1. Taxonomy (NCBI): domain Eukaryota; kingdom Metazoa; phylum Chordata; class Actinopteri; order Scombriformes; family Trichiuridae; genus Eupleurogrammus; species Eupleurogrammus muticus. The sequence goes on along the minus strand of JAYKQN010000007.1, from coordinate 16,267,447 downwards.
ATTCCTGTGACTGACACATCAACTGGCACAGATGTTTACCTACAAGTATTTAATTTTTTACCAAACATAGAAACAATAACATACCTGCTTGAATTGCTATATGAACTTATTTAATCAACCATTAAGGATCTCCTTTAAAATGTTTTACGGTAAGATTAGCCCTTGAGTCATAGGCAATGAGTAGTAGCTTTCTAGTCTGTTAGAATTTGTCAAATTCCTTCAAAAACAGTATTGATCCCTTTCCAGAAACTAGCAGACCACAAATATCTATTAGGTGATAAAGCCAAAAACGGCAATCCTTTAAAACTAATATCAAATATTTTGGATATGTACAAAAATATTATCTGACCCGTTTACATGATTCAGAACCAGCATGTAAGTGGCCAGTAGATGGGACAGTTCCAGCTTTGCACCCAAGGTGTGGAAGATGACTGAGGCAGAGATCAAACTACATAAACTCCCAGTCCCTTGGTAGACAAGCCTTAAAGAGAACAAAAGAAGCCAAGAAAAATGACCAATGTTGATCATTTCAATTTGTGAACTACATTACAATCTTTTTTTTTTAATGAAGATTATTTATCTTGTATTTCTTCTCAAATGCTTCCATAAACAAATTAGGAATATGTGAACTGTTTTAGGATGGATTTCCCCTTGAAATAGTGATCGTGCTGGTGTACGGTGACATTTATTGTAAGATGGAATTAAGCATCAGTACACGCAAATTCTTTTTTTTAACAAGTTGGGAGTCCTGGAGTTTTCTAGATGACAGAATGCCTTTTCAAATACAATGTAAAAGAAGTGAAACTGGTTTAAAAAAAAAATACATACAGTCTCAGTGAGATTATGGACAATATAATTTGAATTTGAAGGCAATTAAGTGGATGTAATATACTGGAGGGATTTGCATTTTGTTCCACTGAAGTCTTGGGAGTTTCTTCACACATCTGGTTCTTGTCTCTCATCAGCGAATGGCTATCAGTCCAACATCAATGAGTTTCTGAATCTTCTGAGCAATAACTGGATTCTTTAAGTGGCTGGGGATCAAACAAAAAAAACATTAAGTTTTTCATGCATTTCCCTGGGTTAATGTACATCTGCACGATAAATGCAGAGAATAAAAACCAAGACTTACTCGCTGAGCGCCTGTGGGTCCTTCTGCATTTGCTCCAGGATCATGCGCATGGCTGGGTCAGACATAATCTGCTGCACCTCAGGATCAGCCATAGCCCTCTTCTTCACATCCTCAGGGTTGTCGTTCCTTGTGGCCTGATTGATCATACATCGCTGCATGCCTTCTGTGGCTTCCTGAATGTGCAGAAGCAAGGGATAAAAATGATAAACATACACAGCAAATATTTTGACAACAGTATTTTGAATGTGTGCTACACAATTGTGATACTGTATGAGTGTAAGTTAGCTAACTAGCTAATTTTCTGAATTGTGTAGTAATCTGTAAAATACCTTTGAGGAAGAGTCAAGTTCCAAAGCCTTCTGGTATGCATCCATAGCTTTTGAAAAATCTTTCATGGCTTCCAAAGCAGCTCCTTTACGTGTGTAGCCCTTAACTGTGGACACATTACTTCAATTAGGCACAAATTCTAAATGATTAGGCCTCATTTAGTATAAAGCATTCCATTATTTAAGTTCACCAAGCTCATCTTAAAAAACAGTTTTCTACTTACTGAATGAGGGGTCAAGCTTGATGCACTCTTCACAATCCTGATAAATAAAACAGATCAAATAATTTTTTATATATGTGTGATAAAATTCAGAGACACAAGTTTGTCAGGCTACAAATTCAAAGCCGTTTGCTATGGATGCACTCTACCTTCAGGGCAAGTGGAAATTCCAACAGCTTTGTGTAGCAGGCAGCTCTGTTACTGAAGAGTTTGGCATCATTGGGGTTTCTCTTGATGGCCTCACTGTAGTGTTTCATGGCTAAGGGGTAGTCTCCTGTTGGAAGGAAAAGAGGAGTAAATCTTCATACAAGTTCATAAAATGAGCATCAAATGAAAATGCTAATGAGAGAGCACTTTAAACCACGAGGCACACACCTTTCTGGAAGGAGTCATTGCCCTTGTTTTTCTCCTCCAGGGCTAATTCAGGGTTTTGGTAAGCCAGTTTCTCCTGCTCCTTCAGAATCTTCTCAGCCTGTAGAACCAATCATCAGTAGTATCATTGATAAATAAAACTTCAGATCAGAAATCTTTTAATAGGTTTAATGTATTTTTTCTAACTTTCATCTACAGCAGCATTTTCAGGATGGCCACACCATTAACCAGTGCAAAATCCAATAAGGTATCAGTTCCAATATTAAAAGTCACAATTACAGTTGTAGGTGGAGCTCCTTTCAGGCATGCACAGGCATGCACAGGCATGCACATAACCCTGAAAAAATCTGGATATTTATTGGGGAATCTGTATGTATAAACACAAATGTCAGATTCAGCCAGCACATAATCAAACACTAAAAACACACAAAAGTCTTTTTTCTTTAACACTGGATCTTCACCTCTACCCAGGTGCCACCCCCTCACCTAAACCATTTCAGTGGTATGTTGCATGTAAAAAAAGACATTACCCAGAGTGCATATGTGAAAGATGCTTGGGTCTAATGGAGGCATGAACACTGAATACTGCACCTGTTGACACTTCTTCAAGACATCTGGAGTGCGATGCTCTGTCAAGCTCTTGTTAAAATATTGAACTGCTTCCTTGTATTTATCCTGCTTGAAGTAGGAGTTGCCAATCCTGGCCAAGGCCCTTTTTCAATGAAGAAAAAAAGGAGATGGATCATGATAAACATGACATTACTCTCAGAATGCAATGTTACAAGATCATTTTTGCTTCAACTATATAAAGCTAGTTTAGTAGCATTTGATAGATGATTTGTGTCCCAACTCCACATCACTACATCATCTGTCAGTTTGTAGCGGGAAGAAAATGACCAACACTGCCATCTAATGGCTCTTGTATAACATTTCTTGTTAGCAGCTTGTGGGTTCCTATCCACTTTCAAGTAAATGTTTCCTGGAACTTCATCACTTCCAAGTCCTGCAGGACACAAAATCCCAATCTTGCCCTCAAGCTTGAGAGGCACAGAACTCACTTTGCAATTTGTCTGTAGTCTTCACGGTTCTCTCTGCCAACGTCGATGGCCTTCTCACACAAGTCCCGGCACTTCTCAAAATCTCCCTTCTCAAAGTACACAGCTGAGGAAATACACACAAAGAACACCCAATTAGGGTTTAAGTTTGTAATTAAAAGTTATATGCCAGAATAGTTTAAATTCTTATTGAACTGGACAAACTTAGGTCAATTTTAAAAAAAAGGACGATTAGAGTCAATATTTCGATGCATTCCATATTTCTGAGTGATTCACTTAATGCTCATGCATCATATAGTTAAATTATACAGACGCTTAAGTCACATGCAAAATGCAAACAAAGTTATTTACCTGCTTGATTAGAAATATAGGTCATGTTGGTAGGGTCATGTTTGATTGCTTCTTCATAATGTTTGAGCGCTTTTTCAAAGTCCTTATTTTTATATGCTGCATTCCCAAGTTCCTTTTCCTTCAAGGCCTATAAATGTAAATTACAAGAGTCAAAACTCAAAATTGATCAGAAATGACTCTTTAAATGAAAAAAATAGGTTGATCAGATTTACATTTCTCTTGTTCTCAGGAAGGTCTTCCTCTTTAGGAGGAGGTGGTTGAGTCTCTTTGGGTTTGGGGGGAGGAGGGGGTGTCGGCTCCTCTTCTTCCTCCATCTCAGAGAGGTTCAGCCCCAGCAGCACAGACAGTGTGGTCATCACTCTGGGATCCTGCAGCTTCCTACAGAACAGCAACAAATGCAGAACTATCCTGAAAGATAGCTGGGCAACAACTCCAATGTTCCACAGTAAACATCACAACATATGAAATGACAGTAGCCCTAAAAATAATTTAATGCTGTACTACAAAACATTTCTCAAACCTTTCCAGACTTTTTGCATAGTTTTCACCCTACTTAATGTAACTACCTCTGACCTACACCCTTGTGCTCTTCCTGTCCTGTTCGTTCTCTTGAAGAAATTGTATACATTCTTGTAAATGCACATACGTGCCAAGCTCCGATGGTTTGTTCCTGAGCTGCTCCAGCAGTTCTCTGTAGCTCGGATCTGACATGAGCTCACGGGTCCGGGGATCATTCTCCAGCTTCTGATACAAGTTGGGCATAGCAAAGGGGTTCATCATTGATTTCTCTGGTGAGGCAAAAAAAAAAAAATCATGTTCATTAAAATAATCTATACAGCACTTAAAGTTAAGAGAACCTAGGATTGAACCCATCAGGTTCTCACCTATATGGCCATTCATGTTCCACAGGACTAAGTGAAACCTTGTATACAGCTACTTTAAACACTTTGAACAATTTGTGACAGTGTTCCTACTTTGTTACAGGGACAGTTAGTGGTGTTTGTAGCTTGTCATAAAACCCAATATTTTAAATTACTATGCAATTGCCACTATTGTCCTAGTGATTGTTGTAAATTGTACATAGTATATTATATAACATGGTTTAAAGTAAATCTGTTGTATATTTTAGAGTGATTGCTATATGTGTTGTTTCATCTGTGTTATCTATAGTGTTGCTTGTTGTATATTAAGGGTGCAATATTCATCAGCCAGTGATCATAATTGGTTGATATGGGCTTTTTAAAAATATTACAGCCTCCTTAGAGCATCCAGCCAGTAATAAAATAGTCTACCTGCAAGCCGTGCCTCGATGTTCTGTAAACCTTCCTTTAGTTGCTGATTATTTGGCTCTTTCCGTATTCCCTCTTGGTAAGTTGCTTTCGCATCCTCCAATCGGCCGAGAAATTCCAACGCTGCAGCTTTACGGGAGTAGCCCTGGTTGATCAAAATTGCAAGATTGTACATTTGCATGTATATTTTGATAATTATATCATATCTTGTCAACAGAAAAAAACATCTCACCTTGCCCCAGTCAGGCTTGATCTTGATGGTCTGACAGGCATCCTGGAGAGCATTCTCATAATTTCCTTTCTTGGCGTAGGCAGCTGAGCGGTTACTGAACAGGACGTGGTTCGAAGGATCAAGGGCCACTGCTTCAGTGTAGCAACGTATAGCCTCATCAATATTTCCTGCACTCAGGGCCTTGTTGCCTTGGTCTTTCAATGCTGAAGCCTGTGAACCAGGAAGAAATTATTTAAGAAGCATTCGACATGAATTCACAATACTACAGGTCTCCTGCTGTTGCATTACGCCACCTGCATATGTTCCTCATTATAGAACTAAAGAACAGACATCTTTCACAGCTGCCACTGGCACAGCTGAAGAAATGGACTTTATCAGCTGTTCATGTCAGACAGTTGCAGCAGTCATGTAGCAAGTTTAAAATGTCTTTATATCGTTAATGCACATTCATTGTTTCAGTGCTACTCCAGTATAAATAGAAGTTTATTGCTGCATAATAAGGCCAATAGCTGAAGGCCTTAGCCATGATCATACAAAAGCAAAGGGCACTGATGATGCTACAAAGGAGGACAGAAAGACTAGTTGTGACCTAAAACGAAAAAAGTATAAGGATACAGATTGTTTTATGGGACTGTTTGTCACTGTAGTAGTTTGTGACTGGATCAACTGCACATAGACCAGAAATAAGCCCTCTATTCTTAAAAAGAAGGAATTACAAAAAAGCTCTCTCCTGGCATGCAATTGTGTAGAGTTAATAATAATAATAATAGTGCACCCCTTTATGAGTGACTCGGTTGTGTTCTCTTTGGAAGGTTTGTAAGTGATTATGTAAAACTAATGGATGTGCCCTCACAACAGCAGCACATTTAACAATCACGCATCACTCTTTTTGACCCGCACGCTGCATGCAGGTGACGAAATGCGGCTGTAGCCATGACAGCGGCACCGTGTGCACCGAGACTGATCCTCCGGTCGGATCCAAAAATACTCCTGCAGCATGTGCTATAGCTAACACCGACTTCCGCAGTTCACGCTGCCGGTTCTCTCCGCAAAACATTTTGAAAAAAAGACGCAATTACAGATTCGATTTGTCCGTCGCCTCGTCATTGATTGATGTTAACTAGCTATTAAATGGTTACTGCTAATTCGGGTATTAGCGTTACTCAGGAGTATTTTACCGGTGGGTTTCTGGTTAATAACTTTAACGTGGCGGACAAATTTAACTTTATATGTCCATAGATAAATGAAGTCATACAAGTTAACGTTAGCTTGCTAGCTAACCTTGGCATGTACACTCATAATTAGCCACAGCAACATACAAACTGCCCGATAACTAACCCGAAGCTTCATTCTTTTGTGATTCAAAGTATTGCTATGTTGCAGGCCAGCGTTGATGAAATATATGGTGTTTGGTAGCACGATTAAATAGAAGCTGCAGCGCATTGCTAATATTATCCGACTAACGCTACCTTACAAGCTAGCTTAGCTTTCTGATAATAGCACACTGATGTCAATGTAATGAGGTGTTCAGCGCCACAAAAGTATAAACTATTATGGTAAAGAGGCGTAGATTAAAGTATCGGAGGAGAAAACGTCGTTATTTCTTTAACGTGGAGCTTCGAAAATGATATTAAGAAGCAAGTTGGCAGACACTCACTTTCTCCATGGTGCAAGCATGAGGTTCCTTCCAGAAACTACTGTGGATGAGCGCCGCCCACTGAACAACGCGCAGGTTGCCAGATTGAGACGAAGAAACCCCCGCAATCAGCAGTCATATCTACGCATTAACCCGCTCGGGCGTTCTGAAGGGACCTATAGCACGCTGCCAGAAACTTCTAGAATATGATGGAAAGATCCGTAAATGTGTTACATGCGCCTCGTGATGCAATATTATAAATATTTAAAAAGTAGTGTAATTAAGTCGGAATTTCTTTTTCTTATTCTTTTTTTGCTTGATTTCTCTGTTTAACTTTAACTTTCACTGGATTTCCATTAAGAATTTTCGTTATTTATTACCAAATAAAATGGAAATTTTGTGGAAACAGACAGCAAACAACCTGATATGTTCATGGCTTTATAATCAAAACTAGTTTAGATGTTGATTCTGGTTTAATAAAGCATTCAAAGATGCACAGGCACTGCGAATAAACAATATTTCTCAAAGTTCTAACTGATCCTGATTTTTTAATTAACATTTACTTTTATATATGAATGCATTGAATATAATTTTGATACTTAATACATTAACACTACAATAGTGTCATTTATTTCATTCAAATAAAACACAGATTTACATGTTTACAAAAACATAGCTTGCTAAATGTTGGGTTGAGTTGTGTACTTTCACTATCCCACATAATTCCATGAATTATTTGGGAATTTTGTGGGATAGTGTTGTGTCTCTATGGAATAAGCATTTTAATTGTTCAAATGACTTTGTAGCTTTACTTCCACAACAGCTCAACAGGAAACCCAATGAAGGAATTTTATGCTAAAATTCTTCCACTTGATCATATCCACTTGATACGACTAACTCAGGCTACTGATTAATATTAAATGCAATTTTGTGCAGACATGACCGTGTGAACACAGTGTAAATTTTCCCCTCATCACATTAAAAAGATATTCCAAGAAAAAAATATTTTTAACCCCCAGCATGAACCGGAAGAACGATCACAGAGGAAAACGTCTTTCAGTATTCATTTGTATGCCCGACCGCTGTCTTAAGACAAAATTGAAAAATTGTGAAACCTGTTTTTTATCCATTAGCACTTAATGTGAGAGTCATGTTCATTGAAGCCAGTCAGGGCATTAACACAATAATGTAATAAATCTAATAGTAAAATGTCTACATTTGCTTTGTATGTGGATTTATGGAGATATATTAAGCCATATTGTGTCATTATGTATTTAATAAATATTCATGATTCATTGGATGTTTCATTATGTTTTTATATGGTTTCACTTTTTCATCATGTGATGTTAAAAATGTGTCTTTTGCCTAATGAGGCGTAAATCTTTGTTACCGTGATTTAAATCTGACTGAGATTCAGACAATGTTCGAGTCAGATTCTCATTTTATATAGCCTACTGAGAAGTACCATCATATTATCTGTAAGGCTTAAGGACTAAAAAGCTTTTAATTACCCAAGAGCATTTACACTATAGGGGACCAGAATGAGGCTTTTTGGAATGGTGGATACCACCAGTGAATCTTCCTCCAGACTACATGCTGCCAATTCAGAAAACTGCTATGGGTCCTTTCTGGCTTCTATTTTTCTTTTAGTTTGGAACATACGTAAGTGGTACCACAGCTTTCAAGTCCTCCTGAATAATTGGTTTTGGATTCGACATGAAAGATGAAAGAGTCTTGAGGAGACAAGTACGGCTGAGATGACAGAGGGATGTAAGGAGCGACTGAAATTAGTTTTTTTTTTCCTCACCTGGGATAAAGTCTAATAACTACACAGGTCGTTGTTTACTGATCAATAGTTTCTCCGAGGCAAAGGGTGCCATCCTGAATGGACCATTCACGTTGCTGTTGCCATGGATTCATGGACTGAGGAAACACAGGACAGAGAAGCAATGTGTGCCACAAACAAAGTGGTTTCCGGCCTGTCAATAAGGCTGCTCTTCTTTTTGCACATGCTCTGTGTAGGAAGAGGATCAGTGCCGAGCTCTGCAGCTGTTTCCCTCGTGTTTTCTCATAGACTCTTGAGCAAAATGAATATCTGTTTCCTATAGTTCATCTCCTGAAACACCATGAGGGATCAAGTAAAGTCCACAGATAGGCAGGTGCATAATAACCCATTGAATTGCTCCTATGCAGATATTGACCATCAGTACACTCCCAGTATTAAGAGTAATGGGATCTTTGTCATCCTGCCTGGAAGGATCTCATGACTGAGAGGGACTGACACTTGTATTTTTGGACTATGGATACATTTCATTGGTCTTGTTTTGCAGGTTCATGTACATTCATATCTCTTTTTTATTGGGGCATTGGAAGGTAATACCAAAACTAGTGGGATCCTAAAAGATATGTTTGTGTAAAATGAAACTAAGCAAAAGACAGAAACCTTTCCTACTCTTCTATATTTTTCCCAGTGTTTTTTTCCTAATACATGCACATGTATCTCCAGGTAAAGGTAAGTAAATGAACACATATATAGGTGATCCTAATGACGTTTCATCTGTGAACTGGATAACTGACTGTGGGAATGTTTGCTTTTTTCTTTACCATTACTGGAGTGGTCACGCAGCAATTGCATGAAATCACATCAGCATTAGTGGATTAGATCACTTATATACATACACAGAAATAGACATTACTGAAGTAATGGGTAAGTATGTACATTTCAAAAGTAATGGGCTAGCATTCATTTGAATATAAAAATTCTTATTAACTTTTAGTTTACTGGATATTCTAGAGGCCACTCAGATGTGCATCTGATATTTCCTTTATCTCCATACTTGTAAGGCAATGTTAATGTGCTACTAATGTCTGTTTGTTGTGACACCCCTTTAACTTAAGGAGAAAATTAAACAATAAAAGAACAAGAGAAATTAAACAACAAAAAAACTAAGCTAACATACAAATACAACAATTAATTAATTAATTAATTAACAATTTAGAAGTACACACAATAATAATAAACCTACCAGTAGACAACACCAATACAAAACATTAAGCACCAAATAATAGTTGTCACATCATTTGTCCAAGGAAGGAGGTCATATGAATTCATTTTGACGAGGAAGAACTGTATTAATAATAGTCTAGTCTTAACCATTCAATGGTAAAACAGCTGCGATTAGTGGATTATAAAAAAAACAAAGTAGCATTATTTTCGACTGAAATCTACTCAAGACGGATCTCCGAGCTTACTGAAGGGACGTGAAGGCATCATCCGTCATCAGTGACTTTTGGCGCGTCTCGCTCTCCAAGGTGCTGCTGAGGTGGAACTCACGTTTAACGGTGATGTTTTTCTCACTATTATAAACTTTCGACAGATAAAAAAAGGGTTAGTTTGTACAATGCTAATAGAACACAACAGGTTCGCTACGAATGCTAGAGTCGTGTGTCTGTAAATTCTAGTTGAAGCTAGCTCTCTTTGTATTTACTGCAGTTAGCTAATTAAATTTAATGCTAAACTAAGAAGAAATCAAAGCAATGTAAAATGGCTTAACTAGTCAAGTATGTCTGACTCATTTCTCACTTTTTTCCCACTTAGACGGTGACTGATACAAACCAGAACAACATAAGGCCTTTTTAATTGTATTTAAAGAAGGAGAACGACTAACTTTTTTATTGAGGAACCACAATGAGGAGACAGGAAAACCAGGCAGCCAGGCCAACAGCAGGTTTGTAAAAGATATTTATTTCACAATCTGTCTTGTGTATTAGTTTCTTCATCCTACAGAACATGCCAGCTGTGCCCCCCTTATATTTAAACCCCTCACATCTTCCCTGCAAAAACATATCACTGAATCCTGGGCCCTGTACACTCTTGATGACAGTGGGTCGCTATTAAGCATGTAAAAAAAAAGCAAAATGGGGTTTTAAGCTAAATCAGATCAGATTATATTGATTATTGTTTTTTCCTTCACCAGCTAAATTGATGCATTTGGCCTGTATTCAGTCTGGGTTTGCTGGCGTTACATTTGTTGTCTGTGGGTGGACTAAACCAGGAGGAGCCCCCCCAGCATGTCCAGTACAGTACTGTGGCACAAAGTTCATTCATTCATGAAGTTTTCAGTATGTTTGACACCATAATAAATTATGACACTGATTAACTGGGTGCCTAATTCATTCACCGAAATATATTACTCAGAGTCCCTTCCTTTAAGAAAATGCTAAGCATCCAGCTCTTTCAGGAACATCTCTGCAATTGACTGGATGACCTGATATAATTAAAAATAAAATGAGTGTGGGGGGCTCTCGCACCTTCCTGTTGGCATCAAGGTCCTATCATCTTGAGTTGTCATATTCTCATCAGACTGTTGTATTCATTTTCAGATGTACAGTATGTCACTTTGAAAAAAAAGTGTCTGCCTAATGAAATTGTAAAATTGGTGAAAGTTAATTTGAATACAAATAAATGTTGCATTATGTTATAAAAGATGTCTGTTTCCTCTCCTTCAGGCTGCCTCCCTGTGTCGCTATTTAACCAGAAGAAAAAAAACAGAATTCCTTTGACATCAGCTCCCTCTGAGAATGAATTCTTTTCCCACACTGAATACATGGCAAAAACTAGCCCAGCTACATCCCACAGCACGCCAGGTAATCTTTTAGCTCCTACTGTATTTCAGTCACTAGGTGTCAGCACACCAAAATAAATTTATGCACTTTAAATATTATGTTTTTTTAAACATTACAGAGTCTTTTTCCTGTGTTTCACCTCTAGACTCTGGGATTTAAATGTGTTATACAAATCTAATCCTTGCTTTTGAGTGTTTTTTAATGCGTGACTACTCATAATCACTACCTCCTGCTGAGTCACACACTTAGGGAGGTTTTTCCTAAATAAAGGACAACAGTGTAAACAATTTTCTCATGAAGTAAGCGGAAAACTCACAGCTGCAGAAAGAAGAAGCTGCTATTTCTATGTTTTTCCTCTGCAAATGTACCTTCGCTCAGGTACTTATGGATGTTACCAAGCCAGAGGTCCTTCTCCTGGCGCTCCTCAAAATCTCCAGTGGAACAGACCTGGTACCCTACAACCTGCTCCTCAAAGCTCCCAGTGGAACAGACCGATTACACAACAACCTACTCATGCCCAACAGTTTGGCAGTAGACCTTCTTCTGGACCTACCCCTAAAATGAAAGCCTGGGCACCGATTCCACATCCATACAAAGCTGAAAACACAAGGTTTGGTCAGACGGGACAACCCAAGTCGTCTTACAAACCCCGCGAACGCACACATCAGTATTCCCAGCAGTCTAGACCTCTGCCTCCCCCCGTCCCACCACCCAGCAGACCCTCCACCAATCCCTCGTTGCCTCGGGTTGCACGCACTCAACCTCAGGTAGAGAAATACATCGAATTTATATAGTAGTATACAGACATTTCCAATTAATTTCTCTAAACCATTTTCTTTATACAGCAAGCAGCATTTAAAATGAAGCCAGCCCCAGTGAACTCACTGAGGATCCTGACTGCAGTTATTGATGGCGTGAGACACTGGAGCCAGTTCAAAGATAAAGTCCCATACTTATTTGAGATATTTGGTCAGCTGATTTTGGAGTTCTGTTGCCTTTGTTATGTGCCCTTTAATGCTTTTAAACGCCATTGATCTGGCAGCCTCTGCTCTGTCCTCAGCTACTCTAGACTCTGCAGTCACACTGGGCTGCCACGGAGCCAAGAACTTCCTCATGAGAGATGGCAAGCAGGTTTTGCAGTGTATCTTCTATGAAAACGTGAGTCTTCTCATCTGAAGTAGGATAAAATTAAAAATGAATAATAAAAATAGCAGAAGCACTCCTAGATTTGAGAAAAAAAATTCTAAAAGCCTTTAATATAACATGGCAAGAAACGCACCTATTGGTGTCCATTTTAATCTTTGTTCTACCTGTGTCTATGCCTTGATGAAGGCCAATATGGCCGTAACATGTATGCCCATGTGCTTAAAAAATGATTCATGCCATGTTATATTAAAGGCTATTTATACAAATCTGAATGCCTCTGGTTTTTCTTTATTTTTTAGATTCTGATTTTACCTGTATCAAAAGAGCACCTGGGTATAACTATCTAAAGTCTCCTGAGTGGCCCAAGCCCCTTTGTGTCTTCACAATTAAACGTTTTAGAATGGAACTGGAATTTGTTTTGACTTAATGTTGCTCGCTTCCTATTGTCGACCAGGAGCAGCCATTGCCCCGCCTCATCCGTGGTCAGGTCCATCGCTGCGTGGGCAACTACGACCGTAGCAGAGACGTCCTGAAGTGTGTGTCCGTCAGACCCGCCCTGCCCTCGGAGCTCAGGAACGCCCAGGAGGCCGTCAAAGTCTGCGACGCAGAAATGAGGGCGGTGGTCAAATCACTGGTCGAAGACTGAGCCTGATTAGGTGCATTGAGCAATGCAAGACTGAGAGAAAGAGTGAAAGAATGTACACTAGTTTGATGAGGGTTCAGTTAGAGTTCATGGGAGCTGAGCCAAGTGTTGTTAAAAGCTGAAAAAGACCATTCTTCTTAAGGGTAGAATTACCAGTAGGTTAAAAAGCATTTTAAGATATTAGTAAAGTTTGTTATTTATAACCTGTTGCCATGAGTTTGAAAAAATGAAATGATCCCTGAACTGAACCCTGATTTCACTTACATGTTCTGGTGTAGATGTTCTTGAATTTATTTGTGAAACAAACATTAAAACGATTGTCTAATGCAATCGAAAACTTTAAACCAAAGTAAACCTTCTCTTTTTGTAGTTCATGAAATATTTTTATTACAAAGAAAATTCACAGAACAGCACACATTGTTTAGAGGTTAATTCAGGTAAAGCAAACACGATGAGGTAATATCTCAAAATATATCTTTGAAAAACGGGGCAGTTAGGTTAACATGTGATATCAAGTACAGTTAGTTTATTTACAGTCAAACATCACAATGGAAAAAACAAGATTTCTACTCTACCAAAAAACAGTTTCACCAGTGCTGAGACTTTACACACAATGGTTCAATAGGGGAATAAGTCCAGTGCAATCACGTCAGTCATTCCCACAGTCAAGCACAGTATGAGGTCCAATACAATACCAACCCATTTCTTTCCTGACCTTCTTCCAAATATGGCAACATAATCACAGTCATTTTCTCAATGTCAGGATATGTCATTATGAGAACCCAGATTTAGGGAGTATTTGAAGTTTAACCCATTAGCAGAATCCAACCCATTATTTAACACTAATACGCACATAAACACCCACTAGAAAAGGGAGTCTAACTTGATGAAATTGGCAGTGTACAGGAACAGTAAGTGGAGACATTTTGTCCTTGGAACATGGCAGGGATGGTGCCAGCACTTAAAAAGGAGAAGTGGGGGTGACAAAACACACGCCAACACATTAGCTTATTTGAGGAGCTAATTATTTTAAGCCACATTTTACACATAATAGGAATAATGTGTCAGCTCAGCACAGATAACTAAAGGCAGAGTTCAATTAGTACAGCTCTGTCCTTCTACGACTCAAATTCAGAATCACATGAGACACGGATACCAGGAATTAATCTGTTAGCTGCATGTCACAACCTTTTGATGGAGCAATTCAAATAATTTACTTCTTCTAGATAATTGGCAAAAATGTCTCAGGGTTTAATTGAACACAACTACATTGCTTTCCCTTTTCCCCCTTCTGTCTGCCATTACCTCCAAGGATTACAAGACATCATCTTTTTTTTTTTCCTCCAGAACATTTACTCAAGTTAATGAGATCATACTGCATCAAGTACAGGAGAAACACTTTACCGCTTTAGAGGAAAAAATATAATAAAACACTTCATACAACAGGATCCACAGTTTTTTCAGCAGAAAAAGATGCTAACCTGATAATCGTATTAAACACTTGTCTTAGTTATGTTAAAAGGCACACGTTGGTCGGATCACATTAAAATCTAGCTCAATTGTTCTACCATTAACAAAGCCCATCTGATCATGCATTTTCGACTAAATTCCTACATCTCCCTGCCTTTTGCAGTCATTTTTGTCCTGAATCGAGTGTTTAGTATTGTGTGTTGTAGACAGAAATAATTGCTTATGTTTAACAAGCGACTTACATTACACAGAGGATTTTGGGGGAAAAGGTTGACAAAAGGATGCGGTATTCCAACATTGACATTGCTCTGAAATCACCACTCAGAGCGATGATTCATGTCCTTGTTTAGAGAAGAGAAAGGTTTCCGTTTGTCCTCTGGGCAGGTCAGATGCTGTGTCTGGTGTCCTTTTTCGTCACGACAGTAACTAAAAGCGCTTTCTTTAAAAAGCTAAAACGTCCTCTTGCCTCCCATTGGATGACTGCCAGGTCACAAGACTGAAAAGGCAGAAACGTCTAAAGAGCAAAAAAAAAAAAATCCTTCAAAGCGCCAGTTCTCTTTTCACTGTTTTATAAGTCCATATGTACAGTCTGAAGGATTCAGCACAAAACGCCGTCACAAGCCTGTAGGAGCTCCATCGATCCGGATCCGGATTAACATCCTCAGTCTTCCACCGTGCCGAGTGACTCTCTCCTTGTTTTGAATGTTCTTATTGAAACATATTATTTGATTCCTCGTGTCAAACTGCCACAAAACCTCATGCTTGCTCTCCCTTAATGCAGGCAACTTCCAGTCTGTTTTGGAATGTTGCATATGTTGACTTGTTAAAAACTGGAAGGAAAGGAAACACCTTTTAGCAAGTAGGTTTTATGTTTGCTGGAATTTTTCTTCAGTCATGTGAAATAATTTTTTTTGTCTTCTGTATCTCCATAACAGACATAAAGCAAACTGATAACTCAAACATTGGAAAACGCATGATGGCATTATAGGGTTTCCAATTATATCCATTATTATAACATGAAACATTTTTTAAATGAATTGAAATTGAATTAATTACATAAAAGATGCAAGAAGACAGTGTTTGTTGTTCATTTTTCCCAAACAGCATCACCTCTAAAAAAAAAAAAAAAAAAAAAAAGAGGGGGGATGCAGGTGTCTCTCCATGACATTTCAATGCACTATAACAGAGTGGGCAGAGGGGTGGGAGATAGCTGCTCCTTCGGTGCATATTTGGCGAAAAAGGGCAAGAAGACGGTGAGCATGACTCCCACGATGGCCAGCATGTAGCCCCAGCCGATCTGGCACTCGCCGGCGTAGTAGATGTCGGAGTCTCCGCAGAAAGACCTGACCAGAGAGGAGTTCAGGCCGAAGGGGTAGACCAGCAGACCAGCAGCCATGATGAACACTGGGGAGGAGACAACACGCCGCACGTTAGGTAGTGTACAAGCTGCTGGAGGCCACATTTAACACACACATCGTTAGCATAACTGCCTGAGTCTTATTTCAATATTTTTGGAAAAGGACATTTTGTTTTTAGAAATTATATTAGTATTTAATATTTATTGGAAGATAGTGTTGCTGTTGCGTTGTGATTGGCCAATGAAGATGGAGTAAGACAGGATGATGCAGCAGTGGTAGGACAGTAAATGCATAATAATTCAAATTATTGCAAAAAATCTAAATTTGGCCAATGTGATGAGGTGAGCAATATGTATATATATGTATATACTTTTAAAAGGTTACCAGGATTGGTAAACTAGCACATCATTTTCTTGTATTAGTATCTTAATTAATAGACTAACTGGTCTTACACTTAGTAGAATGAAAACAATGTAATTCCATATATAATGTATAATGATTCAAAATATGTTTTTCTTTTTTACTTTGTATTAAAAGATTTTTAATGTATTTTTTTAATTCAATTTGAGTGGACCAACCCATATGACTAGATCCTGTACTGATATGGCAGCATATTGCCACTTAGGGGCAGTAGAGGTTTTGCAGAAAAGTCAGAACCAGACTGAGAATGAAAATGAGTGTAATTTAGATGCTTCTCCAGTAGTGCCCTCATTTACACAGACATACTTATGATATTTTTCTTTGTGTCACATATGAAGATGGACCACAATGTAGGTAGTTTTATTATTAGTGGCAGAGCAATGATTTTAATACACTAAAGAACAGCAGAAGCGTTGACGACGTGTAACTGACAGAACCTTCAAAAGCAGAATGATTCATGCCTCCATGAATCCATTTGCACACATCATTTCAGAACACCGGGGCTCTGCAAAAAGACTGCACTTGCGGGCGATCTGCATTCTCAGACGCTCTCCTCAGCGCCGTGCAGCCGGAGAGAGCGGCCCACTTTTACAAATTGAGTCAAGTCTCCCAGCCCGTGCTGCCAAGCAGTTATCGACTGTGCTACGGGCTATCATTGCTGCTCTTAGTCTTCCTGAGTGCTGCTGGCTGGATTTCCACTACGGTGCCAGGTGTCATAGTTCTTTTAGCGATGGAGAGCCGGGGGTTTAGTGGAAAAGCTTGAACTTGTGATAGCGAGCGGTGCTCTAAGAGCACAACAAACATATCTTTTATTACGCCGCACTGATTTGTGGAAATCTTGGCCTTTTCCACTTTCAAGGGCAGCCGCTTCATTGCCTGCAGGAAAACAATGTGTCATGCGAGAGCCCCAATGCAATAGTTATATGAGTGTCAACTCAATGTGGGTAGGGAAGGATGTGTGCTCATAGAACAAGGCTGAGGAGGTAGGAAGCTTTCACTGGGGTTCCAGTTGCACACTGGGGGCTTGGGGATTGTGACCGCGAGGCAGGGGAAACAGCAGAATGATGAGAAAGAAACGTGAATAGATGAAGGAGTGGCTCCTCCTGAGTGCGGTTTGTCTAGCCTCCTGGCGTGTCTGTGGAGTTCATTCAGGGTGTACCAGACCAGACCCCGTGCTCAGCCCCCCAAGCTCCCAGAATGGCTCCATGTTTTATCTGCAGGAGCCCGGCTCCTCAAAGCTCGCTGCCTAATGACACTTTAATGACCTTCTTTATCAAACTACCATTGGATTTTGTGGATGAAACACAAAGACACAGACGCATGCCTGCAACCCAGGGCCAGTTCCCTCCTATTGTGCACTGAAATGACGACATATGGAGCAAACTTGGGCCCAAACCTCCCGGACAACACAGCATTGCTCCCAAACAATCGATAGAGGATTTAAATCCAGGCTGTAGTCTCTAACAAGCGTCAGGTAAACAGGATGAGGGGCTACAGGTTGACTGATCTGTGCAGGCTTTTAATGAGAGGAGAAGAATTGAAAAGCTGTAAAATAAACATCACATCAGAAGTTGGTATTGATCGGTGTATCTTTGAAATGCAATTGCATGTCTTAAAGGTACCTTCTTGTAGAAAGGGAGATGTGAATTTGCTTTTTGATTATGAGAAAGGAATAGGAGTTATATAAAAAACTATCACATGTTTCAAAACACTCAATCCTCAGCCCACATTCAGAAGCTTCCTTTATAGTGTCGACAACTATATAGTCACCACCCACCGCCATTCAGCCAATTAAAGGGGAAGTTCATTAATATTGAGACAGACACAAACACCTGTTCTTTCTAGATCTCCAGAGAGAAGCTTAAGAGAGGAGATGTAAACCTATATTGAGATGATTATTGATTGTTAACACCACAAATATATCTTGTTAGGTATAGCCTGACTGCATGTATTACTGTACTGTACAGGACATGCATGCAGAAGAATGAGCTCCATGTTTTGTGATAAAACTGTAATTTATTCAAGGGGAAAAAAGTGAAACCTCATCCTAGTTTCTATTGAATAGTGGACAAGCCAGCTCTTACATGGCCTGGTGGTCTAATCCAGTAAGGAATGGACAGCGTGATGAAAGAGGCTGACATGACACCACGGTGCGATGCAAGGAGACTGAAGCCTGCACGAGTTGCTCTACTTGTCTAAGGAGAAGAGCAGCCGCTGAGCTCACATGACAAAACGTACACATTTCATCTCGCACTCCGTTGAACACCTGCATCACCTCTAGTTTGAATAGACAGGATAAGAAACACCAAAAGCAGCAGGGGTAATTGTGAATCAAAGCGAAAGACGTGTTAAAACCACTGTTGGCTCTGACTTACCTGTAACTAACCCGTTTTGCTTAATCAAATCTGTTTTCCACTGATCCTGACATGTTTCTAGTGTTTTCTTTAGAAAACTTTTTGATCTACTTTGAGAACTCTTTAGTAACTTTAAGACTCCAGTATTTTTTCCTGATTATGAAACTTGGTTATAAAGAGGCAGCGGTTTTGGGCCAAAAGAATTTGTTTTTATGGTGTGTCTCCATCACTCACCTAATAGATCCAAGTAGCACACACTTTACCAACCTTCTCAACCCCAATCAATGCTCTGCATTTGTAAGACATTAGATGAGAGTCCATCTCCACCAGATCCTCGTCCAACCATTTGAACACACATGTAGAGATGTGTAGTGAGTGAGGAAATCAGCCCCAAATGGAAGAGAGTCCATGAAGCCATCATAATTAATTGCTCCGCTGTCATACTTCAGTCTTACAAAAGCATGAATCTGAACATGTGCAGCAATGGCTGTAGTTGGTCAATGTTGTAGTTGTTCAGCATTCATTTCATTCATGATTAACATACCTACAATTGTGTAAAAGTGTCCTTGAAAATGTATTTCTTTAAATGACAACTTATTTGAATGGATACTTCACTGAGCGTTGAGGAGGACTCAGACTATGATGTTGATTTTGAAAGGGAACACAGCCCAAACGTGCAAGAATACTAGATTTGACCAACTGAGTGTCTGTGGAGGCGTTTGTGAGAGATAATGAATCATAAATACCTTTATGTGTTTGCTTCTTCTGTTTCTGTGTAAAAGTATTTTCTGTGTGGATCCATGGCAAAAGGTTGTACAGGAGAGAAGTAAAAAGAAATATACCGCCACACAAAGGAGCCATGCAGCTTTTTACCTACTAAATTAACTAAATTAACCTTGAATCTCCTTCTCAGTGGTGTAGCGAGAAATGGAAAGCTGCTCCTGGAGATGGCGAAACAGGTTCGCAGCGGAGAGAATAAGGGACCTGAGATTGAATGGGTTTCGCGGAGCAGGAAGGTGTGTGATAACCTGGCGTCCAAGCGTGACACTGAATCAATTTCATCACAGAAACCCGCTTAAGTTCTTACAAGAAACATAGATCAGGATCAAGATTACTATTTCAATGTGAACGTCGGAGGTCAGTGGTAGAAATATGGGCACCCTGGAATCTACTGTCACGAAAAGCCAGAAATTCAATAAAGTTTAACCTTAGACATTAACATACCCTGTAGCTCTATGGTATTCCTCTGTTTTATTCTTCTAGAAGAAATTTCCATTATGTGAGCTTCATGGCTCCTTTTTATTACAATACCAAGCCCTCTGCTGTGGATCAAACTATCCTGCCAACCTATGCTGTCATTAGTCTGTTAGCAAAGGGAACTCCTTGACAATGGGAGGCTGCCCTACTGTAAAGCCAGCGCTGTCTAATTCTTGTTTTGTCATGGTGTCATCTGTCTGGTTGCTCCCTCTGGCAAAACACTTACATAAAGTATATACTGTATATATGCACTCTGATTATTGTCACCCAGACCCAGACAGGGAGACGCCTCTGGAGACAACCATCATGCAGTAAAACCTGGTGTACAGTAGCTGTGTGCTGTCTGAACAATACAGTATTGTGAGGCTTTGTGAGGTCAGCAGCTTACACCAACATACGGCCTTGTGTGTGTGTGTGTGTGTGTGTGTGTGTGTGTGTGTGTGTGTTCTCCTATAGAGGATGTACACTTTAAAAAGGTGATGAGACGGCAGCAAGAGAAAGGCACAGGAAATTTAAAAAAAAAATAGGAGGACAAGTCATATACACATTCAGGTGTAGCCGGGATGACCATGCTTATCTTCAGACAGCGAGGTGGAGGCCACCAGCTCCGCTGATGAGAGCCGTCAGACAGGAACATTCCAGGGCTCCTGTTTTCCAGTTGAAAAACCTCTTAAGAAGCACTGTATTGTTGGCGGCACAGGTTTCTATGCACAAATAGCACACCAATTATGGTCTCAAAGTTGTTTTGCATTGACTGTATGGGCAAATCAAAGCATGGGGTCAGGTGATAGCCTTGAAAGCCAATAAATGTCTGGCCGACTATAAAAGTTTGACCGCCTTTGGTTTGATGGACAGCAGTGTGACCCAATGGAAATTTCCCATGACGAGACCATCCAAATCTGCGACTTAGAAATTGGGCATACCATTTTCGCAAATAAAACTAACACAGGGGGTGCGTTAATATTTAAATATTTTTTGAGGTCCAACAGCATCTACTTAGCAGCAATGTAGTCTTATTCCCCTCCCCACGGAAACCCCCACTCTGTGGTTATTGGCCTGCCGCCGTCAGAATTGTCCCCCTCTGATAGCTGGGGTCAGTTGGAGAAAAGAAGTCAAGCACAAGCACTCTGGATGCAGGGGGCGGCTACATGCATCCAGAGCCAGTTACTATTAACTTCCATTCCTGTTTTGACATCACAGAAGGAGACATTTCTAAATGCCAGGCTTTTAGAGATTATAGAGGAGGCCAGAACATTTTTTTCCTAATAGGACCCCTTTAAAATAAGAAGCACAGGATCAAACCGGACATTTGGGTGTTACTTGCATTCTCACTCCTGAGAGAAACTTCTTATCTGTCCAAACATGACATTTTCTGCTGCTACTATTCACTTCAAAGACACAAGAAAGCGCAAACACATTATTGGGGCCTTACGGAACCGCAAACCTGCTTGATGTCACGTTGACTCGCATAGCAATGACATAACCGCACCAACTACAGGGGGAAAAAAACCTCTTTTTCTCCTCTGCCAAAACTGCCAATGCCGGGCTTCTTCCAGAAAAAAGGCCAATGCAAATGCAAAACAACAACAACAAAATGCGTCTAATAAATCTTGATTTGCCGGCACAATGCTCATTTGTTTGTGTTGCCAGCCATGTTTGTCATTGATGGAACACAGTGACGGGAAACAAATGCTGGTAAAGTATTGCTTAATTACAGATGCAGGCCCAAAGCTATACATCAGAAATACTGTTTTTCTACGCTCTCTTTCTTACTCATATTCTCAATCATCTTGTCCTCCACTTTTTTCAATCCACAAACAACAGATGAGCCGTTCTCTGCCCAGTCTAATGTAGATATTAATACTGGCCCAGATGTGAGCTGTAATTGAGACGCTGATAGACAGCAACATCCTGGGGCGGTTAACACAGAGCGTGACCCACATATACATGTTCCATATACATGGCACATACATTTATGCATATGTACACATGCTATATGTACAGTTAGCGGCAGTTTAAGAAATAAATCTGGAAGATTATGGTCTAAACTGCATAATTGAATCGCTGTGGGAGTTTGCTGGAAATGCGACTGTGTGTGTGTGTGTACTATAATGAAAGCGTAACAAAGGGAAGCGCATAACAGTGGTGCGTCTGTAGGAAATTGCCTTTTCACAAGCCGAACGACAGGAGTATTCCCATTTCCTCCCCCTATCTACGGGCGAACTGAGATTGGGGAGGGATAATTGCGGTTTCTCTATCACACAGGGAGCACACACTCTTTTCCCACCTATGTCCAGTCAGGCCGCCGTGCGGAGGCAGAAGCCGAGGCGCGGGAGAAACGCGGATGCGGCTGTGCATTAAGGAGACGCCGCAGATAAGGATGAAAGAAACCGTCCGAAAAAAAGGAAATGAGTGGAAATGGCACATAGGCTTCCCGCCACAGTCTAAAGAGTTGTGCAAAATTTGCATATAGTTTTCTGCATCTGCTCCCCCCCCTCGCTTCGTGCAGGGTGAGGAATGGTGCGGCGGGAGATGAAAGCGCCGGAGTTGTCGGGAGCTGAGCTGTGCCAGCAGCGGGTCTCCAGGTAGTCGGCTGGGACCTGTCGGAGCGTGGGCACAAACAGCAGGGACTCCGTCCTGATGTGATGAACTGTGCTCTAGTCTGTGCACAGCCACGTTGATAATTAAGCTCAGTGTGCCTCTGGGAAATTATGCTAATGACGCTCCGCCGACTACCCACGTTCCTCGAAAAGGTTGGACCTAAGGTGATCACGACACTGCGGCAAATAAAACACGGCATTCCTAATGGATGTTTCTGGAGAAGATTAAGCAAGAGGGGGTTCCAAACCAGTGTCTCTGTCGCCACGGCGGCTTTTTCTTCAAAGATCGTCATGCTAAAGAAGAATACCAGAGAACTTTAGGGTTGGAAATTCCATTTTGTGGGGAATGAGAGCACCGTCTACCAGAAAAAAACAGGGAGGGAATCAGTGGCTGCTGAGCTGTCCTGGTCCAACTGGAAAGGACACGTCCTCCACACAGGCATGGAACTTCACTAAAGGAAAACTTCTGAAGCCATTAAAAGGAAAAGTCAGGAAGCGGTGAGACAAACCCACACTGAGAGTGTCTCCAAAGCCGGTTTTTAGTAGTCTACTGGAATAACGACTTGTTAAAGAGACCATCAAACGATTTTCTGTGGAAATCGTCCACTAAGGAGGAGAGAGGGAAAAAAAAAAGAAACTTCTGACCTTGGGCTCTGCACAAAAAGAGATATAAAAAGAGTGAGCGAGCAAAGAAAAGGATGAGGAAATAAAAGACAGGGAGTTGGGAGAGATTAGCTGGGAACTAAAATAGCTTCCACTATCTTTAGAATGAGCAGACCTGCCTGTGGACCGGTCAGTCGGAGCTCAGTAATAGGTCTGTTTATCACCGAGTCATTCACACACACACACACACACACACACACACACACACACACAGGCAGACAACTGTATTGGTTGAAGAACCCGGCCCACAATGCATTTAGGCATGCAGATGTTTTGTTTAGTCTTAATTGATTTTGACCTGTACGCACTTTTTGCATCGCAGAGATTTATGGAAGATTAAGTGAAGCTTTAGTGATTCTGTGTGTGGCTGCAACAACAGACACAACGCCACAGATAAGAACAGGACAGATATGGAGAACCCGAGATAACAACACAGCCACAGTATGAGAAGCCTTTATATGCTTTGGAAACACATTGATTTGATCCATCGCTGAGAGTTGGATAAGCAGATTGATAGCCTTCTGATGCACGTTGGCTATGGGGCTGGAGCAGGGAGATGCTTAGCCTAGCTTAGCCTAGCTTAGCCTAGCTTAACCTAGCTTAGCATAAACACTGGTAAAAGACCACAGCTGCTAGTTTATTAAAAAACATTAGTGAGTTTCTATTTACCGTACCGCATGTATTTTTTATTTTTTTAATTAGTTTCTTGTGTCTTTAGTAATGATTAGTTATAGTGTTTTATTTTCTGTAATATCGATTATATGGGGTGAAGTCACAAGGGGTTTTAAATAATAAATTAACTTGAACAGATTAACTTGAACAGATGAATAAATCTGTCTCGCAAAGACAATATTTATGAAAAAGTTCTTTTTTAGTGCTAATTCTTCAGTTATTTAGTTTTTGATTAATAACCTTTATCTGGACATGTACTCATATTTGGTAGAATTTGTCTAAATGTTGTCTGTTGTCTGCTACACAACAGCTTTAAGCCACTTTCCTGTTTCTCCTGTTGGATGAATCCTTATTTGTAATTGCACAGAACAATAAAAACAACAGAGCATCCCACTGCGCATGGAGTAAATAATATAGAAAGGTGCAAATGTCAAGTGTTTGCGAGTTCAAATATTCAGAAAGGCTAAAGTGCAAAACTGTTAACGTGGTGTGTGGCCTTAAAGTTTGGAGTGCAATGGCTTAATACCTATAGGCTATACAAAAAGACCATTTCACAGCCTCCAAACATCATGTTGTATGTGCATGCTGAGCCATCTAAACCATACGACTGTGAATCTCCATCTCAGAGCACTGTGGCGATGACACGTGAATCTCACACGCTGCGTCCAATCTATCATCTTAATTACTTCCATTTCCATATCGCCATCTATTTCTTTTTTTATGTTGCAAATTAATTTACACCTCTGACAAATTGCTTGTCCTTGACTTCTTATCCCTTACGAGGCAACCCGCAGCGCGCATGGGGTTGTGTCAGTGAACAGGCCTCACCAAACCTAATCCCTCGCTCGATCCATGCAACGCACCTTGCAAATTGAATTAGCATGGGAGACAACATATTTCACATGCATGGATGGGAATATAAATAATAATACTGGAGAGAAAGTGCTGATTAGATTGAAGACATCAATCAACTATGAAGAGTCGCTCTCACCACCGTGATGGCGTGCCACGTGAGGAAGCCGTCAGTGAGGAAACGATGGTGTATCTGATGAAACCTGAAGGTCTGCCCCAGCAATGTTTGTGTGTTTGTGCGTGTGTGTGTGTGTGTGTACATGGCGGCGTGTCTGACATTAACCTCATGATTGTGTTGACAGCCTTTGGCCCTGAGGCTAAGCCCCTCAAACCAGACGTCTCCTGGGTTCAGTAGCCGCCTCAGGTCCAACAGGGAATGTCAGCCGTAAAGGTCAGAACGATCCGGGGACAGCGGTTGTGTCGGTCGTACGTCCAGCTGCGCCGTGGCCTCACAGTTCGAGTCCGTGCGCCACAGAGACAGAGAACCGTAGAGCAGAACATGCTGCGATGAATATGTTACAAGCCTAGATTTCATGTCTTGTACCTATTATGCAAAGCAGATGAAAGCTACAAAACAAGGAACTGGTTCAAGCTTCTTCTTTTTTTGTCTCTCAAGGTTATTTTCATAAAGCAAACAAATTGTTTCTAAATGCATGCATGAAAATGCCACAGAAGATGTAGGGAATCTTATTGAATAAACATTTATACAACCACAGCTGCTATTTGATAGAATGTACTGTAGAACACAGCAGGTATAATGAAAAGTGCAAAATGCATGAATTCAAGAGGCAGGATAAGAACAGGGTACTTATTTTCCAATTGACTGTCGCACATTTTTTCAAAGTGCAGAATGTTTTTTGAATGGTTTTCCCTTGTCCTGGGGTTATAAAGCTCACTCCACACACACAAGCGCACACACCTTGTAATTCAAGAGAAAATGTGAATGTCCAATGCTGAGGAATTCACCTTTGTTGTGTAAATTCATTTTGCAACCAGACTGTTTGTATGTGTGTGAGCGTGTGTGTGCTGCAAATGTGCCTTTCTGTGTCACATGTGTCTGCATACAGAACAAGTGAGCATAATACATGGATGTTCCTGTTTATATGAATCTGGATATATGTGTATGAGTGTTTTGTAGTGTACTGTTTTCTGGCAGCATAAGTTGAATTAAGGAGGAGAAGGAGGACTGTACACATGGGGAAAAAAAGAGGGATCTTTTGTGCTTTACATAACGGTTGACATACTTATTGATTTCATAGACAAGGTACCTCCTGGAAAAATGTTTTTCAAAAGGCCAATTTTGGTAATTTTGTGCAGTAAAAAGGAGCTTTGAAAACCACATTACCCTTTCCTATCACAGGTTCTATAACTGCCTGTGGGAAATAAAATGTGTTGTTTTTTCACTTTTTACAATGAGAGAGCACAAATGGTGGGAGAGTGCGTTCAGCTGTAAACTTCTTCAGCAAAATATTTAGGCCACTTCCTGCTGCATGACAGTGTGCAAACACCTAGATGAACCTGAACCTTTATGAAGATTGCAGGATATAGCCAGGATACGTGTGTGTGTGTGTGTGTGTGTGTGTGTGTGTGTGTTTGCACATGTAACGGAGGTGCAGCAACATAATGAATCCCTACAGGAGACATGGGGGCCTGCTGGGCTGCTGTAATGAAACTGCTCTGCCATCAGGGCTCTACCCTGACCTGCTGACATTAAGGACAAATTAAAAATGATTACTTTCAGCCTTCACCTCAACAGCCTACCAAGTGGGAGACCTGGAGCAGACGTGGATGTATTTGTGTGTGTGTGTGTATGTGTGTAGGTCTAGAATGGAAACAGAAAATTAGGTCGAGGTAGAGGCGATGTAGGGGATCCAGACCAGCAGGACTCGTTCTGTGGATGAATAATATATCTGTCACAACAGCTATAGTCCGTCGCAGGTGTTTGTGTGTTCCCTTTGGATTAAAGGCAAATATGCCCAAGAGAAGAATGTATCTCCACAAGCATCTTAACAACTTTTGCTAAGACACTTTATTTCAGACACAAACACACACATTGGATGTAAAGGACGGACTTTAAAGAAGATTGGATGTTTCCTCTGAGTCACAGAGAAACTGCCCAGGGATCATAACAGCTTTGTGTGTGTGTGTGTGTGTGTGTGTGTGTGTGTGTGTGTGTGTGTGTTTCATTACTCCCCTGCTAAGCTTATCCCTGGTTGAATGCATCTTATTAGGAGTAGAGAGTCTTTGTTTGTTGCAGATTTCCAGCAGTGAACAGACCTCACTCCTCAGCTATACTTGTGATTTTTGCACGTGATTTCCACACCCCGTTACCCTCACGTTTCTCAGTAGCATCTACAGGAGCACCGCGGGGGAAGGAGAACAGAAGGGTTCGCTTTCGCCTCAAGTCTCCACAATAGATGGCGGCTGCATCAGTCCTAGTGTCTGTGCCTCCTCCACTGTTGTCAAGTGCCGCTGGCGCAAGGTCATTTGATCAGCAAATCTCTGGGACCAAGTTCATTACAAGAGATGGAGCACCACAGCAGCCTGCCACAGATGAACTCTTCAGATTAGATGGGCTTCTTTCCTTTGGCTCGATTTCGCTTCTCTTTTTTTCTTTTATAATAATTCTAGCCTTTTCTCACTCCTATTTTCTATAATTGGTTAAAATGTTGAATGACAGAGTAGGTGAGAAAATCTGATTATTAGTTAGTGTGCACAAAAAAGTGATATTTATGACCAAATAATTTATTATGAGCATCGAACAAAGTGAACCTGCAGCCTCACAGCAACCCACTCTCCTCACTGATCTCTCTCTCTTATGGACTCACCTTTTCAGCCTCACCTGACTGGAATGTACCATTTACTCAGGTTACCACAGGGGGAGCTGGACCCCCCCCTTTTCCTTCTGTTCCTTTATGTCTTCTAATTAAAGGGGTGCTGCACATGCTGGCTGACTCAACACTTGATCCTGTAACTCCCAGTATCTTGATTGTCTTTTTGTGATTCTTGGAACTTAAATGGAATTTCGTTGTATGGGGCAACCTGTTCGATGACAATAAATGTCTAAAAGATTTCAAAATAAACACAACAATATTGCTGTTGATTTCTCCTCACACTCACACACAGTCTGAGTGCACCACTTTGCACAGGATGTCAGTTTTATTCCTCCTACATCAACTTGACAGAGCCCAGTGACTCACTCCTCATGCAGCTAATGAAAGCATCAGTGTCACAGATTAAGCAGACGATCTGCTACCATCACGACATTCAGGATGTTCACACAAAAATAACAGGAGTGAAGGCTTTCAACGAAATAAAACACAGTGAAACACAAAATACATGATTAAAACTGATTCTGAAATTAGGATTTCACAGAAGCCCTGATCGCTTGTTTTAAGGCAATTTCTACATATGGGTCCGTGCAGTTCTCTGTGGCTTAAGCATTTTGAAACACAGATCGGAATATAACTACAAAAACAATGTTGCCAACCAGAGCTTAGTGAAATAGGAGAGTTTTTATTTCATAAGAATGTTTTTTTTTTTTTTTTATCCATCAGTTTGGTAGTTTGTTTTGTAGTGATTGGCAGGTGTCAGGTCCTTCATTCTTATATTGTATTATAAGTGTTAACAGTCCTTTTTACTACCAGTACATAAATAAGTACAGTGCACAGACATATTTTATTGTAGTTGCTTGCTTGATTTCATGCACACACACACACACACACACACACACACACACACACACACACACACACACACATACACACACACACACACACACACAAGACCTGATTACCTAGGTTTGGTGCAGAGAGACATCCTGAACATCCTGATGTAGATGTGTTGTTTTTTTCTGTTTTTTTGCGGGGTGGGGGGTAGATGGATAATTTAGGTGCTCAGGTGTTGAATAAAATAAACAGTCTGAATAAGATAAATAAAATCAGATCTAATAATAGTTAAAAACCCTAACTATGCCTTTTAAAAAGATATATTTACTGGCATGGAGTGGCCCACCGAGATTAAGACTGTACTCTAAGACTGTACTCCCCCCCCCGTCCAGGACCAGCACGCTACTAAAAGCCATGATTGGACAGCATCAGCTGTTCCAACACGTCCCACCTGTGGTCTCCTCCCCACACTGACTCCCGCCCTGATCACACACCCCACCTCTATAAGGTCTGTTTCTGTAGCTCGGCCCTCTGGCCCGGCAGACCAACGGGCTGCCTGACGTTAACCCTCATTTTCTGTTAATTGTTTTGTTTGTGCCACTTTCCTATTCCAGCCCGCTGCAGGCGATCGATAGAATTAATCCTGAGTGGGACCTAATGTGTCTGCTGCTTGTAATCACACGTGAATTCGAGTGCTGTGATTTCAGATATTGAATGTGACGATTTGCGACCTATGATTTATCACACATGGTGGTTAGTGCCAGTCAGCTGCTCAGTCTGATATTTCTATACAGCACGGAATGATCTAGCAGGATCACATAAATAATATGTGTTTGTGGGCCTCTCCATGGCTCAGTGTGTATTCTTTGAAAACTTGCATCTTGCATCTTTAATGAGCTTCTCCCTTCCTTCTTCTGCCAACTATGACACACAGGTGCACACACACACACACACATACAAGTACAGTCACACAAACACATCTCAATGACATCTTTTGAAACGCTGCTCTTGCTAATGGCCAAGAAGTGGACATTAGCAGTTCCCTTCAACCTCACCTTATGCACGTCTTCTCATCGGACATCTGACGTTTTTCCTCTCAGAGCGAGAGCATTCGTCCCTGCTCTTTAATCACTTGCATCTCTTCTTTTAATCTGAGGAGCATTTTAAATGGCCTCTGTCTCTCCCTCAATCGATCACATGCTTTCAGATCTGTAAATGAAGGGTTAGGTAACGAGGCTGACCAGAGAGGTAATCAAGAAGGCCACCGAGACACAAGGGAGGGGAGCGCTAATGCGGTGAAAGCATTTTCTCCGTTTTAGCGGCCTTCATGAAAGAAGTCAGACCCCCTTACACACACACACACACACACACACTTGTGTGGCCTATCTTGGGTTGGTAACAGCTTGACTCTCCTTTATTTAAAGCTTCACACACACACACACACGCACACATGCACACACACACACACATGCAGGGTGTCAGTAGTGAGGGTCAAATAGTGACCTCTGCTCCCTCGAGCGTGACTCTGGGACCTAATAACACACGCTTATTGTTTTGCTCACTGAGTATCTATCATGCCAACACTGACAGCCTGAGACACACGAGAGAAACTGTCTGGAGAATGTGGCAGTGCTGACTCCGAGGTAAAGAAAAGATTAAGATATTGTTGCACATTATTTCTAGAGTGTGTTTAAAGCCTAGACGCGTCTTCTTTTGCCTAGACAAACTTGCAGTGTTAGGAAAGATCAAATAGCGCAAAGTAAATCAAAATGAAAACTCAAAGAATCTGGAGGTCATGGGAAAAGACTATTTTTAAACCAACACTACTGTAAAACCTTCCTTTATCATTATTTATAGGCCACGATAAAATTTGTCGCTGAATTATTACAAAAGAAAAAATTGTAAACACCTTTTACAAAGTGAGCATCCTGATCTTCAGTTTCGCTGACAGCTTGCTTATTCTTCTGGAGTGTTTTACAGAATTTAATGGTATCATGAATCATTTATAGTATTGTATGTCAACACATACACACACACAAACACACACACACATGCACACACACCTACACACACCTACACACACACACACAAACACAGGAGGTGTGTCCATAATTGCAAACACTACTGTTATGATTGGTTGCACCCCTTTGGTTTACACTGCATTGTTTCAAAACTCAATTTGAACACTTTCTCCCCTACTGACACACACACACACACACACACACACACACACACCAATGATTGTCCTTCAGTCACAGCAACCATAACACACTGATAGGTAGACTGGACCTACTGTGAGAGGATGTTACTATACAGTAAGTGTAAGTGTTGAATTATCATGACAAATGACTATGGGTTTTTGCCATTTTTCAGTATAATAAAAAGGTTTCAGATACTTAAACAAATCCTGATCTGCTGAATCCTCTTTATTTATCTCTGCTTTGTTGTTTATGTTTCCACGCAACGGAAACAAAAAAAATGGAAAATATCTCAGCCTCCATTAACCACTAGCTGTAATGGAAAACACTAGTGAGCATATAAGGTGTGGAGAAGGATGCAATTTCCGCCGGTTCACACCTCCTCCTTGTTCAGGCCATCCTGTTGAGCAAATTGTCAGGAGGAGGGAAGAAACTCATCATCATCGCCCCGGGATGTGAAGTCAGAGAGGTGAACGGGGTGGGTGAGGGGGGCCTGGCAGGGAGGTTGCTAGGTCTAACACTGGGGGATCAAACTCATTAGCCTGGCTGCAGAATATCATGTTTAGCCCGCCGCCGCCGCCGCTCAACATGTCAACACTATGAATTACAGTCATCTTCTGGGGCTGGGCTTGGCGTCAACTGGCCAAAATTGAACAGTTGGTCGCTATATTTGTGCTTGAGTGCAAATTTCTGTCTGCCGCTTGCCCACCCTGATTGCACACACTGGCGAGCGGCTATTACAGAATGGTGAGGAAAGCAGCGCAGCGTAAATAGAGCTGTTATCTCCCTCCAGAAGCTGGTTCAGTATGTGTTTTTATGAGTGTGCACACACACTGCACAATGCTCTGTTTGCTAATTTATTTTTTTATTTTATGCAAGATACAAAAAAAATGTTTTTATGAAATGCATTTACATTTATTTGCATTTATGCAGCTTTATCTTCACTCGAATAGTCTGTCTGGCCTTTCAGCTCAAAGGGTAAAAGGTTGACAATTACTTACCAAAACTAATATTAAAGGTTAGTTTTTACCGTAATTGGATGAATGACTTGCACAAAGCTTTCCAGAATAGTATCAATTAGGCATCCCTGTGAGTAACTGTTCATGCATTGCTTGTAGGCTAGTGGGAAATTCTAATTAACTGTAAACGTTAAGATAGGCAATAATCAGCTTTCGCATGAATGCTGGCAGACAAAATGTGTAAATGCAACTAGGCAGGTTCCTCACAACCACTATGCATCAAACTTGGTATCGCTGACAGTGTTGCTTTGTTTAAAAACTTCAGGCTAGAGCAAGTGTGCCGCCATTGACACGTATGCATGACTATTTAAAAAAAGAGGCATAATCAATTTGTGTCGCCTGGTTTTCATTTAGTAGTGCAGCGCCACAGATATGTGTGTGGGAAACGCTGAAATATCATGCAAAGAAAACGTGTTCTGCTCTCTTTGGGAGCTGCTGCTTGTCATGATGCCTGTGGGAGGATGAATAGGCAGGAGACAAAGACAGGTGTAGAAGATGACTGGTCAGACTTTAATAACAAGGCATAGCCCTTGTTATTAAGGCCTTAAAATCAGCACTGTCCTCGCTGTGTATTAACATTCTCTCATCCCAAAAGCATGTCATGCAGGTCTGAAAGAACTAAAAAAACATGCTTAGGGATGGTGATACGGCAAACCCAAACCGAGAAAACATGCAAACATTTTAATGATTATAGCCTGTGACCCTGTGACCCCTGTGTCTGTGCATACACACATAATGTACACACACAGCTAATCACCATATCACATAAACGCTGTGCTTGGTTCCCTTGGGTCAAATTATCATGATAACTGGGGCGTTCATCACGCAGCACAAAGACCTGTTAACATCTTCGGTAAATACTCTATTAGCAGCTTTATCGCTAAGCGACAGCAGAAGAAAAAAAACACGCATTCCAATCTTTATCGTTTATACACGCAAACACACTGTCCCTTTAAATGTAATGGTGCTGTGTCTAATTTGGAGGATGCTTGGCAGACAGCATTTTAATGACCTAGAGCCTGGAAGAGGACTTAAGCTGACAGAAGCATCTATGGGGCCTCTATCATGTCAGGGAGGCCTATCATGGCAGTCAAATAAACATCCTTGGATAGTGAGATGGGGGTGCTCGTATTATCTTCCCATTAAACCCAACAGCTTTAATTAACCAGCTAATAGAGTGAGTCTTTAGGTTATAATAGACACACATACAGCCTTCCAGTGAGACACTGAACCAAACTAGTGTTCTCATTGTGTGACTTCTCCTCGTCCTCAGCATAATGCTATGGCACTCTGGGAGTACTGAGTAGCATGTAATGAGAATAGCCATGCAGCTTTAGTCATGAAATGCCTAATTATCCATTAGCATAATGAAAAGCTAAAAAGCAGCCCATCATTGTTTCTCCCCCACAATCCCCCACTGAGCTTATCCAGTACGGTGCAGGCTCTGAGGATCAGAGGTTAGCCTATCAGATGTCTCCTTCCACAGTTCGGGTCCCATCAATGAGACTGCAATAAGGCTTCTCTTTCATAGCACCGGTCCAGTGCGCCCACACAAATGACGGCCTCCTGCTCTTCTAATTTCGCGGGTTAATTAGAACGCAACTGTCTGTTGTTTACAAGCATGCAGCCATATGTGGTCCAGATTATCCCAGACAATACTTTGTATTCAGAAGAATGGGCTCAGCCTAAGCACACGCAAATATACATAATATATACTGTATGTCTGCGCAAAAGCACACAGAGACACTTGTGCATACGCTCTGTGTAAATGTGGATTGTCATTAGCAATTTTCCTCTTGCTCTGTTTTGGTATAATTAAGCAGCTCGATTTGGTGCCAATCTCGGCTAATGAGAGGTGATGTGCTGAGACTGCGTATGCGGGGAAAAGAATCCTTATAATTAGAAAAGACAACAAAAATATATTACTGAGTCAGAATAATGTCATTATCCAAAAAGACAACCACACACACAGATCCACAGGGAGGTCAAAGGTCAAGCCCGGCTGCAGGATAGCACCCTGGAGAGTCCGGAGTCTTGCTCAAGGACACATCAGCAGCGAGGATGAGTGCCTAACGGAACTGGAGCCATCTGTTTGAGGGACAGCGTGTCTACCACTCACTTGTCCATCTTTCTGCCCTCCAACAGGTCAACCGGTGAGCGTAGGTTTACACTGAATGCATTAACATTAATTAGCAATGACATTTGCAATAGTGGCACATTGACATGGCGTTCGGCCTGTGCCGTGCGTGTGATTAGTTTATTGATGTGTGAGTTTGGGAACCACTGAGTGTGTGTTTAGTCTGCAGACTGATTTAGCCAGAGCAGAACGAGACGGAGGTGCTGCGGCACTGATGGCGTCATTGATTAAACGGCCAAAACCCACTGAATATGCAGTCCTGCACTCAGAGATCTGGACAGCCGAGTGTGATGTATGAGTGAATTAAATATCACCACAAAACCATCTGTAAAGCCAACTGGCTGATAACTGCACACCTAAAAATGTGATACGCATCCTTTTAGAGTTGGAGACATTACCTCCTGCATACTCTAATGGTGTATATAACTTGAGGCATGATCGAGCTGTTCGACATTTATTTCCTTCAATATGGTTGCTTTATCAGATGAGGCGATTATGCTTCTGCCGTGACTTGATTGGGAATATCAACCACCAACTTAGAATTGTCACACCCAGTGCAGTCTGTCTGTTGGATCAGGTCACTTTCAGCACATTGGGTAAAAAGTCTCCTTCTGGCTTAATACTCCACAGGCCATCAACTCCCAAATCTTCCCCAAGTCCAGCGCCATAAAGGCACCCGAAATGCAGAAACATGACTCCCACATTACACTCCCTCACTAAGTAAATATGACCAGCGTGCCTGGTGCAAGCCAAAGGATGTCTGTGCGCTTCCGTTGCCCACATCGCTGCTCATGCACATCTCATGCCCAGTACCCACCCAATGTACCATCTGCCTTGGCAGTAAAACGCACCAGACCAGGCCAGACCATTGCTCCACAGGAGGGGTGGACCAGTGCTGGGAGAAGGATGCTCCAGATGCTCCTCAACCCAGCTGCAGCCTGTTGGCAATGTCACAGCACGACGGCACGCCCCTGGATTAATGAGCCCCCCTTCTGCCGATTCCTTGAGCTGCTCTCCCACTATCTGTGTGGTTCCTGCCAACCCCATTATCCATGGACGGTTTGAGTCAAAATGCCACACGCTCACTAACTGATCGATGGGGTCTTAATCAGTGGGGAGCCATTTAAACAAGGAGTGGTGTGTGTGTGTGTGTGTGCTTCGTGTGTGTGTGTTTGCCTGTAAGCATGTGTGACAGGATTCTTGCATCCTATGTTCCACTGTCATCTTTCCCACCCCCTCTGTATGGATTTATGTGGCCGGCCCGTGGGCCGGGCTCCATCCATTACAGACAGCCAACCAATCACGCTGACAGGCAGCTCGGTTAAGAGCGCACCTTGGCATTTAATAGTCCTGTCCACGGTGCCCATGCTCACATGGCAAGCTGAGAACAGACAGTAAAACACTCAACGACAAACAGAGACCCAGCAGGCAGCCACTGTAACCTTGCGTCTGTATCACGAGACAGACAGAGACGTCGACAGGCAACCTCGAGCAGTCCAAACACACGCCTCCGCAGAGCCGTGCGACGCTCTAAACCTGTTTGTGCCTCTCCCACGTCTCGTGTGCGTGTCGCTGCTCTGCTGGCGGGCTGAGAAGCAGCTTATAAAAATACTCAGAGCAGAAATGCAAATGACCCCGTCACATCTCAAAGCAAACATTGGGAAATTATAATAAGACTTGCTGTGACTTGCTATTTCCTCAGTGTTGTTCATTACACCTGTTTGCGTGTGTTTGATTTCTGTATGTGTGTGTGTGTGTGTGTATGTGTGTGTATGTGTGCATGTGCAGCCAGGCTGTGAGGACTTCTGTCACTTCAATTGTGTGAATACTAATTTGATTGTGTGTGTATGGGTGTTCGAGTGAGTGTGTTATTTTAGGGTTTTTTTTTCTTCAGTTTTTGTGTGATTATGAGGAAGAGTTGCTTTCCTGTTTTTTTGTCTGGTGTATGTGTGTGTATGTGTGTGTGTGTGTGGGAGCTGTGTGTGACTCCAGCTCTTTGTCTGGCCTGCTCCACTGTCACAACCACTAATAGGAATTCAAAGCCTTTTAATAATTCACACCAGGGTAGGCGGCTATACAGTAAACTGTCAGCAACAAAAGCTCCTACAGAAATCCCATTAACTGCCAATGAATTATTCCCATTTTACATCTGTCCCTGCTTTTATTCTATATACACAATCACAAATACACACACGCTAAAAACATATATGCACATGTATCACTGTTCCTCACAATATTCCAAATGGCCCGATACTACTTTAAGCAGGCTAGACCTGGAGGGGCTTTGAGGCACTTTCCATTATTAGAGCGGTGAGAGGGAGACCCCATTGGCCTTTGGGATGGGGTGCTAAACCCTGGGACATTATGATAATGGAGGTCTATGGGGGAATAAATGCCATTCGGGCTGATGTGCTGTCTGGTGAGTGGTGATATTATAACAGCAGCCTGGCTACAGGTTAGACTGGATGCATCTAGATATAAACATTTCCTGCGTTCGTATCAGATTTAATGTCCACTGCTGCATATTCGCTTCTCATGGTGGGTCTTTCCCTCATATTTTTTAATAGAAGTGAGAAAGTGAAGAGGTGGTGAAAGGAGATTAATGTCAGAGTGTACTAATGTACAGTATATTTAAACTTGGCATGCTCATTTAACTGCTGATTGAAGTAAAATAAATTGCTGAATACATGAATTAAAATTTTATTTAACAAATTAAATGCCATTACCATTACCAATTAAATATTAAAATATTTATAATTCACTCCTATAAAATGGCCTCCTATATAATCACAAATTGTCATTTGTATAATTTGTTTTTCTAGAGATTAGACCGACTGAGGATACCATGTTGATGATTGATTTAAGGGTGTGTTGGTAGCAGGATTTAGTTAACATAGAGCAGAGGCAGCCTAGCTGTTACCCCCTGTTTCCTGTCTTTACTGTCACATCACACTCTCGGTAAGAAGTGAATTTAATGGTTCCACCTCCAATAGGTTTCATCATCTGTGACAAAAAGTCTGATGAGCTTCGTAATTTGGCAATTTTCCAATTTTCCAGCTAAACTCCAGTCAAATTATGACAAGGACAAAAACTGCAGCTTTTCAGTGAAAACTATACATAGCCGTTACTCTCCAATATCATCAAATTAAACTTCTGTTTTTCAAGGTGTATGCACAGTCAGATTTAAGTTACTACTGGCCCGGGAAACTAATTGACTGGTGGACACTCTGATATTGATATTGATGTGTGTAACTTAATATATTTAGGTAAGAAAAAAAAAATCACTTCTAGTCCTTTAATTGACGCTCACATTTGCATTAACGAGAGGTCAGACAGGAACCTTTATCATCAATCATTCTGGGAGAGATCTGTCTGTTTTCATTTAGACTAGCAAACTGTGCATCTCAGTTCATATTAAAAAAGGGTCTCATGATAGAGGATGAACAATAAAATCTCATATATTACACCACGGCCCCCTGTGCTGTGGAATATTATTTTGGTTAAGGAGGCTCAGCCTTTTCCTCTGTGTTTTCAGCATGATATGCATCTACACAACAGCCTCCAACATCCAGCAGGGAGTGGCTCTTTGTCTGCCTGCATTCAGCCTGCTGTGTCACACACACACACACACACTCACACACACACAAACACTCACACATGCACGCTCGGCTCCTCCAGCAGACAGACGACAGTCCCTATTTGTCAAGAACCGAGATTATACCTTTCATCATCAGCAGGCGGAAAGCTGACGTGAAAGCTATATGGATTTCCGTTATCAAGCATGTAACGGTTCAGATGCCCCTGGTTACTCATGTAGAAAACTGAAAATGTTTTGGGGATCCCTTAATTCCCCTTTTGATCTCTTTAAGGTAGCTTAAGATACTTTGAAAATCCCAAACTGGCAGTACAGCACACTTTGGCAAAACCTCCTTTATTTCCAGTAATTGCTAATAGGGCCTGAGCTATTAAGAAGCCGCGGCTCAGCACTGGAACTGAGAGCGTTCTATATAATGCAAGCACCTGCTTCAGGAGCCAAGAAGTGTCACGTTAATACCGTCCATTTACTGTAACTAACTGCTGCAATTGAGATAATGGAGTAGAGGTGGAGGGGCAAGTTACAGTAAGATCCTGCCCACGGTCTCCCTGTGAAGACACCAAGCTCATTTTCCTATGCTGATACTAAACATTTTCAGTCATATTGGCTTTTATTTTGTCTCATTCAGGCGGTTCCTCCGGGGCATCCGCAGTCAGTCCATTATTATTTTATTTCATAGCCGATGGACGAGATCACAGCCTCCATTATGAGGAGTAGGCAGAATCCAGAGCCGTGCATACTGCAGACAAGCCCAGGAGCGGCGCAAGGGCTTATGATACTTGTACTTCCTTTAGGAAAAACGAACACACTCGGGTTATATGATGCTTGAAATGCGGTTATCCTGCCAACCAAAGCTGCTGGAGATGTTTAGAAAGCCAGAGTTACACTAACAGGGCCGCCGGAACCCGTTGGGCTGCTGGAGGATTTGGGCGACCTGGTCAGAGTGTAACCTTTTCCTTTCTGTTACAGTTCACAAATCTCTCTGCACTCCGCCCCGGGGCTGTGAGTTGACTGTCATCGCTGCTGCCACGCTACAAAAAAAAAAAAAAAGCGAAAAAAGCCAGCTTTGGAGACTTTAGAGACAGGCGCAAGCCGCACAGTCAGCGAGTCTCCACCCACGGACGGCCGCAGCACTACATTAACTTCTTTATTAGTGCTATTAGGGCGCGAGGCGTGTTTTCCATATCCAGGCCGCGTAAATGTGAGGTTTGATTGATGATGATGGTGATGATGATGTTGATGCTCGGCGTGGAGATCTTGCATCTGATTTGCGGAGGGTGACAATGAGGGCTTCATTTCCATAATGAATCCTCAGCGTCTCGTTGATGAGGTGTTGACAGAGGAGAGAAACAACAAGTGTCTGCCATGGATAAATAATGGAGCAGTGGAAAATGAGCCATCAGCGTGTGTTCTTGGGTTTCTAGTTTAACAAATTGTAACAAATCCAAGACAAGTTTCAAAGCTGCCGCTTGCGGCCACAGCTATCCTGCCTAAAGCTTCCTGTCAAAGAGGACAAAGCTTTGTCTACCGCTTCCACACAACATCCCCACGCAGCCCTTCCCCGGCTCCGAACGGCCTACCTTCTAGCTTTATTGCCAGAGAGCGACTCCGGCTAGATGAGATCCCCACACAGCTTAACATCTGGGCGCTTTGCTGCTGATGCCCTCATAAATAAAAGATAACTCCTGCCTACCGCGCACAGTCGCACCGGTATAAATCATGTATATGGATTTTCACTTGGCTTTCACTCTCCCGTTCTCCTCCAGTCTCTCAACCCCCTTTCCTTCATTCTTTCCCCCTTTTTTCCATAACTCTTCCATTCCTCACGTCTCTTTCGCTCTTCCTTTTTGCAGCCCAGTGTGAGGTCCTCGAGACAAAGGGGGAGACGGCAGGTAATTAGAAGCTTCATGATGGTGGGAAGAAGGAGTAGAAGAAGCTCCCTTGTCCTCGCCCCCCTCTCATTCTAAATCATTACAGCTGGCCAGGATGTCTGAGGGCTGCTATTTGCACCTTCAGCTAGATGGGTAAAACAGATCTGTACTTTTAAAACAAAGTTGGGAATGATGTACGAATGTAGACAGATGGTGCGTCATGAATCTATCTGAGGTGTATTCAGGTCACATCAGGTGTTCATAGAACTGACAACACCATTAAAAAATTGTATTTGAACTTGAATTGAATTACATCAAAAATCCAAATATGTAACATCATTGACGTTTCAGATTTAATTTTTTTATTGAGTCATTCATCAGCTGTGGACTATGTAAAACTTCCACTGACCGCTGAAGCGATAAAATGTTACATGGACAAAATACTGTATTCGTTAAAGTTCTCTTATTTGACACTTTTCCTGTGTTCTCATATATTATCTCATTATAGACTGCAGCTTCTCTTTGGAGCTCTAGAAAGAATGGATCTATTTATGTCTGTCTCATTAATATTAATGAGCCTCTCCTTTGATTGGCTGATTTAAATGGTTGTGAATGGACAGTGGGCGGGGCCAGAAGTCCTGATGGCTCATTTTTTTGACAGCCTGACCCTTGTGTTAATCAAAAAGCAATTTAAACCATTTTCTTTCTTGTGATGATTTTCAAAAACAACACTTTGTCATAAGAATAAGGGCCGATTTCACATGTGTTGAAGGGCTAACAAAGAAAGGCAGCTGGTGGATGGGCAGAGATAGACACGAATGAAATTAATAAGCGACATACTAACCCTTCCCTGGATCGATATGACAAAAGAGTAAAACCCTCATCACAAACAATTGATTTTGCCGTTATTAAAAAGCACCGAGTAGCATCATGTAATACGTTGTAATACTTTGATCATGCTCAGGTTGCTGTAGGGCCAGTAAACACAGTGGAAAATTTCAAAAAATGCGAAAAATGAAACTCCATATTGAGATATGGAGCTGTAAGCGATCTTGAACCTTTGTAAAAAGGAAAAAAAAATGCTAAATAACACAGCGGCGTTTCCATCATTGGGGCATAGTGCATGTCCCTTTCAAAACTCATATGTAGCACTCAATTACAAAGCAACTATTGTGGAAATGAGGTCTGAGTAATGTGGCCCTGACAATAATAACATAGCTTTATTAATATACAGTGTGATACTTTTTTGATGCCTGAAGGGAAATTCTTTTTCCCTGCCATCCCTAAACACCACCGCCCCCCCCCCCCCCCCC
Source organism: Eupleurogrammus muticus (assembly GCA_036785175.1). Lineage (NCBI taxonomy): Eukaryota > Metazoa > Chordata > Actinopteri > Scombriformes > Trichiuridae > Eupleurogrammus > Eupleurogrammus muticus. Next base: position 16,226,971 of record JAYKQN010000007.1, on the reverse strand, counting down.
CCCCCTCCACTCACATCATATTATTGGAGTCAGGTCATGGTCACACACGTTGAGACACAGTGCAAATGACAACCAGCAGAACTCAGAAACTGAGAAATAAATTGCAGGTGGAACGCAGATCGTCACAGCTGATCACCAGATGGGCCGGAACGAATTTTCTACTCAGGTTTGGTTGGGAGACAAGCGACTGTACGGCGTGACGGCTGGCGAACAGTCGCGCGGTTGTCTGATATATTTAATCCCAGAGGAAAAGGAAGCTCAAATCAACTTCAAACCAAAAAAGAAAAAAAAAACTAATTATGTCAAGTCTCCTCTGGCTGATGATAAAGGATAATTACTTTTTTATTCCCCGCTCTAAGGCCGAATACGTTCCCTCAGATGTGGCGACGTAACCTTTAACGAACGCCGCGTGATTGATGAGACGCCTCATTTATCCCTTCCAAATGATTACCGATCACTTTTTTTCCCCCCTCCCCTTAAACACACACACACACACACACACACACACACACACACTCAGAATCCATCCGCCCTCTCAACCGCCGACAAACAGGTTTGTGTGCGACACTTGAAAAGGAAAGCGTCTCATTCTGGGACTTTCATTACTCATATCATCTGATACTTACATCTCCAACAGTGCATGGAGACGGAATATAATTACAGAGAGAGAAGAGAGCGGGCCCTGCGAATGAGTCGCATTCACGTCCACAATGACCGCTTCCGACAACAGTGTCAGCCACAGACAATACTCCGCCGTATCTATCTCTTTCTCTTCGGTGGAGAGATAGTCGGACATTTGGAGGCGGTGATGTATGAGACATCCTCGGCTCTGATACATATTTCTCATTTCCAGAACAGACAATACAGACATCCGAAACGAATAAGGCCTGCTGTAGGAACACAGGAGGCGACGCGACTGGCAGCCCGAGAGGGAAACGGACAATTTGTACATAAAGGAAACACTTGCTCCGATTCCCTCACATGTCAATTTTGCGCGCAACACTAACACCCTAACACCCTGGGAGAGCTCCTGTTCATGAGCGAGTCTACATTTAAAAATCTTCATTTCGGCTTAGGAAGGAACCCCATTAACTCGTGGAATTAGGAAACGGAATGAGACAGCCCCCCCCCAACCACCCCCCTCCCCATCCTAAACAGCGTGAGTGAATTCCTACAAGTCTAGAGTGCTAGTGTACAGCACATGTCCACATCGGGTGTTTAGGTCTCAGCCCTGACACTTGACAAATGTGGCGCTCGCCTCTAAACCTGTTACTAGCAGCTTGTCCAATGACTGCAGCTATTCGCTGTTTAATGCCACCAAAAATCCGATTATGTCTTTCGGAGGTGCATTCGCTGGGCGACAGAGATGGATGGAGATTATAAACTAAGGCATCGGCTGAGTGGAACATTTTTAAAAGGTTAGGAAGGACATAAAAATAGCAATGGCTCAAGGATATCTGCGGTTTCAGTATCGCAGCACCCAAGGTCAGCGGTGTCGAGGTGGAGGAGACGATGCTTCATCCTGAGATGCCACCAAACTGTCCGAGTGACACGGATGCTTTTATATGACGGATGTAAATCCTCCGATGTTCAGTATCTTCATGGTCATTGTAAATTATAGCCGGGACAAGACAGAAGAAAGTGAAGGAAAAGGACAAAAAGACAAGAAAAAGAAAAGGAAGAAAGATAGATTGATAGCAGGAGGGGATATTCGTTTCCAGCATCTGTATATAAAGAGGTAATTCAATCGGCGCGGGATTGAATACAAGGTCATTAACTAAAGCCCCCTTTAGTGAGTCTGGCTCCAGGTGTCTGAGAGAGCTATGGAAGCACAGCGCTAAACACAGATTCCTATCAGGGATCAATACGAAGTAATCAAAAGCTTATAGTGACTACGGCCAGAGAGTTGTTAGCGCCGAGGAGTGATGAACACTTTCACTCTTTAACCCACGCTTTGGCGTGATTGTTTCACCACGGTTCACTCAGCTGTGACGGTATCAGTTGCTCAAACGCCACCAGTGAGCTCTTTCAGCCTCATGTTTGCCAACACGGCTCTGCTCCCTGTGAAAGAGGAGGTCCAATCCAATAATCGCATTCCTCCTTTGGTTTTGTCTCCCGGCCATTCTCAGTCTGTGGAAGGCTCCATTCAGTAACCCGGGGACCATTCTACCTTTCCCTGAAAAGGCTTCAAAACCAGCGCCTTCCGCTCAATGGCTGAGAACAGGCCGTCCCGGGCTTTCTCTGGGTAACACAATTAGCCATGGAGCGTCCGGAGCTCGGCCTCCTCGCCATTCAGGCTCTGTTTGATGGCCGGCCAGCCCCATGACTTCATCCATACACACCAGCGGCCCATTGCCATGCAAAACAGACGCTTCTTCCCCCGGCCCTGCGCCATCTCACATGGAAAGCCGAAAAGAACCCAGCCCCTTCCCCCAGCCCCCTCTTCCACCCTTTAGCCCTGCTTTGTCCCACAGCTACTAATGCGTGTAATTTTTGTGCGAATGAGGAACGTAGACTGTGAGCAAACACACCTCTTTTAGCTGGAGCTATTATAGGATTTGGCCCATATGGTGGGAGGAAGATTTGTAATTGTGGCCTGCTGGGGGAACCAGTGAGAAAAAAACGAGGTTGGGGAGAGCGGTATGGGAGGGCTTAGGAGTTTGTGGCACTCAGTTTAGTTTAAAATAGAAAGCTGAAGAGAAACAAGAATTCACAGTAAACAACTTTGGAAAGCACAGGCCTTGCCAGCCCCTGTTTTCTATAATGTAAATACCCGTCATTCATTCCTCCAAACTGCAGGTGGCTGCAGCGTTGTGCAATAAATGTTAAAGCTGATAGGGAAAAGCTTTAGTGTGTTTACTTCTGCGCACGTCCGATGGAGTTCAAGGTTTCTGACTGACCCTTTTTCCCCCCCCTTCTCAAAACTTGAAACCGCAAGTGTTTTCATGTCGCGTTTTCGGGCTCGACAGCAGAGCGAAGAGGAGTGGAATATAAAGCCGGCATTCCTTCAGAGAGCGGCTGAGACAGCTTCATATGATTAAAATTGACTGGCACACGGTGCAGGCCTCCACACCCACCCATAACAGATATTGAAGACCCCCGCGAGAGGGCGAGCGGCCAGACGTCTCCCTCGGAGAATGAGACAGGTTCGTTAGAAAAAAAAAAAAAAAAAAGCATGGGCCTGCTGCCACAATCAATTCCCCTCCATTCACCCCATGCATCCTCATACCAGGGCACCAGTCACCAATTCCAATTCAGTTAGCTCCTCAAAAAGCACTTTAGCCCTCCTCGCCATGCCTCCACCCCACCCTTTGTCGGGATGGCGTGGAAATAAATATTTATTACATCACGGGAGGGAGAGATGCAGCCAGAGAGAAACAGGGCAGAGGGAGAGAAAGCCAGAGACACTTGTGGTTACGATGAAAACAGCTTCCCGATTGCCAGAGGTCAGAAATGGATGGAAAACAGAGCAGACTAAAAATCAACCGAGATCAAGAAGGAAAAAAAAAAGTTGAGAGTGTTGGGGAGAATAATAAAATAGCAGCTAAACCCTCAAAATGGTTGTACGATTTCACAACTCGCATTCCACTCGAGTCCCCCTACGAGTCCAAAAGAGGAATTTCAAGGAGGCTATCATAATACCTACTGCTGTATTTAATGGTGTCCTGCCAGATAAGAGGGGGGCGCACGCACACACACACACGCACACTGTAATACTCAAGGTGATGTTGCATGTTGAGGGTTTACGGGTGAGGAAATCTATTTAGAATTCAATCAGAGAGGAGGATAATCTGGGACACACCGCCGAGACTCCGCTGGACGCACTTAAAGCTGTCGTGAAAGAGATTTCTCTGCATGGAACAGGACCTGACAAAAGAGTCTCCTCAGTCCTGTCAGCAGGGCCACACGTTGCCTCGACTGGACAATAATCACGACCTCTGACCTCGCGGAAGGCCATTAAGTGTGAGTGACTTGTGGGAATCGGGTCTGAGGACTACCATGTTATTTCAGCGCAGATCATTCATTTAATCCATCGCCTCAAAAAAATTGAAGAATCAATGAATAGTTTGTTATTTAACATTTCAAAGATCTGCTACCCCCAGCATCTCAGACTTTTATTTTTCATCTCATGGGTAGTAAATATCAAACAAAACAACAGTCTCTCTTTCTGACATTGACTAGATTAATAAATTAATCACAGAAAATATATTTTTAAAAAAATGCAACCAGTCCTTGCAGCCCTGTTTTTATTTAACTCAGAGTCTCTAATTCACGCAGACAGATACAACACACATACATCATTTCAACAATAAAGCATTTAGTCTGATAAATTTCTATCATTGTGTGCACCAATCCACTCTTATGTTAATAGACACTCTTCCTTTTCTGACTCTTAATAGGCGCTTTAATAATGCAGTATTCCATACATTTCTGTTAAATTCCATTGTGCAAATCCCAGCCTGAGGCTTTCCCTTTACCGCACTTCTTCCCATTCCGAGTAGCCAACCTGGAAAGGTCTTTTTGGCACTTGGATCCATAATTCTGTAGTGGCCGTATAGATAAATCCATTATCTCCCACATTTGATCCACCTCAATCCTCTCTCAATATTATATATCCTAATTAAGGCAGGGGAGTGCAGAGCCTTCCCCTCAAGTCTTTTTCCTTACTCCACTGCTTCCACTTGCAACATTTCACCTCCATCCTGCGTTTCATTCCATACGCATCAGTCTCACTTTCCCCTTTCCTCTGATTCTCTATTTGTCTCTCTTTCCTGCTCTTTATCACTCTGCTCAACAGCCATCCATCTTTTTGTGCCTGTCTGCGTCTCTTCGCTTTCACTCCCACTTCCTCTCTGTCTCTGCCTCCTCCTCCTTCTCCTTCTCCTCTCTTTTTTTTTTTCTCCAGGGGCGGCGTGCTCAAGCAGAACAGTAGAGGATGGTTTTCCCTGAGAAGTTGTAAATTTCCGAGAAAGCAGCAGAGGCGGTGACATGGGCAGCGGGGGAAAGATAGAGTGATTTGGAGAGAGGAAAAAGCAAAGCGAGAGAGAAGTTCAATTTGCAGTAATTCTGTTATCTACAGCAGGCAGGGCCGGGTCACGCCTCCAGATACAATGGGTGTCCTTAGTCCTGTATTCCCCATGTCCAACACTCAACATTAGTCTTACAGCTCGCTGCAGTTTGTTTGTGTGTGTGTGTGTGTGTGTGTGTGTGTGTGTTTGTGTGTGTACACATGCCTGGCTGTATGTCAAGTTGTGCCTGTATATAAGGATTCCCTGGCCAACTCAGTAATCCTTCAGAGCAAACATCCTGTCAACAGCGAGGAAGAGATGTGACAGAAGTGGCAGTCATTAGCAATAAGTCTGTCAATATGGCCGTTGCTGTGGAAGAAAACAGATAGAACTCTGCAGAAATGAGCATTTCCGTGTTTTCCTCATCTAAAAGTCAATGGCTTTTTCTTTAAAAACATAAAACGAGGCCTGTGTTTAAAATAAGATGGAGCCATTTCACGTTTTGCTTCACATGAACGCGGCGCCCCCGTTAAAACAAGTGCCGAGGAACACTGGAAGCCCCATAACACACGGACCGCTCGGGCGTCTGCAGCGGCAATCCCAGGTGTAGTGGCTGAAAATCCTCTCCCACTCCGAAAAACCGCACTCCTCCAGATGACCGTTTCAGCCTTCATTAAGCTGCGCAGCCAACACAAAGGTGTGACCTTCAATTACTCTGTGCCGCATTCAAATTAACCATCTTTAGCTGGAGAGGTAAAGCGAATAGAGAGAGAGAAATCTGTTTAATGTGTTAATACTTACGCAGGCTTTAGTGGGCCCAGATAAAAACCACTTACGTATTAACCATCAGGTCATAATTACAGTGTGCCACAGCATTAAATAAACAAATTAATTATTAATGTGTATGCAGTGAGAATTAAATATATATATATAGCCCTATCAATGGATGCTGTATCTTGAACTGTTCTTTATTCATGTATTTATTACATCTATATTATCTAGCTACAGCTGTTTTAAAGTGGGGGTTGGCTAAGAGGGAGCCTGGGGGTAAAGAACAGATATTGTCCATCGAGCTCGGTCGGCCTGGGCAACATGTTGAAAAAAAAAAAAAAACAGCCCACTGTGGAGCGGAGATTATTGAAATCTTCTCAGGCAGGGCTGTTTTAAATGGGCGAGGGAGTGGTAGTGCTGATGGTGTGTGTGTGTGTCTTTGTGCGTGCGTGTGTGTTTGTGTGCGTCCTTGCTACGTGCATGAGTCACGGACAAGCATGAGAGCTGCCGTTGATGACACCTCCATGAATAAGTAAATCTGCTCCTTTCCCCTTCCTCACACCACTGCTGCAATACTGTAGTTTACACTGGGTAGTGTGTGTGTGTGTGTGTTTGGGGGGGGGGTTAACAGCTGCTGCACATCTCTCTCACGCACGCGCACGCACACTTACAGACACGCACCCGGGTGAGGGGGCAGAAAAAGCTGAAAATGAGGGTGTGCAAGCTGTGACGGTGAACATTAATGGGGACAGCAGCTGTGGAATTAATGTGGCACATCTGGGAGGACAGAGCAGAGAGGAGAGGGAGTGATGAGGAAGGGATGGAAGTAGACAGACAGGAGAGAAAGAGAGAGAGAGAGAGAGAGAGGAGGAAAAGATGGAGGAAGTATATGTTTGGCTTGACTTTCAACAAGCCTCAGTTCCTCCTGTTCCTCCAGCATCTGGCCAGTGGGCCACCTGTTCCAAAATAATATTCATTTTTATATTTATTCAGTCAATGTCTGAATCACAATGTCTGATCAGTCGTTCATTTGGAACATTATAACCTGGACAGGCAGACTTGAATCTAAGATGTCTCACTGAGGCATTTTGCTAATTTATATAAGTAAGTTTCATTTATTCATACCATAGTAAGTACAGGAATAGTTGTGAAGAATCTATCGTTTCTTATTGAAAACCAGGCACAGCCATCTTGAAAGCAACAGAGCTTTGATTTTTTTTTTTTTGCTAGCTCAGGTTTTGTTTTCCTCAAGTATTTACACATGTATGCTGCCTCTCTGTGAAGTGACCTTGCACTATTTAAAGTAGTGCAAGGTCACTTTTTTTCTAACTGCGGTTGCTCAAGCACATAATAGCGTGTGTATAGCATATTCCTTGTTAATGCACTGAATAGAAAATGTAGCACTTTTTTTGCCTTCATTTTGTTACGAGATGAACACAAGATCTCAAACATTTTCCACATAGACAAAATAACCATTTCTCTCAAATATTGTTCACAAATATTGTCTAAATCTGTGACAGTGAGCACTTGTGCTTTGTAGAGATAATCCATCCCTCCTCACAGGTATGGCACATCAAGATCTGTGACGGTTGCAAATGTTGTGCACTCGAACTTGATTTGAAGAAAATCGTGAATGAAATCAGAATTACAACACCTGCCAGAAAAATCACAATTTCATTTATTCCTAAAATCGGTTAGCCGTCTATACGGGAGCCTTGACATTGTGTCCACGACCACAAGAGAGATGTTGCAGCAGGCTGCGTTTCCACAAGAAAAAAAAAAACAGCAAGAGCTCAGAATAAGAAGCAGAACAGGTCCACACTTTTGTGTGAATTTTTCACTGTGGGGAGGCTGTTCTCAAAAACAGCCACCAGGTTGCTAAAGCTGGGACTATGAATAAAAGAGAGCAAGGTGCAGGGCAGTCTGCCTGTGTGTGTGTGTGTGTGTGTGTGTGTGTGTGTCTATAAAAACCCACCACCATGTTTTTCATCCATCTAACTCTACCGGATCAGACGAGCTTCTGTAATGAGCAATCACAGCAATCACAGTCTTGGAGATCCACTTCACCTTTATACCAAAAAGCTCAGAATATCAGCCACAGGCAAGAGAGACACACTCAAAAGGCATGCTTATTTACTTATTATTACCATTTCCTTGTCTTTTTTTGTTTGTGCTTTTTATTTAATGAAACCTATTTATAATCTCATTATTGAATCGTATCATCACTATTTATGATGCATCAGAGATATCGTTCACCTGACATTCATGCAAATAAAGTCTAATGAATGGAATTGAGAGAAGAGGGGAACTGCAGATTGTGGAGAGGAGAGGAACCATGAAATAAAGTGCAGCTACTCTCCAGACACCCTTCAAAATAAAACAAGCCGTTCATCAGCACCATGATGAGTGAATAAGCCTCTTTATGGACACACACATGTTCAGCATTCACCTATTGTTTTTTGTGGATGAAAAAAAACAAGTATACACACAGACACACACGCGTGGTAAATGTCCGGCTTGAACGAGGAGTATCAGGTTGAAGGTCTTTGTCTACAGAGCAGAGAAATATTTTAGCCCAATGGAAGACAGCAGCTACTTTCACACAATCTCAAGAGCAACATAGCACTAAAAAATTTAACAGCAAGACGTGAAGAAGCTACCAATGTTCTCGCCGCGCAACATTAAGTTGATCAAAGGGCCGACTTTCTCCAAAACCTTCGGGGTATGTCTTCATAGAGTAGAGAGGAGGTGGAAGAGCTGGGAATTCACTCAGATTAAGACTTTGATTCTCTGACACTTTCCAATTTCCTGCGAGAAAGAAATGTTAACACTAACTACCAAGCAGGCTATAACCTGAAAGGCCCAATTAAAACTGGGATGAAGATATGAGCCAATGGACCTTAGCAACATTCAGGTTTTTTTCCCTTTAATTTGCTGATTAATTGTCTGTCACACACAGGCCGACTGGGACGGCAGCGTGAAGGGGGGTGGAGACGTCCGCGGTAAAACAAGCTGATGTCCGCACAGAGCCGAGGATAGAAATGGATGGGCTCCCCCTCTCCCCTCCTGCTCTCTTTTCCTCAGATATATTGCACCATCAATCCCCCGCGGCGGAAGCCGCACTCGGAAGATGAATAAATTAATCTGGAATAAATGGCCTCCTGCTTGACACATAATCACAGATTAGGCCAGGTCGGCTGGGAGTGATGGGCTGAGTCAAGATGGCAGGGGAGGGGGGCGGCAGGGGGGAGGGGGTCAGCCACATTAACCCCTGCCCGGCTCGTGGAGCTCTGCGCGGCCTTAACCGCAGCAGCCGGCCTGACCGAACACAGCTCTGACGGTGATTTAAACCGGTCCGCAGGCTCGCCCCTGAGGTGCGATCCGAACCGCGAGAGGCGGCGGCTAATGATGTCACTAATGAGCGGTTCATTACCAGGTCAGCCCTCTGAGCCCAACGTGTTAACGCTTTTATGAATAATCCTTGAAAGCGCTGGTTAGAGGCACACCATGCTGGTAAATGTCTCTAACTGGTGACAAATATCTTTAATTTAATCAAATCAATTCACAACTTGCCACCTCACCTTTCCAAACCTGTCTGCTTTTCTGCTGAGGGAAACACAATTAAGGAGAGCGGAGATATGTGTCATGTTGATTTATCCCACACCTCGCCAAATGAAATTTTCACACATTCTCTTCCAAGCAAGTAGCCGAAGGAGGGGGGAGGCCGAGAGGGGGGGGGGGGTTTAAAGAAATGAGAAATTGAAGACAGGACGACCCCCCTGCACCCTTTCGTTCCTCTATTTAGATAAATGAATCCTACCGTGGTCCCTTTCATTTTTCTCAATTAAGAGTTTGCCATTTGGAATACTTCCCGGCTTCATGATCATTAAAACCTTTGCATGTCAGAGGAGGTTGGGGGGGGAGGGGAGGGGAGGAACGCTTAATTCAATTTCATGGCCGTCAGCGCTACCTGCCCTCATCGACAGACAGCGAGAGAATGCAAGGGAGGGACGGTTAGGAGGGAGAGATAAATAATGACAATAAACACACCATCCCTCTGAGGCAGCTCGCCAACATGAAAAACAATTACCGGTGGTGCAATTTAAGTGCGGTGATGTTTAAAAAATTTGTTTTTCTTAAAGTAAGACCAAAAAAAAAATCAATTCAAATCTTAGAAATGTCATGCATCAGGTTTCCTATGAACTCCTACTTGATTCCCAACGAACAAACGACGCGTCTTCACCTCAAAACTCGACCAGCAGATGTGTTTTAAAAGACCCTGCAACACTCAAGGAGCTTTGGCAAAAGAAAAAGAAGAAAAAAAAAATAGATTTTCCAAAGGGAGGGCGAGACATAAAACAGCTGCGATCCGAACACTTGGCGTGCTGGAATCAGAATGCAGTCTGTACAGTTTCTTTATCTTCCTCCTGATGCCGCATTGACCACTGCATAAACCTCTGACCCCGTGCGCTTCGGCAGTTAATGTGATGTATTCATTTGTCGATAGCGGGAATGTAGCGGAGAAAATCAATGCTGATATAATACACTCACATTAACGTGGAACAGAGCAAAGCTGCAGAGGAGCCCGCCTCAGAAAATGTCATCCCCTTCATAGTTAGCATGTAGGCAACGTAGGAATGTGGCGGGGACACGGTGGAGGGCAGAGCCTCAGCAGCAGCTGACTTCTTTTTGCGTTCATTCTGTCCAAACCACAAACATTTCACCGCCTGTGACCAAAGAGGTGTGAAAAATTAAAACCCGCATTGATTTATGATCATATCAAACATAAAGCAGCCGGTTAGATGTGTATATTTAAGCCGTCGTGTTTAATAACTATGTGTGAGTGAGACGGATGATGCCCGTACGGCGTCTTGTAAATCCCTGGAGTTTTCATTTAGCAGGGAATGCTAATTCCGATCGACCCTCCGGCCAAGTCTGGAAATAAGTGATTGTTGTTTTCCATCCTGCCGGGGTAGGAGGGGGGAGGGGCAGAAATGCCTCTATCTTTAATACGTTCATGGTTCGTCTAATTTAGTGTTAGTGCTAGTGGCTCTGTGCATGCTAACGTGTTCACAACGGCTGGACTAATGCTAATGTTCAGCGAGTGAAGTTTACTGTGGTTGTCAGCTTAGTTTTGCATGGTATTTGCTCATTAGCACTAAATGCAGTTGAATACACAATGTGTAATTGTATGCCACTAAGGGATTACTTATCTATAGAACACCAGATGACCCACTCCACTTTGCTGCTCAATGAGCTGCATCACTCGCTCCCTTAGAACACTGAGCCTATGGTCTAGAAACGATTAAAATAACCAGGATTTACTCAATTTTCAATCACTGGGTTTGTTATAGATGTCATTATTGTAGTTTTGAGAGTATATACTTATTATTATGAATAATAATTAATTAATGATGCACTTTCATATGAAAGTAACAACACACACACACACACACACACACACACATACACATGTGTTTACACACAATCACAGTAGAAAAACCTTCACATGAGCAAAAGCAGCAATGCCATAAAGTGAACCGCAATGTATTACATTGCAATGACAATTAAATGAAAAGCTACAATATCAAAATATTGAATATCCGTTATCTTAGCTTGCACTTGTCAAAATTTCTCTAAGTTGTGAATATTTTTGTGTGTGCAGGTATCTCACTTTACTGTGGTTAGAGCCAGAGCTGGACCGTCACAATATGGCTGCCATGAGGGTCGTCCCTTGGCTTGGGGGCTTCTCAAATGAACAATAACAAAAGATAGAGTTGATGATGTCATGAAGTAGCATGAGTTCATGGGAGTTTTTTCATTTCTCTGCATTCAGCTTCTCCAGGTTAGGATTCCTTCAGTGTTTGTCATCAGAGAGGATTTTACTGGGAGCTGATTTATCCTCAGAGATCTCTTACTCCAAAACAAACAGAAAAACAAACACTGAATAAAGCAGCTTCACGATGATAATCTGCGTTTCTCCCCCCGGCACACACAGGACGTCTGGATGGGTCGGCGAGCCGAGCTGTTGCAAAAGTTAGCTCTTGTTGTTTATGTGATAAATTAAAATCCAGACGTTCAGGATGTGTTTTACCAGAAGCACGTTATCTACAGATGTCTCCTTCTCCCCCAAAGCCAAAAACCTGTGTTTCTCCATCGCTGTTCGATGCTGCTGCCTGGGCTAATTCTAATGTTAATAATGCTTGTTGCTCTTGATAACGTTCATGACAGCTTTTGGCAGATAACCACAACGCAGTGGACATTCAGAGACAGCCATCTCTCATACCTCTATTATATCAGTAAAAGTTTAAATTACACATTTTTCTAGGTTTGAAAATTGTTGAAAACATTTTAGAGTAGTACACAAGTCAAAATATCTAAGATGGGTTTAGTCATTTATTTAGTTACATCTTGGGCCTTCGCTGTAGTGGAAGCTAATGGAAATGTCATTAGTTGCAGAGGTAGTCTATATGTTATACCCTTAATACTGGGCACATTTTGGCCTGATCATAGGGTTGAATGCAAATCCATCTAACAGGTGTTGAGAGATTTTATTTTAGACTGCAGGGGTGGACTGATACTGTCATCCATAGAGCAAAAATGTGATTATTGAAGAGTACCAACATTAGTCAACAAGTCATTTATTTCCAAATCAGACCACCTTGCCTCATTCAACAACCTCCAAAACTAATGTCTAGAAAGAGTGTGGAGCAATGTTTTTTAGAATCAATGTAAATCCATAAGATAAGATAAGATAAGATAAGATAAGATAAAACTTTATTGATCCCACAACGGTGAAATTTGTCTGTTACTGCAGCGTTACAGATAAAGAGAAGAAAATAAAGCTGAAGAAGATAAAAAACTACAAAAAAAAAAAAATAAAAATAAAAAAACACACAACACAATGTACAAATTCGCAGAATTTGTTGATCCGCATACACAGTATGCATTATGGACATAGAATGGAGAGAAAATGCTAATAAATAGTAAATAAAAGAGTATGCATAAGCAAAGCATATATACATACATACATGCACATACACACATATTTGCATATATATATATGGACATACATATCCACGCACATACCCACATGTACACATACATAGCTAATGCACACTTAAGGTGCAGGGTGTGTGTGAAGAGAAAATGTCTAGAAAATAAATCCATGTTATGTTCTGTACATTTATGCCCACCTATAGACAAGCTTAGGTCTTGTTTATGCAATGTTCATGAAGGGCTCATAGCTCCTCTCCAAAGGGACAATCAGAGTTTCAGAAGGCAACACCATAGTGTGTCTACTTGCCTCTTCACCAGGACCAACTCCAGTATCAAGTGTGGTGACTCCTTCGATTTTATACTTTCGTACTCTATCTCCATCTACATTCCTCTTTGCATCCCTCAACCCTCCCTGGATGACTATATGTCGGCACTATGTCCGCGACGTGGATCGACTCTTAATACACAACACACGCGCGCACACACACGACAGTCTCCCCACCAGGTTTGATTAATTTGGCTCGTAACGCATGTGAGCAGAGCTATCACCGACATCCAGATGTTCCACAGCCCTTTTGTCTGCCCCCCCCCCCACAAGTCCCCACCCACACACACACACACTCTCCCTATCAAACACACACACACACACATGCCGGGTACACACCTGCTTACATCTCCTCCCCTCGCCGCCAGTAGTCAAGGATGTGATGTGGCGTGTAGCGTGCTGTTGTTTTGATTATTCGTCTTTTGCTTCTCTGAGCTCTCTGTGAGCTGTGACTATCTGCTGTGCGTCAGAAGAAAGCAGCCCGCGCTCCATTTTCACAGAAGCTTGCCGAGATTGCATCAATGGAGGGCAGTTATCAAAGGCAAAAGCGCTGCTGCGCGTGTGAATAAAACACACAAACACACTCACTCGAGCACAGACGCAAGCGCACCTTTCTCCCTCAAGGTAATTGCAGCGATCTCACACAGACACGCTGGCCCCCACGGCTGCGCGTGGCACCGACGTTAACAAGCACATCTCGTGGAGCAGATGCGAAGGCCCAGGCCCAATTTCCTCCGCTCTGTCCCTCGGGTGTGGGCCGGCGACAGCGAGCGTTGACAGGGATCATAAGTCTCTTCTCTACCTCTGAACCTGCTCCCACCAGTGCTGACCTGCCTGCTCTGATCCCACCTCCCAGCTTTAAGGAGCGGCTGAGAACTGCGAAGAGGGTCGAACACAGAGGGGATGATAGATTGAAGCCATTGGGAATGCAGATCAGAGAGACGATAGCCGCTTTATGGATGGAGAGCAGGGGCAAAGTTAAGCAGCAATGGGGGAAAAAGGGTTAAGTTGTAGATTTTCTGGGAGATTCCTCCTCAGGTATACTGGCTCCTGCTGCCTATGCAGACCCCACCATCTCATTATTGGTGATACATGATTCCATCATTCTTTACCCTTATTTTTTTCCCCAGAAAGGATAGAAATGTTACAGCTCTAAAGGAATATAGCTTTATGTTGAATTGCTATTTGAAACTAGCCTGGGTATACCCATCCTTTATCGCATGCAAATTTACTTCACTGTGAAATTTGGTCTGGACAACAAGGACTCGTTGAGGGAGCCCATCACAGAACAGGAAGGGTGCAGCGAGACAAGGATGAAACACAGAAGCAACGTTGTTGATAACTGTGGTTCCAACATGGTAAAGATGATGATTTACCTTTCAATGCAGCCTTAGAAAGTGTTCTAAGTAATTTAGACCGCAAATTTATTTCGAAAACGAGAGCACATTTTGTGCTAAACTATTCAATTGCCATTGGTTCTCAGGCACTTGATCGGGTAGGTATAATACGATTGGCCAATAAACAGCTTTGGGCTTTCATCAACCACTTTTCTAAAGCCTCCTGAACCAATGAACAGATGGTTCACCGACAAAATATCAACGTTCATTTACATGAGATCCTGTGTTAGCCAGGTTAATTGAAAACTGCAATATGTATTTAATTAATTACTTAATAAGCTTAAAACCTTAATATGGAACATATTTAATCACATAAACTGCAGGCTTATGCATGTGAATGTGGGAACTTACTCTCACAGTGCTTATGGTAACGATGTTAAACCAGAATAGTTTACCATGTCCACTTTGCGTGTATCATATCATATGCAATGTAGCACTTAACACAAAAAAATCTGATATGACAGACTGAAAGACAAAGTAGCATTTTAACCTGATTTTGGGGCTTTATAAAAAGTTTAAGTTCCTAGATCATGCAAATATCTACTTTTTTTTTTTTCTTTTACTCAAGATGATATATAAACTGTTCCATGCACTAAAGACACAACCTGGATTTAGAAACTTTGCTGTTTCACAACTAATTGATACCTCCTTGACTTGTATATTGAATAGTACATTTTGTTTACTTAAGTATACCAATTTACATCTTTAAATCATGTGGTCTTGATTCATTTGTTAAAATCTAGAAATCTATGCACAATTATAAAATGGAAACACATCAGTATGAACACATGCAAGCCTAATTCTGACATGAGAAGCACACACACATACACACACACATGGACAGAAACTAACAGATGCTAATAAATACTCACACACATTCACCCAGCCATGCACATGCCCTTGGGGTATTGGTATTTCTGAAGCATATGCGTCCCTGTTTTTACTAGTTGGCGTGACTACAGTTCTGTATCTCAATAAACAGGCTCAGGCTGTTCTCTGATCGTCTGCGGAAAGCACACGACTAACATACCATATGCGTGTGTGTGTGTGTGTGTGTGTGTGTGTGTGTGTGTACTAAACTACAGTTAAATGCTAGACCTGAGAGAGAGCAGCAGGGTTAATCACTGCACTTGTTGGGAAGCAGTGATATGAAGCTGAAGTCTTGAGAGTAACATTGTGCAGCTCTGAAAGCTTTATTGTTATGTGTGTGTGTGTATGTGTGTGTGTGTGTTTGCATACTGATGATGTATAAGCTTCCAAAACATTTGGATCCATGACAGCGATCACAGGGAACATCACTGCCTGATACAGAAACAGCCTCGCAAGACTCTGCAAAGAGTGCCTGGTTCAGCTGAACCCACAATAGGCGATGCTCTACCCTGCCTTAAGGACATTTACTCCACGTGCTGCAGGGATAAGGCAAAGAGAGTCATTAAGGATCCCAATCACCAGGCTAACGGCCTTTCTTCCCTGCTGCTGTAAAGAAGAACGTACCGAACACACCGGAGCAACACTGAGAGGTTTAAAAAAAGACCTTCTATCCTTCAGGACACCAGGCTCCTGAATAAGATACTTACCTACATCTCTGAATATACACACACTATTTTATGTATGGGATAATTTAGATATGCCAAAGAAAAATGGGCACACATATCTTATCATGTATGCAAACACACACTAAAGCCAAGGACAGTGTTTGTGTGTGTGTCTTTGTGTGTGTGTCTGTGTGTGTGTGTGTGTGTGTGTGTGTGAAGAACAGCTTTTTCCTGAGTTTACAGTGAATTGTGTGAATCAGGCTAAGACGGAGTCATTCATCCATCTGTGCTCATGTTGTTGTTGATCGTGTTGAAACATAATCAGAGCAGATCTCAGTCATGGCAAAGTCTTTAGCATACGGTTGCTGTTCCATTATACAAAAAAAATACGTTGGTAAAAGTGGATTCCAGAAGCCCGATGAGTGTTAGTGAGTTGACTCTCACAATATAAAATGTACTCACAATACCTGCACTGAAAAGTCAAAGGTATGAGTCAATGAAAAAAACATAAAGAGATGTTCACTAAGACACTAAAGGTGCATTTCAATGTGTGTGTGTGCATGTATGAGTTTGTGCATGTCTATTTATACTGACAGACCGTGTGTGTGTGTGTGTGTGTGTGTGCTTTTGCCGGAGGGATTGTGTGCAGCCGGGGCCAAACAAAGAGAGAGTTGTTCATCCATCTCGACTTTAAAAAGACTGTGCAGCAACAATGAGCCCACAATAGAAAGTCATACTTAAACACACACACACACACACACACATCGCCATGGAACTATTTGACGGGGACTGTGTGTGACTGGCTTTGACTCTACACGACAGAGGAAATTGGTGCTCCAGCCGTTACCAGGTGGGGATAGGATAGGACACGTGTGTGTGTGTGTGTGTGTGTGCATGAGTAGCGACAGGTTTTAGTGGATGTGACATGCGGCCATGGATGAGTGTCTCATTGTGTGTGTGTGTGTGTGTGTGTGTGTGTGTGTGTGTGTGTGGTTTTAGGGAGCTAAGCACATGTGACAGTGTTTGCTTGTATGTTCAACTTGAGACAGACATGGTGACAAGTGGCGTTTCTATATCTCAAATACAGAGACCTAGAACCTTTAATAGTAACATTTTTATTATTTTTTATTCTATATATTTTGGAGGTATATTAATACACAGTAAAATCTCCACCATGTTTGCGTGTTGTCTCAGAAAACTCAGGACAAAACACATTTACCCTGCATTATTTTCACAATATAATTCCATCTGGCAGCTGTTTCACAAGCGGAGACTGACTGAGAACAGTGTGTGTGTTTGTGTGTGTGTGTGTTACTCTGCGCGTGAGAGAGTAAGCGAGATCAAATAAATAAAATGAGGTTGAGTGAAGCTCCAAAGTAGAATAAACAAGTACAAAGCTGTTTGATCAATAACTCAGAGCGGAGCTGGTCACAGAGAGCGAGCTGACAAGCGAGTTGATTATCTGTGAGCTCAGGGATTATCCCGCGCCATTCATCCTCCGTAGTGAACCCTCGTCACCTGGACAGAGAAATAACTGGGATCAGAGCAGCGGGCGGAGAGCGCTGATCTGCACACACGCCTATCTGAGAATCATATCAAGGAGGTGAAGCGCTTTTTCCTTCCTTCCTCCGTTTCTGTCCGCCCCTTTCATTTCATCCACCCGTCTCAAGCCCCCTTGTCGTTCTCCACTTTGTTTTCTCCGTCTGTCCCCCCCCTCCTTCTGGCTGGCATGGGCAGCACGGAGGTTCAGATTTCAGACGGCTGGTGTGACAGTGACATCAAGGCCTGTTCCAGGCCCACTGTGTCTCAGATCCTCAGAAAGAGAGTGAGAGAGAGAGAGAGCGTGAAATGATGCTGGCGGTGACGCACAGATTATCCACACTAACAAAAAAAAAACAAAAAAACAAACAGGAATGCTCGCTAAGACTATTTGAACTAAGCGGCGTGCACACGTGCCTGTGGGCGTCTGTGTTTGCGTGACTCAGCATGGGGAGTGTGTTTGCCAGCGATATCACAGGGAAACACAGCGGTCCCAAACCTGCCAGCGTGACATCTTCATCCAGGCAGCTGGCCCAGAACCCACCGCCCGACCAAGTCTCCTTGATCAGGAGGTGGATCACATATCAGGGCTTCATCTCAGCGCACATGGACACACACACACACACACACACACACACACACACACACACACGTGTGAATTGGGCTGTTAGATAAACTTTCTACTGTTGACTTTTTACATTTTGTTTTGTTCTCCAGCTGTAAACTCAGCAATTTAAAATTGCAATTTTGCTACCGCATAAATTCTAGCGTAATCAATGTGCAACACATCTTTGCGATGCTGCATATTTCCTAATATGTCACGTAATTATGGCAAAATAAAACCGCCCACCTGTTACACATCCCTCGTATCTTTTCTACACCCCACGCTGGTGGCAGTGTGTTTGTACACTCACCATTTCGTTGCACTTTTCACTCACTTATTTGCAGTCACTCCAGTCCAGTTCACTTGTGCAGCATGCAACATTAGAGATGGTTTTACTGTTCCAAGTCAAACACGGTTGCTGCACACCTACAGGAAATGGCTCTGCAGCTTCTTCTCCTTTTCTTACTACTTTTAAAAGGTAACAGCTCTGATCGCCAATACTTGCGGTGATCAAAACAAGCATTGTGTTTTACTGTTGTGGATTGTGGTTTTTTTGGTGTTACGACGAGTATTTTTTTAAAGACATTTATGCTGGTATCAGCTCTGTAGATGCTTCATCAGCCTTCATTATCGCTGCTTCTGCCAACGATCAACACACTCATATCCCTAAAATATTAGGTACGTAAGCAAATTTCCTCATAAATTATGAGAAAATGCTGCTACAAAATCAGCAATTTTAATCACCAAAACAATCATGAAATTCTGGTGGGAATGAATTTTGTAGTGGATGCTAACATCACATGACCGACCCACAAATGACTCTTCGCTTATTATCATTTTAAACAATGGAGATAAAGGACAGGAAGAGTACTGAAAATCTCAAGTAAAAGAACAAGTACTCTTCTGAAAAATAAATCAGAAACCTGTACAGAGTGAACCAGTACAGATATAATGAATTATTACATATAAAAGGAAAGTACAAGTGGCCTACTTTCCGTTAAATGTGTTATAAGGTGTACAACACTTATTAATCAATCTCCTCATCCAAACATATAGATTTATCTAAGTTGTTCACTGAAAGCAATATTTTCCAAGATTAACCTCACATTTGCAGATATCATAACAATTTATCTCATCTAATTCTCTTTTTATCGACCGGTCCTTGAACACATCATCATGTAATCTAATGTCTTCTCATTTAACCTAACAAGCTCTTTTCCTGTCAATTTTCAAATTCAGACATTTTACTGCAACATTTTTTCTATTTTTTTCAACCAGTTTAGTTACTTTTTCACCCAATAGGATTTGCTCGAAGGTTCAAGTTTTGGCTTTAGGGAAATAGCCCAATCTTTATAAATATGAAACAATACAGAGCTGAAAACAGGTCATAGCGAATGGTAGCTGTTCTCTGTCGCAGCCCCATTTAATGATTTATGTGAACAAGACAGGTGTGCTTCTACATCTGCAGCTTGAAATAGAAACACACACGTGGGCATTGCAATATCGTACAGATGATCTTTATGTAAAACTGTTGGTCAGTGGCAGAACAGCCGCACTGCCACAAACATTTGTAGTCTGCTGTCGGCGTCAGCTCGGCTGCGCGGAGACAAGCAAATAAACAGAGAGGCGGCTGTGCGATGTGCTGATTACAAATCTGGGGGGGGGGAGTATCATTATTATTTATCAGCTCCGTATGGCTTCTCTCACACACCTGCACACACAAATGAAAGAGCTGCAGGCAGACACACACAAACACACACATAAACACACACACACAGTAAAGAGCAAACACAAATACATTCCTACATAGCAGCATTTCTGCCTATTTGCACTCAAATATATAGTATATATGTATAGTTTTGTTTTAAATAACACTTTTATCCTAAGTGTCTTTTCTTCCATCCACTTAAAGAGTGAAAGAAACTGTGGACATTAAAAAGTGTGAAGAGGTTAAAAAGTAAGACTGCTAATACAATTATTATGATTAATAAAGTAAGGCCCCAGCTGTACTACTGCTGTCTACATTTTTTTCATTCACTAGATAAAAAAAATCTTCCTCCACACACAAATCCTATCGACAAATATCTCAGACTTCATGGAGACGCTCTGTCTAAAAGCCTGTGATACCATTCCATACCAGTAGTGGCCGACCAAAATTTCAAATAACTTTGTGAGAGAACATCACGAACAGGCCCAGCGCTAGTATTGCTTCCAGTTGTCATAGTAACCGCGCGTCACAGCCAGTTGATGTGTTGTTGCTCCCGATTGGCTTTGCTGAATGGCTGCTGCCATGCTGGACTTTAAACATGGGATGTTGTGGACCATCGAGTAAGGAGAAGAACATCTTGGCTTGCACTTCATGCAATAATCTTAGATTCAGCTGTAAAGCTGCGAATGATTCCACAGACATAACCCGAGACATGTCAACCAGTTTTATATTTGAGGTTTGTTAAATATTAAAAAGAAAAATCCTTACAAAGAATTGCACATTCTGTGTGATTTAAAAAACAAAAAACAATATACAACTAGACTTTTAATCAAATGCTTTTAAAACTGTATTTCTATATGTTTTCGACTTTCTCATCTTGCAAACAATGATTTGTCACTGACACTATAAAAGTATGCTTGTCTGCTTGATATGTTGAGAAATACATAGGAAATACAAGATTTCGGCTTCCACAAAACAGACAACTTGACACGTTTGGAAATATGATGGTAAAAGTTGCCAAAAATACAGATCTGCAAAATCTCTTTCACCTAATAACTGATCACCTGCCTCCCGAGAACAAACACAATTCAAAGTGCTGAACTAGTCGTGCCTAGGAACAGTAATGTTGGATTGCCAGTCTGGAGAAGACGTTAATTATGCTGCTGCCTCTAATAGAGTCGTGCTGCACCAATTAAAGACAACAGAGACACAGCGCCGACGTATAGAGCTCATTACTCACACAAACAACACAGTCCTCATGGGACACAGAGATTAATGGCACTCCTTAAATAGCACATACATACATAGTGTTTGTATGATGCACGCAGGCATGACAGGGGAAACACAAGCATGGGAGTCTGGCGCTGGAGCACCTGCACGAGGATGAGAAATTGTGTAACAGCCGTGAATATGTGTACTTTGTGAGAGATCATCAATCCACACCTGAAGCAGATAGGAAAAAAATAAACCTTGAAAACAGAATCACACTTGTTTTCCGTCCCAGGTTCTCAATGCAGGGCGCATGTTTCTATCTCAGAGAATTCTCGGGGGCGATGGAGTGGAGGGGGTGCAGGGAAGATGAAGAGGCAAAGGAGGGAGGAAGTCAGGGGAGGAAGGAACAAAAGGAAGAGTTAAAGAAAGAACTCAAGCACAGAGGGTGAGAGGGGACCATATTCTTAAGGAAAAAAAAATTGCAAGGATGTATGGTTTTCTTGTTACAGCTCTCTTTGAGCATAAGTAAGGCATTGTGGTGATAATTGCATCCGCGCTCTCGCCTGTCAGGAGTGCTTCTAGTCCCTCTGTCAACCCTCAGAAAGTTGAAGGCCCTTTGCTCGACTGAAGCCGTTTGTTCCTCAGAGATGCTGACAGGCTGCAATCCTGTTTCAAGACAAAAAAAAACCTGGGAGTGCAACACAATGACCAGCAGCAGCCAAACGTTGTTTTTTTTTGGTTGTTGTTTTTTTCCCCCTCTCTTCGGAGAATGGGTGAGAAGTAACGACAGCCGGGATGTGTCCCTACCACTTTTTTCTAAAATTGTCCCCGCCACTAATTTGATGCTAATTGCTTTAATCAAAAAGTTAAAACTCCCTCAAAGTTCCACTGGATGA
This sequence comes from Eupleurogrammus muticus, assembly GCA_036785175.1. Classification (NCBI taxonomy): domain Eukaryota; kingdom Metazoa; phylum Chordata; class Actinopteri; order Scombriformes; family Trichiuridae; genus Eupleurogrammus; species Eupleurogrammus muticus. The sequence continues at coordinate 16,204,976 of JAYKQN010000007.1, read as the reverse complement.
GATACAACATTGTTGGATTGTGTGTGAATGCAAAGCTTTGTCCTGGACCGGCAGCACTATATACTGAAAGATATGTTAAAAGATTTTTAAAAAAATGTACCTTTTTTTTTTAAACAAGCTGTTTCCAGACCAGTGATGCAGAGCTGTGCTACTACAAAGGCTAATGGGATTTGTTTGGTTTCCCTCATCAGACTCAGCAAATTCACAGACTCAGGAACACTTTCTTCAGTGAGCCACTGGGCAAAGTAACTTCAAGCAGTCCACTAAATGTCTGCTCCTGAGGTCTTGACATTCACATTGTCCCATAACATTCGGTTATTATTTCATAGTGTGGTGATTGTGCAGGTCACAACTCGTCCACCACAGCAGCTTTTTGGGAATCCTGGTCCTGAGTTTAATAGGGAAACTGAAAAAGAGCATTAGCCACATCGTAGCAGCTGAGCAGCTTGTGGCCTCGCTCCACTGGTCTGGAAACAGCTTGTATTTAGGTAAAGCACCTAATGCTGTGATTACGAGAATCATGACAATGGGTGAATTTTCCAAACTGTTGAACTATTCCTTCCATAAGAGAGAGAGATCTTATCTCATTGACTACATCCTTCTGTTGCTACAGTTTAAAGGAATAGTTCATGTGCACTCTAGACAACAGAGCCTAGGCAAGGTAAGAGAAGTGCAGGAAATTAAAAAAAACTGGAGGACCCTCCCTCCCCTACAGACCCCCACCAGATTTATGTCCCCACCATCTTCCGAATCGAACCCTTGCTTCAGATAGTACGTCTCCCAGGAACAGATGAATAACGTCTCTCCTCAGTCATACAAAGTGCTGATTGTCCTCTTGACCTCTCCTGAGGGTCGTTGACTTCCTCTGGCCTCTGCGTGCCCAGACTGTGTTAAACAGCCCGGCTATAAAAGGCAAAGCAGAGATGATCGAGGGATTAGAGCCTCGGTGTCACCTCTGTTTCCCATCAAAAGTCTTTATCTTCACCACAGAGAGACCTGTGTTTGCACATTGATGACAAACCGTATATAATACTTCAAAACATCAAAACTGCAAATCCGTCAGAAGCCATCATGGTTTCACTCTTTTAGTCATGGAGCTATACACATGTATAATGTTGATGGCCTATTTTGCATTATATCCTTCGTTACTGTTTTATTCATGCCATGTATTAATAAAACACAAACTTAACATTATTTTCTGCTTCCCATCGGGGATCTGTGGATATGAGGATTCTGTATAAATCTATTTTCAGTTATGTTATTATTAAAAGAAAATGGAAAAAATGATAAAATATGAACACAGTTCACAGTGCCTCTGAAAATACAGAAGAAATGTAACCGCAGCTATTAGTTATACACTAAGAGGTACATCAAACCAAATGAAATATTTAAGTTGTCATTGAGGGAAACTTCATGTCAGAGCAGAATCCAAACGTGACTAAAAAATGATCTGCCATTTTTAACATACATTTCGTGAAGGTGAATAGTGTCCACATAAGTGTGTGTGTGTGTTGTTCCACCCAGTGTGTGAATGTGTGGTGACAGATTGAGGGTGCTGGGAGGCTGTAAGGCCGATGACGCCTCCTGACGCTGTGGGCAGCTCTGCCCCCCTCGGAGACCAGAAAAAAAGGAGATTTTCCAAAATGTTTCACTGCTTTCATGTTTCCTGTCTGTCCTGGTTTACCTCATTCGTCTTCCTTGTTTGTCTCCTCACAAGAGACAACTTGTATCACACGGACGTCTCCTGCCTGAGAAGCTTTGCTTCCTGGAATGAGGCACAATTTGCAGCCAGTTTCCACACTTCATATCTCATCACAAAAGGTGCTAAAAAATCCTTTTTTTTGCCAAAATGTGGATTTCATCGGAAATGCAGGAGATGCTACAGCACAGAGTGGAACAATTCGTTTTACTCCGCTGCTTTTACTCTCAGCCTGTTGCTATAAAGCTGATTCAGCAACCGCTCTGATAACATAACAGCAGTACAGTAAGTCATCATCTACTTTCTGCATCTTGAAGCATCAGCACGTTAAACTGCACACAACGCCACAAAGGTTAGAATCCGGCTCGTGAATTCTGCTTTCACTCCGCCTAACAGAGCAGACGTTCCCCAGAAGTGATCTTAAAAAGCCTCTGAAGATGAGTGCTGCTCGCCAGCATTAGACTGACGAAAGGAGAATGACAGCTTGCATTTCTCAAACTCTGCCAAAAATGTACTCCGTCCCTCTCTCTCTCTCTCCCTCTCTCTCCCTCTGACGTGCTTTGCTTAGAAGTTGGGGACCAGGGGAATTCCAGCCATGATGAAAGAGTGCAGCTAACTCTAGAGTAAACAGGGCTAGACTGAACCAAGAGACGCAGGAGACAAGGGAAATCATTAATGCATCAAAGGCTGTCAAAAGGATGCAGTCTGAAGTGTAAACACAGCGGCAGGCGAGCATTCATCCCTGGAATGACAATTCAACCCCGCTGACGCAGTAGCACCCTCCACTGAGGCTGCTGTATGACATCCATCCATACGTACATACTAGCTCTCGCTGATATCAGGGACAATGTCAAAAATATCACCTGGTTTAACCTTAAAAACGTGGTATCAGATAGTTTAACTCAACTAGTAAATATTAAAAATGTACCATTCACATCTTCAGTTACACCAGTTTATATTTTGTTTTAAAACGATGCACTCTGGTATTTTTGTAAAAAAAAAAAAAAAATGCACAATTTGACTTTCAAATGAAAAGAAACCAACATGAACACAAAATGTACATTTTGAGATACCCAATGAATGCTTTCAAAACTGTATTTTAAAAAGTTTTTGACTTTCTCTTATCGCCAATCATGATTTGTCACTGACCCTATATTGTTATGCTTCTTTACAAGAAATGTCACGTTTGAACCTGGGTCTTATTTTTCTAATTTCTGCCATTATCGCTATTACATATGACCATGTTAAACTCACCAGAGTAAAACGCTGCCATCTGGGAACATGTGATAAAAAGAAAACATAGTATATAAATGTAGGTGATCACTCTTTGTTTCATCAGGCATGGACGTTTCAAAAAAAACTTTGCTCAAATGCTGCACCCCTCAGTCAGTTTTGATCTCCTTGCCACTTGAGAACACATATATATATATTCCATATTTGAATGGCAATCAAACAGTTTATAAGTCACCACTCTACCGAAACCACTCTATTGATAGTAATAGCTGCACCTTCAATTCTTGTGATAATCTTTTGTGCAGAAAATAGTAGGAGTCATAGTAGATGAAGAGAGGCCTGTAAAATGTGAGGGATAATTTTTCTTCCCGATATGTCCAGCTACCAGGTGCTTTGCTTACATCTGACAGCTCTTGCTTCCTGCCTGATCTGATTGGATTATAGCCATGTGGGCGGCTGTGGCTCAGCAGGTAGAGCGGGTCTACTGGTAAGCGCAGGGTTGGCGCTTTGACTCCTCGGTATTTCCTGCAGAACTGTACTTGAACAAGACAGTGAACCCTGAGTTGCTCTCAGGTGTCAGGCCAGCCCCTTAAACAGCAGCTCTATCACAATCATTGTGTGTGAATGGGAGATTGAGAGGCAGAACTGATGCAAATTGTACCAACACGCAGAGACTAACCATGAAACATGACACAGATGCTTTATATCTCTGTGGCAACTTGGGTAAAAAGACAATTAAATAGATAATAAAGGTTGTGGCCTCATCTTATTCATGCTTCTCTTGCTCCTTATGACCGCAGCGTCATATGGTGAGAGAAGTGAAATGAACACGAGGGGCTGATGGAGCGACCAGCGCTTTAATCTGTTTGGTCCCAGAACGGCCGCTCGGCCCATCCGTCTTCCTCCCCGTCTGTCTGCTCCTGTGAGGTGCCCTCTTTAAACTGTAATCAGAGGGAGGCGAGCGAGGTGAGGGATGTGCTGGGAGACAGAGAGAGGGAGAGAGAGAGAGAGACGGAGATCTCCCCCTCTCTCTCCATCCATCTATCTTCTGTGTATACTCCTTTGCTGTAACAGATTAGATCACAAGCTTGAGAGCATCCATCCTATCAGCAGATCAATCAACGTGAGCAGCCTAACACACACACAACATATCAATTAGGAGGGAATTGTGTGTGTGTGTGTGTGTGTGTGTGTGTGTGTGTGTATGTGTGTGTGTGTGTGTGTGTGTGTTGAGAGTGCGTGTGTGTTTGTTTTACTAGGTCATTAGGGTTTCATAAAATGTTAATATCGTGAACAGAAAACTTCTTTATCACACTAGGCACTCACTCACACACACACGCACACACACACATACACATAAAACACACCCACGCGCAAATACTCCATGAGCTCTGGATCGATGGCATGGCAGAAGTGGATCAGCAGGTGAAAACACGAGGACAGATTTCATTACAAAATTGATCGATGAAATCAATAGATTCTGTTGGTGTGTGTGTGTACGTGTGTACGTGTCCAGAATGATATGCAACTCTGGTCCTGATGTGTGGAGAAAGAACCATCCCCAATGGACTGCTTTTACAAGACGGAGGTGTGGGAGGTGTGTGTATTTGTATGTGTGTGTGTGTGTGTGTGTGTGTGTGTGTGTGTGTGTGTGTGTGTGCTGTGGTTTCTCCCAGAATACTGATCTGAACTCCACCGTCAACCTCAGAGAGCGATGCACATATCATATCCTCTTCTTCCACAGAGCCAAAGATAGACATCTTCAGGGCCGACAACGAAGGTGTTTGTGTGTGTGTGTGTGTGTGTGTGTGTGTGTGTGTGTGTGTGACACAGTGTGTGTGTGATATATACAGTATAAGGTATAAGCCAGACAGAGAATGAGAACATTGTGGTGAACTCCTCCATTTGTCTACCTGCATTTTTCTTAAGAGATATGTTAGATTCATAGCCCCCCGTCACACAGACACACACAAACACACGCACACACACACACACACACACACACACACACACACACACAGTCACACTCTCTATCTCCAGGTCAGTTGGTTTCTAGAAACCTCCATTAAGCAGCAGCCAGTATGCTGTAGTCTCCATGTTGACAGACAACCATGTCTTACTTTCACTTTTTAGCTGCGTGTTCAACACGTCATCAGATCCACATCAAAAACTGAAAAAAAAGACGTGAACGTGACGTGATCTGAATATAACTTGAAAATTAGCTAGTGATTGTTGTTTTATAATCACAAACACAAAGCATGACTAAATTGCTCTGCCCAAACTAACATTATATTCTGTGATATTGAATAATTAACTTTGACGGACGTATTTATGGGCTCAAACTCCAGAGGTGTAGCAGCCATGCGTAAATAAAACATTACACAAACTGCCTTAAAATGAACATAAACCACAGCCAACAAACACACGTAGAAGTGTTACTGAAGGTTTTTTGATGATAAACTTTATTTTAAGGATTTTAATCTCATTAACTACCATAGAACTGTATTTTCATGGCGCACATAAAAGTCTTTTATTTTCGTGGATTGTCTATAAAATAATGGGGATGTGCATTATGCAGAACATCGTTGTTTTAACAACCCTGAAAAATGGTAAAGAGACACGCTTATAAAGCACAGTTTAAACTGAAGGCAATCAGCTATCAGCTGAGTTTCCGCAGACATAAGCAGGTGGAGTTGGAGGAAATACTCGATCAGTAGATCGTCGAATAAAGAATGAGTGGGAGAAGCGTTCCGACAGTCACCATTCGACTAAAAGCAGTAAAGCTAGCAGAAGAAGTGAAAATTGAACACTTCCGTCTTGGTGGTTTTGTTGTTTCATAAAACGGTGCGATTTTTCTATCCAAGACCAGGACTACGGTAGCACAGCAACTTCCAGCTGATTATAATGCATCATTTAGAAGAGCCGCATGGCACGGAAAGCAAAGAAAGTGAAGCTGGCATGTTTGATGGAGATTTAGCTGCTGTTGGGAATCAGAAACAGAGGATGAGGACTTTGATGGTTTGATTGATGACATTACCAAGCTCTATTTTTAAATACACACTTGTGTGCTTGTTTTATCCATGTGTTTTACCATGCCCACGATGATTAAAAAATGTTAGTACTTTGTAATCAAGCACAACCAAACTCAGTTTTGCTCCCGCTCTTTTTTTGTATATACCTATTTATATATCTATATTTAAAACCCGCGCCCTATAGTCAGATGCCTTTTATGTGTGTTCAATACAGTAATGACTTATTTGGCTATTATTTATTTCATAAATAGTGTTTGATATTTATTTTCTGACTTTCGTTCGGTGAAGAATCCAGAAAGGGTTTTTTGATTGTGGCTTTCTGCAAAACAATATTTTTTTTACATTTAGCCACTCCTGCAATCATGACACTTTTTCTGTTTCAAACTGATCCTGGCCCCTCATCAGAGAAGGGACAAGTTATGTGACCCTCACAGGATGAAGTTTGGGAACTTAAAACCACCGCTGACGTCATACCATGACGTCACATCCGGGTCAGTCATCATTTATTCACATAACTTTCTGGCATTTCCATCAAGTATTTATTTGCAATTTAACAAAAAAATGCAAAAAGGTGAATGGAAACATAACCCTTCACTTACACTTTAGGTGTAAAGCATTTTTTTTGTTTTTTTAAAACTGTAATTTACCCCTGTCCTCAGTGGACTAACTTTGGCTTTGTTTCTTATCAGTCCTAATGTCTTCTGTGTACTCTTAAAAAAAATGGATTATCTCGTCATATATACAGTATGTGTTCCTCACTGAATCTCCTCTCTGGACTCTGAATGTTTTCAGCCTCCCGTCGTGCTGCTGCTGCTGATAGCTGATTCCCTCTACAATTCTCTCTCTTTCTCTGCCTTTGCAGCTTGACACATGAAAGCTTAAATGTGTCCTGGATCGCTATTGTTCTCCTCTTTTCCATCTGCGCAAATCTGCAGGATCAGCAAACCGCAGAGAGCGAGAAAACAGTCACCTGCTGTAGTTCAAACCACTGTTTGTTGGTCCCAGTTTGTGCACGGAATTAACGGGAATGGCTGCACCTAAATTGTGATCGCTCCCCTTGTAGCTGCGGGTTCCCCTGGGTGTATTCAAAGGAATTGGCATTTTTGAAAATCTGCTTACTAGCTTTCTTGCCGATAATTAGATGAGAAGATGGATGCAGCTGTCTTAGCTCAGCTTCCAGGGTTTATGGAATGTAAATTACTGAACTTGAGGGAAGCTCATGTTCGGCTTTTGTTACCTTCAGATGGAGCCGGGCTGGCGGTTTCCTCCTGCTTTCCAGTCTTTGTGTTAAACTAACCGGCTTCATATCTTAGCGTCAGATGAAATTGCAGCAATTTGAATTCACTTAGCGCAAACATTCATTTACCTGGTGTGAATGAAGAAGTCACGAACGCTAGCGATAGCGGCTGAGCAGCGCGGCCTAATCAATCATGGTGTTTGCGTGACAGGTACCAGTGGTCTCAACCCTTCACGTTGCCTACGAAAACCTAATTCCCAAACAACACAGATGGCACAAACAAAAACACGACAACGCGGCGCCGACTCCCACTCATCACGACGCGCTCAGGAGAAGCCTCTGAGCGGAGGATCAATCACTGCACGAGCGGGGAAGGAGATAAAACCACAGAGGAGGAGTGAAACTGAAAGGAAAGCATAATCCTGTGCAAACACACACACACAGACACACGCAGACACAATGCATATACAGTACACACCCACAAAAATTCATCCAAGTGTGTGTGTTTACGGCTGAGGGCCCAATGTGGCGACTAAAGCAGCTGCAATCCAACAAGCACAGACACAACAATGACTCATCCAGGCTGTTGTTCTCATCAAATAGGCACTGGTGGGAATTCCTGGGAGACACACGCACACACACACACACACACGTTAAACAGCCAATGAACAAAAGTAGGTGACAATTCAGTTCCCTTTGCAGTATACTGCAAAACCTGTAATCCTACCAGGTGAAAATATGTTGTTTTTTGTACAATTATTAAATAGGATTATCATATTCCACTACACTGGCTGTAATTTACTGAATGTTCACTGTGATTTATCTTATATCAAAGATTGTTTTTTCTGATTTGGGTCAATTTGTTTTAGGAAAACAAAGCTAACATTTTAACTAAATTGAATAATATCAAGAAAAAGCTAGATTATCTGCCAGTGAAATAAGATAATTCTACTATATTGGACAACTTGTATATTTTTCACCCTGTTCCCTTTTATTGGAAAGACCACTCCAAAATAGTCACAGATCTTTACTCTCCACTTCAACTGAGTGGGGAGTAAAATAATTCAGTTGAAGGAAAACTTGGTATTATTGCAGTAAAACACTCGCATAGCACAGTAGGCGACAAACTGCCTTAATTTGCTGTCCTCGGCTGTTTACAATCAGCGCACAAAGATATTACTGAATTACATATTGATGATTTAAACTGCAGCACACGGCATCTTTAAGGCAGCTTCTGGCAGTAAAGAAGGGAAACAGCCCTTAAGTGCAGGAGCTGGCTTCCACCTCATCATCTCTGCTGTTAAGTTGCGAAATGAAAAAAAAAAAAATGCAGAGGCCTTCAGAGGTGGAGGACTCATGCAATATGCATAGCCACTAGTTCTTTGAGTGAGCTTGTGTGTGTGTGTGTGTGTGTGTGTGAGCGTGGGCTTTTGCTGACGCTTTCATGGCAGGATGAAGGAGGAACAGGAAGAGAAGGGAGAGGGGAATAAGAAGCAGCCCAACTTGTTTTGGACCCTGTGACAGTTCTTCTCCCTCTGACAGGAGCGAATAAGGACTCTAGAAAAAAACAAAAAAAAAAACAAAAGAAGCTATTCCCCCTCCTCTCCTTTCAAACTCCGTTCATCCCTCTGTTCATCTTCCTCCTGTCTTCCGTCAACATGTCATTTGTTGCTCGCTGGTGTGACGACTCAGGGAGGCGTGACCACTGTGTGTGTGTGTGTGTGTGTGTGTGTGAATTCAGATTTTCCGGGCACATATTATGATTTCAATTTCTTTCACTATTTTCTTCAAATCAAGTTTCAGTCCAAAATATTTACAGGTACCACAGAAACGCATCATATCATTAAAGCAATAAATGCCATAACTCTAACTCTTTAGTCCATCTTTTTTTTTTTGCACACTGACTGTGTCTAATGTTCGTCTGCAGCCTTTCATTGGGTTTAAAAAGCCTGACTCCTCTTCTAGCTCCGCTGAAGCTGTTTTATCATTTTATCTTTTACAGATTGGACTCCAGAACATGTGACCTGTCCTCCTTGTGCAATATGCAACTTCTGATTGGTGAGCTTGGCCGGTTGATAGGGAGGCAGCATACACGTGTAAAAAAAAAATAATAAAATAAACTTGGGCTTTGCCTGCTACACGTGTTTCTTCATCTAAAACTCGCTCAGGCTTAGTGTGTGCAGAGGCAGAGATACAGCAATAAAGGTTTCCAGCACATAAAGGTTAATTAAAATTGTGAAGACCATTAATATTGAAGTAGGAGTCTCTAAAACAAGCCGGTTTTCTTGCCTCTTCACATTCGATGTGGAGGGAAATATCAAAGCGCAGCTTGCAGAAGGCAACATTAAAGATAGATTTAAAAAAAAAAAAAAAGAAAGAACCACTGATCTGAGGCAATGTGAAGCCTGCAGAAGAGCTCTCTGCTAAATTCAACAGCATAGATGAATTGGACAGCATGAAAGTTCGGTCTTCATCACAGTCCAGTTCTAATTGGCTGGTGAGCCAATTACTTTGGGGTTTTTGTGGGTGATTATACCAGTGAATGAGCACAACCGAGTGCCGCTGTCCTCATAATTACAGTCCACATCAGATTTGACCAATGAGTGAGCCTAGCACACACAAACACACAGACACACAAACACACAGACACACAGACACAGATTAATTCATAAGTAGACATTAGCCTAGTTTATCCGTCTGTTTACATTTGCAATGATGAGAGCGGATGAATCCAACATGCTGCATGTTTGTAAAAGCTTAGTCGAATTTGCGGAAAAAGTGTGTGTGAGTGTTTCTCCTGTAAACTTGTGTGTGTGTTTGTGTGTGTGTGTGTGTGTGCAGACAGGAGGCAGCTCTGATTATACAAAAAGGTGACACTGACATGTACGAACGCTGTCGCTAACGCAAAGAATGTCTGTTGTCAGCGTGCTGCGGGTGAAGAGGTTACAGCGTCAGCATCACACTGCAGCTAAAGTGGGTCACGATCTGTCCACACACACACACACACACACACACACACACACACACACACACACACACACACACACACAGACACACACAGAAGATGTAGAGGCCAAATCAACGTTTCTGTCTGATTTCTTTGGGTCGATCCGTGAGATTCGCCGGTGAACAAGTTCTCGCCCTCCCCTGCTCTAAAACACACTTTCATGATGAAATAGAATGAAATATCAGCGATCGACCCGGGAACGCGCAGGAGGAGGTTTGTGGTTCTGCAGTAAAGACACGCGTACACAGGGGGAATCTTCCTGCGAGAGGGAGGCGAGACAGAAAGAATGAGAGAAGGAGGCGGAAGGAGTGACAGATTGGAAAGAGAAGCGTGGATTTACTACGGCAGCCCTCACACACACACACACACAGCATATGAAATGAGAAGGAAGCAGCATGAAGGGTGGAGCGGAGGCCTCCTGAACAGAAACGACAGACTAAAACATCAGCTTGAACATGGCGCTTGACCCACATTCGCCACATCACACAGAAATTTGACCAACTGCCCTTTTGTGTCTGGAAGTTTAAAGACGTTTTAGTGACTTTTAACAACTCAAATACTAACAGTGATATAAACGATGGTTGAATTATCCTCCCTCACGTAGTGACCGAAGCAATATCCAATAAGTGGAATTTAATTGTTGGAGGGACCGCTATTAGACTCTATTAGACTCAGTGGCTCCAATCCAGGCTGATATGGAAAACATAATCAATCGGAGAATAAGTTCGCAGAGATGATTGACAGGTGGCAGTGGCGCCATATGGGCTCCTGCAGCGACAGCAGCACTCAAATAACACAGCAGGTGCGTTGATCAAAGCAACTTCCTATTTTCATCACCGTGCTTTTCAGAGGACATCTGCATAGCAGCTTCGCTCAGGGGAATGCTTACACAGCGGGCCGGGCTTCCGCAGCTTCAGCACAATGAGACTGGATGTGAGAGTGTACTGTATGTGCATGAGGGAACGAACACACACACACACACAAACACAGAGAGAAATACTCTCTCACTCCCCAAGCAGCCAGGGTCGGAGTAAAAACACTGAAGTCTCTCTGATGGGGCCGCAGATAAGGGGAAAGTTGCAACAAGGTGAGGGATCTTCAAAGGGAAATATTCACCAGGCGCAGCCGGGGTTGGATGGAGTTTAGCTGCAAATTAGAAACAACGTTTTCCCAGCCAAAAGCGAAGGATAACATTCCCCTCGCGGAGTCATTTTTATTCATTCTGCTGCGACTGCAGAATCCCGTTCATTCGAGGGGCCAGGAGCTGCCGAGCGTAGAGTCCTGAGGCTGAGACGCGGTGCTCTGATATCTGCAGATATCAGAGGAGTGATGTCGCTGTTGCTGGAGCTGTTGTTGTTGTACAGCCAGAGGTCAGTGTCCCGAATGCCGCCTCTCCAAATGTCAGATGATGACGTGAATGAGAATGCCTCAAATCAAACATCTGCACTGAAACTGAGGTTGAAACACCACAAAACACACATATGAAGCAGTTCTCAGAGGCTGTGGTCAGTTTCTTCAATTTCATTTAACTAATGTCATCAATGGTTCGATTCTGTTGCCGAGGTGGTTGCTATGCTCGTTCTATGGGTTGTTTGCATTGTTCAGTCGATATATTTCAATCAGATTCGGGCACAGCCTTACAGAGCTGGCAGAAGTCTGCTGAGGAGGGGATTAATTAGACAGGGACTAAAAGAGCCTGTTTCAGACAGAGGCTGCACTGAGGGGCTGCAGGTAGGGCCAGTAAACTGTAAATCACACACACATATTCCAGCAGAGAACCAGGATATGACTATACATCTGGAAATGAGCAGGCGACAGAGCCAATGACCTCTTATCTGTTTGCTCATTGGATTATGTTCAGTGTGCTTTGTTCAAAAGGGTTACAAGTCAAAAAGGGTAGGAGCCACTGAGATAAATTAATTGAAGTGCTTTAATCAGTGATATATAGATCTATATTATCTTAGCAAAAACATATAAAAGATAAAATAGATGAAATACTAAAGGTTTATCGTCATTCATCCCTTTACGGGTTATGCAGAAACGCAGAAATGAAATACAAGGCCCCCAGGTCACAGTGCAATTCTGTAAATTGAGACAAAGCAATAAAAGGACTAGGACTAGCAAATCTAGAAAATACACTCAAGAATAAAGTGTAGAGATGTCAGAGTGTTAGTATAAGCGTTTGTTTGCTTTTCCTGCTTTGGGAAAACATAGATTTCTTTACTCGACAAGTGGTATGAGTAATACAGTTATTAATACCATTTTTTTTCATGAATATTTATTAAAATCACAGGCTTCCTTGTTATCAGAAAAAAGAACGCCTGCGGACAGATTGGGTTTCATATTTTAACAACCGCCGCCAACCGTCGCTGCCAAATCCCTGAGTCTCAAAGTGAAGCCAGATTTCACCTGTGATTCCCCACGTACTGCTGAGTGCCATTGCTTTCCTTTTATCTGTTGTGTAACAGTACCACAAAAAAAAGAAATAAACACAAGCTGCTGCTCCAGGACAAGGGACACAAACATCTATGATTGTACAATAAAAAAAAACACTTATACCATATTTCTTTCAAACAGAGAAAAACACAGCTTCGGGCGAAATCCCTTTAAAAGTCCTCAAACTGCCAAAGTCCCAAAGAGTCATTTTCACACACAAACATCTCTTTTTTAAGCCGCCAGTCGTATCGAAAGGCAAAACAACAGGCGATCAATGCAGCAAATAAAATCTCTAGCATGTGAGGTGTCTCCATTTTCCCGTCCCCCATCTGTGTTCGCTGCTTCCACACACGCCGCACAAACAGTAGAGCCGTCCAATCCGCCGGATCCTGACCACTAAGGAGAACGGGCCGATGAAATATGCATGACAGGAGAAAAAGGCTCCCCACCCGGGCACCACACAAATGTTCCGCCGCACTCTCTCTCTCGGAGCGTAAAACATTGATGGCGGCAGTGCTCGGCGGCGCGGGAACCGGGAGACGAAAACCTCTGGCTATAGTGCTGAGCTGAACCACTGGAGGGGTGAGCAAGTTCACGTCTAATTCTGGACTCCAGGAGCACAAGGATGAAGAAGGAAAGAGCAGTTTTGCCCCCATTTTAAAAAATAATTGAAAAAATTGTATGTGGTTCTAACTAAGTGAACAAATATCCCTGGGATGTGCCTCCCATAGTGGAGCTGTGTAGTAGAAGCAGGGGTGGAGGAACTAGTGAGAGTTAATACTTCAGTCAAAGGGTTGCAATACCCTGCAAAGTAGTAGTACTACATCAAGAATCTTACTAGTAGTACTTACTTTTACTGACTTTATAGTATAAAAGTACAAGTATTCACACAATGGGGTGTGAGTCTCTGTGCTGATCCGTTATGATACAGAATGTAGATATAGTATATTTACTATACTTATTTCTGCCTCTGCTATTACCACTGCTCAGTGCTCACAAGCAGTATATGTGCAATGAAAAGACTGGTGTCGATATCGTGTGTGTTCTCTGCACGACTGTCAGTATTCTTACTTAAAGTTTATTCTCCAATGGTTCTTGGAGTGTTTGAACTCGAATAATTTACCTACCTGATTGGTTGGGAGCTGCAAACACCACAATGCAAGATTTTGATGAAAATATTTAAAATAATGTAACGAGTAATGACGTCAATCTCCAAAACATAAGGAGTAGAACGTACCGATATTTGCCCCCCCTCAAACAAGTTGAAATAAACTGTATTATCTGCCTGATCTGGACTGCCTGCACCACAGGTCTACTGTATACTGCTGCTATTAATAAAGCAAACAGACATTGTGAAAACTATTTTGTATGTGTTTCACATGCATCTGCAGCATCAACTTAAGTGCAGCTGACTACAGCTGTGATTCCCTGACTTTCTGTGCAGGGTGATATATGAACTATAACCCAAAACACACATCCACAACATGCCTGCTGTACTTAAACACATTGTCTCATTGAAAGAAAAAATCTTCTTTATAATTTCACTGCATGATGATTATCTTTCTTTTAAAGCTAAAAATAAGTTTGCAACAAAAGCAACTTTCCTCCAACAAAACGTATCTTTCTATCTGATATGCGATCTCTCTTTTTTGTGACACAGCTCATACACATACATCTACTGCTCTTGTAATAATGTAACACTGTTAAAAAAAATTTAAAAATAACACATCACTCCTCCCTTTCTCTTCTCCCTGATTCTGCTGACTCCTTTGTCAGAGATACTGTAGAAAACTCATGACTATAAACAGGCATCAGCAATGCTGATAAAATAGATTAGTATAAAAAAAACATTGTGCTTAATCTGCATGTTTCAGTTTATCAAGGAACTTTGATAGCACACACACACACACACACACACACACACACATTGGGAAAACAAACAGTCCTCTGATCTGCCCTCCTCGGGTTGTGTGGGCTCCCTGTGAAGACTCCGTCTATCTCGACAAGAGTCGACCTGGAAACTGAACAAAGGCTCGTCTCCACGCTTCACATTGTTATTTAGCAAAGTCTGTCACTGCGAAAGACGCCACAAAACAGATTACACACACACACACACGCACACACACAAACACACTCAAGAGGCTGAGCCCTCTTGCTCTGCCACAGCCTCTCTCTCATCTTCCTGGAGCGACATTGATCTGACTGTGGAGTCAGACTCTGAGTACGGGAGTCTGGCTGTAAGCAATAAGAGGCACTTTAAAACACACCATTAACCATGCCCTGTGAAAGTTCCAGCTTTGTCAATAAAGATTTAACCTGCCCAATGAATCTAACCTCTAATTATGCTTAGTTAAATGCCACATGCAGGGATTCAAATTAGCCACTCAGTGCAGAGGCGACGTAATTGCCACTGACGCCAAATGAATTAGAGAAGTGGGGAAAAAAAAACAACTAAGGGTCTATGGATCAGTCAACCTGAAAAAGTGGGGAGATGAAGTGATGTGAGACTTAAAAATGTAAAAGGGCATCAGAGGTGCAATAAAAAGCTTCAGATAAGGCAGAAGATGTCATGTCTGACTCGCTGCTGAACTCTTCTTTCTTTACCGGCACCTTCAGGCGCAGAAAATATGTTACTGTGATTAAAACGTGCGAACCGCACAAATAACATCAAGAAAACGCTTCGCATTTGTAGCAGCAGCCATTAAAATGTTCCGACGCGCGAGGCAAGCGTGTGAAGGCCGCTCCCGAGCGAGCGGCGCCATGAGCCGTGGTGTGTTATGGGTTTTTAAAGGCGAAGCGCTGACAAGAAGACGCTTTGTTTACGAGACTACTTCTCTGTTTGAATGAAAGCGGCGGCCTGATAAGTCTCATGTAGCCCTGAACCAATGACCTGTGTTAAGGAAGCGTAATTGTCTTTTTACAGCAGCCTCTAAATCTGTCCTCGCCTCGCCTTCGGCGGTTCACCCCTACGGGCGCCGCGCAGGCTCCGGTTGCCTAGCAGCAGCTGTCCTCGAGTCGGGTCCTTTGTATTTTTGTTTTTTGACTGGTGGGCAACAAAGTCAGCTTCTTTTTGCAGTTCTGATAATAGGCAGCGCTATCAGGGATTGTTGCAGAGAGCCTCTGCTGGAGGATGATGAAATACTGCAGAATGCTGAATGCAGAAGGTTGAAATGATGAATTTTAAGCAGCGGCAAGACTTCATGAGTTGCTATTTACTATTTTTGAGGAGAAAAGTCCTTCGCACTATCTTTGTGTATCCAGTATTAGGCGTGTGCATGCTGCTGCATGTGTGTGTGTGTGTGTGTGTGTGTGTTTGAGTATTCACGTCTCTACCGACCTGAAGCCATCTGCATGTATCCAGCCAGGGTGCAGATCCTCCTCTCACATCCTCCACTGGGCAGGAAGATGGTGATGATGGCTAACAGGGAGCTGACGGCCAGCAGGGCACAGCCTCCTGAACACAGCACTGCACTGGTCTGAAGAACAAACACACACACACACACACACCCACACAGGACACCGTTATCAGAACTTCATTTTAAAGCTTCAGCAATTTATAAATGAGGTGTATTGTCTGTTCCTGTCTTGTAAAATGAGAGGCCATGTGAATGTAAATCATATAAGGAATGGAAGCTGAGCATGCAATAGTTAAAAATGGCAAAAGGGGCCAAAAGGTCATTAGTTCATGTCAGAGGTTGAGAGTCACATGTTGTACTTTCTTTAGACTGAGCTAAAGATGAGTTGTGGGGAGATTTTTTTTTCTATCTTGGCCCTTTAGAGACGCTCTCAGATCCTGCATGTGTTTGACACTGTTCTTATTTGGAATAAAATTTGCGCGAGAGAAGACATATGGCGACTTCTTTCATCAGCACATTGACAAAACAACATCACCTAATCAGTAAATCATCAGGAACTACTTCAGTAATCAATTAACCATCAAAATGCTTTACAGGTTGCGTTTTGCCTGGTGTAGAGTAGAGCGATCAATGCGAGCACTGCTGCCGCTGCGGGAAATCATCTTAGTCATATTTTCAGATATTCCCTTAAATGAATAATCAATGGATTTCACTGCATCACAGTGGAAGTAGATGGGCTCTAGCTCCCACATCCTCGCAGGCGGATGTGACTTCTCCCACTCTGAAATCCAAAGGCCGCTTCTGTCGCGCGGCCACAAACAAATGTCCGCGATTGTTTGCCTTCCTGTCGAATCGATATGATCCGTTGCCACGCGTTAAAAAAATACACTCCTGAAAAAACCCAGACATCTGTGTTTGTGGTCTGGGCACATTGTGTAATCTCACAGTCAATCCTCCTAACAGGTTAATGGCTCTCTCAGCTGGAAAACAGCACTCCATGGCCAAACAACAGGGCACTGTCCCTATTCATTACATTTTCACTTTATCACACACACACACACACACCCATGCTGGGAGTGAGAGGAGCAAAACAGGAAGGAAGGAAGCATTACTGCAACTACTACACACACATAGATGATGGATTCATTCACAGCTTTTGTGCTGTACAAATGTGTTAAAATGTGTAAATTTATACGAGCACGGCTGCCATGTCTGTGACAAGGCAAACACTTTCACAAAAGCCAGCAGCATATTTAATTTTCCCATTGTGGGGGAATCTAAGTTGGTTATACAGCGTCCTGATAGTGTTTTGACCAGCGTTTCACTCTCAGGCAAAGCTGATAAAAAATTCCCAGACGAGTGGCAGCTGAAAAGTTTGAAAGCCCCCCCCAGTACGTTAGTCCTGAGGGAGTGTGTGTCTTGCGTGGTACTGCTTGCTGGCACAGCTTCCCAAAGAAGCTCTCCAAGCTTCAAAAAAGCTGCCGTGCGTCCTCCTCGACACTTTGGAAACGCGACTGTCTCGGACAAGAGGTGCAACCTGTGCGCACACACACACACACACACACACACTGCCGCAGTCAGAAAACAGCAGCACATTAGTGATTAGCATGCAGGCGGGGGCGATCCGAGAGAAATGTCTAACATGCACGAGGGAATTACAGCCCTAAAACACGTGTCATTATGCGTGTCCCTGATGTGACTGACGTGAATGGAGGGAGGATGAAAGAGGAGCGATTTCCATGCCTGACAGAAGATTTAATTAGCTTGTTCTGGGTGTTTGGCGGAGAGGGGGGGCGGCGGAATATTCAAGTGCTGTGATGTTAGTTGCAATTATGGTGATTTTTTTTTTTTTTGACCTTTATTTGTCCAGGTTTGCTCGAGTGTGTGTTTTGCCTCCACATTCACGTCTGGGTTACGGCTCGCCTCCTCCAGGAGCTGCCGGGAACTAAGTGCCTTGCACAAGGGCACCTTGGCCGTCGCAATTAAGGAGACGGGGGGAAAGCACGTGCGGAATGCAAACAACTCCTCGAGGGTTGGGTTGCAAATCGTTTAAGAGAAAGATTAAAAGGTTTAATTTGCCATGATTTATGATTCAAATGTCACTCCACACTGGTGATGATTTTGCAGTCCTCCAGCAGCACAGTCTGGTTTGGGTGTAAAGTGAAGGTTTGACTGCTGAGTTCAGTCTGTCACAACATTTGTGCTAATATCTCAGCACTTATCACTCAGTCACTTTCCCCATTTTGGAGATACGGAGATTAACATCTGCAAAACCTGAGCACATCTGCATTACCTCCTGTATCCATTTTATTTATAATTTGATATTTATAATGTACACATACCTCATTTAGGGCTGCAACTAACAATTATTCTTTGAAAAAATAATTGCTACCTAAAATGTTTTTTCCGTCCAGACCAACAGTCAACAAAACAAAGATAATCAGTTTACTATTATAAAAGACTAAAGAAACCAGAAAAATTATTGGATTTGAGAAGCCAAAACCAAAGATTTTAGACTTCCTAAAACTGACTCAAATAGATTAATCAATTATCAAATGATGATTGCCAATCATGTCCTGGAAGTAGATCCTCTTCATCAGTTATCAGACTGCTGTTCCTACTGAGGATTTTTCCAGTTTCACCCTTGTTAGAGGTGTTTGAGGAAATATTTCCTTATTTTAACCAAGGATCTAAGGACTGAGGATGGTGCATTGTTATAAAGAGTGTAAAGCCCTAATAGGATTTGTAAAATTTGACATGATGTCCAAAAAATCTATATAAAAAACATTGTATTGTTGATTCAAATGATAACAAATTCTGTTCTTTTTCTTTTTAAATTTCAGATACAAAAAAGTCTGACATGGGTAAAGTAGTAAAATTGTTCTCAGCTGGAGAAAATTGGAGCACAATTTTATATCAAAATGTTTCCCGCAGCAGCATCACTACAAGTGAGTGATGGGAAAATGACGTCCACTAATTTAAAGACATTCACAGTGAGCATTTTGTCAGATTGTGTCAGTATGAGACTCCAGCAGAAAAAAAGCCTATTTCAAACTCTTCTTTTTTCCCCCCTTTAACTACAGCACCATTAAACAATCACAAAAGAAGCCGAGACTCCAATTTTTCCACCTGACGGACCAGAATGCAACACAGTTCTAGGTGCAGCCAAAAAACATGAGCACAGATGGTAAAAACACAGCTGAATAAAAACACCAGGGTCTTTTCATCAGATGTATAAAACTCCACGTACACCTGCATATTTTTCTCCTACATCTCAATCATCCTCACATGCAGCAGTAGATCAATACCTATACCTGAATTTGAATCCACAACAAGAAAAGCTGCAGGCTGTAAAAACCAGAGCAATGAGCCGCAGATTACCTCTGGGTTCGTCATTACAGCGACGGCTTTCACCCATTACACGCAGTCACGTGATCAATATGAAATATTGATTGTGGCTGCTTTAATATGCCATAACAAAGGACGCGATTAAGCAAAGAGGAAACATTATGCCAACGCGAGCGCTTATCGCCGCTCCTCCAGTCTCTTGTTTTTTTTTTTTCTCCTTCTGAGGACAAGAGCAACCCACTCACATATAGAAAAGCCATTAACTTCCGTGGGCTTTGTTCTCCTCCCTTTTCTCGCCGGAGCGATATTCATGTATGCAGAGGAATGTCTCGTTTCTCCCCGCCACTTGATCCTGGCGTGCCTCGTGGGCTTGCAGCGTGCGGCCTACCTCCCGCCCTGCTGTTCTCAATTCACTGTGACACATTAAAGGTGCATCATGTCTCATATAGGGGGAGCGGCGCCGCGGTGGAGGGGGCAGCGGCCTTCACTTATATAAGGTGCGCTCGGGCTGAATGAAGTAGGATAATACACAACTTTTGGCGGGGAAGTGGAAAACACAATCCTGACAAGGGCTGTAAATATGTCCGCGTGTAAATCTGCAAATCCAGCCACTGTTTATGTATTCTGTCCATTTGTCACTTAATTATGAGGAAGCCGTAATAGATTTATACACATGACATTTTCTGCGTGCCATTTAAACACGCCCCGAGACTAATAAAGGCTATCAGAGCGCCGCACGGCTATTTTTTTTTTTTCTGCAGAAAACAAGCAACATTTCAATTAATGGTGCCCTAATTAATCAAATCCAACCCCCTTGTCCCTGTGTGAGAGTGTTCTGATGAAATCAACTCAGGACGATTACCGCTTCCACACACAGACAGTATAGAAAAACTTAGGAGGCCCGACTGTAATCGTGTTGCTCTGAGCAAGTTAATTTAGTAGAAAATGAGCTGTTAACTGCACTGGTCCTGTCAGTGATGCTTCCCAAATAGATTGTAATTATATGTGTATAACTAGTAGAGCAATCTCAACAGCTGGAGCTGGACTGGAAAGCAATGGGGAGATTGGATCAGGGTTTGGAAAGAGTGGAGAGTGGTGGCAAGAAGAAATAAAAGTTAAAATTTGGCAGGAAACCGGAAGAACTCTTTTCCTCTCCTGATATTGTGAGTTAAAGACACAAGGACACAACTTTTATCACCAGCCTTATTAATACAGACAAAAAAACTGGCAAGCTTGACCCACGAGCATCATTTCCAAGCACCATTAATCCGGCAACACTAGTAACAAGCCTGGAGCAGCTGTTAATACAACCCTACTAGTGTTACAATGCTGATAAAACTAAAGGCCACAGGCATTGACACACGTTGTAAGTCTACCTGGCTCCGTCGTAAAGAAACTTTATTGGATTCACACAATAAATGGTCCACATCCTGATCCTGTTGGAGCCCAATAATACAAAAAAACCCTCCATCCAGCTGCTTAGAGTAATAAAAAGCAGTCTGAAAGGGACTCGTTCATTTCCAATTACATTAAGGAAGTCAGGGATTACACTGTGCGGGCCAATGAAACTTCACTGTCTCCTCAATTGGGAGTTACAAGATTTAGATGGCAAGGCATGTCTCATTAAACGCACTTTGCCTTTCCATGCCTGGGCTGAGCGGCTAAATGTTTTCCGCGCAGGTTTCCTGCTCTCCGGGAGCAGCGGGGCGAGGAGACGGTTACTGCTGATGTGCAGCGTTGGCCCTTGGCTGAAATAACCCCGGCCACTTTACAGTCAAACGCTTCACCTTTATGGAAGGATAAGAGCGGAGGTGAGAACACCCCGGGTCCACCGATAAGCAGATGTGTCAAGTCCGTGTGTGTGTGTGCTTCGGTGTGCATTGTTTAATGTGTACAGGTATGCCATCTGCACATAACTGCTGTCTCATCCTCCGCTCGCCCCAGACCGCCCATCTCTAATCAGCGTCGAGCAGCCTGAGCGCAGCGGTCACACTAAAGCATCAGCCGTGACAAGCTCGGCCTCTTGAAGCCCATTAGTGCTGTAGCACAGCTTCCCAGAACATCTCGGAGCCGCCTTCACACAGCGGGGGAAATTGGCTGAGATTTCACCTGTCGAGCACTTTCTGAAAAGCGTTCCTCTTCCACTTTGCTCCCCCCCCACCCCGCCCCTGCTCGCCGTCATCATCATTTTCAGAGGAATATGACAATCTGCCAGAGCGCTACCACAAAAAAAAAAGAAAAAAAAAAAGAAAAAGGCCGCCCTCGCCTCTAAATTAATGTGCTGAATAATACATCCATCTCCTCATTGATCGTCGCTGGGAGGGGAACTGGGAGAGGATGAGTGTGAGTGTGAGTGTCCTCTGAATGGCTGCCGACGCCGTGTGTACAGAGTGAATACAAGATGGAGAGGAGATGAGGGAGAGAGGGGAGCGGAGATTAATCATCTGACAAGTGGATGGAGTGTCCATTTGTGCCTTGGGGATGGGCTGCATATAGGATGTGACATTCAGGAGCACTTAGCTATTCCCTCTCAACCACACACACACACACACACACACACACACACAGGAACTCACGCACAGTCACTCAGTGTCAGTCAGCATACAAATGCATGTACAAGGAATTCCTTTGGTTTGGTTCTATAGGTAAAGGTTTGTGGTGTAATATAGAATAATAAGTATGATATGCTGCTGAAATTTAGATTATCAGACAGAAAAAAAAAACTTCTTTTAGTTCATGTTAAGGTGCAAAAGGGACTTTAGCATTCTAGGAACTTTAACACAGTAACTTACAATTAGCCACATTGTTTACTGAGAGGGGGGCATTTAGAGCAATAATACGCTCCAGCTATTTCTATAGGCAAATTTGCATTGATTGACACCATGCATGAGCCAATCAGAGCACAGGGACAGGAAGTAGCAAAGTTTGACTACCTTCGGTTTGATGGACAGCAATGGAAATGTACCATTATGAGACCATCCCAATCAGAGCTTTAGAATGTGACATGTGAGAACTGTGCTACCTACAAACCACGCATACCATTTCAATAAATAAGACTGAAAAAAGTGGTTAAAGAGCGTTTTTTTCCCAAAACTATATCATGTTCTGTTTTTATTTTTGAAAAACTGACAAGATTAAATATCAGTCGTATTAACTGATAATTTTTGAGAAAGTAGTTTATCAGTAGTGTATATAGTGAAAGAAGCTATCCTTCTGCAACTTTACAGAACTCTGTGAAAGAGAAAAACTCTTAAATTTAATGATGGTAATGTACATAAAGTCAAGTGCCAGCTTTAATATTATTATGTAGAATAGTGGAAGGAATGAACATTTTTGTATTAAAGTAATGACATTCAGATGAATAATTTAGAAAGGGAATACTTAAATAATTTAAAGGCTCTAAGGGACTGCCTTTTGCATTGCAGATGATGTTTCCAGCCAAAGTCCTGAAGCAGCCAACTTTCTGCATTAATCCCATCGTATGGGCCCGTTTACTGAGGCTGTTGTGGCCTGCTGCTGCTTCAGTTGTGATGCTGATGAGGAAGTTGCTCGGAGGCATCAGGCCAATCACTGCCTCTGTCCCCTCCGGTATGTGTCACCCAGAATAATGCAGATAACCTTCTCTTTCTTTTCAATTCACAGGTGAATATGAGCCAATTCTATCTGGGATCAATTAAGACATGGCTACCAGCATACATGAGGCTGGTCACGGGAAATGAGCTTCGTTGTCATTTTACATGATTTTGACTGTCAATTGTCTCATATTGTTTTCTTCTATGATATAAAATCTGAGGGCCTGATTCTTTATGAACTACTGAAAAATACAATTACAACAACTGTGCACTTTGTGTATTCATGTAATGCATTATACGTTGCAGGAAAGAGTTAGCATGTCTAATAAAAGAAGTAACATATTATTTTATATAGATCTGTCTATGACGTAATTTACCAAATAATAGCAGGGTGCAGGTGATTGGTGGTTATTTTGATAAATAATAAGTTTCCCTACTTCGCCTTTTTTTGCAAGCGCATCATATCACTGTCAGGCTCAAATGACGTTAAAGGATGTTAAAGAACACCGTTTTGGGTAATAAGCATTATTGATCACCATGGCTTCAATGCATGAAATCTTGCACTACAGTACTGTAATCTGACTTTTCAGAAATGTAAGTTATACAGTAGTCAAATTGGTTTAAAAAATAATTTGAGTTAATTACCATATTTATTTTTAATTTTGCTGAGTACGATTTTTGTCAGGAAAAATGTGCTAAATTGCTGCCTGGTCTCAAATAAACAGATGATCTGTTAAGTCATTGAAACAAATGAACCACGGTTATTATTTGGTATTTTACAGTTAAACTATACAGTATATAGTATACAGTTGTGTTTCTCCCAGCTCCAGTCAAAGTAAGGAGGGGCCCTAAAGTAAATCTCGCCTCTAGACCCTCTGTTGTCTAGAACCAGGCCTGCTGGTAACACAAGTATCAATGTTCATTTCCTCTAATCCAGGCGCCCTGTCACAAAGCAATGCTTTAATGTGGTGTTGGAGTCTTTGGTGTCGTGTTAAATAAAAACATGGTGAGAATCTCTCGTTCAGTCAGTGTCACTTACACACAGACACACACACACACACACACACACACACACACAAACGAGCACTGTGAACATTGCTATATATGATCCAAGGACACATATAGGTAAACATACCTATGGCAAGATAACACACACACTCTTATAATGCGATTTCTAAGCTGTACACAATGTATTCAACTTAATTTAATTCAAAGATGTACTGTCATGTGCACAGTGTGGAAACAGGTTTGCCTGTACAATGAAATTATTGCTTTCTGTCCACAAGAAGAATTATAATAATAATAATATCAAGGTAAGAATAAAATAACACAGAGTAACATAAGATTACCATGTAGTGTGCATGATCCAATTAAATCAAAGTTCAGGCCAGGAAGTTGGTTCCTCCAGACTGCAAGAACACACCGTGGCTTATCATTTCTGACTCTTAATGTCTGTCTAGTGGACTGTATTTACCAAACATAGGCCTTTGCCTGTGTGTGTGTGTATCTGTAACAGAAACCCCACTGTGTATGTGAACACACTGAGGTGCAATCTCCCAAGGCGGCGTTCTTTTCAACCACAGCCAGAGCTGAGGCTGCATTAGCCCGGGGCTGACAGAAGAAAGGCTGGAATTTGCAAGAATGTGAATTATATTATATAGACAGATCGTTTATTACCAAAATCTTATTTTAAAACCTTGTATATAAAATATATATAAAAGGTACTTATGTGGCCAATATAAAGTTGCATTCAATCGAATAGCCTTAAAATAGAATGTCATACTGCAAACCTTCCACCGCAGTAGTAATGATCGGCGTTTGGATAACTGGGAGGTGAATTTGAATTCTCGCTCCCGGGCCTACTTGCAGGTTAATCCGGTCTTGCCCACAGCGATCTGCTGTAGTTGGCCCGGTTCCAGTTTGTCCAAAGCTGCAGAAAGCTGCCTCCCTGCCAGACAAATAACTACCACCTGCTGCACCACCTGGAGGACGAGGGGACCTCACCTCTGGGCTGATGAATAAACCCAAATTATTGTTGATCAATGAGCCAAAGCTGCACTATGACCTGTGTTTATGAACACTACCAGAACACTACCAGGCCCTAATATAAACAGTCTTGTTCTAGCTTGGCTGTAGCCAAACTGGAATACTGATATATATATATATATATATATATATATATATATATATATATATATATATATATATATATATATATATATATATATATATATATATATATATATATATATATATATATATCCCCCTACCTATGTGTATATATATAATATGTTAATGTCATGTTAAGTCACATAGTTACATTATTTACTACTTAGATCCAAACATCCAAATCACAGCCATTATTGATGGATAATTCATATTGTAACTGAACATGACCTTAAAACATTCATGATCATTGCATGTCCTTTCTACATTTACAGTGAGTTACCGGTTAGCATCTCAAATGGCTGTTGATTCATCTATTTTTCTCAATTCTAATAGAATATTACAATTTTCACCTTCCCTCCTCTTTGTCTAGTCATTCTCTGCTGTTCTTTTCTGGAAGAAATGATAACTTTGATTGATTGCAGCCTCTTATGTTGCCTCCTCTGATTCATTCAAGTGCTAAAAATAAAGCTGCAGTCGCAGTAACGTCACAACAGCGTTAACTTTCGCCTTTAATGAGTCGAGCATATGAGCATCTTTGTGTTGTGAGGCTGCGTTGATGTCATGATAATTAGAAGTATTATTTTTACTTTCTGAAATAAAACCTAAAGGGAAAAAATAAAATGAAAAGAAACTCAAGAAAATAAATACAGAGGTCATGTTCACTGGCCTCAATTGTATCTACAACCGTGATTCTAGATATGAATGAGGGGTTCTGACTCTGTACTATATGCCGATTGTTGCAATGTCCTCATAGTGTTTTATTTGAAGTTTAGTTCACAGCTTCTCAGCTCTTTACCAAATATAGCTAATAAAATATAATAATACAGTTGTAGGAGGGGCACAGTGAATCTATATATGTGATGTAGTGCAAACTAAATGCTATAGAGATATCACGGGAGCTCTTTGCATGGTGAAAAAAACATAATGTTCCATTGGGTTCTTTGTGTTCAAAAAGTAAAAGATTTATTTTCGCCTATGAATAGTAGTACGCATATAAGCTGCCTAGGGTACCTGCCAACCTGCCAAAAAAACTTCAGTGAGGCACGAGTCCCAGAGCTGCTGGAGGAAAAAAATTTTAAAAAAGGAAAAAAAAAAAGGCATAAACCACAGCTCTAGTTTCACATCAGCCTCGACGCAGCCAGAGGAAAGAGATGCATGTGGGTATCGTCCCAGAGGAGAATCATGTTTATGAAACCCCAGGTGGAGCAGCACAGACAATGACTCACATGTAAGGGACTGTGATGGAGGGCTACGGGATGCAGAGAAAAAGCTTCTATTTTGGGTACATTTTGTAGTGGAGAAAAAGAGCTCTTTCAGAATGAGGCGAAGCAGCGCCGCAGCTCTGCGGTCCCCTTCTCATCCAAGTACAGTAACGCTGTAAAACCGTGAGGAGCAAAAGCTACAGAAACTCAACAGAGACGCCTGAATTCCCTCAGTGATTCGTGATGGCGATGGCGAGGGCTTATGCGCGCTGAGTTCATCCTCACGGGTTAATCAAGAATCGTGTCATCAAGTGTCCATCTGGCATCACTGGGCACCACCTGCACCCCCCCACACACAGACACACACACAGACACACACACACACACTCTGCAGCACTTACAGAGTGTTTTCAGAGACTGAGATCATTACAGCTCCCTCTCTCCTCCAAACTACACCACATCGGAGTCATCATCTACTCTACCTGCGGGGCAAAATATCCAAATAATAGAACACAAGAACACAAAGGCCTTTTATCCTTCTTCTTTTCTCCTCATGTCTTTCTGCTCTCAATTAAACAGCCATTGAGATGTAGAGGAAGAAGAGGAGGGGGGTGGGGGGGGTCTGTACAGGTTGGGCGAGGTACGTCTTAATGCTGCCTCTTCTCTCCTGTCTCCATCACGCTCTCGTTTATAATAGATCACACACGCGGTTCAGATCAGATGGGTGGATCAAATGGCTGGTTTGAAACATGCGGGGTCCCTCGCAGGCCAGTTTAATGATGGCATCCTCAGGACGGAGAAAGAGAGGAACCCCGGGCAAAGTTTCTCCTTTCTCTTCTCGCTCTCTCTCTCTCTATAGATGCTGTAATTGATTTATAGCGCAACTGATACCTCTGTGTGCAACCAGCTGCCCCCCCCCCCCACCGCTGCCGTCTCCCCTCAGTCTCTACAAAAACACACCAGCCATGGAATTTGTCTGGTTCTGTCTCTTGGCTTTAAAAGCAGATGCTAATAAGAAATGGATGAGAAGCACACTGTTCAAATTTGAATGAAGTGATGACAGAATAAAAGACTGTTAATTGTCAAATTTGCTCATTAGGGTTTAATGAATTTCATGTGCAACTGCTACGCACAAGGAGGCCCAATCTAGAAGTTGCAGTTGATCTTTTTGCATCATAAAAAAAACACAGCAGAAAGAGAGAGAGCTCAGGGGAGAGTGTGAGATGAGAGGATGGAGGAGTGAGAGAAATGTGGAGAAGATGTGGAGGAGGAAGGGAACGCTGCCTTTTCAAAGTGAAAGAACACATACCATACTCCCTCATATTGGCTTAATAACACTACAGCCCACATACAGAGGGTTCAATCTGTGGACGACTTATTCATCTCTAGTTGTTTATCAGGCTGCAGCTCGCTTAGTCCTGTCGTTGGCAAACACAAAACGCTTCTCCCTTCTGTGCTGTAAACTGAATGCAGCTAACTTACTGCTTGTAGAACAGGTCATTGTTGGTTATGTGTTGATGATCTGAGTTGGGAGTTGTTAAAACAAATCAACCATGTCTGTAAAACCAGTCCTGCAGACACAAAGGACACCTTTGTTTAGGATGTGAGATAACACTGATGTATGATTTTTGACGAGAAGATGTTGTTTATGTAGGAATCGATATCTGTAGGTGTGAGTCATTCAGTCATTTTCTATACCTGCTTATTCCTCACTAGGGCCGCATGGGTCTGCTGGAGCCAATCTCAGCACATTACAGGTGAGAGGTAGAGACCATGAAAAGTCCCGGCCCAAGGACTCGAACCTGTTACGTTTTAGCTGTGAGGCAACAGCACTGCCCACTGTTCCACCGTGTCACCTTTAGGTGTAACTCAATTAGTGGATTTTTTTTTTGTTACAAGGAGTTACACATACAAGCTGTATAAGGCTGTAGCCACCATTGAGGAGACAGAGGTCATGACCTTGGTATTTTTTTTCCCTTAGGTTTAGTTTCATAATTTTTCCCCTTAGGCTACATTTCAGCAAGGAAAAATGTTAACACAAAGCCGCAAAACCAAATACATAATACGTCTAATTGTCATGACATCACAGTATCACGTAACAAGAGATGATCATATATTTGACTCATTAAAAGATAAAGTAGGGGCGACACGGTGGTGCGGTGGGTAGCACTGTTGCCTCACAGCAAGAAGGTCGCAGGTTCAAGACCGGGCCTGGGTCTGGGACCTTTCTGTGTGGAGTTTGCATGTTCTCCCCGTGTCTGCGTGGGTTTTCACCGGGTCCCCGGTTTCCTCCCACAATACAAAAAACATGCTCAGGTTAATTGGTAAAACTCTAAATTGCCCATAGGTGTGAGTGTGAGAGTGAATGGTGTGTGAATGGTGTGTGTGCCCCACGATTGGCTGGCGACCATCTGGGGTGTATCCCTGCCTCTCGCCTTAACGCGCTGGGATAGGCTCCAGCAGACCCCTGCGACCCCGAAAGGGAATAAGCGGGACAGACAATGGATGGATGGATGGAAAAGATAAAGTAAACACTGTTGCAACATCACTGACAATTACAGCTCTATTTACACATTTAAATGAATCAAGAAGAATGCAACACATAAGGCTGCATAAGTCAAAGTTAAATTCCTTTTAGCAAGAAAGGTGGAGGATGTCCTGGCAAAGAGGAGCAAAGGTGAAAACTGTAATTTTCTAACAGAATGAGAAAAATAATGAAATAGCCTACAGATGCATCAACAGATGCCAAAAGAGATGCTGACCTGTAACCTACTGTAAATGTATGTATATATATATATATATATATATATACATATATTTAATTTTTTATGACTCAGTATGTCAGTATATTGTAAATTATAGATGGAATGTTGACCATGAGTCTGTTGCACCAGAGCATGCTGGGAGTTTCCCGACACGCCTACCTCATTTAACCGCAATCATATCATCAGCACTTCTCCCTCTAGCCTCTGATGTTGCTTTTATTTCGACAAACGAGCACTCTGAGATTCAAGATAACGGATCAGTCCTGATAACAATCAAATAACCAACTTAGCTGGATGAGAATTAACAGCCCGATAACAACGCATTAGCCTGTTAGTTAAGCCACGATTGAACGATAAGGCTGATATATAATGGCCAATTGCATGGAGACAAGTATCACATGCGAGAGCAATAAAGCATTAAATGTATGAAAATGACTTTTACCGACTGTCTTCTGAAGAGTGAGCTACTTTCAACAATCCAGTCTGAACTGGTTGAACTTTTCCCTAATGGCAAGTGAATTTCCAGAAAAATTAGGTAATTTACTTGGATTTTTTTTTTTTTTTTTTTTTAGAATGCGGATTTAATATTTATGGATCTTGCGGATTTGTGCACAAGTACAAGTACAGACCTTTCTGAAAGTAAAAAAAAAAATCTTGTTTGTCCATGGCTGAATTCGAACTCATAGACAATGCGAGCATGTGGGCCGCCCTCCTCCACCTGTGAGGAGTTTGAGAGAGCATGTGGGCTTCGGCGGAGAGGCGGCCTTCAGTGAACCTCTCACACAACTCACAACCCTCAGAAAAACTCACCCAGCTTGCTCTTGCATTTATGCATGATCTGCACTACCGCGGGTCCCAAGTGCACATTTCATAATTCATGCATACTGTACTGTAGCAACTGGAAATGCTACTATATCTGCCTCTACCACTCTGCTTCATTTCATCAGTGAGACCGACTGGTCCGTGTTACACTCGGATTACAGCAAACTCACCGACCCTACAAATGAACATTTAGCTATAGGGCGATATTCAAAGGAGTTTAATTAAAACGTCTTTACATTTGGGAGTCAAATTGATGCTCTACAGCTTCTGAGAAAAAAAAAATCACTTTGAGCATTTTTTCCCGCATAATTTGAGGAAAAAATAGATCTCCACAGGCCTAATCAATACAGAGTGTTACCAGGCCTGGATCACAGTTGCATCACTCTGAGAGAATCATCCTTTTGAGTGAAAGAGCATCTGTTGCATGTTTCGACAGTCTGGCCGACGGAGGCTCGCAGTAAGAGTGATGCAACTGGACAACAGCACACTGAGCTCCTTCATCTTACAGGGTGACACTTAATTATTACACAGTGGGTCACTAATTAAACTCAATTAAGTAATCTAATGGCTTGCTGTGTGATAAATGATCAGAGAATCAAGATGGATTTTTATTTTTTCATCATTTTTTGCATCAAACTGCAAAATGCAGATAATAGGAGTTAATTTGTTTTTAATTAAAGGCATTAATAACTGCATGGGAATGCAGTGAAAATCCAATTCAGTTACACTACTGTACAAAATAAAAATACATCCAATTGACATTATCACACATCTTCTCTTTACCCGTATCCTTCTGGGTACTACCACATTTATCTTTGGAGCTGCACATTAGCACAGTATCAAACACTTCTCTGTTGTAGAAGGTGAAATGAACTCTTCATTGAGAGACATTTTTCTCCCTCGGCTGGTTGTGCATCATTCTAGGAAAGAGGGCTTGAATCATCTAAACCAGGAACTGATTCATAGTAAAATTCACATAACGTCAAGGTAAGAATAGGCACTACTGCTAGTAGTGAATAATACCATTACTATAAATGCCTCCAGTACATAACCATTACTACACAAAAACATTAACCCCGGTGTCTGTGTGAGTGGGTTGCGACAAATGTTTCCTACATGAGCCTGAAGGCTGCTTTTATCTACATAGTTGGAGCGAGAGAGGAAGAAAGTCTTCTCCTCTGCTACTAAGCCAGGACTCCCCACAGAAAGATCTGAAAATCTGATTAGATGCTGCAAATCCCTGCTGCTGCACAACAGCAGGTTTTTTTCCCACCCAGAAACCGGCGATTGGAGTCCTGGGCTAAGCGTTATTTTTTTCTATGTATAAAAAGTTGTCTAAACTGTCTAAGAGCTTAAATATTTAAAATTCAGTTCAGTATTCAGATCAATTCACTGTGTTCTCATTTTGTTATGTTGCACCCCTATGCTGAAATCATTTAAATTCATTTTTAGCCTCATAAATCTGCACTTAGTGACAAAGTGAGAGCAGGATTTTAGACTATTTGAGACTTTTTTTTTCAATTTTATTAGACTGCAACATGACAGAATGTGGGAATAAAAATGAAGGAGTCTGAATACTTTTGGACTGCGCCGTAACTCTGATTAAATCTACACGCCGGGACTCTCTGCACAAGTCGCCCCGGGATTCAACAGAGAAGTTATGTTTGGGAGCTTGGCTGGATCCCAGGAGCTTTATGTTTTTTTTTTTTATACTTCAGGATTTGGAGACAAACCAAAAAGTGGAGCAGTAAAACTATATCCATACACGAAGAGAGGGGGGGAAATATAGTCGACTCCATCAAGCTAGTGAACTTCACCTCTTAAAGAAGTCTTGCTCGCATACCTTCCCTCTCCAAAGTGAATTTTCCTGAGCTCTTGTACCTGCAACCCCTGCGCTTTAATTACTGATAGAGGCCGGCTCGCAGGGCTACAGCTGGCATCATGCATGGAGCCAAGTGAGCCATCATTTATGGTAAAAAATGGAGAAAGGCTCCCTGTTAAATCAATACATAAACTACCCGCAGGATCCACAGTGAAGGCAGTGGAAGTGACAGGCCGCTTAAAAAATGGACGGCAGCCTGCCGGAGACCGCTGACTCGGCGTGTTCCTCTGGCGAGGGAAACGGCGCTGCGCTGCCCCGTCTCTCCCCCTCATCCTATCACTCAGACGGCTCGCTGTGTCTACCTGGGAACTGCTGATCAGAGAGTCTTAAATATCACCAAAGCAAAGAGTATAATTCACCGGAGACAGAAACGCGTGGACGGTAATTCAGACAATATTTGAATAAACATTGCCTGTCTGCCTGGCGGCGTATATCACGGTTTTGATCCCCGGACGGCTTTTTTTTTTTTTTGGGAGGCACACATCATCACGGCTGTGCCCGCTCCTTTGAGAATATCAACTTTCAGATATAAAAAAGCAGCGCTAAATGATCACATGCAGCAGGAAGCGTCATCCATCAAGGCTGATGAGATCATAAATCCTCCTCCTTCTCTCGGCCAGACTGATTTCCTCTCTATTTCACCTCCGTCGGTATAAAATGCAGATCAACATGCTTCCCTCTCTCCTCCTCCTCATCTCTCACAGAGCCACCTGTTCTATCCATCATCTGGACAGCTGTTGCTCTGCACTTTCAATTCCCCTCCCGTATGCGGCGGTGACCTCTTGCCCCACTCCTGTCGACACACACGCCCCCCCCATAAAATAAAAAAAAAAATCAGCCGACACACAAACACGCCTGAAATCTTCTGAACAAGTGTGTTACTCATTCCACCGGGTTCTAACAGATATTGATTCAAATGGTGGCTGCGAACACACTGGGAGTTCAGATAGGCTCCGACAAGCGAAAACAGACAAGCGTGTGAAAACATGAGCGGGCCCGCCGGCCGAATGTCTCGCTCATCCCCGGAATCTATAATTTCAAAACGCTCCTCTGTATACACGGGCCCTACCATTCGTTTTGTCACCAGTCAGAAAGCGGCCTTGAAGCAAACATGCGGCGTATGATAATAAGTCAGCACACCACATTTCATGCAAGACTTGCTGTCAAAGGACTAAACATTTATCTCTCGCTCTAGTTCCGGCACCCCCCTCCTCTTGCTCTCTACACTGTACTTCCTGCAATGAGTCTATTTATGTACCTTGTATAAGTTAAGGTGAACAGACAACCAAATACAAAACACCACTAATTCATATAAGGCTGAGCCTGGGGCAAGGATGTGTTTGTCTCATAAAGCAGTGGCGTGTGCTCAGTCTTTGTGTGGCCTTTTAACCAGCCAGCTGAAAAAAAGCCTGGTAACACTCCGCTCTTGACCTCCCCCCACGGTCCTCGCCCCCTCTTGTTGTCCGCAGGCTTAGCCCTGTATTTTGTACACAGGTAAGTGTGCGCGTGGAGGACAAGAGGCTCCGTTAAAGGTCGCAGGGAGAAGCAGAGGTGAAATAGGCTGGACCACAACAG
This sequence comes from Eupleurogrammus muticus, assembly GCA_036785175.1. Lineage (NCBI taxonomy): Eukaryota > Metazoa > Chordata > Actinopteri > Scombriformes > Trichiuridae > Eupleurogrammus > Eupleurogrammus muticus. The sequence continues at coordinate 16,171,641 of JAYKQN010000007.1, read as the reverse complement.
GTGGAATTCCTTTTATAGGATCCTCTGGCAGCAGTTTATTACCCGGAGTGAAAATAGATGGAATGGACAGGGAGGTGGTTTGCAGAGGGGCTTTGTTTTCCCCAAGTGGATACAGCTTTGTTTAATTACATTTTGATCGCAATTTTCGATTTGTCAAAGCATCTCCAAACCCATATAATAAAGTTCGAACGAGTTATTTGACAACTTTTCTTTCCTTCCACGGTCCAACATTGGAGATTCTAATTTGCCCGTTGGTGTGGGTTCAATAGTGCGTTTGCCCTACAATAGACTGGTGACCTGTGGGGTGTATCCCTGTCTCTCACCTATAATGCACTGTGATTGGCTCCAGCAGACCCCCATGACCCAAGTGAGGAATAAGCAGATATAAAAAAAAATGCATGGATAGATTTTTTACACAATTTCTAAAAGAGACACATGTTTGCACAGTATGTGACTAAAAGAGGGAGAGATTGCAAGATTTTTCTTTTCAAGGTGATATCAGTGACGCCTGGCAACACAACTAATTTGTTTAGCCATTTCAAACAAAAGCACAAAGTCACTCATGCTGAATAAATGCATTGCCTAATTAAAAAAATTACCATTTGATAATTGTGGTTTTACTATTGACCAAAAAAATCGCAATTTTTTTTTTTTCAACAGACGCATATAACTAAATAAAAACAATAACCTTTCTGTTTTCTCCTCTAATAATATCCATCAACCATTCTCCCGGAGCATCTAATTACTACATCTGTGCTGACATGGACGACGACGTCTATGTCTCTTTTGATCAGGCCGACATGTGAAAGAAACAGAGTCAACATGTCACTTGGACTCTTTTAATCTCACTGCGTGCACGCGTGTAAGGAAAAAAAAAAAAAACATAGTGCAGCAGCACATCACTTTGACGTGTCGTACGTGTGCGCGTGGAGAACATGCCCTGAGCATCTCTCCCTGAACGGAATGAGGTCGGCGGGAGGAAAGCAGACAGACAAGTCAGCCTTTGTCTCTTGTGCAACACGGGCAGTGGGTTCCCCACGGGGGGAAGCAGGAATACAACATGTGCATTAGACCCCATAACATCATTTATAACAGGCAGACACGCTTCCACACAAATGGCTTTCACCACAGAGGTTCCCCCATTAGCATTAAAGGAGAGGGGCCACGAGAGAGAGAGAGAGAGAGAGAGAGAGAGAGAGAGATATTTCTGCAGGAATCTGAGGAGCAATTTCAAGTCGGAATCCTTGAAGAAATAAAACAAAAAATGTTTTGTGTTCAGTAGAAATTCCACAGAGCCTTTGGTGTTGTTCTGAGGGATAAAGGCTACAGCTCGCCCATCACCGTGATATTAGACAGCTTGCACGCCGGTGAATCCCTGCCTCAACTCGCTCTCCACCAGGAGCATCGCGGGGCCTCATTACAGGAATTCCTACTTCTGAAATCTTATCTCAGCTGAGAATGACAGTCTGGATTCTGGGTGCAAACGGCAACATGTTTCTTAACTGCATTTAGGGAAAATAATCCTTATTTAATGTCCTAAAAGAAGAATTTCCTGAATAAAGAATCCTAAATTATGATGACTAAGCCCCTGTTCTGAATTCAAAGTAAGTGCCAAGAACTACCATAGTGCAAAATGAGTGCAACTTCAAACTTAGGACGAGAAATATAATCCGTTTCTCGGTCGATCCTCCAACAGAAAAATTACAAAAACCTACTTATAATAATAATTTTCATACAGTCGCTAAAAAGCTTGAATAATTTTTGTTCTTTTCTGATTTTCTGCACAGCGGTGTAGTTTCTGATACCCATTTGTGTCTTTGATATGCATTTAACTGTACTGAAATATATTAGTTACAAACCTTTTAGGCTATTAATAATAATGACTTATTACTGAAAGAATGTATTAGTATCTGTATGGGAACTTGCATGTTTACATAATGTGTTTTTGTTCCTACAGCTAAAGCAGTAAATAACTGGTTACGTGCAAAATAAAGATAATATTCTGATCTTTAGGAAACCTCAGAATCGTTTTGACAATAGTTCCTGATTTTTATGTGAAATAACCTTAAATATTCCTCACACAAACAATATAGCGAAAATAGAGCCATAAAATACTCTTTTCTTTTTAAGGTGCATTTCCACACAGTGTACCACTGTCTGATAATAACAATAACAAAGGAAGACAAACGCTGACTAGCAGCCAGACAAATGAAGAGACAAGTGATTTTCATAAGATGAGTTATCTCTCTCTGTAAAACTAGTTGTGGCTCACTGAGTGGTGAAATGACATTTAGAGCATCACAGTGTTTATGCACCAGTAAGTGTTCTTCATAGGTAGTTGACAACCAGGCGAACATCTCTAGTCTATAATTTGTCTTGTTGGCATGTGGGAAAGACAATGTGATTAGTTTTATTCAACAACAAAAAATAAATAAATACAGGATTTAGGCTCCATGTACAATTTTTCCTTAAAGGAAGTGGGTACCATGATACTAGGCGGAGTGGCCTGATGCCCTGCCTCATTTAAATTTGCCGATTATGGTCTCTTTTCTATCAACATGGCATCAACACCAGCATCTTTTCAGATTGATTCGCGTCTGACATGAACCACTAAGACAGGCTTTGATGACAGTACCTATCTATCATCCAGGAGACTTCATCAAAAGCTAAAGCATGAAATCCTAGTCACAACATATAATTTTTAAACATCCCGCAGCCCTAGACATAACCTTATAACTTTGCTCTACAAAGTGAAACCAGAATGACTTGCATTTGACTTTAAAATGTTGAATTTTTATCCACCACTATAGACTCTTAAACGTGTATGTGGTGTGATAGTTTGTGTTGTGAAAGTGTACTATTAATTCAATAATTCAGATCTCCGACCCAATTTCTACTTTTGAAGTCAAATGTTTTCTCTGTCGTCATATTTCGTTCAATCATAATTTTATGGCCTTGGTGCCCTGCTTTTTGGCCTTTGTTCCCTCAAAAAACATGAACACAAAAGGCCAAGTGGCCCCCCTTTGAAATGATGAAATTCTAGGCCTGTTCCTGCTAAACCATGAACCTGACAGCTCCTAACGTTCAAAAACACTTAATGCTATCTCATGTGTCGAAAGGTTCCAATGGAAGCCAGTCACAACCCTTTTTATTCCACAGCCCAGAATCTCTGCCTTGACACGCTGCCATTTTTCCGGCACAGACCGACAAAAGATGAACTCAGACGTTTTCCAATCACTGTTCCTGGAGCTCAGCCACCGCTCATCTAGGCTACAAAACGACCTTGACATTTGTTGGGCGCGTGCCGCGGCGCGACGCGAAGAGCCCGCGAACACACGCGGCACCGCACAAGACAAGAGACGCACGCGGAACAATCCGGGCGCAGCAGACCCCCCCCCCCCCCGACACACACACACGCGCGCGCGGCTGTATGTGTCTGAGCCGCTGGCTGGTTACTCCAGAGCTAATCCAGCTCCAGTGTTTAGCGCCGTGAAGCAGCTGGAAGCACACAAGCTGTTAACAAGTTAAGGCGCAATGGTTTTCTGGCAGGCGCCCTCCTCCTCCTCCTCCTCTTCCTCCACCTCCTCAGCATCACTTCACCTAGCACCAGCTCCCCGGGCGCCTCCTCCGCCGACCCGTCCAGCCTGGCACGGCCACCGCACGCTTTTTCGCGCCCCTGCGCATTGATACAGCGACACGCGCGGCACAAAACGCTTTGCCACCCAGCTCACCCCGACGCGGCACGCGACGATACACTCGCGGAGGGATCGTTTTATAAGGGGAAAGCAGTGCGCAGTGGAAGCTGGTTTCCAGAAGCAGAACTTTGACTTTTGCCCGTCAGCGGGTCGAGAGGAACAACATGGAGCAGCGACAGAAAAGCGGAAAGAAGTCTCTCAGCATCACAGAGCGAAGTTCGACTTGTCACAAGGAGCCCAGATAGAGGCCTTCCTCTGATGGAGCTGCATGTACAGGCTTTAGTGGCGGATTGGCAACGCAAATTGGCCCAACGCAAAGGTACGTATGCCCCCCCACATAATTTAAAAGTATAAATGCCCCCTGCTGCCTCACCTAGGTCCCTCTGAAACAAAATTCTGTCTCCCGAAATTCAGTGAGGACCAGTGCAGTTTCCTCTTTCAGGGAAGAACTACACATTAGCTGGAGCATCTTACTCCAAGATGCGTTCACAGACCCTTAGGTAAACCCCAGCATCGCCTAAGAATAGAATCTGTGCCTTAACTCATTTATTTATGAATAAACACGGTGGTGGCGGGTGGCTGGGGGGTACAAGCTGTTAAAGTTTAATGCTCATACCCTCCATCCCCCACCCCAGTCACCACCTCGCCTAACGAATTTTCTGAGAGAAACACTGATGAGGATGTAAAGAAAAGGTCATTTGGCATGGGGAAAAATAACTTTCCCTTTAAAATCTTTTTCACTCTTAAATGAAAATGGAAAGTTCAAAGTCACCATGGGAACCATCAGAGAATAAGATTTTAGAAAAAAAAAGTCTTTTCCAACATGCCCAAAACATATGCAATACATATGTTGTGTGTGTGTGTGTGTGTGTGTGAGAGAGAGAGAGTGAGTGAGTGAGTCGTGCTAGACAGATATGGAGTCCATTTTATTCCTTTAGTAGGGGTTGTGTGTGTGGGGGGGCAGATATCCATGATCTGGCCATTTTACTTACTACTTAAACACCATATTTCTAAAGCTGACTATGTGGTTGAAGGTGCCTCCCTATGCCAACAACACGGACTGGCTCTAATGGCTTCTGGGGCCCGTTTGTGTTTCTGTGTGCAGGCAGGTTGTTGACAAGTTGAAAATGGAAGGCATCAGCAAAACGACATGCCCATCAGCGAGGAGTGGTGGAGTAATAAAGTGGCTCTGATGAAAACTTAATGGCCCCTCCACCTTTATTAATGGCTGTGTGAGCGGGTCCGCGTGCTCAGGGTTCACCGCCGGAACAGCACGCCGCAGCCCAGGGCGCGGGAAGAGCTGCGCCGTCAGCCTGGCTCTGGCTGACACGCCGCCTGGCAGAGAAGCTCCTGACAGGAAGACCCACTAATTGACTTAATGACAACTGGCTGACGGGCAGAGGGACTGCTGGGCTGCCGGTTTACCCAAATGAGGCTCAAACGCAGCACTGAGCTGTAGACGCAGTGAAGGACACACAGCGGCTAATATGTGAGTTTGAATGAGATGAACGACACACACACACACACACACTGCGTTCTCTCTCTCTACCAGCCTTTGCAGTTTCAGCAACTGTATTTCCCTGTGAGGAGCATCCCAGGCATTCCATTCTTTCCCTTTTTTGCACATACTTGCTACAATCACACAAGCAGCCACTTATTAATATCTCCCTTTCAAATGCAAATTCCCCTTCATGCATAAATCATAACTCCAGCGGTGGCTGGTATTCTGTAAGAGTTCTTTTCTTTTAAAGGCCCCCCCTCCATTCCAAAAACGTGTTATTTTTCTTGTTCCTACAGTGGAATGTTTGAGCTGCAGCTGTGCAGAATTGATGCCCAAAGGCTGTTTTCATATCTATCTGCCGAAAGCAGGAAATTTCTCTGGGGCGAGCCTGCGAGCAGGACTTGTGACATCACAAATAGTTTGGAGGTTCAATCCTGGTTCAGTATTCAAACTACACAAGTGTGATGTCGAAAAGTGGGCCTCCAAACAATGAGAATGGACTTTACAGTGAGGTATAGGATGCACTTTGTGCCTCACAGCTAACCTTTTTTAAATGATAAATATTTGCATAATTCATAGAGTCTGTAGTTTTAATGAGGGAGAAGGAGTCTGTGTAATTTTAAGGAAAAAACATATTTGAAACCAATTATTATTCAAAGTAGAGTACTGTATGTACATCTTAAAACATGTCTAGAGGCAGGCTTCCTGTAACAGCAGAATTAATATTCCACCACCTGCATGAATTTTAAGCATCTTAGTCCTAACAAAGCCAATTGTTTTTCTAACTGAGGCACTTTGAAACAATCTGATTTGTTTTTGTTTGTTTAAGTCAGCAACAAACCCATGTTGGCCCACAGACAACCATACATTTGTGAGGATGTTCATCGCTGGGTATAATTGCACAGCTGTTTACGCCACATGCGGTGCGAAAAAACAGCCACTCTCGCATTCGCGAATCGGGTCCGTTTGACGAGGAGACGAGACCGAATTGAAATTCCTGCTTGGTAGGGAGCCCCGATCAGTGAGCAGCCTGCCAGCCTAGATGCCACTTTAGCAGCTTTGATGTATGTCTGCCATGCTGCGCTGCAGATGCTGCTCTGTATGATACACCCCCACATCAATGAATCATTTCTTCTGACTCAAACGCACTGCATCACCTCAAATGTGTTTTTGTTGGAGTTTTATTTTTTTCAAAGAAAACTGGCTGAGTGGTGACATAAGTTTAGATTTCAGAGAGGATACATTTGTCCCCCCAATAGAACCATAAAACCATGAAAAAAGCAGTGGACTTTTCAGTTTAAATATTTAGTAAATCTTGCCTATATGTGTATTGACTCAGCAGGGATTACACCAAATGAGAAAAAGTTGATCTACAGGAGAAAAGACATCTGATAGCAGAACAGAATGAGAGCCTTAATGCATTATATCACATAACATTTTCAATTGTCACCTGATGAGTGCTTTACTTTACATGAACAGAGACATTTCCACCATAAATTGGTGCATTAAATATCACCAGAATGTAGGAAGTGTTTGACACTCCTGGAGGAGGATGCCCAGCTTAGACCTTTTGCATGGAGATGATGAAGAAGTAACATTAAGTTTACTGTGCAGGGGGCGATACAGAGGTTCAATTTATTTTATTTTTTGCCCAAGTCAGGATAAAATGACAAATTAACAAGCTTTCATGATGGCGTCTGCTTCAAGAAGCTTCTATAGTGCAGAGGAAGCTCTAATCATGATTCTTAAAATATGTTGCCAAATAGGAAGAAAGAAAGAATTAACATGCCAGGATCTTCAGTTCATTAAACAAATTTATCACATGTTAGATTTTAAAAAGTCATCAAAACTGTACGTTGGAAATTAGTTACATTCAATAAATAAAAGGCAAAAAAGACCTGGGAAAGTGATGAAAAAGGGGAACTGATATTAGTTTAATTTAACTCCAGGTAATGTAAGTTTAGAGTTTGCACTATGGGATGAAAGGACAGTTTAATCAAGGCTTAAAGTTGCCTGAAGACACACTAGAATGTTCAAATATCGGCCTAAAGTCCCTTTATTCTTTAAAGTTACATAAGTAATGCACAAGCTGTACTTGTGTATGTCCATAGTCATCCACTGCCAAGGCCTTTTTGATTGAAATGATTAATAAATAGAATATGCTCTGCAGTTAGTTTTTTGTGTGTTTTCACAAACATGACTTAGGCTGTTATTTGAAAAGACTGACTCTGATATGTGGACAGTTAGGATGGTACATGCCAGATGCTCCAGCCTGCCCTGCCCCGCATCCCTCCTCTCATCCATCCACGTGTGCGTGACATGGGTGTGTGCGGTGAGAGCTACCTGCCAGGAGCTGGAGGGGATCTCCGCAAATTTGCCCAGTCCCCCGAAGGTGTAGCAGCGGTACATGTGATCCAGAGACTCCGAGCAGTGCCACAGCAAGCCGAAGCTCACGGAGTCCTTGCTGTTGTGCGGTGGGTGCTGCTGGTGATGCTGCTGCTGGTGCGGGTGGTGCGGGGGGTGCGGGTGCTGGTGGCCGTTCCTCAGCTGGTCCTTAACAATCCAGGCGGGGGAGATGAAGCTGAAGCTGCAGACGGCGACCAGGGCGGAGGAGAGGAGCACCCAGAAGCAGCCCACGCAGCTGAACATGGTGGCGGCGCGGGGCAGCGAGCCCGGAGAGTACAGACCCAGCTCGATCCCGAACCCGGCTTCTTCTTCTTTCTTCTCCCGGCCCAGGAGCGAATGCATTTGGGAGCGCGCGCCTTCAAGAGCTCACTCCAACTTCTTCTTCAGCCCCCCCCCAGCAGCGCCTCATCAGCGGCAGCAATTAAATGCATGCATTAAAAAATAATTCAAAAAAATGAAATAAAAAAATAAAAAATGTAAAAAAAAAAAAAAAAATCAGTGGACAGCTGCAGCTCTGCGCGACTGTGTCCACAACATCTGGCGTCCCAAGCACATCAGCAGGAGGAGTGATGATGATGATGGTGGTGGTGGCACAATGAAGTCAAGTCATCCGCGCGCCCAAAATCGGACACGCGCGCGCACACACGCACGAACACACGCGCGAGATGTTTGTCACACCTCAGAAGTGGCCGCGAGGCGGACATGTCCGTGCGGGAGCGGCGGCGTCATTTAAACCGCCGCAAAAAAACTAACAATTTCTCCGTGACGCAGCTGTGCCGCTCCGGAGCCTCGGTGCGGACGGCGACGCACTTTGAGAAAAGAGTCGGCGCGTCTCTGGACAGCGTCAAGCTCGCCGGGGTCGAGCGGATCCCGTTTCCGGTTGGGATTTTCAGAGTAAAACCCCGAGCTAAGCGGGCGCTAATAAGGTTGGAGCCTTCACAGCAAAGCAACAGGAACTCAGCACAGTCCCTCAAGTTGTGCACTCGAGGGGAGATTTGAGGGACTTGCATGGGTGCAGAGATTTTACACAAATGATCAAAAATACAATCTTAGGTGACTCAGTGCCGCACAGTAAGAAGGTCACAGGTTAAAGTCCTTGAGCTGGGACCTTCTTTTTGGAGTTGCCTGTTCTCTCCAGCTTCCTTTCACAATCCAAAAGCATGCTGAGGTTGAGACTAAATTACACATAGGTTTGAGTGTGTGCGTAACTGATGTGTGTGTGTGTGTGTGTGTGTGTGTGTGTGTGTGTGTGTGTGTGTGTGTTCCCCAATCGGCTTATACCTGTCTGTGGTGTTTCCCTGTCTCTCACCTGAAATGAACTGGGATTGGCTCTAGCAGAACCTCCATGACCCTAGTGAGGAATAGGCAGGTATAGAAAAATATGATTTGCCCCCCTCCTGATAAAATTACCCAAAATTGAACGAATGCATTTTCAGACTTCACATTATTCACATTTGCAATGATTGCAAGAGTGAAACAAAAAATCTGATAGTTTATGTAAGTTGGTGGAGCTTCATATATTTATGTATATGTGTATATATATATATATATTTATATATATATTTATATAATTTTAGAAGTTTTGGAGATAAGGTCAGACTGCGATGTGAACATAAGGATGCTGAGGATTAAAATGCCAGGCAGGAAGCCTAGAGGACGACCAAAGAGGAGGTTTAAGGACGTAGTGAAAGAGGACATGAACGTAGTTGGTGTGAGAGAAGAGGACACAGAAGACAGGGCTAGACAGAGGAACTGATTGGCTGTGGTGAAGCCTGAAGGGAAAAGCTAAAAGGAGGAGAAGTGGAGGGTCGGATGGAGGAGACAGATAAGAATGTGTGAGTAGCCATTACTGCCCGCGACCCTTAAAATTATGATTTACTAATATGACCATTAAACAAACAGTGACATGCGCTGTTGGCTGCTTAGGACAAATAAACAATAAAGTCACGCATAATAAATGATTCGCTGTGCAGTATTTTTGGAATGATATGGTGATTGGCCTCTATGAAGTTATGATTTATGATGCCAGCAACTGATTTGCATGTGGATAAAAAAAGAAATCTCTTTTGTGTCCTCCCCAAACTTGACATTGAGTCTTCACCATTGTGTACTTTTACTTGACTAGAATATTTTCATCTAATGCTACTTAATACTTCCACTCCACTAAATTTGTTTAACAGATTTACATCACATGACGACTTGAATAGTTCAATTTAATGAGTATACTTTAAAGTTCTATAAAATTGCCCTTCTTTTCTTTTTTAATTGCTATGTGTTAATGGTGCCAAACGTTTTGATGCAATACAATTACTTTTAATTTACTTCCAATCTCTCTTGCAGCCTGTCCATCCTAGAAGTGGGATCCTCTAAAAAGTTTTTTTAGGGAGTTTCTCCTTGTACGATGTCTAAGGGATGGGATGTTGCGTTGCTGTTGAAAAACTGTAAAGCCCATTGAGGCAAATCTGTGATTTGTGATTTTGGCATGTAGCATATTTATTAAAATGTAGTATAATACACTGCAATAATAGGCCTATAACACAGGCTGTATAATACTTTTAGTTTTGATTATTTTCCAGGTTTTATTTGAAAATCTGTTAGCCCTAACATAATACAATTTCAAAGTATAAAACCTCAACTCTGAGGCTGTCATCTGTTCCTGTTGCGGTTGCTGGGTTTTCAATCTGCTAAAATATTGGTTGAGTCCGTTATCACTGTCACTCAGTTGCCGTATGTGGGGCAAGAGAGCGTGGGAGATGCCAGCAGGACTGTCACTCAGGTTATCTGGAAACTTCACTGTGTTCCTAAATAATAACCAGCAGCCTTACGGTGGATCATTCATTACAAACTCATGCGGTTCCCTGCCAGACTTTTCTCACAGAATTACAGTAAACCTTATCCCACCATTTCCATTTACACCTAATAATGTCAAGCAATTGAATTTTGCAGAGCACATTTTGAATATTTCCATTTGATGTAATTGAACAGAAATTAAAATGCGGGGTAACTAACTGGCAGAAATTATTCGCAAAGTCACTGGGAATATTTTTACAGAAGGACTGCACTTCTTTTTACAGTATTGTATCTTTACTGTAAAATAAACAGCAATCTAGTGTAACAATGACTTATATTAATGTATTAACCAGCAGGTTTCACAGCAAGGCTTTACAGTGAAGGAAACCTGAAACTCCCAAAATTTGCCTAACTTCAGGTTGTGGAAAAGCCGAAAATCACCACACATCAAAAATGATGATGATGGATCTAATGCGGTGCAATCATATAGGTTATTAAACTCAGGGTTATCAACAAGTTAAAAGGGTTTTTTTGGTGGATGTAAACATCCATAATAATTGAGTAATACAGGAATAAAGCTCTTGATAGTAAAAAGTATTTTCTGGCTACAATGAGGGGCTGTGCTTTGTACACCAGTCCGTGGCATGACTTTTATTCTGAAAGTAAAACCTCAGGTTTCCGGTTCGCTCCGGCTTCGTCCGTTGTCCATTTTTTCACTTGACAGAGCAGGTGTCCGTCCCCACAGGTAGACTTTCTAAATTCTAAATTTCTGCGAATCCACTTACATAAAAAAACAACATTCAACTAAAATACTTATTTAACATTTTTTTGTCACGACAAAACACAATTTCCGCCCAGACGAATCACCTCTTGTTCAGGTGAGCTATCAGGACAGCATCAGCCAATCAGAGCCCAGCACCGGGGCTGCGGGGTTATATGTCGGAGGCTCCGCAGGTGCGGCAGCAGACTGGTGTCGCAGCGAGCAGCAAATAAGCTGTGAAATGCATTTCACACCGTTAGTGTGCGACGCTAATGAGCTTTAGTACGTTAGCGCTGCTATCCGGGGGAAAACAGACAATTAAAAAACAATTCACTGGAAATGAAATCTATTCTGCTGTAAAGTGTGCGAGGTTTTCATAGAGAAGATATAATGCTGCGGCATTCTTAATGGTTTACACATCTTTAAAAAATTACATTCATAGAATGAAACTTTTAGCCAGTTTTACAATTTGTGGATTACCTGGGCCTGTAGACAAGAGCAGTATTATTGTTTATAAAAAACATAGAGAATTAAAGCTGTATACTTAATATTATGTATACATCTCAATGAACTCTTAGTTTTCTTCTAACATGTAATCAACGCTGCCCCCTCCTGGTGAAGGGGGGTCACTGTCAACCCTGGAGCCTCCTCACTTTTAGAAAATAAAGAAGCTGCCTGTAAACACACTACAGTAACTGTACCAAAAATAACCACAGCCAGCAGTAATATACCAACACTTCGGCGAAACATGTTTCTTTGTTCCTTTTAAAAAGAGCACAGAAAAAAAAACATTTCATAATATATGTATTTAAATCAAACACAATTTTAAATATATTATAGATTAAGTACACATACATGTCAGAAAACATTAGTGGTACATAGTACCAAGACTCTTTTCTGGTTCTTTTCCACATCTTGGTAAGGCTCAAAAGAAATAAAAAAAAAAAAGAAGTTTAATTTACTGAGCACACTTTCCAGTTGAACAGTTCAGTCATCACTGAAATGTGTTTCAGTGATGCATACAAAAAACACCAATAAAAAAGGACTAACATTAATATATGGGACAAACCAGAAAACTCGCTCTCTCTCTCTATATATATATATATAGAACATTTATAACATGGGGTTTTGGAGTTTTTCCATCACAATTGGAGCAGTTCAGGTCGTTCAGGGAGTATTTTTCTTCTTCTTAGCTCAGTTAAGGTGCCAGCAGGTTCCTACAAGTGGATGGCCAGTACAAGAACTTAGTCAGATCCTTCTCAGTTTCATTGTCTTAGTTTCATGTTCTTACAGTATGTAATTGCCCAGGGAAGGACGCGCTTACATCAGTGAATAGCAGACAAAAACAACTCCAGGTAGGCTGAGAGGGAAACATATGCAAAAAAAAAAAAAATAATAACAGTACGACGCTCCAAACTGATGATCTGCTTTAGCCTCACGTGGCTGGAGAGAGCTTCATCTAAAAACAAGGAATGGTTATAAAAGGTGTGGGGAGAGCTGTCATGAGGAGTGACTGTTGTCGTGACATCCTCCGTAGGTCCGAGAGAAGACATGTTTCAACAGGTACGGCTACAGCAGCACAGTGGTGGTCCTGACTGACATGCTGCTCCTTTGTGCCGGCGCCATATCCGACACTTCCTTCCTCAGGAGTGACTTCCTCAAGCTGACACAAGTGCTTCGCTCAACTCTAGGCGACGACATATGTACCTTTATAGTGTTATGGAGTTGGAAGATTGTAACAATGATGTACTTCAAGTTTGCCTCTAGCCCATGCGTTTGCAACCAATAATCACACACGCACGCACGCACACACATACACGCACAGGTAGGGAGGTGATAAAATGCCTTGTTCGTTGCAGTTGGTTGCAGGGTTCTCCCTGCCTACAGTTTGTCGCTGGCCTGGCCAGCGTCTGCGGGGACGGTCCTTTGGTTCCTCAGCTGGGTCATAACTGCAAACAGACAAACCAACACGAGTAGGGGGAGAGCTGCAGTCATTCCACACGTGGCTGCACGGGAAATGGGCAACTCAGTCAGGTTTGTTTTATACCTTGGTGGACTTGCCGGGGCTGTCGTGGTTTGATTGGTGGACGACGTCGTTGACGATCATCTTGGCGATCTGCCACGCCATCTCCTCCTGGGCCTTAAAAGCGAGACACAGCACAAACAATACCTTGAACCTGTCGCAGGCTTTTTTTTTTCCTCCTTTCTCTTTTTATTAGATTCTTTAATAAATCGCACGTCATGGACCACCACCGCAGAGTTAATTTTGAATACATGCTGTTCGGAGCCTTGCTACATGCCTCAGACGACTGAATCATTTATGAGCGTTCCGTCTGTCTCACCTCGTCCGAGTTGCCTTGGACCCACTTCTTCATGGCTTGAGAAAACATGGAACCTAAATGAGAAGTGAGAGAAGACTGAGTGAGACTTCATACATCAGCGAGCAGACGCCTTAAATTGAACTGCTAAGACTACCGGCTAATCTGTCTTTCTCTGGACAAGTGTTCCTAAAATTGACTCATGGGAAAATAATCCTGCCATGTGAGTTTTAAGTAATTTATTAGACATTGCTTTTTGAGATGTAAAGACAAAAAATGAATGAGAGCCGACGTTGGGACTAGTTGTTCTGCAGGCAGGGACAGCAGTCCTGGGCTGAGAAAGCACCCTAAGACATGAAAAATGAAGATATTTTATGTTATTTTGCATCTTAGACCAGTGGATGCTCTTTTTAAAAGGGATTGTTCTTAAATACTATGAGCTGAATAGAAACAGCTTAGGGGTTCTATTCATTGATTCAGAGAGCAGAGAGTTTTTAACTGCAAAATATGACAGCGTGAACTGAGAGCCTTAGACAGCGAGAGTCGGACAGGGAGAGGAGAGAGAGATATAGGGGAAGGGTTTCATGCCTTTGGATTTCTTCACATCCGGCTCTGGCTCGGCCTCCCTGATAAACTGGCCCAGCTCATTCACCTTCCCGAACGTCATCCTTCTGAGCAGACAGAGGAGAGGAGACGCATGAACAGCAGACAAAGCAAATGGGACAAAACTAAGCCTCAGGCACATTTTACAGCTGTCTGTATTCATTCAATAACTGACATTTCTATGGGGGGGGAGAGAGTCTGACAGACTATAGCTTTGTCTTTCAAGGTGATCCTTCTTTTCGAAGCACGCTCTTTACCAGGGAGTCGGTTAAAAAGCAAATGGATACCATTTAAAGGAGTTTTACGGAGTTAAATCCAGACGGCAATGTGGGCAATTATAGAAACATAAAAGCAGAGCAACAAAGTAAAAGACGAAGAAAGGGAATTTGAGGTAAATCAGCAAAAAAAAAAAACAAAGGAATGAGGAAAGTCTGTGAAAAATTAAAGAGAAATTTAACCAGTGTGAGGACCTCGACAGATGTGCAACACTCACCCAGCATATGGTCGCTGGTACAAGGACTCAGGGTCCAGACTGGCGACGTCCACCGTTATGGCCTCATCGAAGTTTTTCAGGATCTTTATTGCCGCCTTCTTCATACCAGGCTGTGGTGAAGACACAATCAACTGAATTTTTGGCAGCATTGTAGTAACAGCATTTTTTTTCTACCTACTATGAATGCAACAGAACGACCGGAACGATCATGACCCTTTTGGCATTAACGGAAATATCATCATTATTCATCTAATGAGGCGGAGCAGGTCTAAATGTCAGCAGACAGAGGAGGATGTGGTTTAAGGTTTGGGTCACCTGAGTTTGAGAGCCCTCGCTGGCATTTGAACCCGAGCGGTCGGCGTCCGCGGGCCCGCCCTGACCAGGAGCGCTGACATTCACAAACTCGTCCGCACGCACCGAGTTGATGAGGTCACTCAGGTATTTGTAGTAAAGGTTGCTGGACAGGAAGCCCGGCATGTAGACCTGAACACATGTGAAACAACAGGGTGAGTTCTGTTAGGGAGCAAAGAGCTCCCAGCTAGTCCCAGACACAAGTTCAAAAGGTCTGTTAGCGACCTTTATCTTCTAAAAACAGTGTTTTTTTTATTGAATTTACTTAAAAGCAAGCGCATTGGCCTGTGCCTTAGAATACAAATCTGTTCACTTAAATTAAAAAGAAAAGTTCATGACAAAAATGTACTATATGTCACAATCTTTAAATATCAAGAAGTCTTCTAATTTACTAGACTAGGTACCTGGTATATGTGTTACATATTCCATATTGATGGCTATCAGAGAATCTGACCTTCTCCATGGTCGTCCAGGCCTGTCTGAGTGGAGTGGTGAAACAGTCGGGGAGAGGGCCTCCCTCTCGGCAGATATTCGACTCTATCTCCATCCGCACAGAGTCGCCAAAGCCCAGAGGGTTTGTGGCCTGGAGTGAGAAATACCTGGAAAGGAAACGACTTCAGATGAGGGCACCTGTACTAGAATGTGAATCAGTACTTCCGATACAAACTCTGACTCAGGAAAAAAAAAAACAGGGAAATAACCGGTATCTTTAAACACAACAGCACCAAAAAGACCTACTTGTCATACAGGATCATGGCATCATTTTGGGCCTCCTGGCCGTCGTACTGCCCCTTTTTAGCCGCGAGCTGGATCTGGAAGTTGTCTGCCGCCAACCAGAACTGTAATACATTCATCGCCTCCTCCTTTTCCATGTACTGCAGAGACACAGAAGCAGTTGGACCAGTTCAACTCAAAGTTTATTAACTGTGGTGTTAATTATTACTTCTGTGTTATATCATTGTATCGACAGGCTATTGTTGCTGAAACAGTGCAAATTTCCCTTTAGGGTGCAAAAAAAAAAAAAATCACAGCTTTCTACAGAACCTGTTTATGGTGTATAGTATAGTGTATAATACCCAATTTCTGCATTAAGAACAGAGCAGAGTAGTTCCATACTACATACAACTAAGATAGAGCTGCTCCACAATCAACATTTTACACCATTTTAAAAAGACAATTGAATAATTGTTTCAATAATAAATAGATTTATTGACCCCTAAACAACGGCTCAAAAAAATTTTAGAAATACAGCGTAGAAGTACTGTTAAACCTTTTATCTTTATGTGTAATAAGGAGTCAAGAGGAGGCTGAAATGAAATAAAACAAACCACGGCGCTCACTCACCTCAGAGAAGTAGAAGAGAGCTGACTCACAAAACAAGATGTCAGCTAGGAACACAGAGCCACTGGTCAACACTTCAATCTGGTATTTACAGAAATGATGATTCCGCAGGAAATCATTAAAGTGCCTGAAAATGAAGGACAAGTCGGAGGTGAATGCAGCGCCTCTGCTGGACATGAAGCTGGTGATAAAACGACACTTAAACGCAATGTCAAAACACAGCAGAGGCAGAAATCTCTTTGTGTAAAGATCGACTCTTCTAGAAATTGAAGACAGAAACTCACTCTTGCTCCATGATGGTGAAGACAACCACCTGTGCACTGACGAAGCAGTTTGGGTCCACCATGCCGTCCTCTCCACATATCTTAGCTACACAGAGAACAAACAGGAATTAATTAAAATCTTTTCCAAAAAATGCAAGAACATTTTTTGAGGGGGTAGGGGGGGCGGTTATTCATTAAGATAATGAAAATTATTTGTTTTACCAACTATGTCGTTTCTGATTTCATCTGTGATGGGAATAGGCCTCACAGCATCCGGAGAGATGTACTTGGTGAAGATGGTAACTGCGTCTTTCTCCATACCTGAAAAAATAAAACAAATAGCTGGTGATCCAGTTAGGTACTGCAAGTGATTCAATTTTCTTAATGGCATATAAACTGCAACATGAACAGAAGTCCTATTGGATGCCAAAGCAGATTTTTGAGCATAGGTTGATTATGCATGGGCGGGACTCACTTTTCATGAGTTTGTCCGAGAGGTCTCGCAGCGTGCTGTTAGACTGCTGCTTGTAGGGCGTCCCCGTCGCGGACGGGGGTTGCCTGCTGGGGGTGTCTGCCCGAGGGGTGCCGGGTCTCAGGCCCGCCTCTGTGCAGGAGTCACGCCGCTCTGACCGCGCTGGGGGGCCATCGTCCCGGGCGAGGGCGTCGGTCGCGTGCTGGGTGAGCCCCGGCAGCTCCGAGCCCCCCGCGGACGAGGGGATGGGCTCGGCCAGCGAGCTGTGTTTGACGGAGTTGAGACTGTGCGCTCGGACCCGCGACCAGCTGGTGGAGCGGAAGCTCTCGGCCTCCAGCCAGAACCGGACCAGGTGGTCGGCGCCCTGGAGTTCCATGAAATGCATGTAGTGAGGCATCGCCACATTATCCCGGAGGACGTGGTCGACCGTCTTGGACAGACGGGAGCGGGTCTCCTGGGCCTGAAAGTTTACACTGGAGTGACCTGGAACAAACAAACACACACACACAATTGATAAATAGACGTGGTAGATGTAGCAGTAGGTTTCAGAAAGACACATAAGAGACATTAGTATTGTTTTTTTACTTCATTATCTATTGAATTAATTAAAATAACATTAGAATTCTAGCAACAATTCTGATGACAATTCTGATGTTTGTTGCTTTACAAACCTACTGCTGTGCAATTTAACTCAATTTGTAAGAGTGCATTAATTATCAGGTATTTATTATTATTAAGGTATTTATTATTACTGAAAAAGAAACATGTCATTACACAGTGAGAAACAATCACACTGCTGACTACTTTATAAAATTCAATACGTACAAGTATAAATTCTAATGTGCAAGACTGAGAAGCACATTGAGACTAATCTCTATGAAAGGATATTTATTTATTTTTATTCTTTATTGGCCAAGTACACTTACATATACAAGGAATTTGACTCCAGCAGATGTTACCTCTCTATACACATAACATAATACAATAAACAATAAATACAATTGAAAAAAACAAGTATGTGTACATGTATTGCACAGTAGGGGCAACAATATACAAGGGCAAGGGGCAGCGATGATTTTTTCTGCAGTCTGAATTGTGTGTGCCGTAGTCTGTGTTTGTTATGTTTTGTGGCTGCTCCAAACCAGAATGTGATGGACCGGGAGAGGATGGATTCTACGACAGCTGTGTAAAAGGTCACCAACAGTTTTTGTGGTAGGCCATGCGTCCGCAGCTGGTGTAGGAAGTACATCCTCTGCTGAGCCTTTTTGAGAGATGGCGTTGATGTTGGACTTCCACTTCAGATCCTGAGAGATAATGGATCCCAGAAACTTGACAGAGTCCACTACTGGGCTGTGGGATATTTTGTGGGGGTGCAGCGGCATCTCAACAGTTTTCAGTGTGTTTAAGGAGCTTGACTGCTGGGTCGTTGGAGGTGCAGTCGTTTATGTAGAGAGAGAAGAGCAGCGATGAGAGGACACAGCCTTGGGGAGAACCAGTGCTGAGAGTCCGTGTACCGGAACGTAGATATCTGTAGGTGAGTGACAATTATATTGCCACCAGAAACCCTTCAGTTTCCATTTGTAGTCTGAGTAGTGTTAGCCAATCACATTTCAACAGGCTGTGGTTGCCATGGTTGCATGCAAGCGGCAATGTCCGTGTGATTAGCTGCAATGCGGAACACATTGGCCAAATGGTTTCTCAGGGCCTGAGGGAGTCTGACAATGATTTTGCCTTTTTTATTAGCTTTAATTAACTTATATTGGCTTTTAATGAACTTTTACAAGGTTTTAATTAGCTTTTATGAGCTTTACAGCTCCATTTTAGTTTTAAATTAATATTTTGGACTCTGAACATGGGCAGATGAACAAAAAGGAAGTCTTGGACTGGACCTTCACTGGTTCCATCAGATGCACAGAAATATTGGAGCTCACCCCCAGAGGCTAATCCGTCATCTGATATTGTATTTAGAGAGATGAATCTTACAAAGAATTAGGAATCCAACTGTCTATGATAGCAAGTCTAACACTGTTACAGACACTATATAAATTTAACACATCCCCTCCCCCCTGCATTCAGACTCACAGTGCACCTTAGGCACAAATTAGAAATGGAATCCTTCCTCTCTTTAAAGCTACATTGAGGACTGCATTTCTTCAATGTACAGCTTTCAACTTTCATGATTGAAGGAACGTGGTGTGAATAATGAATGGTGGATTTTCTGTGTCCAGCTTTCCCATTTTAACTCAATATATAGTCCAGGTTGAAGGCTGTTTGTGAGCTGAATTCAAACTCCTGGATATTTATTTTGAAGACATGTGAATTTCAAGCTCTCTAAAGCCTAAAGGTGGACTACGCAATTTCACCGATGATTTAACCCAGAGGAATCATGCTCGTGTCTCCTGTCCGGCCTGTCAATCATGCTTTGGCAGTCAACACGCAGCAGACTCAAACTCGCAGCGCTCAGACAGCGACGTTGGGTTGTATTGTGATCAGATTCCTGCGGACACGTATATGACTTGATGTCGAGTTACGTTTGCTCTTTGAAGACAAGATTCAAGAGTTGATACCTGGTGTGAGGGGCTTATCAATCAGCCTCTTCACATTCCTGAAGATCACAGTCAGGTCTGCCTCGACACTAAAGCTGCATAAATCACCTCAACCAGTGCAGCATCAGATCATCAAAAAAAAAAAAAACAGCCTCATTTACATAGCTTGTCAAAAACACTTAAAACTTCAGTTCCCTCTTACATCAGCTAGTCTTTCATCCACAATGAAAGAGACCAGACAAATCATAGAGTTATGGTTCAGGCTGCCACTCAATTCCTACAGGCTATTAATCTGTAAATGCTTAAATCCCACTAGCTCTGAGGACTACGGAGCTTTCACTATCTGCTTGAGGATTAACTGCCTATGAGCTGACGTCGAAATCTTCCTCCTCACTGACTTCCTTCCTCTTCTTTTCCTTCTGCTGAAACCACAACCCACAAGTCACCAGCCCAACGTGTTGCATTTCAGGCGGCGCTGTTGTCCGGAGCTGCAGCGCAGGTTCCTCCACCTCCGTCTGACTCAACCCGGCTCTTCTCTGGACAACTTGCTCGTACAGGTCCTACCGGTGCCGTGTCAGCCGGTCTACGCTTTCACTCACCACCTCGTACGATGGCATCCCGCGCTCAAACACAAGATCTAATTTTAGATGGGGAAAGGGAGGCGCCGTTTGCGTGAAGTCATGTGAGCGCCTCACAGTTTTAATGAAGGAGTGTTCGCCCCTTGCACAAGACAGTGAAGCTGTTTAAAACCATTTAACTGGTGCACCCAAGAAAACCAATTATCCCCACATGAATCACACAAACTAGCACAGTACATGTAGAAAGTATGTATTACTATAGTAAGGTTGAAGCTTGAGTAGATTTTTCATGTTTGGGGGAATTCTGATGAATCCCTGATTATCTGAAATCTCATAAATACTGTAACAACTTGCGCATGTTACCGTTATGTGCATTTATAAATTATTGAGTTTAGTCCCAGAATTTATTCTGTTAGGCTATACTGGAATTTCCTAAGGGTCTGTGAATCTGTCTTGGAGTAAGATGCTACATCTAGTGTGCAGAGTAGTATTCCTTTGAAAGAAGAACAGACTCCAGCGCTCTTGAACCTTTCTTACTAACTTTAGCAAGTGGATTTTGGTGATGTAACAAATTTTCCTAAATTCTTGCAATAATTTTAGGGCTGAGCTAAAACCGGTTTTTTAAAATTACAATCACCTGAGAAAACTAAAATGCAGATTTCACATTTACAACAAAAACTGTCTAAAAGCAGTGAACAACACAGGGAGACAGCTTCTGTACCAAGATCGCCAAAGTGCGCAGCCTCCATGTGGCTCGGCTGCTTCTTGAGGATGGCGGTTCGACCCCGGGCGAAGGAGTCCATGTTGGCAGAGATGGCGTTGATGGCCACATGGCTGGGCCCCGCAGCTTCCTGGATGGCATGGTGGTTCCTTAGTGCTTGTGATGGGGAGTGAGGGCTGACTGCAGCTGTGAGCAAAAGGTGGACGACAGAAACAAAGTAATTTTAAAAATAAGAGTGGAATGTTTCTTTTCCTGAGTGGCCTGAATGTGTGACATCAGTATGACTTGTATGGAAAGGGTTTTTTGGTGAAGTAACCCTTTATGAAAGAGCTCACAGTTTGTGTGAAGGTGCCTCGGGGGTGTGAGGGATGTCTGAGGTGACAGACTCCTCAGTGTTACACTGTGTGATGTATTTCACTTTGGGGCTTGAGGGTAAAATGTGAGTCCTTGTGACAATAAAACCAGCAGTGATACACACCAACACATAGAAAGCTAGTTTAAAGAAGCTGTGTGGGTCAACCCCACAGGTATAAAATGTCTCTTGTTCAGGCAGGAGGGGTCAAAAAATGGAAAATCTGCAGAAGAATTGCATGTGCATGAGGGAGAGAAAAAGAATTCATATTTAAAGACTGTAAAGACCCACGTGTGGGCTTCTATTTTGTTAAAATCATACATTACAATGTGAAGAATGCAGAGTGTCAGAGGGAAAGAAAGAAATCGTGTCTTCAATGAAAGGTTAATTGTTTTGCTGCTATTCAACATTAAAAAAAACAAAAACACTGTTTGGAACAATTCTTCTGTCTATTTAGTAGCCTGGACCTTCTCACTACAGCCCCAGCTTCCCCCTGCAGCAGGAACAGAAACTCAGGAGTGTGACCATAATGAATAAATTTGATTCTTAGCAGGCCAGGGTTGGCTGTGACAGGTCGGGCGGTGTAGATAAAAAAAAATCCCTTATGTGCATCACTACAAGAGGTGCATCACAGATAGCATTCAACAACATTTACCTGGTCTGTAGTGTTATGTCATATCATTTCAAATGATTCCATAAAACAGAGCACCTGCAATGCATGGCCCTTTCATAACGTCCCAGAGATAAAGATGAGCTCACCTCTGTTGACTTTAGCATCCGTCACTCTCTCGGGTTCTTTGCTTTTGGCTGAGGGGAGAAAGATGAGAGCAGGGGTGAAACCGGAGAAGCAATACAGGGTGAGACCAGCATGAAGAAAAAAAAATCATTACGCAAGATGCATTGTGTGGTCAAGGGAAGGACTGCATGTGGTTTCACTGGAAAAAGGTGGACAAGACTATCTAGTTAAGAAACCGCATATCAGACGACCGATATATTGTATAAGCAACTCTGAATAACTATGCAAACATGCCGTTTACTGTGGCCCTGCTTCCTTGCTGCTGCTGACAAATGAGAAGATAAATAGGGAAGCTGTGTTCTGCTATGTGAAAGCACCCTCAGTCCAGCTCACCATAAACTAAGCACTGGACTGAGAGGGCTTTCATTGTGGACGTCAGCATCAAGAGCCCTTCATGAGATCTGTGACCTTGATTTATCAGCAGATTAAAGACAGATTGATTGCCATGAAACAGTTTGCAAAAAATTATCAGTATCATACCTTCTGTAAACTGGCCTACCTGAGCTAGAATCATGTGACCTAATAACACATTTATTTGGCAAACAATTGACGCCACTCCTAAGCTCTGTGGCAAACTGTCAAATTAAACAAATAGATACATGGACTAGAATATCTACAGTATGGCTATTAAGTGGCAACCACTCATCAGAGAGACTTTCATTCATATCTTAGTTCATTGCTGCAAAGAGTGATTAAGCCAAGTATCAGTTTCAAGCAAGAATGTCACATAATGGACTGTAAGTCTTGGGTAAATCGAACACAGGATGAACTTTCAGAGACAATTTCTGTTTTTAATTCATGTGTCTGCCAGAAGTCTGAGTCAGTTGGTCACTGATAGGTCACAGACAAGTCTGAGATCCACAAAAATGTGCAGGACTGAACTGTTTGCCCTAAATAAACTATCAAAGGGCCATGATGGATTGCTGATATCGGTTTTCTAGATGTGATAATAACAACAACAATGCAGGTTTTGTTAGAAGCATAAAATACACTTTTACTCATTATTAAAAAGAACTCATTTTAATGTTGTGTGTGCCCGTTTTGAACAAATAAAAGCCGGTTGATAAAAAGGATAAAAGGAATATTAATCCCTTACTGGACAATTTATATGGACTATATGGAAACAACCATTACCTCGCAAGTTACAACCCTTTCACTCCTGAATGTCATCCTGCTTCAGAGTATGGTAAGTTCCTACTTTTGAAGATCTGCTGCATCAGCTGCTTTCTCTACTGTTGCAAATGAGGGGGAAAAAAACACTAATCTCACTCTTGACGATGAACTACTGAAGGCCAGATTAGACAATGAGGTACTGTGTGAATTTCCTGAATAAACACAAGCAGCAGATTTCAGTTTATATCCATCTCGCAATCACTGTCTCCCCTTTCTGCCCTCTCACATGTCCCTTCCTTCTACCAAAGCAAAGTACTTATAAATATAATATATTTATTTTTTCAATCAAATGAAGATGCTTTATTAAACAACTTTTGCATCTTCTTTAAATAAACTCAGTTTTCAGTGCTATGTACATCCATCTAAAATGAATGCAGCCTAATCCAACAGGTCTGCATTAATACTAATCATGTGGGCAACACTATAGAAAATGTCACACTATAATGCAACCACGGCCTTCTTGTGACCATAAAGTTGAATCATGGTCGAACTGAAGGCTATTATAGTGTAAAGCAAATCGAGTTAACTAATGAGGAATAGGCACAAAAATAGAGATATTATATAGAGACATTGTGCTGTGAAAAAAGGAGGGACTTAATTATTTTACACCTTTTCCCACATCTTTTTGAAAACATTATTGGTAACATTTTTGTGTTTTCCCCATGGTGTGCCTATATTACTAGTTACTTATGTTAGTGGTGAAATGTCCATCTGCATTTGTCTTTCTTTTTGTGGTCATTTTACTTGTTTTTTGCATGTTTGAAATGAACAATAGACAAACTACAGCCTTCAGAACGACCACGAAGTCGAAACAACTCCTCTCTAAAACACTGAATAAAAACTGCACATCAAAAACTGCATGCATGGTTTGAGTGTTTGCAGGGCTGATGTGTTGAAATCCGCTATTGTCCCTGATTATGTAGTAAATGTAAGTGGGGATCAGGGGATGCAGGGACAGCCAGGGCAGCTTTGTGCAGGTGAATTACGACTAATATTAAGCACATGAAGCTAAACAATTGTTTAGGTCGTTCCATTAGGCTGAAATAATGCCTGGTCATGTTGTTTATATCCATCACCGCCAATAGACAGGTCCCATTCATTCCCGGTGCTTCCTGTATCTCAGAAGTTGACGCTGCTGCTAACGCATCCTAACGTGGACACGTCCTATCGATTACTAACATTTCATATATATATACTATATATATATATATATATATATATATATATATATATATATATATATATATATATATATATATATATAGTATGTAAGAAACACGCCAAAAATGGAGCTGAGTTAGCAGGACCGGCACCACTCGACATTTGTGCTAACTATTACAAATAACTGCGGTCTATGACCTTTATTTTACCATTAAGAGACATTTACACGTCCACGCGCTGACGTTTCTCTGCGGTGCGTTTAAAGCCGCCCAGGCTGACTGTGGTCCGGCAGGAGGACGGAGAGGCCACCGCTAAGCTAACCGTGTGAAAGCGGCGGAACAACGCGTTAAACGCGGAGATACGGCGGTGTCCCGTAGCTCCGTGTCGCCGACCCGGCAGCCGCGGCGTCGGCTACACGGGTCCAGCGTGCCGGGGGAGCAGCCTGCCGCTCTCCGGCTCTCCTCCTCCGCGTCTCTCTGATGCTAGCTGCCGCTGACGTTGAAGCGTCCTCACCTTTCCTCTTGAAAAACGACATGACGGGTTTCACGCGCTGAAACGTTCCCTCAGCTCACTGACACCATCCCGTAGCTCCGCGGCTCCCTTCATCCACACGCGTCGGTTCCGTCCACCCCCGAGACGGGTTACTGCTGCAGCCCCGGGGAGCCCTGTCAGATTCCGATTTTTTCCAAATCCAAAACCAGTGCAGCGGCCATGTTGTCAATAAACGTCTTACTTCCGGGCTGTTGCAGCAGCAGCATTGTGGGAAATCGTGTGTTACCTGATCGGGACAGGAGAGGGCGCTGTTTGCACAAGAAAGAAAGAAAGAAAGAATGAAAGAAAGAAAGAAAGAAAAAAAGAACATAATCCTCATCAACACACTTTATAAGTATGTATGTAAACATGCTTTAGAAAGGGTTTTGAATTTGTTTTAATTTAGAGTGTATTTGCCAAGATATTCACAGAAATGAATAATTAGTATAAAGACAAAGCTTTGAGAGTGAAACCCTGTCACTACTTTAGGAATCTAGTCGGGAATACATTAAGGTCTCACCTACTATCACGGATGTGCTTCCACCTTGTAGCTTCATCATCTCCATCATCATCATTAATAGTAGCAGCAGCATCTTCATCATTATCATCATCGTCAGTGAAGACAAACTGCAGCAATCTCAGACATTATCCAGCCACCTTCAAAGCCAAATTACAGGAAGTCACAGTTATATATATTTACATCCTGTTCCATGTGACTCTACTAGTAGTTTGCAGGGAACGGATAGTTAAGGCTATTAGGAAATTGAATTACTGAATTAATAATTCAAACATAGGATAACATGGAGAGGATTAAAGGTTTCTTATAATACATTGTTGATAGATTAGTAATTTTTATTATAAAGGAGGCTGTGTGTATCTGAAATTGTGTTTTATTGTTGGTTGTTTTTTCACAGAGCTCTGTGATTGCTTGTTTTGATGTTATGACATTTAATATTGACTACAAAAATATGTTTGTTAAAAGATTAAATCTTCGCAATGTCATTATTGCACAGGAATGAGATGTGCTTTTAGTCAAGTGTCAAGAGTTTCCCATCATGCACTGAGCCGCCTGGTTCTTGCTGCTGTGGTACTTGGCTCCAAAAAATGCAGCCACCTTGATCTTGTGACAATATTGTTGCCAGCACTTGTGTGTTTGAGTTGGACACAGAAGCCAGGCAGCATGCATAGTGTGCTTGTCCCGGTGATCGACTCTGACCCATCTCAACTAAGCCGATAGTCTGTCTGAGCACACAGGAATACACTTAGACACATTTGCACATATTTTATCATGATGGATGTCAGCAAGCACCAATGTAGTTCAAGTGCTCTTTTAAAATAACACAACTTGCATCTCATTTGTGAATGGGTAAAAAACACTTGAGCAGAGACGTTTAATATTGTTTTATTACAGGAAATGAGTTTTTTTTTTTGTTTTTTTTTTTTTTACAGTGTAGGAGATTTTCTCTTCTATTCGTCTATACAGTAAGGCTTTTTAACTTGTGACATCTTTGATCATTTTACATGATATCATCATAGGCAGTCAAAGCATTTATGGCATTGCAATTTGCTCTGTCTCCATACATTTAAAATGTTCAATGAAAAATCTGAACATGAACTATTCACTCTTCTATACAAGATAACAGGTCATTATTTGGTCAGTGAAACATAATGGTCAGCAAGATAAGAAAGTCAAAAACTTAATGAAATCAATTTTAAGAAATCCTTCAAAATGTACTTGTTGGTTACCTCTCATTTAAAAGTACATTTATATCATTTGCTTACAAAAAGAAAAAAATATATATATGATTTTGTGTGATTTTTTTTTGACACAAAATGTCAAATGGTGTAACCAAAAAAGTATTTAATCCACCCATAACAAAACTAGTTGATAGCATATGATTTCAATTTTTTTTAAAAACCTTTTTAGAAGGTTTTACGGTTACACCACATGACGTTTTTGTTATTGTCCCATTCACTTTTGGACTCCAAGAGTAGATTTCAATCACCAACTTGTCCAGGGCCCCTGGTTTAGATTCTGAAGATGCTGTGCTGCTGTTCATTCTGGTTTTCTTCAATCCCGGCCCACTAAATGGGTCTCTGTGGGCCTGTCGATGCGATAGACAAACTCTGCAGGCATGAAATAGCCCAGGTACTCCACACTGTCAGGAGTGGTGTCTATGTAGTAGTGGCCTCCTTCTCCGTGGTGGCTGAAGCAGTGTGTGTGCTCCACACGCAGGTCCAAACCCTGGATGCACAGCACAGTAATGCTTTTACACCCCCCTTATTTAACATTCATCACTACTGACACTTAATACATTTCATAGAACAAACTATAATATAGTTGCAACCAGACATAAAGTCTGTTTGAGTGGCTCAGTGTGCTCAAACTGAGCTGAGAGTTTGCTTTACTTACAGGGTCTCTGGATACCAGCACTGACTGGCAGATGAGTGGAGCTCCGACCTCGAAGTGCTGGAGCCAGTTGTTGACCTCATCGTTGGTGTTCAGGGGGCAGCTGGAGAACTCTCTTGGCTACGAGTCAACACACGGATAGAAATCCATGTGGGAAACTTGACAGTGAAGGGACTAAGTATTTTTTACTTTTTAGTTATTTCATATTTTATTTATTATTTTTAATTAATTATTTTTCTATCTATTTTTTATATGAAACTCACCATCTACTACTGTATATAGGGCTGCAACTAACTATTATCGACTCATAGGTGATTAATCCATCGATTAGTTGTTTGGTTCATAAAATGTCAATCACTCTTTCCCAAAGCTGAAGATTCACCCTTAAATATTATTTTTGTTCAGACTATCAGTCCAGAATCTAAAGATTATCAGTTTACTATTATATAGTAACTGGAACCAGAGAATTTGGACAATTAATTCTTAAAAAATGACTTAAAACGATTAATTGATTATCAAGATAGTATGCAATGAATGTAAAAGTTGACAACTAATCGCTTAGTTGAATAATAGGTGTGTTAGATGTGCATATACATATATAGGGGTGGTTCATAAACCTGTAAATGATTATAGAAATATATCTCCTTCTGTACTGATTGCAATTGATAGATAGAAATTTAATGAATGATGGCCATCTACACCTGGTGACCCAACTGAAAACTATTCAGCATTTGAATGCGAAACAACATGATTCACAGTAGACAGAGAGCCATACTTACCATAATATGGATTTTAGCTTTCCCTTTCTGGATGACGAAGGTGCCTCCCAGCGCCAGGCTTTTATCAGGGTAACCATCTTCAAGAGTCTTCCTCATGGCCGTCACCAGACTGTGGTCTCCCGTTCTCTTTTTGGCCCGGACCTCTATGACCTGCCACGTGATGAGAACAAGTCAACTCCGCTCGTTAATGCACAAACATGTGGTTACAAAAAACAGATAACTGGGGAGTTCATTGCTTCACAAAAGCCAAAGCAAACAACCAGAATGCATTTGTGCAACATGCAGATCCACTAAGTCTATTCACCTTTCCAGACTTGCCTTCGCAGGCGTACAGATTGCCCAGCAGTCCGAAGTTGCAGTCTGGGAATGTGTCACTGTATTTCTTCTGCAAACACTGGCCATCAGCTGGATTGATGGAGGAGTAGTAGCTGCCGTTCACAGCGGGCCGTCCCTCCGCTTCAGTCAGAACCAGAGGCATCAGCTGGGACCCACAACAGTTATTCTGTCAGACTCTGTGCAAATTTCAGCATGACCTGAGGGCTAATGCTTCCTAAGAGAGGCCAGCTGTGGCTAAAAAGTCACATCACATTTGGGGTGTGTGGCCCTTTTTTGCAACCTCCCTCCTCTACTCCTTCACAGAATGACAGCCCAAAGCATTGTTTTCATAATTCATTTTTTTTGTTAGAATTTAGTGAGTGACATAACAGAAGCACAGAATAAGCATGATCTGATCCTCTGAATTTGCAGAGGGAAAAAAACAAATACATTTTCATAGAGATAAACCAAGACAGGTTTTTTAGTATTTAGTAGTATTTTTAGTATTACATATATTTTTTTATTTTAGGGCAGAATAAAATAGTGTTGAAATTGGTTTGCAAATGTATAAAGAAAGAACGTTTGTATGAATGTTATTAGTAACAGTTAAATATGGCATATACAAATATATAGCTCATTGATTTTTTTAATAGTAAAAAACAGCTATTTTTTCAGTGTGTATTGTAATACACATCAGGGCTTGGTACTTGCATATTTTATTCCAATTTCCTATAGTATTATGCTCTGTTTTAGATTGATTATATCCTGATGTGTATTAGTACACATTGTAAACTTTAAATATAGTTGAGTTTACTACAATTATTTTAAAACATTAAGGAAAAATGAAATTATAGTATTGAAAATTGGATATAAAATTTATAAAAGAAATGTGGCCTGCTCTATGAAGCTTATAAGAAAAACGATTAGTATAAATGAAAATGTGTAAAATTTGAATGAAGTTGGTTTAAAATAAAAAAAACTTTATTCTAAACATTAGAATATAACAAAATAGATGTAAAACTAAAATTAAGTGACTCAGTGTCTCACTCACTGGGAGGTTTTACCCATTTACATGAGCTGTGTTGTCGATAGTACAAAATGAAGAGCGAGCCTGTAAAGCAGCCTCTATATACAACTCAGTATCTGGAGTTTGGTCAATTCAATGGTGTGATGCCAAAATGTGGCTTTTAGCTGCCGACACAGAGTATTAGTGGTGGGGGGGGTTAACCTCTGCGTTCATCCCAACGATCCTGGACGGAGCAGCTGCTGCACCGAGGATAAACGCTCCTGGCAGCTCCACCTGCTTCGATACAGTGTTCATGTTGTACTCCTAGAAAAGACACAAAAAATGAGAAGATAAAGTACCTATAGACGATAACAATTCAATTCACTACCATTTTTTTTCTTTTTTATTTTGCCAGGTGGGTCCCATTGAGACTGAAATCTGATCTCTGACAAACAGCAAATACAAAGTTACAACAAAAACTGCATCATACAACATAGACATTGCAGTACATAAAAAGTTGTACAGAAATCATTAAAAAATACACAAAGTACATACCAAACTTACAAAAAGAAGTGTCAGGCTTCTGTTTCTGTTCTGCAATAAAGCTTAAAGTGTTCTTCCCAAATTTCATGATAGAAAGGTTAACTGAAAATGACACAAAATCCTTCCGACTGTTGTTCTCCAGGGGCACTAGAGCCTAATGACTGCTGGTCACACACCAACAATGGTCAAGTGAAACCAGGACTTTCACAGGTACAGAATTTGATGGAAAAGTCAGGACTGTCCCAGCCTGCACCTTAAGGACTACAGTCCTGTTTTCAATTTGATAATAAAGACTGCTTAAGCAGCAGGTTTTTCCTCATGTTTTAAGAATATTCTGCAGGAAGAAAGTTGCAGCTGCTACTGGTGTGGACTGAATGGATAAAAGTGTTAGGAAATTACAGTATTTAGAGGGTTGTCTCCTCAATACTAAACCCTGGTTGGATAAGGATAAAAACACTGGATACATAGAAGAATCTGACACATACTTTCAGTGTTAAAACTGATAATATAGTTTTTGTGTTTCTCAATGGGCTGTGAAAATAATTTTGATAAGTAATAGGTCACAGCAACATAGGGGGGGTACAACGAACTAGTTCATTTTTGAAACCATGAACTTAATAAAAAAATTTTAATAATGAACTGAATTGGTTAATTTTAAGATTGGTGAACCTCAAACTATCTCATGTAGAAAGTGAACTTTCCCAACACTAGCTAGATGAATAAGAATATTCACAGATGACACAAAACCCTGTGAGGAAATGCTGTACCCAGTTGATTCAAATTATCACCTTAAATTGGTTTATAGATTACAAAAAAAGAAGTGCAAATGCAGCCATTTCCGATAACGTAAGGATGTCGAACCAAACTATTATTTTTTTGCATATCGTCTCCATGTAATGTGAATGGTGGAGGAACCTGCCTTGTTCTTTCGAACCACAGGAACCAGGTACGGTACGCCACCGACATCAGTAATGCGAGGACTTCCACACAAGCCTGGGAGGACAGAGATGGTACCAAATGGACAGTTTCACAGCAATTCACAGCAATTCAAGTCTTACAGGGTTAGTCATGTGCCAAATATGTATTTTAAAGTTGATCTGAAACAAATTTGAAGCTCCAGTCGTCCAAATTAGTAAAGTCAAGTGGATATCTGTCACCAAGAGGAAATATGATGCTAGAAAATACCATAAATGCTGCTGATATCCACTTGATATTGAGTCTAGGTGAAATCACTAAAATGCTAAATGCATGCAGTGTAGTTCCACAACACTGAAACATCATACACCAGTAAAACACACATGACCCTGGCTGTGTCTGACCTTTGACAGGAAACTGGAAGGGCTCTTTGGTGAGATCTGGACACTCGACCACACAAACCTGAACCTCTGCAAAGTTGCTCTCCAGTCCGGCTTGCAACACTGCAACAAGCAACGAAGCGTTAACTCTGGTTTTAACTCACATCTTATCAGCATTTACATCCCAGCTGAAGTTCTTACCGCCTCGCAGTTCCTCCAGAGCTGGTGTGTGCAGCTCAACCTTTTCGGTTTTACTGATTTCTGCCATTACTGGATGCACAGCAGCAGGTTAATGAGAACAAACATGCAGTATCTTCTGAGTGGGGAAAGTACAGCCAAAGAGCCCCTGGTGACAAGATAGTTCCTCTCCCAGATAGTGCTGCTTCGCCTTGGACGACTGAAAGGTGTGTTTTATTTATTTATTTAACTTGGTTTAAACACAACAGTTTTTAAAATGAAAAACTAGCAGTGTTACAATTAATTTTTAAAGCCAGAATTAAATAATAACAATTTGTTTTTTTAAATAGGCAACATTTACCGCTGTATGAGGAACACCAAATAAATGTGACGTGTAAAAAATGCAGTAAATTGCAGTTCAGGCGGGAATTTATATTCACAAACACCAATTAAAGTAACTTGTTATACGTTTATATAGCTAATAAACTGTTGTTCGGTCCTACAAATTGTGTACACGTCCACATTAGCATTTATTAAAATCTATTTATCGTCAAAGTCTTCACTCAAAATCAAACCCGCGCTTCACGGAGTTATGACAAACAAACCCGGAAGTACAGGCAGTAAACGCTCTCGTTCCCTCAAGAGGTCTGACTCTTCTTTGAATATTAGTCAGATGGTTGGTCAGGTGGTGGGTCACGTGGTTACCCGACGTTTCAGCGCTTCCTAGTGTAGCTGAAAACACCACGTGCGCAGTGAGGTCTTTATCATTGTTATTATTGTTGTTTACACATGAACGCCACCACGTAGGACGAATAACGAGAGAATGTTCTCGTATTTCTCATCAAAGACGACCTCACGCCCCCGATCGCTTTGTTCTGCCTGAATCAACCGTGCACCATGAATGGCGGGGGTCTCCCACTATCAGATGCCATCGCTGAGACGGTTTCAGGCGGCTCCTGCCACCTTGTCCTGGAAACGTCCCCCCCGGATTATGTCCAGAAGATATCGCGGTTTCTCGAGTCTTCTGTGGGGCAGAGCAGCCAGGATCCAGCGTCTAGAGACAGGTATGGCCCCCTGATCCCCACGAGGGGGTCGGGACCTCCACACACACCCTGATGTTTCACTGGAGTTACAGTTACAGCCACACAGTCTATACATACTTTATGCAGGGTTAAAGTCCTGCATGCAAAATCAAACTACACAAGCCTTGGCATCAAAATAATGAAATAATCATCATGCAGAATATTCTATTTGAGAATCATTGGACTATAATCATTGATGCATTATCTCTTTCATAAATGTGGGGGTACTTTAAATAGTTTCATACACCTATAAAGATATGTCAGAATTTATTGTCTGATTTGTAATTGCAATTAATAATCTAAACCTGCAATGTAACTAGTAATGAAAGCTGTTGAATAGATGTAGTGTAATAGGAAGCACAATAATTCACCCCTGAACTGTAGAGCAATGGATGTATAAAGAATATAAAATGGAAATACTCAAGTAAAGCACAATTACTTCAAAATGTACTTAAGTATAGTTCTTGAGTAAATGTACAGTTACTTTGGTCTGCTGCCTCCACCATCAGGTTGCTGGATGAAAGGATACAGAAAAAAATGCATGTGCATGTGTGTGTGTATGTGTGTGTGTAATAACTCAAAGTCCTATAAGTCTTAACTTTTATGATGATGAGCTGAATATCTTTGGACAGAGGGGAACGTTGGAAGACATAACCTAGGACTAGCGGTAACTTTATCATTTGTTTTTCGATAATTCCTGACATTTTGTTGACAAAATGATCAATGGATGAATTAAAAAAGGGTCCCAGGTAGACTTGGCTTTAATTTCAGGGGGTCAGACGCCTAAAAGGCAGCTTTGGCTGATGCTGCAGCTCCTGGCCCAGTGTGGTTTGTGTTCCAGCAGCCTGATGCTCAGCTCTGACTCTGTAAACGTGTGTAATGTGTGTCCCTGCAGCGATTCGGGGGACAGCTTGTTCTTAACGCAGAACCTCGTGTCTGAGCCTGTGAGGTCGCACAGGCGGCGGCCCTTCACCCTAGACCCCACGTCTCCTAGTGGTTCCGAGGACAGCGAGGAGGATGAGCAACCCACTGATCCCCACAGAGAGAATACTCTGGACAGAAGAAGAAAGAAGTGCAGGCTGCCAAAATACAGCTTCCCTTTCCTCAAAGAGAGGAAGTGGAAACCCAGGAGCACCCGGCTGTTTGGGGCCCAGAATGTGCGACTCCATGTGAGGATGATCCATTTTTCAGTATGTGCGTTTCACCTGCTTGTTTGTCTTCTTGTATATGTGCTAACAGCCTTTCTGTTTACAGAATTCTGGGATGGGAGGATTCTTTAAATGTGTCAGAGAGCTTTCACAGAGCCGTCGAAGAGGAGGTAATCTGGAGTCATCGTTACCCACAGTGGACACGGACGGGGAGGAGATATCACCGTTGTTGGAGTGAGTTCATCTCCAGGATGATTATCACCTCTTGAAAACGACACGTGTAATAAATCATGTCTTTACTGTTACAGAAGAGAAGAAGAAGAAGAAGGGTCTGATAGTGAAGACATCAAAGTGGTGGTAAGTAAGTAACCATTTATTTTAACTTCAAGACGATATTGGTTTGTTTAGGACTATGATCTGATTCAGGTACTTGAAATCGATTCAGAATCTTTTTTGCCCATAATTCAACCAGTGTGACTGTGGAAAAAAAAATACTCAAAAGTAGAAATGAAGTTTTCTAGATTCTAGATAGATAGATAGAATCAGACATAAATTAATCATGCATGAAAGCACAACTGGCATCTCATTGATACATATACCCTGGATGATCATGAAGATGTCTGTGTCATGTATCACAAGTTAAATCCGTTTTTGAATCTGTCAAATATGTGTCCAATGTCCCAAAAAAGTCCTGTACAAAAGCTGATTAAGTACATTTAAATCCAAGTGTAGAGGTGGTCATCAACTAGTACTTTTATTCCTGCCTACTCCTAATACTCCCTCCTAAGTATGAGTATGACTATAAAAGTTCTACCCTGGAAAGCCTGAATCTCAAAGCACTTCTTGAGCATGAATTTGATTTGAATGCATGTTTGTCTGTGTGTTATGCGGCAGGAAAGGAAATGTTTTGTGGTGTTGTCGTCCAAAGCGAAGCGACCACAGCCCTGGAACACGCCACAGACGGCGGGAGGAAGGAGACGGAGGACGGAGCCTGAGCGGCCAGCAGAGGCGTCGCAGCCCCCGCGGACTCCTTGTGCGGCGAGCACCGGCCATGCGGAAGCTTCTCCTAGTGCTCTGGTGGACAGCGGGACGCGTGGTGAACACACGGAAAGTAGAGTCACTGTGGTCCAAACAGAAACCAGAGGAAGCCACGGCCACGGAGACAGTGACGGCACACCAGGACCGGAGGAAGAGCGGCGTGCAGAGCAAAGCACTCCTGTGAAACGAAAGAAAAAGAAGAGAAGAAGGATTAACCCAGAAGTAGACAACAGCGAGGACGGGCAGGAGGACCAGGCTGCTGGTTTAGAAAGCGACACGAGGAGGATGAAGAGGAAAAGAAGCGAAAAAGGAAACAACGGCGAGCATAAGGCGGATGATGAGCAGCTCACCCCCAAACCTATGAATGGAGATGCTCAGGTGGGGAGGAAAAGGCAAAAAGAAACGATTTTAAATCCAGGGGACACAATGAATTTGACTTTGGATCAGTTGGAAGAAGCAGAGAATCGTCTAGAGATCACAGCAGCTCCTCAGGACGCGTTAGACGCTGGTTATCAGAATAGTAAAACACACAAAAAGAACAAATCCTGTCAGGATGCTACTGAAGAAGAAGAGGGAGAAGACATGGGTGCGTCTAATGACACAACTCTACCTGGAAAGAAGAAGAAGAAAAAATCAAGTTTCAGTATTGATAATGGAGTAGTCACTTTAGACACACTGCCTGAAGAAACTCAGAAAACAAGTGAAGACAAAGATGCTGAATCTGTGACCAAGAAAAAGAAAAAAAAGAAGAAGAAGAAGAAACTGGCTGAAACGTGGAACATCCCAGATGCTGAGCAGCAAAGCCATGACTCAGTGTCTGCGCGGGAAGAGGAGGGAACCTCTTCCTTCCTCGCTGCTGATGCACAGGGAAAAGATAAAAGCACGCCTCCGCGGCCCGTCGCCGTCGGCAACAGCGATCCCGCGACAGAATCGGCCGGAACGGCCCGAGGCCCGTCGGCCGCGGGGCCCGACGGAGGGGGCAGGAAAAAGAAAAGGAAGAGGAGGATGTCGGCCAAAGATCACGCACCAGGTTTTGATGAACCAAGTGAAACTGGCCAGAACGATTCGCACGGAACCGCCGACGCTGGGCTGAAAGGGAAAAAGGAACGGAGGCGAGATGCCAGCGGGCCGGAGAGCCCTGCGGAGGGATGGGAAAACGCAGCCGACGAAGAACAGTCACAAACCGGTGAGGCTGTTGTGTTGAAGAAGAAGAAAAAGAAGAAGAAAAAAATAGAAGAGGATCCGCCAACTAATGCTGAATCAGAATTAACCACTTCACACGAGAATAAAATAATATCCACAGACACGATGTCTCCAGATGTAGTTGGAAATGTGACATTAAGTCATCTCAAAGGCAAGAAAAAGAAGAAGAAAAAGAACCATACAGATAACGTCTACTTGAAGGGTGAATCGTTGGCTAAAGGTGCTGAGTCAGAGACAAAAAAACACAAAAAGAAGCAGAGAAAGAATCCACCTGCTGCTTCCAGTTTCACGTCCAGCGGGTCCACGTTATCAGAGACTGACTTTCCTCCTTATGTTGCAGACAGTATGAAGAAGAACAAGCACATGAAGACCAAGAGGAGACTTTATTATCAGAGCGATGACATCCTCACATGACCGCCTGAATGTACAAACCAATCTGCTGCAAATATTATGAATCTGCCTATTGGACACGTTCATGGACATCAATGAATTTGACGTTCAGACTTTTTAACAAATATATTTTTGTTATACCTTGTATTAATTTGTTTTGTATATATATTTTTGTACTATCACGGCTCACAACCTTTTATGTACTGAAATAAATTCTGCAGGAACAGCACGCCAAGATGTTTTTTTTGTGTTTTTAAAAACAATGTTTAACGGAAATTTAATATTTTGAAGGGACTACTTTCTCCACTGGGCGGAGGGGCACAGCGTGCGACCTCAAGCAGCGGCCTGTGCTGCGGTACTTGTTTGGTTGACTTAAGCAGCTGTGCCATCTCTTAACATTACAGTTATTAATCATCTTACAGCGTGGTGAACGTGCAGGTCACAACTCCATCATGGTATTGTTGAATTGTGGAATTGTTGGTCTATAAACAGCTTGTAACAATAAAAAAGAGAAAAAGAAAATCGGTTAAGGACCAATTGAGAATCATGATGAAGGGTGAATTAAAAAAAAAAGTCTAACTTTACCTTTTAAAGGTACATGTGTAGTTCCAATTTTCTTACCCTAGGAAACCTGACTTATTTTAATTCAGCTTCACATTGTATTGAGCACGTTGCACTGCAGCTGGTCCCTGAGTAGAAATAAGGCATTTATATCTGATGAGTTATCTAATTCGCTGCACGGTAAAATCCTCATTCACTACTGATGAATAGTGCTTTCATACACCTAACAGGTGTTCTTATTTCATTACTGGCCTTTAAAATTTCAAATGATTGAATGATGATGATGGTGAAGATCAAGGCGTAATTGTTGGTCTCTGCTGGAAATTTCCGAGCTCTTTTTCTGAAAATGATCTGCTACGCCTTGAGTGCTGGTTTGCTTCAGATGTACAAAGTGCAACTGCAACATTTCTGGGGTTAATAAGTATGAGTGTACTGATTTGTTTCTGAAGTATTCTCCTGTGGATTTTTGACAGGTTTAATGCACCATATATGGACATTTTAGTTTATTTCCCCCAAAAGAAGATGGATCAAAGTTGTACAATCTCATCGTATTTATCTATTTCCATTCCTCTATTATGAACACTGTAGTTGCAAGGAGGGTGAATAAATGGTAGTCACGACTATGTTAATAATTAAAAGATTAGTTTAGTCATTTCAGTGAAGGTTTGCAAAAGTCTAAAACAGAACAAAACATCAATTTACTTTTTTTTATTTATTTAATTTTGTTTTTTTACTTTAACTTTTTTTTTGTATTCTCTGGTATTTTAAAGGAAAATATATGAATCTATTTGGAAAATAATTGTTAGTCTCAGCCCTTAATGATGTCCTTTAACGTCAATATGAACACTTTGTACTGTATTTGTACTTGAATAAAACCTCAGTTCAATCTGTAGGTTTTATCTGTATTTTTTTTTTTGGGGGGGGGGCTCTGTAATTGTAATTTCACTCCTTTGTGTTCCCAGGTGTTTGATTTTGAAGGTAATAACCGGAAGTACTGTATCCCGTTAAATGCAACTTAACATCAAAAACTGACATAGGTTTGATTGTTTCGTTTTTTTTCTTTTCTTACCTGAACTTTATTTGAACAAACTCCTGCGCGCCGCGCCGCGTCGCGTCGCGTCGCGTCGCGTCGCGTCGCGTCACGTCGCGCGCTACTCGGCGCGTTTTCCGCACGCGACTGACCGTGACAGCGTTACGTAAGCGCGCAGCCACGGTGAGCTTTAAACAGAGAGGCAGCGACGCTCCAGCTGGAAACTTTCACCAGGCTCCGCACAGTTGTTGGCGTGTGTGTGTATGTGTATGTGTGTTGTCTTTTTTTTTTTTTTTTTTTTTCCAAATAGCTGTCCAGAAAAAAAAATGTCTTCGTACAACAACAGCGTGCGTTTGAACGAAGCCAGGCGAGTCGCGATTTTCGGGGGCACCCACGGGAACGAGATGTCCGGCGTGACGCTGGTCAACCTGTGGGTGAAGAACAGCGCCGAGGTCCAGAGGAAACGGGTCGAGACCAAGCCTTTCATCACCAACCCCAGGGCTGTGGAGAAGTGCACCCGATACGTGGACACGGACCTGAACCGAGCCTTCACCCCGGAGAACCTCAGGTAAACAGCTGCTGCGATCACTACTCTGATGTGTGGGTGGTGGCCATCATCCCACGACATGTCACTAGTGTGAATGTCTGCGGCTGTTTTTGTCCATGTGAATCTACTGGAACCCGTGTTTGTATGACTAGTGTGTTGCTGCTTGTTGTGCTTGGGACCCACTGGAATCCCCTCAAGTATCCACCCACGGGTTTAACCGTCCGGGTCACAGTTCGTGTTGGGGAAATGATGATATGTCAAACTATGCAGCAGCTAACATACAGTTCAGCATAAGTGTTTTTTTTTTTATTTCTTTTGTGTTTTTTTTTTTTTTGCGCGCGAGCTCGGGCAGACAAACGGTATCAGAGGAAAAGGTCGTCGGATCTCTGGGTGACAACGTGATGGTTGTGGAAACACAATAGGATTAAACACAATACGGGATGGACGTAAACACGTCAAACACGTGGGCGTTTCTATCCAACTGTTATTATCGCAGGTAGGTCGCGCGCGCGTGCGTGTACCATCGGCCATGCCCCCCCCCCTCACACACACACACACACACACACACGCACACACACACACAGCCCCTCTGCCAATAACAGGCGAGCAGCCCCCCTCCTCCTCTACTCCAGCTGACTGCAGCCTGCACGAAAACGTGAGCGAAACGTGACCGAGCTGCAAATGATTTTTTTTTTTTTTAACACGACTTTCTTTCTCTTTTTTATGTTCGTGTGCACTATAGCGGAACGTGAAGTCTTATGCAAACTCTGGCTCATACTCGTGCATGAGCAGGCAGCAGCCTCTTTACTAATGCGGTTGGATAACAGCATCTCTGTTCACAGATAATAGGAGTTCTGTAGCAGCTGTGTCTGTTTCTGATTAACACAAAAGTATTTGTTTTAATGAGCGTTTTTTTTTATCTAATCTCGACCTTTTACCATCATGCAATCAATCAAACTTTATTGGCACAGCACCTTTAGATTGCAGTGCAGTTCAAAGTGCTTCTCAGAATGAGAATATATTATAAAATCAGCAGTAAAATGGGGAGGCGCAATTCACAGAAGAAAGTGGGGGAAAAAAGTTTTTAAAAAAAGCAACATATGTTGACAATAATGGTAAATTATCCCAGTTATTCCTGATATGCACCACATATAAAATAAAGATTGACCTGCAGTGTCTATGTGAACGCTTCCGACCTGGCTGACCTTTCTGAAGGCTCAAAAAGCTTGGGGTCACATGTTCTTGTCTCTATTTTTTTTTTTTTTAAAAGCACAGTTTTTTCAATAAGGATAACATTAAAATAATCAGAAATACACCCTTTACGTTGTTAATGTGGTAAATGTATAATTATAGCTGAAAATGTTTGGTTTTGAATGCAATATCCACATAGGTCTATAGAGGCCCATCACTCCAGTGTTCTAACAGTACATTGTGTTTTTTATTAGCATTAGAAGCTAATGATGATTAATAAAGCCTTGTGCAGGTATGTTAGTACAAGTCAAAACAGTTTAGCTGCTTAGATGGGGAATTCTTTGATGAAGCAAAGTTTGAAGGAGTAAAATATTCTAACTATTTCTAAACTTATATATATGTGTACATAGATATATGAAAGTGTGCCCTTTTATGGAAAACACAAAATTCCCTGGGTGACCCTAACCTTTTAAACGGTAGTGTACATAGGGAGATGAACCACGTTCTAAAACCAGCCCACGGTGTCATTTTCTCCAACTTAAATAGACCTTCAACCGCCACCTTCTCCATGTTTGTGTGTCTTTTGAGTTGCTGACTCATTGACACAGGCAATGCCGATGTGCCGGCAGTCCAGACAATACCAGATAGTTGCTGAAAATGAGGTCTAAAGAGCAGATGTGAGGGAAGTGAGACAATATGGGCAGCAGAGGTGCTATACTACAGTAGTTTGGAGAATGTCCTGGACTATGGGTTATTTAGAAATGCTTTAAAAGAGAGTTAAGAGAGAGGGAGGGGGGGAAAGGGCAGCTCTCATTCTCTCTGTGGACAGCACGTACAGTGTGTTAATACTGAGCTTAGCCTGGGGACAAAATGGACTTCTCAAGGATTTTGTTTGAGTGCCGACACACACGAGAGAAAGTGGCTTTGGTTTCTTCCGAACGCTCACAAAAGGAGGCCACCGGCTGGACCCGGCTTTTGTGTCCAGGGGCAGTAGACGTAATCGCTGCCGCGACGCACCGCGTTAACAAATAAGGTTTCACAGCAGTCAGGTAGTCATTTCTTCCTGTTCTTACCCACTCATGAAAAACTGTAGGAAAGTCGAGTGACAACTCCGCTGCATAAACAGTCCAGTTACTGTGTTAACCTGCAATCACTTATCTATAAAAAAAAAATTGGATAAAAGTGTAACAAGTAATCTGGGAAAAGCACACCCTTGTGTCAATTATTAACATGCCTTATTGAGTAATATTTTCTTTCAGCTGAACTGTGTGATCATACAAGTCTGATGACATCCAATTCTCTGATTACCTGCTTCTCAATGATGCCTGCGTGTGTGTGCATGCGCGTGTGCGTGCAGCGCCCCAGGTGGAGACAACCTGCCCTACGAGGTGCAGCGAGCTCAGGAGATCAACAGGATATTTGGACCTAAAGGAAGCCCGGAGGCCTACGACGTGATCTTTGACCTGCACAACACCACGTCCAACATGGGCTCCACTCTGATTCTGGAAAGCTCCAAAGACCACTTCAATCTGCAGATGATGAATTATGTCAAGGTGACGACCCCCCGAGAGCCGGTTAAAGCTTTGGCGCACACACACACACACACACACACACACACACACACACACACACACACACACCTCTGTAGGTACCTCTGCAACCATCTGCATCGTTTAGTGGTATTTTATCAGTCACTACACACACCAAAAAGGTGCAAACAACATACACAATGTTATCCAATACACAATGAGCTTAGACAATGCAAACAAGGTCAACAGTCAATGTAGTAATGACTAAAAAGCCATAAACAGAAGCATGAAGCTTTATATGGGATGAAGTCAAACATGTCCTGTGGTGTAACCATAAAAATAAATAAATAAAAACATACAGAACATTCCAAAACACATGCTGTCAACTACTATTATATTCTAGGTGAAGAAAGGAAAAAAAAAAACATAAAAACAAATGGTTGATGAATGATTGACCTGATGAATGCTCTGAAACTGTAACCAACCATAATTTATAAATGGTTGTTCCTGAACAATACTACTGGAACATCCATCCATCCATCCATCCATCCATTGTCTATCCCGCTTATTCCCTTTCGGGGTCGCAGGGGTCTGCTGGAGCCTATCCCAGCGCGTTAAGGCGAGAGGCAGGGATACACCCCAGATGGTCGCCAGCCAATCGTGGGGCACACACACCATTCACACACCATTCACTCTCACACTCACACCTATGGGCAATTTAGAGTTTACCAATTAACCTGAGCATGTTTTTTGTATTGTGGGAGGAAACCGGAGTACCCGGTGAAAACCCACGCAGACACGGGGAGAACATGCAAACTCCACACAGAAAGGCCCCAGACCCAGGCCCAAGGCGGTCTTGAACCTGCGACCTTCTTGCTGTGAGGCAACAGTGCTACCCACCGCACCACCGTGTCGCCCTAC
The DNA here is from genome assembly GCA_036785175.1 of Eupleurogrammus muticus. Classification (NCBI taxonomy): domain Eukaryota; kingdom Metazoa; phylum Chordata; class Actinopteri; order Scombriformes; family Trichiuridae; genus Eupleurogrammus; species Eupleurogrammus muticus. The sequence goes on along the minus strand of JAYKQN010000007.1, from coordinate 16,129,625 downwards.
TACTGGAACAATTAGAATTAAATTACAACAATCAATTCATTTAAAAATTTATATATATATATATATATATTAGTGATGCACGATATATCGGCCAACCGATATATATCGGCCGATATGTCACGTTTTTTAACTTATCGGTATCGGTCCGATATCAACAAATTCTGGCCGATATGTCAACAATGTGCAGAGTTAAACCGCTACAGTTAGTTGGGTCACTGTCTGCGTGTCTCTCGGCGACGCGCTAAGCTAGCTGGTCCTAGCGGGCTGCTCCGTCACATCGCATCGCCCGAAAAGACAAAAAATGCGCGGAACGTTGCTCCGGGATGTCGGACGCCGTCCTGCCGCCTTCTCGTCGGCGGAGGCGGAGGAGGCCGCTGTCTTTTCGGGCGATGCGATGTGACGGAGGAGCCCGCTAGGACCAGCTAGCTTAGCGCGTCGCCGAGAGACACGCAGACAGTGACCCAACTAACTGTAGCGGTTTCTCCTAGCGGGCTCCTCCGTCACATCGCATCGCCCGAAAAGACAAAAAAAATGCGCGGAGCGTTGCTCCGGGGTGTCGGACGCCGTCCTGTCGCCTTCTCATCGCCGGCCGCCCCCTCCTCCGCCGCGGCCGCCGACGTCGCCGCCTTCGCGGAGCTCCATCGGGTCCGCTCCGCCGTACTTCCTCTAACCACATGACAGTTTTACAGTGAGCCTTCCTTTAAATAAAGAGCACTGTTGTGCTTTTCAAATGTACAGTGTTTTTTCTGGTCTGTACTAAATTTGTGACACTACAGAAAACTTTTTTTCTCTACATATATCGATATCGGCAAATATCGGTATCGGCAGTGACTGCCGATATGTATATCGGATATCGATATCGGCCGAAATTTTCATATCGGTGCATCCCTAATATATATTATATATATAATATTATTATTAATTAGTCAGCTCATTGGAATTGCTACACACTGAAAGTGGTTTCATAGCTTTAAAGTATAAATCTATTCACCACAGAGTGTTTTAATAAAGTAGTCTGCTTAGAGTTTTATATTTTACCGAAGAATCTCAGTCACTGTTTGTGCCTGTGCTGATACCAAGATGCGAATGACTAGCAGCTAAAGCTTTATTTAATTCGTGCACATGGTCACAGAGTTTGTTTGCTTATTACTGAATGTCTCACTTTGTTCCGACATCAACTGGTGCAAATTGAATTTCCCATTCTGCCGGGCAGGGCCCTCAGCCGCTCACTCACGGTTAGATTAGCACTGCTTAAGACGGCTGGTGATTGGCTTTTTTATTTTTAGCTGATCTTGGCTTTTCGCTGCTTTTGTGCTGCAGAAAGCCATCGCTCCGGCCAGCTGCCTCGTTCTGCTGAATGAACACCCTCTTCTGAAATATTCCACTTCACGCTCTGTAGCCAAGCACCCCGTCGGTGAGTCTCTCACATCCAGCCATGGACGGAAATGACATTTAAGCCCAAAGTAGCTTCACACATGCAAACAGGACTTTTCATTTTTGTGTTGCAGGTCTGGAAGTGGGCCCTCAGCCTCAGGGTGTTCTCAGGAGTAACATCTTTGAAGCAATGAGAGTCATTCTGAAACACGCCCTGGACTTCATCGACCTGTTTAATGAAGGTAAGGGAAGCAAACCAACGGCAGCGTCAAGACGTAACAAGAAGCCAGGTTTGCTGGGAATAATAATGCTCTGTATGATGCCTCCTGGGGGATGACGGACGTTGTGATTCATGCGTGTTACGGAGGGTTGTTCGTGGTCAGCGTAACGAGAGACGGGGGCAAGAAATGCCAACATGCTCGTGGGTGCCCTTCTGATTCATCCCGCAGAAACTCTAAATTTATCTACATCTGGCTCGTCACCACCTCCACTCTGCCCCATGGCACGGAACAGAGTTCACATGTTTAGGGGCAAAGCAGCTTTTCCTTCCTCTTTTTTTTTTTTTTTTTTTTCTTTTTACGTAAACAAGCCGTCTGTGCCAAGTTGTGAGTTGCAGTTCTGTTGGATCCCCCTGACTGGGCTGCCATTGAATGGGCTGCTTGTTGGGAGTTGGTCCGCTTCCATGTCATTAGGGTCTGGCTGCCAGTGAGTGTGGTAATCTTCTGTCGCGGGGGCCACACGGGTGCTGATGAATGTGCTGGCACAGTGTTGAAGCGCTGTTCCTGCTCCCTGAAAGCTGAGCAGCATGAAGAAAACGACTTGTCCGGCCTCACCAGATTACATTGTTGTTACAGTTGGACATGACTTCCTCTGTCGGAGCATAGAATCACTCAGAAACTCAATTTTGGAATATTTGTGCTTTTTGACCCCATGCTGCCCATTCGTATCAATACAGCAAAAATAAAAAATAAAAATTCCGAGACCCTCAAGATGTTAAATCAGACCATTTTGACAGCATCAATCACCTTTTTGACAAAATTACTATAATGTAGATCGATAAATGTTAAATATTAGTCAAAGACAACACAAGTGAACACATATGTAGTGTAATGTAGTTTTTTAATTAAAGTTGTTGTTATTAAAAAAGTGATTTCTCCAGCCACACCCAGGCCTGATTATTGCAACATCTGTTCTCATTAAGAGAAATCCCTTCAATAGGACCTGTCCAACAAGGTCAAGCAGACCGAAAGATCCTCAAAAGCTCGACATCATGCTGAGTTCTAATGAAATTCAGAAACACTTTTTCACACTGTTATATGTTACATTCATATTACTGTAGGCTACAGATTAGACCTACTCTTGTGTGATGGCTGGTATAAAAGATATACTGTATAAAAGATGCTGCTTGATTTTCTTTTAAATTTTTGATACTGATTACATATGAAACTCTGAATCTGCAGATCTTCATATTAACTTGAATAGGAGCAGCACAACTTAATTTTCATTGTTCTAAATTGTTGTAATTTGCTGTTGGCCCCCTTATTGACCCCGGCTGTACCTGTTATATATTACAGAAATGCACAAAATGTTGCAGGTGATTTCAACATATGGGAGTAGATAGGGAGCATTATCCTAAGGATGCTTATACTGTTAGAAATGTTGCTGCATAATCGTGTCATTCCTGGACCAAATCCAGCCGGGGACCTTTGTTGGCATGATGTACCCATAACTGTCTCCACCCTCATTATCTGTCTGCATCTTCGCTGCTCTCTATCCACTCATCCCATGATAATTTCCCGTGTGCTGTGTAGGGGTAGAGTTCCCTCCCTGTACGGTGGAAGTTTTCCGGGTCTCAGAGAGGGTCGACTACCCCAGAGATACCAATGGAAACATCATTGCAATGGTGCACCCCAATCTGCAGGTAAAGGGGGAAAAACATATTTAACCCTTTTAATTATGAGTTAATGGGATAATGTCAAAAATGTCACATGGGGTAACCCTAAAAACTTAGCATCAAATGGGTTTAACTCTCTTAAAAAGGTTTTTAAAAATTAAAAATGCATGCTATCAACAAGTGGATTAAATATTTAAAATGTGTCATTCTTTTTATTTAACAAGTTTTACATTTTGTGTTAAAAAATTGCACATTCTGTGTTATTATTTTCATTTTTTTGTAGAAACATGAACACAAAATGTACAGTTTTTGTCTTTCTCATTGTGCCAACCATGATTTGTCATCGACCCTAATATGAAAGAGGAAATGAAAACTCAGTTTCACTTGAGGCGACATGCTTAAGTTTCTTTTCATGCGGTTATTGCTCGTTGTTTTTCAGGACTGCGACTGGGAGCCGCTGAACCCCGGTGACCCTATGTTCCAAACGTTCGATGGGAAGACCATCCACTACCAAGGTTCCGGCCCTGTGTATCCCACTTTTATTAATGAGGCGGCCTATTATGAAAAACAACAGGCGTTTGTAACCACCAGGCGAGAAACCTTGGTGGCAAGCGGCATCAGGAAAGCGTGAGAGAAGCGTTTTGTTAGGCTGAGGGTGACGCCACAGCAACATGTGTAGAGTTTGCACTTTGTCCTGTTAGCAAATGACTGACTTTCCTCACATAATGATTAGATACTATCTTTTACACACTGATTTAGTTTTTTTTTTTTTTTTTAATAAATAAATTGTATGCGTTCACTATGAGAAAATCATTTAACTATGCAAAGAACATTTGTGGAGGCTTTGCAAAGAGTCACTGTGAAAGTCTTTGATATGAAGACTAGTATATTGTTGTTATGTATTTATGATTCTATTATTTAAAAAATGATCAGTTTTTTTTTTTATAATATTAAAGGCCAGGCTAAATCATGGATGACTTATGAATCATTAAACACCACTCTTTGAGTTTCCTTTTTACTGCTCAGGATGGCCGTTGAGGATCATGACCTGCAACTTTTGACCCAGAACTGTAGTCATTTGTCGTCTTCTGAGAATATATTTGTAAGATCTTTGGCAGGGTGTTCGTGGCCTTTGATACTACCTACCTGTACCTCCAGTGGTTGCATCTGTGGTGCTGTCCTATTGTTGCCTTAAAAAGAGTTTTCAGTGAAAATAGCACAACAGATTTTGGAGTGGAACTTGTTGATTTATGTGTTGGATAACAAGATATTATTTTGATAAGAAATGGTACATGTTCTTGTCCCTCAATACAAAAGGGATGCAGTTTGAAACATATTTTATAATAATATATATATATGTGTCTATTTTGATATACCTGTACTGTATGTTTGGTTTTAAGTGACATATAGGACTTGAATAATAAGAAGTCTATGTACTTTAATGTTTTTTATGTCTTTGTTGTCTCCCTGTGGTCTTACAATTATTCATTTTTATAATGTTAATTCATTATATTTGGTAGTAGCCTATATACAATTAGTAAAATTCACAGTCCTTCATGTCTTATGGAAATTGCCCAATCAATAAATATAGTACTATGCTATTTTATTGTTTGTTATGTGTTGTTGCACTCTCATATTGTGTTGTCATGATTATGTTGTGGCACAACTGCAGCCACGAGAGGGCATCACACAACCACTGATCTGTACGACACACTCTGCTGTGACCTTCAATTTAATGGAGTAGTTGCAGACGTTTACTCTTTACCCTGCCACTACTGGACAGCACGTCACTACGACACAGCCAGAATACACTCATCAAGGAGTTTAAAAGCAGGAGCAATTGAATTTCAATAACAAAATGTCTTGTGTCAGAACCAATATATATATATATATATATATATATATATATATATTACTGGTGTTTACTTGACAGTAAACACCAACTGTTCATATATAAAATATAAAATAGGTTTTATATAGTAAGATGACTGTACACATTTCTACTCTTCATGCAGCCATAAAGGACTAGATCTGGTTTGCTAAAATATTCCAAACACCTTCCTTGGTCTTGACTGGATGCCACTTTTTTCAAAGTCTTCCTCCACTCACACATTTGTCTCCTCCCTGTTCTTACAGTTGGATGTTTAAGCAGGGTGATTTTACATTCAACACAACATGTACAGTATGAACATGATGCAGTTAAAATGTCCATTATAAAGATGACACACAGATGCATCATTTACAATGAGTAGACACTAAATGCAACAATTTGTGATGTTCTATCTACGCCACGAGGGCCACCCTACGGGGGCATTAGGTTGGCACAGAGTTCAAGGAGGAGAAAAGAAGTGAACCAGAGCCATTACCACACATATGACTTGCCTGTGAATATTATGTGATGTTATGCTGTGATTTTTAGTAAAGATAATTCATTCTACTAAGCCTCCTCTTGAAAACAACCATACACAACACAATTACAGCAGAACTGGACAATGTTGTCAGATTCTGTAATATTTTTAATTGATAAGCAGTGAATGAGGAGCATTTAATGAGTGGATATATAAATTAGGAAACAGAATAGCGCACACAATTAATGGAAAATATACACTGATAATTTTTTGCATTATTATGCACTTTTGTTAGTGCAGTGCATATGTTGTTGTCTAATGAATGAAATTACATTGATAATGAAGCATATTGAATGTGGAATGTTTCCTTAGACATAATCATAGCAAACCTGTAAATGTGAAACTCCCATTAAAGTGATGAGAAATTGTAATCAACATCATTTTCTAACAAGCAGGACACAAATTTGCGATATTGAAGACTTGGAGATTAATCAAAAAAAAGTCTGTTCGCTTTCTGTCAGGCCCGTGATTAGTAATTCATTTTGATGACTACAAGCCATACTCATAGCCTTCCCCATCTATTCATTACAGTAACCCAATCAGGGCTCTCAGGTCTGCAACGAGTGCTGATCAATGATTCCTCCTGGCAAGAGAAAGCTTTTAGGAGAATGGTGTATGGGCAGTGTTCCAAACGAGCACTCCAAAATACTCAGCATCCATCTCTGCCTCCACCCTTCCCTTGCCATCCGTGCTGATGAGCTTCTCCTCTGTTTGTATTGCATTACAACTGTATTTTTACTGGAAATGTCCTGCTTGGCTGCTTACCAGGTTCTCATGTGCGCAGCTGTGTGCATCAGGTTTTAGGTGTACGCATCAGTCACGAAAACTATGATCAAATGTTTCTAGTGTTTGATTTAACACATTCACCTGTTGCTACATTTGGAAATGTTGAAATGCATGCAGTGCATGTAAAGTGTGTATTTGTGGTGTGTTGCAAATCGAGTAGGCAAAGCAGAAGTAACATTTCTCACCAAAGATTGTTATGCGGTGATAAAATACCATCAGTCAAAACAAAGCAAGAGAATGAGGATGCACACGAGGGCACAAATGCATGTGAAAGACGCTGACGTGTCTGTTGCTGCCAGCTAAGTGGTGAAGGCTGATAGCACATAACCTGGTAAATGAGGACAGAACTCCTCCCTGGTGTCTAACCACTGAAACCACCAGCTGCCTGGAGGAAAGGAGACTGATATCAGAAGGAGCCGTGTGAATTTATGAAAACAATGAGACTCTCATAAATTTTTTTTATTTGGCACTTAGAAGCAAGTGTTGCAGCCTTTCGTCTTCTCTGGATATCATACTACTCCTATCTAATGTGGTCTAATGAGACAAATGGACTATGCGAGTGTGTAGTGTGAAATCAATGCTGCTTGCCATCTCTGTACTTGAATTGAAAAACTGCACAAGCATATGCAGAGTTTACTTCTGCAGCATGGTTTGCAGTTAACACGAATTGGGATTTTTTTTTCTTTCATTTTTCAATAGCTCCTGCTGTGACATCACAACAGGAGCCTGACTTCTGTTCAGACCCCAAGAAAACGAGCAGGTGCTTTATTTCACAGTTTGTGTGTTACCGGAAAACCAGAGACTTAAATATGTGAGAACAAGCACTGACAACGTACTTACTGTAGACTTGTGGTTGTCAATAACAAAGATAAAGTGTCAGGTTTTTTCCTTACACTGAGAACGAATCATTGATTTGATTCTGTTACGGAAGCATTTGAAAAAAAAAACAATTAAAAATACTCGTGTTCGAGCCGCACTTGAACGCAGCACGTCTCAATACAGGAAGTCTAGAAACTTTTTTCAGCGCAGTGATAAAACTTGTCAACCGCGGCACAGACGGACACACGCACGCTCGCGCACGCTCGGCACGCGCCTGACACTTCACGCGGGGGAGGCAGAGGATGATTCGAAAGTTCGGAGGCACGGCCTGAGTTTATTTATCTGCGACAGGAGGAGAGGGGACGGCGGGGGAAGGCGGATATATGCGACACACACGCCGCTGACGGCTCTGCGAAGATTACTGCGTTCGGCGCTGAGAGATAGAGAGACAGAGAGAGCCCCGGTGCGTGCGGCGAGATGTGGGAACAGGAGGAATTCGCGAAACACTGGAAGAACGAATTCCCAGACGGCGAAGTCCCCCAGATGGACCTGACGTCCGTGGAGGACATCGAGTCCGAGCTGGAGGCGAGTAAAATCAACCTGAAGCGACTCCAGAAGTCCCTGGCGGAGGAGAAATTCAAGGTGATCTACCTGCAGACCACCATGGCTCGGCAGAAGAGGGGCGACCCGCAACGGTTCGAGGGCAAAGACGAAAACTTTAACGCCAACACGTTCGGCGTGAGGCAGCCGCAGTGTGACGCGGGGAGGACCAGGACGCCGGACTCCGCAGGGGGCGACCGGCTCCACGCAGCGGGGAGGGGGAACGCGGCGGGGGGCACCGGCGGCCCCTTCGCCCGGGAGCGGAGCAGGTTCAGCGGCAAGACAGGTAAGCCCGTCCCCATCCCGGTCCCGCCGGTGGTCCCGCCGCGGAAGCACAGCGTCCAGAAAGGCAACGCGGCCCCCGGCGGGAAAGCCCACGACAACGGGGAGGGCAGCGACCGGGAATACGAGGACGCGGAGCTGAACGACAATTTCGTGCGGAATAACTTGTTGGCACCGAAGATCCACGGCGGCAGGGACAGCCAGAAGACAGGCGGCACGGTGCGGGACACCCGGCGGCCCTTCCGCCACAGCAGGGACTTCGACTCCGGCGACGACGGCAGGATGTCCCCGTCCTTCACGCACATCCACCGCAGACCGTCCCGCGGCTCCGGGTGCAGCACCCCTGACCGGAGGAGTGACGGCTACCTGAGCTCGGACCACGACGACTCCTCTTCTGCAGGTACGGACCAGCATCGCTGCTGATCTGTAACACGCACACGGTTAAATTCAGATTCTTTTTGTATTTCCATGAATTAGAGGACAAAATATAACTAATTTAATAAGGAAACAAATAAGAGGGTACTATACACAGGGTTCACATAGATATAAAACAAATAAATACAAGTATACATAGTATATATGTAAATTGGTGACAGTTTAATAAACTGCAGTCAGAGGTCAGTCAACCATCTTATCAGGAGTCATTTCTAGAATCAATTGATATTTTACATAGCACCCCTTTACCCCATTTATTTCAAAGATATGAACTTTGTTTCACATTCACCTGGTTATTTTGTTTTTATCCATTATTATCCATCTGTATGATTTACCGTATCCTTCACTTCATAATTAAGTTATCATCTTTTAACCCATCTACTATGGATACACAGTACTACTACAACTTCAATGCAGCAGGACATGGCACTACAGCTGAACCAATGAGTGTTGAGGTAGTGGGAAACTCAGGATGGTGCAGTGGCTGCTATCAGGGACCCGAAGACATGGCAGAGGTTTTCAAAGGTCCACTTCCTGGATGCATATGGAAAATCATGAATCTGATATTAAATCCCATAGTCGCTCAACAAATAAGCCGGGATAGCCTAACACTGCTAAGCAACACACAGTGTCCTAAGACTACAACAAATATTTAAAAATGTATTAGATTCTAGAAAAGTGCAGGAAGCAATATGATCCCACCTTTTTGTCATGATTTTTGTAATATTTAACTTCCATAGAGCCCCCATGGAGAGTCCATTTTTTCTTACAACAGCTAACAATGATGGTATTGGATTTATTTATGTATGACTCTTGTTGGTCGACATCCTAAAAATTTGGTTCAAATTTGAAAATGAACTACATATTGTCTGACCTGAACATTCGCTTGAACTTGAGATTTCTCAGGTAAAGGCAAAACAGGAAACTAAAATACAGATAAATAAGTGATAATGTATAAACCCCTGCTTCAGTATGTCTTTGGCTTTGTGTTGTCATGTAGTCAGTTCTTTAAATACTCAAACTTTAAGTGAACAGAGAACTTTTATGCAGAGTATTCAGAGTAGTGTGAGAAGAGCTTGACCTATAGGAACTGGTTTCTGTGGTTAGACTAGGAACAAGTATATCTGTAGATAGATCAACATAATTAAAGGTATTTTAAAAGTTTTTATTTTGTTTTCTGAACACAAATGGTGCTTACTCTAGTCATTTTTTAAAACCTTCTGGTTTTATGCTTACCTGAGCCTGTACAATGGATCTGTGAGTTAAAGTAATACAGACCCAAGAAGCAGAACTCAACACACACAGCGTTGAGTCTTTTCTTAGAGACTTCCTCAAGAAAGTGTGGCAATATTGACCAAGACTGTCGTGAGTTCATGAGTCAAAAGTGAGTGACTGGAGCATGTGAACAGATTGAGGAAGGCCTTCTGAACAGACTGAACGTGTTTGTGACACATCCTTGTGCCCCTGTGTATCCTGCCCGAGGATCATGGGTGCTGGCTCTAGTGTTTTAACATGTGTGCTAATGGAATTTAATGATAACATAAGTGATAATAGTCCTTGCATTAAGACTATTACTCTATAAAGAGGAACTCATTTGAGGAAGGCACTCAACCTCTTACATGTTGGATGTTGAAATCATTTTAAGCGCAAGTAGAAAAATCAGGGAGGGGGGGTGTCATTTAAAATCACAGACTTTAAAAGAAAATAGTTGGACATGAGTCTATGTGAAAGCCCTTTTATGTCTCTTACCTCAAATATAGCATTGGATGAACAGAAAGAAAACACCTGCTGTGTAATGTGATGGTGACATACTATTTGTGCCTTTCTAGTGGTTAATGGGGGGGGGGGGGGGGGGGGGGTGTTTTCCCATAAACCTGTGAGCAATTGAGGATAAGCAGTGTGAGTCGTTTTATCTATTCCACCTTTCATGTCTTACAGGTGATTTGCTGTGACAACTGCAATAATCAATGGAAATATTTGATTGTTGCTTAAAACAATGGAGCCTGTGTGAAGCTGTGGGAAGAACTAGACGCATTTTTGGGACCTCTGCCCACTTGGCTGTTAGATCATGTTTTTTTTTCTCTCGATTGAAGTTACAACAGTTGTCCGGCTGCTGGTCACTTGGCGTTATGGGACGCGTCCTTCATTACTCCCACGCGTCACATGATCACCAGCAATCCCATGCCAGGGGTCTTGCTCATACTCGTTGCCTTTGTGTGCGTCGTGCGTGTCTGCTGGGAAGAGGTCATCCACCGGGTCACATAAGTCTGAGGCCATCGCTCTGACCCTGTCTGATTCACCTCTGAATCACAGCGGTGTTGTTTTAAACCCGGGGTAGCCCTCTGTTTTTGGGACACTCTTGCGATAAGCAGTGTTTTTCCTTTTGACGACTTTGTTGATCCAAAAACTCTCCGAGTGAGACCAAAAAATTGAAACTGGTGTTTGTTTTGTATTAGTCCTGTCTAGTCATGCCAGCATGCAGACTTTTACTGGTTTACTGGTGGAACATCTGTTTTTTTTTATTAAGTGCAAGCAAGAGTAAAGCTAGAATGATGGCGTAAATGTGGCCTTTTGGCACACAGCCACTGCGGTCTGCACAGAGAAATTCAGCACATTTTGTTATTTCTGCTCAGCTCAAACTTAAGCGTGATGACTAGTAGTAAGTAAATGTGATGGTGTACATTAAGCTAATGGGGTCACGTATAGGAGTAGTTTGTTCTTAAGCAGCTCTATCAACAGCAGACAGGACCACTTCTTGTTCCTTTTTATTACCAGAAAAAATCTTTCCTCAGCAAAGAATTAAAAAAAAATTTGAATTCTATTTTGAGAACGAGCAAAAGCTCATACCATCAACGTTATAAAAAAAAAAAAAAAAAAAAAAAAACCTTGTAGGCGAAATGCTAATATGAGTCACCACCTAAATAATAACCGCTAATAGAGCATTTTGTGGTAACGAGCATTTTGGTTCTGAAATGCGGACGTATCATTGTGGAATGAAAGTCTTTGGAGTGAAGGTATTGTCCAAACATATAATTAAGAGAACAGCATGTGTCATGTTAGCACTGCAGGATATACACTAGGTTGCATTTAAGAGAGCCAGAACTGCTATAGGAGAATGAAAAACATGGGACATAATGGTATAATTTAACATGAAAAGGCCGACACAGATAAAAGAAGCCAAAAGGCCTCACTTAATATTATTCACAGGAATTAATTTTCAAGGTGAGGAAGTGATAGCCAGATTTCTGCATTTGTGCTTATTTGCACGTAGAACTCCTCGCTGTAACGTAATGAATCAAACCGTATCACCAGACAGGCTTGGCAGCCCAATGCCGTGTCATCATCATGGCTGTCCTTTGTAGGACTTTTTGTCTTTTTTTCCTCATTGAATTAGGCGTGGATAGCATCGATTACTGAGTGTTAGTGTTCTGCGCCTAGAAAGGGGGAAAAACTAGCCAAACCTGTTTCCGTCTCCCTACTCGAGTGATTCCTCAACATATATTACACACACACATATTTCTCCTTTCCTTCTGCGAGGCTCGTTCTTCCCTCCAGATAAGTGGGGCTTGTCGGGGCCCGTCCTGAACAGTGTGTGCAACATGGGAACCAAGGAGCCGTCATATTGTTTCCAACACTGTGGAGCTGGAACAGCAGCACTGTCTGTTTCGCTTGTTTGTGCTTTCTTCATAAACTTTTGAATTACAGTGTCCTGGGTCTGATATCTCCATGTACAGTATCTGCTGTTTACTTATTTCTGCTTTTGTAGGTATTACTACTGGACAGCAGGGCTGTTACTTCGGAGTCTTACTGCAAAGTCAAGGTTTTACATTCCTCTGAGAATGTAGTAGAGCTCTATAAATCAGGGTAAATCTCCCCCCAAAGCTCTGGCTCATCTGAGTTATTTCCTAGGCAACACTGTTAAGATCAGGCAGACTTGGTATGTCAGGCTCTCGTCTGCCTTCTTACACTAACACAATGAGCACATAAGCGCTACACAGGCCTTATATAATTCTCAAAGGGTACTAATCTAGTGCTGACACTATTATCTAATTAATTGATTATTCCAAATGTTAGGTTTTGCTTGCTTTTTGTCTGCGTTATAGCATTGTAAATTGAACATGTAATGGCGGTGAAGGCCAGAGTCCGTTGGGGGCTCTTTGTGAAGAGAAAGTGACAAATCCTCTGTTCTCCTGCTTCAAGAACACCTAACTCTGATAGGTGCTACAGGACGCCCCTGGCTACAACGACTATATATGAAACATCCCACAGGTAATTACTGGTTCGCCCAAGAAACTCAATTTGACTCTTTTTTTTTTTCTTTCTTTCTTAAGGTGCCTTTGTTAAATGGTCTGTAATGTGTTTTATTATAGGGACCTTTCCTACTATATATTTAGGACTGTTAGATGGGACTAAAATAGATTGGGAGTCACCACCTTGGTCTCTGGGACCATATGATGGATTTATTACAGATGGGGAAAATAGTGTGCACTGCAAAAAAAAGAAAAGAAAAGATGGGCAATTAAAGTAAATATTTTAGGTTATGCTTCTGAGTTTGCTCAACTTTTATTTCAGATTTTAGTTACCTCACCAGTAAGTTCCTTTTTTGTCTGGTAAGTAGAATGACTGTTCACCTTGAAAAAGCTCTTTCTGCATGTTTAGGATGTTTGTTGTCCTGCTGATTGACATGATGAATGTGTTCCACTGAGTGTTGACGCATCTGACTGAGCACACAGAACGCTCCACCCGTTGCTTCTGTGAGTAGTGAAATCCTGATTTCACATGAATATCAGTCCACAAGAGCTTCACTGCTTACTTTTTGTGTGTATTTGTTTACTGCAGACTGACCTTTCTGGTTTGAGGCATACCAGAGCGGTTTGCATCCTTGTGAATTTCCTGACATTAGAACCATGAAGTCTTCACTTGTTCATTGACAAAGGAGACATGCATGCCTGCATTTTTGGGAGCATTCTAGAATCTCTGTGCTGCATTAACATGTTTCCCCTCATAGTGCAAATGGTTTTCTGCTCGTCCACAGGACTTGTGCTCCCGAGTCTGACAGCTTGGTTGCTATTTTCTGTTGGTAAATGTGTCGTTGTGGTTGTGCAGGGAGGAAACAGACAGGATGTCTGTATGATGTTGGTTTTGCAGCCTTTGCCTTGACCAAGCCTACAAGTTCTAAATTGGAGGTGTGAAAGGCAATGCACTACTAATACATGTGCACATGCACAGAGTGCATATGTGGATGCATAAATACCTATATGCTGTTTTTTTTCCGTATCACTTGTGATTGTTCCATTAGTCATAGCAATAAACAGTATTTAAAATGAAATACTTTTACTTATTATAATGAAGTCAATGATTTATGACTAAGTGTAATGACTGCAGAACAATGATGCTTTACTGCACAACATAAAATTCAAACTAACTTTAAACACATTAATGAACTTAAGAGGGAGATATTTCTTTGGTTCAGGCTTTTTTTTCCTAAACTTTTCTTCTAATTCTACTAATCTCTTCACCAAACCCTGCTGTAGTCACTTGTATGTGAAGTAATAACATTACTTAAACTGTTGTTATTTCTATGCACTCATGCAATAGTTTTTATTTACCTTACACTTTCAATATGAAATTGTGCCAATTTCACTTTACCACTTCAGTGAACATACTTCTTCTTTTCTAGAGTATTTCTAAAGTGCTTTTGAAGATTTCTTAAGTGAAGTTCTGAGGAAAACTGAAAGAGAAGATGTTATGTCAAAGTCCCCCCCTCCGCCCTTCAACAAGGTTCCATCCTGTTAGAATTGTGCAGCATAACCTCAGCGGTTGGGGTAAGAACAAGATCATGGTTATGGTTAAATGCAGCAGAGATAGGTATTTTGGGTTAAGGTTAGGTTGGGTGATGGTTACAGTTGGAAGAGAAGCATCTTAATGGGGAAAAACACTTTGTGATGAAGGTGTGGCTCACCTAACTAAATGAAAAGAGCATCTGCACATTTTACTATCTGCATGATTTTTTAATTTGTGAACTTTCATTCAGAGATCTTCTTCAAGGCAAGAATGTGAATGCAGCAGTAAGAAGGGCTGAAAGAACATCATCTGAGATTCGTAGTACTGAGTATAGGGCTCTACAAGTAAAGACACAGTGCCTATAGAGACAGTTAATCACTGAATACATTGGAGGTGTATGGCTTTGCATCCACACACAATAGTTAGTAGGATCAAATAGTTATTATTTCGTATTTTAACTTGATGATTTGAACAGAACTCGCTCTTAACCATTTTTTCCCCCCCGACCACAGCAGGATTTCCCACGTTAATGACACACAGCGTAATTACTGTCAACCTACAAGAAGATGCTTTGATGCAGAGTTTTCTCCTGTAGGCTGACGTCAGCGGCCTCAGTCACTCACTGCTGAAACTGTGATGAGCAATGAAAGCGGTTACGGCGCCAGACTAATGCATGATGGCGACTCTGATACAGATTCATTAGATAATGTGAATGTTGTGACCGATTAAAAAGTGATATTTATTGAGGATTGGGTTTTATTATTGGATATTATTTCCATTGAAAGAAGGGCTTGTTAATGGTTTCTGATTTCCCACCCGCTTACTGTTCACTGGACATTGGCACACTGCCCTGTTTGCGTGCGTGCTTGTGTTAAATTCAAGAATCAACAGAGGCGGGGACCTCCCATGGGTTCTTGATTAGGCACATGGCTACGCTTGACAAGTTTTCACATTAAGAGGAGCAGGGAGAGGTTACTGGAATACCCCTCACTGACCCTCTTATCCTGAAACAACCCATTTATTTATTTTAAGAAAGACTGAACAAATAAATTGTGTTTCCTTAAGATAACGATTTGGAACTACTTTTTTTTTCTTTGCACAGAATGTGCAGGAAATGCAAACTCACAAGTGTGTGATGTGAAATGCACTCATACCAAATCAGTTTGAGATGAGCAGCTGCAAGATACATTGGTGGCTGAGAGTGGTTTTGGTTTTCCTGTCAGTTAACTGATTATACAGTTCTGTTGCAGCTCTGCTAAATGAACACACACTCATGTTAAGCTGTGTATCAGGAATATGGAACACACAGATTACTAGAGTAACCCCACCACATGACTCTGTTGACTTCTGGCCTGCAAACTGAGAGCAGATGAAGAGACTCGTTTCATCTTCTTCCCTCTGAAAAGTTTCACATTTATATTCTATATCAGATTTTGGGGCAACACATTAATATGAGGCTATGTTTAAAATCAGAGCAATTCTTATTTGGGTTGCTAACACTGCGGCTAGAGGAGTTGAATGAATTTTACAATCTCACTCATTGTAAGTCTTCCTGGACAAAGGGTATGACTCACATCTTTATGATGGTAAAATGTCATTTCTTTTCCTGCATGAAGTCCCAGTAAGGTCAGTTCAATAAATTCTGCTGTCTGAATTTTAACCGCCTTCTCAAAAGAGATGTCTTAAAACAACCCCAAACTATCTAGAGAGACTAAATGATTTAAAATGACTAAGACCATAAAAAGGGAGTGACACAATGCAACCAACACATTAGCTTCTCAAATACCCCTAAAATATTGACAGACAGTTAATAAAACATTATATCATCTTGTAGAATGTGGGGTGTGTATTTAGATCACAGACAGGGGAATTTTGCTGCTGCTGTTGCTGTGGCAACATTTTTGTTTGTTCATGCCAGTACAGCCAAGTCAAAGCTAGAAGTGATGTCACACTATTGTATTTGTATAATGCAGATTCTGTTAAATTCTGTTAACATGCTTTGTTTATCACAATTGCCAGATTCATTTGTTTATGATATTATCAGAAGTTGTCTTTTGTTTATACCACTCGCTCCTGGCTTATCTTCAATTAGGACACAAGTGTTCACACGTCTTTCCTCTGACTGACTTCACCTGCAGGGCTATCGTCCTGTTGGCTTTCCTGCCTAGTCCACTAACAAACTGAATCCTGAATAAGACCAGAGGAGAGCCTGTGAGACACATACTTAAGCTTGAAGAACTGAAGAAAAAGATGGCAGAGAAGTGCAGAATGTTTGAGACAATTAAGGAGCTCTCCGGTCAGCTCCAAAAAGAAAAAGAATTGCGAGCCACGGAGCAGCAGAGGGCCATTGAGAGGGAGGCTTCCCTTTGTGAAGAAATGGAGCAGATGAGAGAAAGGATAATCAACCAGCAGTCCGTTAGGTGTGAGGCCCTTGAAAGGAAAAGGGACAGGCTTGTTAAAGAGGTAGAGCCACTTGGTAATGTTGTGAACTCAAGAGCTGAGAAGGTTGAGCCAAGAGATGACCTGAAAGAAATTGAGCAGCTGAAAATGCAGCTTCATGAGGAAAACAATAAGCACATCAGGAGGCAGCAACAGGACTCTAAGTTAATTAAAGCCCTTCGTGAGCAAATCCATGACTTTAAAAAACAGATCTGGTCAGAGCGCAACAAGTGTGCAGATACATTTGTGACAGAACTTAAAACCTTGGAGAGGGAGAATATATGTTTGAAAAGAATGATAGAGGAACTGCAGATAAGCAGCAAAGACAATAATTTGGCTTTCAAAGATGACATAGAGGAGGCCATTGAGATGCAGAATGACGATGACAATCAAGAGCCTGTTTCATTGGTGGAAAAAGAAAATTATGTCTCCAGCCAGGAGGAGCTCAAGGCCTCAGAAGATGACATGAACCTCCAGTTCGAAGATTCCAAGTTTGGTGATACAACTAGATCAAAAGTAAAGGAAATAATCTCCTACTATGAGAACGCAGCTCACACAGAGACCACTAATACATCCAACCCGGGAGAGGAAAACCCTGGTGATCTGCAGGTCGAGAACCTTGGTCACCTCCAGGTCGAGAACCTTGGTGACCTCCAGGCCGGAATCCTTGGTGACCTCCAGGCCGAGAACCTTGGTGACCTCCAGGCCCGAATCCTTGGTGACCTCCATGCCGAGAACCTTGGCGATCTCCATGCCCAGAGCCTTGGCGATTTCCAGGGTGAGAACATTGGCGATCTCCAGGGCGAGAACCTTGGTGACCTCCAGGTCCAGAACCTTGGCGACCTCCAGGGCGAGAACATTGGCGATCTCCAGGTCGAGAACCTTGGCCACCTCCAGGGCGAGAAACTTGGCGACCTTCAGGGCAGGAACAATGTTGTCCTCCAGGACGAGAACAATATTGACCTTCAGAACGAGAACATCGATGACCTCCTTGTTGGGAACTGTATGGATACGACTGGATCAACAGTAAAGGAAATAATCTCCTACTATGAGAACGCAGCTCACCCAGAGACCACTAATACATCAAACCCGGGAGAGGAAAACCCTGGTGACCTGCAGGTCGAGAACCTTGGTGACCTCCAGGTCGAGAACCTTGGTGACCTCCAGGCCGGAATCCTTGGTGACCTCCATGCCGAGAACCTTGGTGACCTCCAGGCCGGAATCCTTGGTGACCTCCATGCCGAGAACCTTGGCGATCTCCAGGCCCAGAGCCTTGGCGATTTCCAGGGTGAGAACATTGGCGATCTCCAGGGCGAGAACCTTGGTGACCTCCAGGTCCAGAACCTTGGCGACCTCCAGGGCGTGAACTTTGGTTACCTCCAGGGCGAGAACATTGGCGATCTCCAGGTCCAGAACCATGGCGACCTCCAGGTCCAGAACCTTGGCGACCTCCAGGTCCAGAACCTTGGCGACCTCCAGGTCCAGAACCTTGGCGACCTCCAGGGCGAGAACCTCTGCGTTCTCCAGGGCGAGAAACTTGGCGACCTTCAGGGCAGGAACAATGTTGTCCTCCAGGACGAGAACAATATTGACCTTCAGAACGAGAACATCGATGACCTCCTTGTTGGGAACTGTATGGATACGACTGGATCAACAGTAAAGGAAATAATCTCCTACTATGAGAACGCAGCTCACCCAGAGACCACTAATACATCCAACCCGGGAGAGGAAAACCCTGGTGATCTGCAGGTCGAGAACCTTGGTGATCTCCAGGCCGGAATCCTTGGTGACCTCCATGCCGAGAACCTTGGTGACCTCCAGGCCGGAATCCTTGGTGACCTCCATGCCGAGAACCTTGGCGATCTCCAGGCCCAGAGCCTTGGCGATTTCCAGGGTGAGAACATTGGCGATCTCCAGGGCGAGAACCTTGGTGACCTCCAGGTCCAGAACCTTGGCGACCTCCAGGTCGAGAACCTTGGCGACCTCCAGGTCGAGAACCTTGGCGACCTCCAGGTCCAGAAACTTGGCGACCTCCAGGGCGAGAACCTCTGCGTTCTCCAGGGCGAGAAACTTGGCGACCTTCAGGGCAGGAACAATGTTGTCCTCCAGGACGAGAACAATATTGACCTTCAGAACGAGAACATCGATGACCTCCTTGTTGGGAACTGTATGGATACGACTGGATCAACAGTGAGGAAAATAATCTCTTACTATGAGAAAGGGGCTCGCCCAAATGGTACCCCCACATCCAACTCAGGGGAAGAAAACTTTGACAACACTAATAATCTCCAGGATGAGACCATTGACGACCTCCAGGGTGAAGCTTCCAGGCCACAGAAAATGCCCCAAAAGGGGAAAAATCATACAAATTTTGTTTATTACGTGACGCCATGGCAGTGGGGTAAAAAACAGAGTATGAATTCCCGAAAATCCCCTAGAAAATAGACATGCTATATTGCCCCTCAAACAAAATTTGCCTTTTGTGTATGAAGCACAACAGTCAAGGGAATGTTAATAAAGCATTAATTAAAAGCATGTTTTTGTTTTGTAATTTTTATTGAAGTTTGACAGAAAAGTTGAAAAGAAGCATGTCAAGACTGTTAGGGATTCAACATCATTATACAGTGGGCCTGAGACGAAGGAATGTGTCATGGGGTACCACAGAACACAGCAGTAGGAACAAAAGTAATCATAACACAAATATATATTGCAAAAGCACTTAATCAACAAGTAGCTGTGTCATGGTTCTTCTCCTCCACCGAGTGCATCAAAATCTTGTTAACGCATAGGTACTGGTCGAGTAACTCCATCTCAGTCTGAACTTGGAGTGTGTCAGGTATTAATTGTGTAGCTATTTCCACTTTGACTTGAGGGGCCCAAAGCAACAGGTGGATGATACAGTCCCAGAGCTGTTGAAAGTATCAATTCCTACAGATGCAAAGTTTTCACGTACCGGTGTCAGATTTATCTTCATATAATTATATAATGTCTGTATCAATTTTTTTCATGTGACATTTTATTCAAAAAATCATGCAAAATAATGCATCAGGCATGTACATCTAAAATCTGAGCAGAAAACCTAATTCAGCTCATTACCTTGGAGTGAGAGCTGGGTAATGACAGAGCTAGAGGAGGAAGTTTTTTGGTCACATTCTGTCAACAATTTGTTGCAGAAGTAAGCAGAATGCAGTAGTTGGCCAGTGGCTAGCCTCGTTCCAGTGGTCAACTTCTGCTGACTCTGCTTTTTCTGCAGCAATAACCAGCAAATTAATATTTCCTCTAGCCTAAAAAATTCCTCTAGTAAAAAAAAAAAGAGGAGGATAAAACACATTTTGGACCAAGGCTTGTATGTTAACATGCTTTTTTTTAACTTACTCCACGCTATGTAGAATAAGAAGCATTCTAACAAGCCTTCACAAGTGTTCAAATGTTCTGTAAACAAGTTGTGATCGCGCTCCTGCTCTCGGTCCGTCTCTGAATGTGCTCTCTCTGCTGGCGTGTGAAGTTCTCCTGGTGACAGCGTCGCCATGTCAGATGGCAACCATGTCCAGAACGGAGGAAAAAATTCTCTCGTCGGCTGTCGTGGATAATCACCTCTGTATTAAAGAGGATTGGCTCAGACTCTCCACTTTTTTTTATTTTTTTTGACCTTCATAGCTGTCACCACAGGAGCCGTTCTCATTAGGCTACATGACTTTTGCTCTGAACTCTGCGGTGGTCTTTCTCAGCTCTACAAGACGCTGCTTCCTGTCAAAGCCTTTGTCACTTTCTTCCCATCTCTGTCATTCTCCAGAAAGCTATTTGTGTTGTTGGCCACACGCCGGGGGGGGGGCTAATGACACATGGTCTGCACACAGGTGTGAAGTTGTAATGGTTCAAAACACCTGTGTTTTGAACTATTAATGTATTCTCAGTTCTCTATCTTGGAGACATCATTTGCCTCGCTCATCACTTTCATTTCTTCTTTGTTCTAATTATGTGGTAATCAGAGTAGAAAACAGCCAGAATTTTTTAAAGGTTTGTGTTTCATGATAGAAATCTCTTGCTTTTAGTTATACTGCAGAATGATTATTTTATAATATATTTTATCCTGTATGAAGGCGGCCAGGATGGGAATGCTTGCCTACCGGTCATCTGACTCAGTTGTTGTTCGCCTCAGAGAAAGGAAAGAAGTGTTTGAGTTTCAGATCGCAGGAGCTCCCGCTGTGGGTATTGAGTGTCATTGGTTCCCCTGTGGAAACACTAGCTTCCTCAGGTCTGCGGGGCAAGGGTTAAAAGTACAGGCATAACATTATACTCCGTATGAGATCACTCCAGCAGAAAGTTGTCCCTCTTCTATTGTTGCTCACTGTTCAGACTCTTTGTGGGTTCAGGTTGTGTTTATTGGTACATTCTCATAATTGCTCTCTAGCCACAAGGTTTCTCCAGTTCTCCTACATGCTGGTGTCATTTTATTGGATTTTTAATGATTTCAAGATATAGAGGGTATTCAATATATTCATTTGTTTTCCTCATGGTCTCACATAGTTCCGTAGTTGTCGGCTATTCTAAAATACTGCAGCTCTGTTGTGGGTTGCAGGGTAGTGTATCATGTGAAAAAGTTATGTGCGGTAAAAGTCAATGCTGCTCGGAGTTTTAGGGATTTTGACAGGTTAAAAATAACCAGGAGTGATTGCAACAGGCTGCATGCTGTCACGCTGCATGATTGTCCTTCTAAAATAACATGTTTTAGATCTTCTTTTGTTAGACTTGTAGCATTATCTTCAGAAACTACAGAGTTGGTCGATTGACTGTGTTTGTGTTTTTTTTTTTTTGTCCCGGTCACTGCCACATACTGCCAAACTTAAAGTTGTAACGGTTTAAGGGTCCTGCATGTTCAAATGTTTATGGGACAGGATAATAGATGCAGGGGGATTATGGGATGTTGAGGAGATGGGTACAGCACCCTCATGTGGTCATCGACAGTTTTGCTGTTGTGGAGTTTTCTTCCATTCCTTTCAGTTATTAAACTAAACTACTAAACTTTTCTTATATTCTCCTTTTTTTTTAAATTAGATTTCATGTTTCCTACCCAGACCAGAGTTTTTCTTATGACCCAACATCTTGTCTATAAACTGCTAGTTATGTAACGGCTGTTTTCCAGTCCATGGAGTCCATGTCAGGCCGCTTCATGTTGCTGTTTCACATCCAGTTGTCAGTCCCAGCCCTTAAAGAGAATACACTAGCTTTTGTTCTGTTAGTTGACATCAAAACCTTTTATTCTGATTGTTTTCTGGTTGTGTGAGTGAGGTGGCAGACAGGAAACACAGTGAGAGAGAGCTGGGTATGATACGCAGCAAAGGTCCAGCGGCATGTGGTTATGTGGCATTCAGTTTGGCTACTGACTTTATTCTGTGATTTTTCTGCTGTTGCTCTCAAAACAATATTTAGTTTTAATCTAAAAAAAAAAAAGTCTACTTATGTTCTGAATGAGGAATCATTCAGGACTTGTGTTGGCTGAATCTCAACACTAGGGCGCAGTAGTTCTTTGTTCAGACACCAGTGCCTTCACTATACTCACTGTCCACCTTGTGTGTGATCTGGCACCTTTTCAGTTTATACACTAGGAAACCATGGAATTAATCTGAGTGCAGACACACGCACACAAACACACACACACACACACACAGACACACACACAGACACTATCTGTTCTTTTCTTTCTCACACACATACGCATGCTGTGCATACAAAATACATAGTGTATTGCGTGTTTGTGGAGCAATCTCCTTTCTGGATTTGTTACCAGTCAATCTTTCTGTGCCTCTAAAAGATTTAATATTTGTGTGTGTGCATGTGTGAGGATAATGCTCCTTATCTGGTGTCTGCCAAATAGCAGCATGATTCAGATGATTTCTGTACTGACCTCAATAGATCAAAGTGAATTCAGCTGGCATGGGATGAATACACTCTCTCTTTCTCTCTCTCTCTTTCTCTCTGTAGCACACACACACACACACGCACACACGTCTGCGCTCTTTGTCCCTTACTCTGTCTTTCACCCTCGACAGAAACAGAAATATTGTTTTTAAGGAAGGTCTATCTTATGATAAATGAGAACCTGTTCAATATAGCACCAGCACACACACACACACACACACACACACACACACACTGATATGTCAGTGGTCGGCGAGACGGGGTCGTTGCACATAATTGGATGTTGAGGGAGTAAGTGAGGAGATTCGGGGCAAATGAGGTGAGGAGAAATCTTTCCTGCCAGAGCACATGCTGTTACACACATGCACACACACACACACACACACACACACACATACTCACACATTCCTACTGTTGGCTCTGTGTAGATTAGGACAGCTCAATGGGTCATGGAGAAATGTTAGCAATCAAAGTCATGTAAAGGAATTATTATTCAAAAAACACATGATTTATCGGATGAATTACTCTTTCATACTGAAAACAAAAAATTCAATGATCACATCAGCAGAGAAGACAAATGGATAAAATGAAAACACAAGGGGCCTTTTTCACCATTTCACTAACAGAAAATAAACGAAAACAGTCCTCACTGATGCACTCTGGGCTGTTTAATAATGCATTGTCATTGTTCATCGCTGCTGTCATTTCCCCAAACCCCCAAAACAATAGAATGAGGCGGAAAACACATCGAATATCCTCATTTATGTCAAAGGAGTGAGTTTGTCCCAAAGTGCTGAGTGCAAGTGACAATATAATATCAGCACCTTCAGAAATAAGCTGCTACAGAGGGAGTTGAACTTGTTATTCACACGTCACTGTTGTTTCTTGCTATAAAAAACGGCACATACCATAATTTGAAAGGAAGATATAATTTGAAGTAGTTATTTGATTCAGTTGGCAGTGCTGCTTTTTCTTTTTTAATCCCCGCTAAGAGTGATTTCAAGTTGGCCTAAATTAATTCTGTCTTTGTAAATTGCTCCAATGCTTAATTATCTGAAGCCACTCAAATGGAAACACAGCTGTCTGCTTCCTGTGTGTGCAGCTCTCCATCATTCATGTACACACACAAACCTGTGGTGCTGGGAAGCATTTTTGAAGGGTGGGAATGAGGGTGTTTCGGGGTGGGTGGGGGGGTCATGAAAGTGGATCAAGCTTCAAGCATTTCCAGTGAACTTAATACTCATCTAACAGTTGGAATTCCAGGGGCCAGTGGAGAGAAGTGTGGGAGTAGAATGAGGGGCTGAGGTGTGGGTCAAAACATCGGGGGGGGCGCGGTGTGAAGGGTGGGCGTTGGGCGGGTTGGTGGAGCAGGGTGGGGCGGGGGTATCTGGGTAGAACAGAAAATATTGAGGGTCGGGAAGGTTGGCTGGCAGCTTGATTGGCTGGTGTGAAGCTATGCTGCCTAATAAAGCATGCACACAAACACTCACACTGGCTTGGTAATGACAAACCCATGCATGGCAGCAAATCTGTGTATGTTAAAAAAGAAAAAAAAAAGAAGAAGAAAAAACTGTTTTGTGTCTGATTCGTCATTTTATTTTTATACTGTGCAACTAATACATCAAAGCTAGCTGTGACATCCTCAAGTTTAATATCCTTTTCTTTAATGCAGAGCATGAGGCTTAATTTCATCTTAAATAGATACCTTTTACTTTTTTGTGCAAATGGTGGCACAAAGCTATTAGATTTTCTGTGTGAGTTGGTGGTACAAAATTGAAAAATGAATAAAATCAACATTTAATCCACAATTTGACTGAGTGTAGCGTGAAAGCCTTGGGGTGTCATTCAGTACAGTGAAGTGGAGATGCCCTTTGTTCACATGCTTTTTGTTCACTGTGGGATGACATGCGATCAAAGAAAGCATTCCTTTTATTTTTTTTAGTTCTGGCTGTGAATAATGTTCTAGATTTTTGTTTTCTGTTTGCCTTACACTAACTTTAGTTACTTGTGTGATTCTTTGCAAATTTGTGCACACACAAAAAAACATGGGACTGTTGCTGAGTGTTGACCTTTACAGTGGATGAGCTGCCACTGATGTGTAGATGTTTTGTTGCTGCCTAACAGTCGACTCCTCGGGGGTCGGACACTCTCCTGTGTGTGTGTGTGTGTGTGTGTTGAATGGTTAGACACTTTCAAATGGCCATTTTTACTACACAGCATAGCTGACTATTAATATTTGAAAGATGTAGGTTTGTAGGTTTGTGATGCTCCAAGAGGGTGTGTGTGTGTGTGTGTGTGTGTGTGTGTGTGTGTGTGCGTGTGTGTGTGTGTGTGTGTGTGTGTGTGTGTGTGTGTGTGCGTGTGTGTGTGTGTGTGTGTGTGTGCGTGTGCGTGCACACGTGTGTGTGTGTGCGTGCGTGCTCATCTCTGCCCCTTGTAGGAGGGGCAGATGGGCACTTTCACTCTTAAAAGACACAGGTACGTGCACACATAATTACACACGTTGGTATAGCTGTGTGTGTGTGTGCGCGCCTGCGCGTGCAAGAGAGATGCTACTGCCCCAGATTTGGAACAAATGATGTGTAAGACCTATACAGTAGATCTATTTTTTATGAACTGACACTCACCAACCCTGTGGTATACTCCTCTCTGCCTGTTTTGTTTTTCTGTTGTGTGTGTGTGTGTGTGTATACGTGTGTACATGCACTCTAAATACCTTGAGTCAGTGAGTGATTTTATCCTGCCAGTGTTTTTTTTCTTCTCCATAATGGCACATTTATATTCATTAATAACTCTGACATTCATTAACACATGCAGGCTTGAGACATGCTTATATATGCATACATACACACACACACACATACATACACACACACATACACACACAGACAGATATGACCCCTGGCTAGATGAGTTCCTTGGGCACCCTGTCGTTGTGTCTATGTGTTTCCTCCAGCTGGCACATAAGAGCTCCACAGCCAGACAAAGAGCGATGTTTCGGGGCCTGGTGCTCTGCCTGCGGAGGGGAGAGGGGGGCGTCCCTCCTGTCATCCTTTGTGTCCTAATTGAAGTTTTGCTGCTCCTCAACCCTCCGTCTTTCCTCCCCCATGCTGCTTAGGGGAGTCTGGAGGGGGGAGGAGCGGACCTTGAGGGGACGGTCTCATACATGTATCAGGCTGGGTCGCCATGCTCCTCTCTGATCGCCCACCTCTTGTAACACATCTGCTCACTGAGGGGTGATGCTGACGGCTCTGTCTGTGAGAACAGGCCACAACAACAGCAGTAATGTGCTAAATGAGCTCATAAAACCTGATACAAAGATAATTTGAAATTCAATAAAGCAGATTCTAATTGCATAATAACACATTTGTTTGCTTTCCTAACTTGATGTGTAATCACTTCTTTTTATTGGCTGTGGTGTACTGCATATATCATAGAGGTGTGACTTGATTAAAAAAAATGTAATTATACTTTTGTATTTTATTAATTTAATGGCAATTATTACCATACCAATATTTGTCCCAAAAGCAATTTATTTAATGTAAATGAATTTGAATTGCTATCTGTACTTTTCCGAACCCTAATCTTCAACTGCTTATAGTAATCCACATTGTTTCCAAAGTTGATTTACTCATTTACTTCCTGACGAAACCAGTCATGTGTTCGGGTTTTGGGCTGCTTCTGTGTATTTGAACCAGAACCACCAACCGCTCCAGAGATTCTATGCTTGCTGTGACATGTTTTACATTTAAATGGCATCGCAGGGTTTGTACTTTGTGATGTACAAACTCATTTCTGCACAGTTTGCAGTAAACAACACCATTCCCAACACTTCCATCTGGTCTTTTTTTTTTTTAACAGAAATTTACCGTCCAGCAGAGCTTTTATTGTTGTAGTCGAAGCTGTGTGCCTCCAGAGGGTTTATTTTTGTGTGTGTGTGTGTGTGTGTGTGTGTGTGTGTGTGTGTGTGTGTGTGTGTGTGTGTGTGTGTGTGTGTGTGTGTGTGTGTGTGTGTGTGTGTGTGTGTGTGTGTGTGTGTGTGTGTGTGCCACGACAACATGGTGACTGACAAATGTTCCACGTTGTATGGCCTGCACCTGTGAATGTGTTATTATCTTTGTAATTAATTAATCTTGACATGTTAATGTCCCACCCCTAATATATCACTAAGATATGTCTGTAGCCGGCAATCACACACACAAAATAAATCTGCTACATACGGTAGGAGTCACTTTTCCCACTTTAACAGCGCAGTCTGTGTTGTGTGTTCGACCATCGTTTGTGTGTCTCTTTCACATTCCTCCTGCCTTTGAGTGTGTGTAGGGCAGAGCAAATTGCCACGGGAACAGAAGACTGGAGTAGCTTAAAACATGACATCTGAACCAGCCCCTCTCTGGCTGAATGACTGACTGTTTCAGTCACAGCTGCTCATTGTTGGGTTCACTGCAACTGGGTTTCTCACTGGTGCCCTACAGTTGTCTGTTCTTGGTCTAATGATAGAGCCGACCACCACCAAAAAATACTGTAGGTAAGCTGCCCCTTCCAATGTTTTTTTTTTTCTTTTAATTTTTTTTTTCCACTTTTACCAAACAGCTTATGCTTTCATCAGCATTTCTGTGTCTGTTTTTGTTAGCAAAATATTCAAAAAACTTTTGGTCTGATTTTTTTCAAATTTTCATCTTATGTAGGTAATAGTACCATGAACACGTGATTTAATTTTGGTAATGATGAGGAAGAAATTCTGGTTTCTAGATCCCTTTGAATTTTCTTGACATTTGGTACCATTGCAGTAAATGGAGATTCAAAGAGGCACCAGACTGCTTTATTTTAGAGTTTTGAAAACTCAAATACCTGTATAAATCAGTTGTCAATTTTTGTTATTTTTTTGACAAATAGCAAAAAGATATCCTCCTTGGTGAAGGTAAAAAAACAATAAATTAGAAGCAAAAGCATTGACCATTGGCCCCGCTCTTGTTTGACGTCAGTGATTCCGTTATGCTGCTCTATGAAGAGTTTACGATAAAGCAAATGAATCATGCTGCTGCTCCACATAAAACCATAAAATATGTATGGAAAAAAAAAAAAAGAGTGGCAATGTAAATTTGGATGTGACATTCATTCATTGGCAGAGCTTGAAGAGAAAAACAGGCAGGGAATGTGCCAGTCAATTCACATTTGACACAAGCCTCTTTGCTACATTATGCATCACTTCTGAATTCCTGCCTCCTCTTAGAGAGAGAGAGAGAGAGAGAGGGGAGAAGAGAGAGAGAGAGAGAGAGAGAGAGGCTGATGAGTCCTTCACGCAGAATCGAGAGAGAGACAGAGAGAGAGAGAGAGAGGAGGGGTGGATGGGAGCGAGAGAGCAAGCCAAAGAGAGAGGAGGAGTGCTTCTCCCTTCCCCTAGCAACGGTCGGCGGTGGTCGTCTCCAGCCTGTTGTTTTCTCTCCGTTACACACACACACGCAGCAGTCACACTCTCCTCCTCCAGCTCACTTGCTCGTCTGCTCGTTGGACGACGGCGCGTCTTTTGACATTTCATTCTTCCTCCCCAAATGATTCTTTTTGCTCCTTCCTGCGACATGAAGGCTGTTTTTCAAGGATAAGAGAAAAGAGAGACGAGGCGACGACGAACGACAGCGACAGGAAAAAAAAAAGGGGAAACGGAAGAAATAAGAAAGAAACGAGAGCGACTGAGCCGTAGGGAGCGGGAGAAGGAGGATGGAGCCACTCAGTGCCCGTGGCCTGCCCCGGCTCTCCTGGATCGACACCCTGTACAGCAGTACGTATCCCTGCGTCCATCCATTCAGTGCTCTCCGTGCATCGCGTCCCAGTTCTGTCTGTGCTTCTTTTACCTCCAGCCATCTCCCCCAGCACCCCCCCCCCCCCCCTCCTCCTCCTCCTCCTCCTCTTCCTCATCTCGCGGGCTGCCTGTTTGTGTTACCACCGGAGCTGCGTGTACTCGCACTCAGCGGGAGCCACACTTTGGCATTCTTAGGACTTCCAATTAGTGTCCATTACTGTGGCTGTCCATAACAAGAAGGTTGCCACACACACACACTTACTCATTCTTTTACCACTGTTCCATCGCTCGCTTGTGGGCGCAGAAACAGGGGAAACCCTGGAGAAATATAATGCGAGCGAGAGGGAGAGTGACTCATACTTCCAACCTGGAGGTAGAACTTTATGTTCCATCCTATCGAGGACACACGCTGTCGGTTGTTGAATTTTTATTCCTCTCTTTATTTTGCTGTTGACACAGTCCTGACATGTCAGCCTGTACGCTGGGTCACTTCGGCCGTGTTGTCAGATCAGGCGTCAGCAGCCAGAAACATTCTTCTGCTTTAACAGCATAAAAAGGAATATTCTAATGAGCAGTTATGATGAAATAATATATATATATTTTGTATGAAAGTGGATATGAACAATGTTTTTTCATAGTGTAATCCCACTCAGTGAGTGTGTACCACTTTGCAGGAGAGAGGCACATCCCTATCAGGTACAGATGTGATTCCCTGTCGACTGGCGTTTGTTGGGAGTTTTTACACCACATGACTTCTGGGATTAGCTCTGACGCTTTACCATTGTTACCTCCAACCTTACTCTGTGGACAGGGATTTAACAGTAGAGGAAGTGGGAGATGGGGCGGTGGAGTTTTGGGATTTTCTAAGTGATGAAGAAACCAAACTACAAAGTATAACAGTGTTGTCAGAACTATATTCAGTGGGCAGCTTTTAGTAAAGTTCTTCAGAGGTCACAAAGATGCTGAAGGCAGCTTATGTGCCGTATTCAGCCAAGCGATTTATTTGGTGCACTATGTTGTTTGTAAGGTTTTATCTTCACGTTATTCTGTGTTGTGTGGAAAAGTAGAGTAAACCTATGTGGTTATGAGGTGACTATATTGAGATTATGCATTATGCAAACATTTGAGCTGCAAACACATTATTTTGCATAACAGTCATCAGCAGTTTTATTTTTTTTCAGTTTTGCTATCAGTGAAATATGCTCATTTACGCGCTTTATAGACTATTTGCCAAATATAAAAGCTCAAACCGGTCGCTGATAAGCACAGTATAGCATAAAGACTGGAATTGGGGGGAATGTACTAGCTCGGCTATGTCCGACCTGATGAAAATCTTCCTGTGAGCATTTCTAATGCTCTTTCATTAACACACATTTATATCTTGATTATTTAATCTGTACAGAAAAACAGAAGTGTAAAAAACATCATATTGTGGTTTTACAAAAGGGACGTGAGCCTCCGCAGGCTCTTGCTTTATATTTCATATCCAGACATAGTTTTTTTTCTAACCTCTGGTCAAGAGAATGATTGATGAATCATCCCAAGATGTCAAACTACTCTTTGTTTCTTCTTTCTAATGGTGTAGCAGAGTTTTTTTTTTTTTTTTTTTTGCCAGAGGTAATAATTCACCGGTAACTGAATGCATCATGGCTCTATCTTATCGCAACACTGAATCCTGGATGCATGCATTAGTCCAGTTTGAATAATAGATCAGGTCAAGTACAGCATACTAATTAACTTAGATCACCAGGGACAGTGGACTTGGTCCGTGTGCTATTTTAATATTTCTATTTCGGTTGTGCTGTGAAGGATCTGAACTTTAAAAATAATGCCTTTTGACACATTTGAAATTCTATGAGAAGCCGGATGTGTAGAATAGGAGCCGGACTATTAACATGACAACAGCCTTTACCCAGACTTCAGCCTGTGCTCCTCTGAGCGGGATGAAGGCCAAAGTCCTTTTGTGCACCTGACATTTCATCATCCTTTTTTGCTATTCAACCCTCCTTTATCCTATCCCCCGCTCAGCGTAATAAACATACACTACCACTTTTGTGAGCTGTGAGGGCTACTGGTGCTGAAACAGCCCATTCACCAGTTCACCGGCTGCAACACATCAGCAGACTCACAGCGGAGGGTGACTCATACCTGGCTGTTAGTGGTGTGTGACGACCCGGTCCCACCCTCACTACACAATATGAACGCACTGGAGCCACTTCTGTTATGTAATGTAATGGATTTACAAACACAGGGGCTGTAAATGCATCTCTTTCTCTTCGGCCACTGAAATACATTAATGGCTCGATGTTAAGCTGTGACCGCACATCCCTAACTCCCGGAGTAAAGTGGGGAGCGGATGCCTCGAAGCCACAGCTGTGCGAGACCCCCCCCCCCCCCCCCCCCCCCCAGGAGGTGCTTAGGTCACAGAATTTTTATAACATTCACAAATATGTTGTGACATATTCAATCTGCCAAGAACTACAATAAAAGCTGCATATGCTGAATGACGGCGCCGAGCGGTGAGCGCAGTCAGTTTAAACACACAACACACGAGAATAAAACCGCTGTGCCAGACTTCTCATCAGTCATCCATTTGTCCGGTCAGCAGCGTAAGTGGTAGACTCCCAGACGGCTATTTGTGTGTGTGTGTCTGTCTGCAATGTTTCAATATAATTCTCTTATTTTCTCTCTCACCCTTTTCCTCCACCCTTTTTTTGTCGTATTTCTTCTTGTTACAGCTTCTTGCTCCGAGTACTTACTGGAGAGTGTTTCTCGCACATGCAGATAATCACTTTTGTTACAGTCTGCAGCAGGATAAAAAGCTTTTTTTCCCCATCCCATGATCTGATTTAAGGTACATTTTGGTGGTGCCAGTGTTATCATTTACTGTCTCAATCTAGTCTGTCCACCGTGTATGGTGTCATTACAATATTAGTTGTTATTTCTTTATTGCTGCAGTGGCTTGTATGTACATTTAAAATTGTTTATCCCAGCTCATGTGTACATTCTTCACCGAGAAATAATGCCTGCAAATATTTGTCAGCTGGCTGTTTTTTTTCATTTTATTGGTTTACTAAAGGCTGATTTAGTTATACTTGCATTGAACCTATGTGATGGATCTGTACAGCATCATGTCACTTTTAGTTGATAGTTTAAATAATGAACTCTATAGTGGTTATTTGCACTCTGAAAGTCCTACAGTGGATGCACATATATTCAAGTAGTTTTCAATTTTAGTCCGAGTGACAGACGGTCTATGACTTCTGAATCTGGAAATCTGCCTGTAACCTGCGGAGAGTTAGTCAGACTCCTCTGTGGCTCGCTCCAGTGTCACGTGACGCCTAAAGCCACATCAGAGGAACAGATACATTATGTAAGAGCCAGAATGTGGACATTTTTGGGATGGCAGAGGTGACCCGTGCACATGCAGAGAGAAGTACACGCATGCACACATGTAAAACAAGATTTGCTCTAATCCGAGTCAATGAGAACGGCTCAAATGTATGTGCAAAGAAAGGAAAAAAAAAAAAAAAATCACTTTGGATTTCAAAATACCAATGTGAGTCAAGGAAGTTCAGAAACGAACCCCATTCAACGAAAGCCATTCAAATAAGCTAATCAGACGAGAGGTTGATTAATATTAACAAGACAGAAACCAAAGAAAGTCCACATTTTCTCTACAGATGGGCCGAGATTAAAGTTGATGTGGGATTAACAAACCTTTGAATGCTGAGTGTATGATGCCTGTCAATCAACCCGAAACTGCTTCCAAACAAACACTTCTTTTTGTCATCTCGTTTTCAGAGCGAATTGCCTCTGTATAAATGATAGATTAGATTTGTCAGCGACTGTGAGACCTCTGTTGACCTTGAGCCCCCCCTTCTGCAGTTTTCAGGTTATGCCTCCACATTTCACCAGCTATGGGCTCCCCTGTGTAAAAATCAGAAAGCTGTCAGAGTCCGGTCCCTCTGCAGCACATAAAGTGTAATGGATGGAGTGGACTTCACTGCTGGCCTGATGTGCTGCTGACTCCGGCCCGGTCCCACTTCTGTCTTTTAAGTGTTTAATGTTAGTAGTTAGTTGGCTGTCACACGCCCCGCTTCAGCAAACAGGGGCCCAGCGAAGTGATTCTGGATACCTTCCCAGCGGAGTGTCGTAGGGGAGGTCATTACAACCGGGGAATGTCTCATTTATCACACCCTACAAAATCTATTTTGACCAAGCCCGCCCACCTCTTCCTCCCGCTCGGTCTCTCAGTCTCACTCCGTTCGAAAAGCCAATGGCTCTGCCAGCAGAAACGGGACGGGATCAATGTGATCTGATAGTGTTTCCAAACATGTTGACTGTGGCCTGACCGCAAAGAAGTACACGACTCGAGACACGATGAGGTCTGCTTTAACACATTCACTGGTGGAGTGCCAATTCATTGATTTTCTTGGTCGCTGAGAAAAAAAATATATATAAAAAGTGGGAGCCAAGAACATAGTTAATTTATTACACCATTGGAAGGCCATACCAGTATTAATAAATGAATTATGGATAGCCTTGTTACCTTTAACTGTTCACTAATGCACAGTGGCAACGTTATATCGTTCTGTAGAAATGAAATTGTGTATTTTGCAATTTAATCTTTGCCTCTTTGTCGTATGTGAAATCATGACGCATCGTACAAGCTCCACCATTATATGATCAATAGAGGAAGCTGCCCCCCCCCCTTCCTTCCTCTGTACCGTAACTATAGAAACAGATTTTCAAATTTGTCCCCGCACATAAACTGAAAGCTGGAAAGTATCCGAATCAGCCCAAAGCAGCGTTGTTATGTAACAGCATCATCTCCGCTGCTTCTTCCATGCCATGCGTCTCTGCTTTTGTGTCGAAGTCTCTCCCTCCCTTTGGGCTTCGGCGAGGGGGGTTTGCGCTCAGTGTTTATGTAATCAGCTTTATGTCCGCTTCTCCCAAAAACACTCGGGGAAACCGCTTGAGCGAGAGAAAGGAAAAAATCTCTGATCTGTTCTGTGCTAACACAGGAGAGTGCAGCTCTCCTTTCACTAGCCAAGCTGGAAATGAATGAATGAATGAGATTTCGACGAGAACGTAATGTTAATTTCCAAGTTTGCAATAGAATATTAATAGACACCTGTATTTCATAGCATTATGCATCACAACAATAATAAGAACCGTTATTTTAGCTCGAAAGACCACTGAGAAGGTACAATGATATGACAGGTGATGTGAGGTAAGGCCCTTGAACATCACACATACATACATACATACATACATACATAACAGGTGTTATTTAACTGCTGAAATCCATGTAAACGCAGCATAAGTCCCAATAGTAAGTTACTGCTGGCTCGCCCACATCCCTGCTGGTGTTCTACTCCTCTGTCGGCCGCCTGGGTTCATTCAATGATGTCTTCTAAATAATAGATGCAGCTTTTGGCTCAGCTGAACATGTTGTTGTTGTGGCTCGTTCACGTGCAGAAAACAAGGCAGATGTCATTTGTCAACGCTGTCGGGGTAAACTGAATTTGTAGAAAATGTCCAGTTGAAGTTACCTGTTTTTCTGAACTGTAAACTGCCATCATTTTAAACTCCTATGTAGGTGTCATTATATAATAATGGTGGCAAACTGACACTTAACAAAGTGATACCTGATAATATAATAAAGCTGCTTAATGATGTCTGACAAAATGTGAATGTTGAAGCTCACAGTGCTGCCCTTTAACTGCATAAGCTAATGTTGTCTTCTAAAGGTAGATTTAAAGGTTTACTGTGCAAATTTAGTGGCATTTGGCAGAAATGGAATTCACAAGTATGGTTTTTAATAGCATATAATTCTATCAAAATCAGAACACCGTTTTTAATTACCTTATATTGAGGAGTGAGTCACCCTCCACGAATCATGCATGTTTCTACAGTAGCCAGAGAAGACTAACGGGTGATCTAGAGACGTTCTTTCATTTCCATATTTTTCGTAGCAACTTCAGGTTCTCAGACTTCTTGGGCTGCTTGGTTGCATTTTGCAATCTTGCATATCGATGCTGCCAGAAAACTACACACTGCTTTGAGTCAGGGCCTATGTTAAATAATCAATAAGTATTCAAATAATCATTTTTGGCTGATGCTGTGCTTACACAATCTGTGCTTGTATGTATATTTCAGAAGAAGAAAAAACACATGATCTGACACTATTGTTTATTTGGACCCAAATTCTCCATTTTAGAACAGCTAAAAGTCCACTGTACATTTGGACTGAGTTTCCTATCGTCTTATATTTTGATTGAACATACAGTACAGACACTATAAGATAAGAATTTTTAAAGGATAAGGGACTGTAGATTTACCGTTTGTCATTGTAATTTCAACAGTTAAGTGTTTATTTAAGACAGGAGACCAAATCCTTGCTGACAAAAGTCTTGCTCGGCAAATTTTAGAATTTCTTGTAATAAATCAGTATGACAACTGTATAACTTACATTTCCAAAAGTCAGATTACAAAGCTGTAGTTAAGCGTTGTGGGCTGCTTCTCGAAACTTTTCCTCTGCATATTTTACGGCACAAAGTTTAAATTTCATGTCTTTTTATCATTCCTCTGCACTGGAGCCATAGCGATCGATAATTAAGCACTTTTACATGAGAGGGTGTTATTTATCATTTTATCATGACTATGATGCAGTCAAG
Source organism: Eupleurogrammus muticus (assembly GCA_036785175.1). Taxonomy (NCBI): domain Eukaryota; kingdom Metazoa; phylum Chordata; class Actinopteri; order Scombriformes; family Trichiuridae; genus Eupleurogrammus; species Eupleurogrammus muticus. The sequence goes on along the minus strand of JAYKQN010000007.1, from coordinate 16,094,402 downwards.
AGTGAGGAGCTTGTAGGGGGGGGGGAAGAAGGGAAATGTGCAGCATCAGTGATCACGTTTTTTCCGATTGTGCTTATGTAAAACTGGTGGTTATTTTTCAAAATATACACTTGAATTCACAGTATTCGAGGTAGAATGTGGCTTCCAACTCTCATTTTTGTGTGGATGCTTGTAGTAATAATCTTTTAAGTCGATTGTAGAAACTATGGCTCCTCAGCTGAGCTTTTTGTTTCTAAAAAGAAGTCTCCAGTTCAAGTTGAGCTGTGATCTAGCTGTGATAAAACACGCCAAATAGTAGCACTAGCTACATCCCCCCTTCCATTCCCAACCTCGTGTGGCTGAAGCTCTGAAAATCCTTTGTTCATGTTGTGCTTGATGTTAGAGGGTGTGTCATGTGTCTGAGTGTGTTTGTGTTCTGTGAGTCTGTGGGGACCTTCGCCGTGTCCTGAGGGGCTGGAGCTGTGTGTGTGTGTGTCTGGTATGTTACTATGGACAGCAGTCATCCTCAAAGGAAACAGTGTAGTAACCACCAACCACTTCTTCCTTTGCCACCCATGCCCCCTTCCCTTTCAGCCAATCAGCACTGAGTAACCTCCCCGCCCCGGCCAATGGCGCGGCTGGCGTGTTTACATGCTCCTGGAAGGCAGGGACCATGATTAAGCATTCAGTGTAGTCAAGCGGAAGAGAGGGATGAAGTGGGGGGAAGAGGGTGATGAGGCCATTATGAGTGGGGGGGACTGACTGATGCACTCCAGCAACAACCAGTCACCCACACACTCAGGTCATCAAACACACACAGGACAGGTCACATATCAACTCCGGATCCCTTAAATTAGCTCGGATTCGCCCCGCGAAGCCTGAATACACAAGATAAATCCGATCCTATAAATGTTTGCTTGTTTTAGGGGTTCCCTTGCCCTTTGTGTGCTGTGCATGAGCGTATACGTCCTGTTCCACATGTGCTTTTGTGTGCATGTGTTGCATCATTAAAGATTAATGGCCCGGGTAAGGGCTGGCCTTCTGTTCACAGTATGCTGTTTTTCTGTCGAGGTTAAAAAGGGAAAGCTCCCTTCGACGGTGTAGAGTCCCTCGGCGAGAGAGTCGAGAAAGAAATCAGCTGTGGAGGGAGTTTGACATGGCACAGGAAAAGAGGATGCTGGGTTTCCAGCGGATGCTTAAGTGGGCTTGTTGAACTGTAATGGACTGCACGCTGGTACTGTTACAGACTTATATTTGCCATGGCAAGGCCACTCTTTTAAATCACTGTCCACTTTTTAATTCGCCACTTCGGCGCAACCTTTTCATAGATGGACCCGGGTGGAAATCAATGGAGCGATATCTGCAAGGTCTCTCTCTCTTTCTCTCTCTCCGGCCGACGTGTGCGTTCCCAGCGCCGACACACTCGGGCCAGATGGCCTCGTGGCTCAGAGTGCTTGCTCTGTTCATCGGGCATCACGCCGCATCCCCTCTCTCTCGGCCTCGGCTCTTCTGTCACTCCTTCCAATGTGTCGGTCAATAGAAAACCACTTAAAATAAACAAACTTGGAGGCCATCCTCTTTGCTGAGTATGTTTGCATCGCGCGTTAACAGGAAAACAGGATGTTTGAGTCACCTTGTGGTTTTTACAGCTTGGAAAATATACAGCAGCAACAGTTCCTGCTTACTGTACATTCACTTTGTCTGAATATATGTTCTATTTTGCTGTAGCTTTTTTACATTTTCTCAGACAGCCTAGTATCTGCTGCCCTAATAAATTTATCATTATTTTTTCTAAATTCAGATGTAGTTTTAACAACCACAACTAACCTTGACCAAAAATAGAAGCTGTTTGGCCCCAGAGCATTTTAAAGTTTGAAAGTGAAAAGTACAAAGGTGTCAAATTTTTCATTCATTCATTTTTTTTTTTTTTACTTGTGGAGCAATCCTGTGCAATAGTTTGCTGTTTGCAAGGCAAATAATGACTAAAGGGTGTTTATTTTATATTAATGTTTCAAAGTAATACAAATAACATTGATTTATCTACATGTTGAGTGATTTTCAACATGAGTTGTTTAGCAGCTCCTCGAGAGAAGGAGCCATCAACCGTTACCACAACAGATGTAGTCTTCAGAGGTTTACTGAAGCCACAGCGAAAAAACCATAAACCAGCACATACCTCTTACAGTCCTCAGCAAGTACTTTTATATGTACTCCTCACTTAGACATGTACACCCACACACTGCCACTACTAGTTTTTATTCCTAATGCGTCTTTTTCACCCTAATTGGTTTCCACATGAATTTCTCCTTTGTTGCAAACTTCTTTACAGATTTTTGTGTTCCCATAGAAGAGAATATTTTTCCCTTTGATATCAGTGGTTCCTTCCTGTCTTTCATTTATAGGAACCTTGCTAGTGTTATTGTGATGTGACCCGACTCAGATGTAGGCACAGCGGCATCGGGGCGTCCTCCCTCCCTCTCATCTGCAGCGTATTCCCCTAATTGGACAGGGGCGCGCAATAAATAGACGTTCCGATCACTGGCAGGGCTGCCCCGAGGGCTGTCGACAAACGCTCGCATTTTAATGCAGCTCTTTGTTTCGCTGCACGGCCTGACGCTGCCACCATTAGCACACACAGCCAGGGATGAATGCAGAGCGTCCTGCAGCGAGCGCTGAGAGCGACGTGCCCACACAGTAGAAGTGCTGTGTGCACTATGAGTGTGCAGAGCGTGGGTGCGCGTGTGTGTGTGTGTGTGTGTGTGTGTGTGTGTGTGTGTGTGAGTTAGCAGCATAAAGCCCTACACAACATGCAAAGGATCGATCTCCTCATAGCTGCTTCTAACCACAGGAAGGGAAGTGGCACGCGTGGCTTCCGTTGTGTGCGTGCAGAGGTGTTTCTGCACTTGAATGAGACCTTGTGCATCAGGGTTGTGAATCTTTTGGTGTCCAGTGCTTCCAGCAGGCAATTTGTTAGGCGAGGTGGTAACAGGAGGGGGGCTAATAACAATAGAAAAAGCTGATCAAGTTCAATAAATTATATTTGTCTGCAAAATAACACCTGGACCACTCTTGTTAAACATCGTTTATAGATTCTGTTCTGTTATGATGATAGGTGATAGTGCTGGGATTTCCTAAAGGCCTGTGAACGCGTCTTGGAGTACACAGTAGCCTGTGTTAGCCTGAGGTATGAAGTAGCAGCTAAACCCACTAACGGCTTAGAATGTGGTTTTTAAGAGATGATACACTACTTCAAATGTGGGGATGCAACTTTTTTTTTTTTTTTACTTTTACTATAAAGTGCTGAGGGAAACCCAGGTATCTCACAATTTGATTCCTGTGGGCAGTATTGATTCTTGATTTAGGACATAGGAATACGGCTGTGACAGAACCTTGAAAAAAAAAGTTACAGTGCTTGTGGTCTGTGAGATAATATATCGCTGTGTAAATGTATCCTGTAACTGCAGGGTCCCCTTAGATGTCGGGCACAGGTGTATATTCTGATAAATAACCACTGGTTCCCAATAAAAGCTGAGTCTAATAAGGAAAAAAAGGAAGACTACTGATACTACACGTTTGTATTCTCTTTTTTCTTTTTTTCCCCCGTACAACATGAATTTAAAAATTTCTGTCATAAAATGTGCAGAGGAAAACAAGGGAGAAGCAGTAGTGTAATCTTACTTTTTCGAAATACGATAGTAATACTGGTTTAATAAAAGATTTTGGGTAAATTGCCGTTTTTTCGACAGTTTTGCTGAGCAAATTTTTGTCAGGAAGGAATTGATCTCCTGTCCCAAATTGCCCCCTGGTCTCAAACACCTGATATGTTAAGTGATTGAAACAAATAAACACCCAGGCTAATATTTCAGTCGTTTATGGTATGCAAATAACTAATTTTAGTTAGTTTGGTTAACTCCTCCAGTTGTGCTGCTTGACACTTCAGCAATATTCACCTTGAAAATATTAAAGCAAAGATTTTTGTATGTGTTATATCACATAACACAGACACCATAAGATGATTTTTGGAAGTAATTGATCGATTCTGAACCGTGGAAGATAAGAATCCTGATTCCCTGTCATTTCTCCACACATATTGAGCATGTTTGCATGTTACAGACAGACTTCAGGCTGCAGGCTGCAGGCTTCAGGGCCTTTGTAGAACAGCGGTTGTCCTAATCTACGGAAGCAGCGGGTTGTATCCAACCAGTCCCAGCCTTGGGGATTTAGGTCAGCTAATTACAATGTATAGTGGCTGGCTGCCATGGTAACGTTGGTCGGTGGGCTTTTGGGGGTCTGCAGGAATGGGTGGGCGGGGTAATAACAATTTGTGCATGTGGGGGAGAGGGGGTCCTTATCTCTCGCCACTTACAGGCATATGGCACGTGAAGATATGCAGCTGCAGTAGAAGTGTCATTCATTCTAGTTGTAAAGGCACAATCCTGCCTTTTATCGTGCTCCTCTCTCTTCAGGGAAGTGCTCTAGGTGTGTGAGCACAGGTAGTGGAGTGGATAATGGGCACACATCTTCATTTGGCCTCATCTCATTATTTTTTGCGGCGGAATGTGTATACTATACTAGACTAGTCTCATCTGTCTGCCTACATTCAAGCGTTTCATGTTCTGATTTTTGATTCGTTTCCTTTTCATCTTCCCTTTTCTGTCCGGTAACTATTGTGTGGAAGTCCAGCAGCTCGTTGACCTTTCGTAATGTGTGCTTAGTCTGTTCTTGAGCACAGTGGTTAGTTCTGTGTGAGTCACAGAACCAACAGATTATCACCTTGATCAGGCTGGATGTGGGAACAAAGACCCTGTTTTAACGTGGTGACTCACACATTCAGCTGCTCTTTACATTGATGTTAGTTGCCATTGTTTGGCATGTGTCATGCTGCTTGTTGAAAGGGAAGGCGCAAACAATGAGAGTTAAATTGAATTTTAGATTTGGATCAAGGATCTATTATACAGGCAGATTTGTGTGAGTGGACGAAACACCAGTACAGACAATATATTTAATTATTCAGAAAAATAATAGAAAAGTATCATCTCTCTTGTGACATTGGATTACATGTTGAATCATTCCCCAGTGTCATTGGATTTCCTTAAATAGACGTCTAGAGTTTACTCATGGGCAACAATAAATTGTGTTTCTGTCGTTATCATTGAAAAGAGCTGTGTTCCATCCTTACAGCAACCCAGTAGTAACCGGTGGTTATTGCTGCTTCGCACGCTGCATTCATTTGAAATTCATGTCGTTTATTTTTGGAGCATGACGCTCTGAAAGCTCTCCGCGTGTAGTCAGCTGCGTTTACATCTCGTCTACCTGTACTGTATGGATCGTTTGATCCGGCCATCTGTGCCCGATGCCTGGTTGTCACTGAGAGCATCCGTGCACAGGTCCTCATTAAACACTGCGCAAAGCTGAGTTCTTTCCACAGCTGCTTTGGGAAATGAGACTTTTGTCAGATGGGAGAAGTTTTTTTTTTCCTCTTTTAAACAAAAATCCTTATCTTGCTAATTGAACAAATGAATACCCTGCAGAAGATGAGTTTGAGATTGCAAAGATGATGGTAAACTTATCACTCAGAAATTGCCTGAAGACTTCCATCATTGCTGCTTCAATGAGCCGTTTTCATTTTATGAGCCGTCTGTTTCTACTCAGATGAGTTTCAAATGTACCAATTTTTGTTTCTTTTGACTATTTTTTAATAGTGAAGAATTGTGTTGTTTAGGCATCTTCAAAGACACTGAACGTCCCGGCCAAGTAAAATTCCAATTTAACGCTTAGATAAAAGCTCAATCAGAAAATGTCACTACAGTGGGACTCCTCCCCCCCAAACATCTGCTCATCTGTCTTTGTGCACATGTGGCCGCGTGTTCACTCATGCGAACGTGAATGTTATTGTTCGGCGATCTGTGTCCGTGTGTATAGAGAGGGTGTTGGATGCGTTGTTTGCATATTGATCGCTACCTAAGCTGGATTGATCACAGTAGCGAAGGCTCCTGGGAGCGGCAGCACGCAGCGGAGCACGCAATCTGTCGCTTCACATCTGGCTCTCTAGGCCGGGGGCTGTTTGTTCGTCAGGCCACAGGTTTCTCACAGCGTTGTGAACAGACCTTTTTTTTTTTTGCTTTTCTACCTTTGGAGTTTTTTACAAGTCAGAAATAGACTGAAACAATCAATCGAATGGTAACACTTTATTTGACAGCTGAGTTCGCAACACATTCATAGCAGCTGTCATAAACTGCACATGAAGCATTCGTGTTTCATTAACACGACATTCATGCAAATTTTTTAATGAATATGGAAGACAAAGCAGCATTGCTGTTTTTATGCCAAACTTCTTACCTGATTACCTGCGCTTGCTTAGTGTTTGTGGACACAGTTTGTGGTGTGTACGATTTCATCGTGTGACGCAGCAATGGTCATTGTGTGGAAAACACCTTTGCAGATGATTTCCCATCTTTTGCTGGCAACTGTTCCACGTTACACAAATATGGGTCAGCTGAATGGAGCTAGTTTACCTCCCAGTGTTGAACTCTGTGATCATGAATATTTCACAACTTGCATAGTAAAGAGACATTAGATGACTTCATGACATATTCTTTAAATATTTACAAGGCTAGCTATTTTTTTTCCACATGTATCATGATCAGGTTAGAGGTTTAGAACAACAATATTTGACTTTTTTTTTGACGGGTTGCTGTCATTCTGTCTTCCGCATTCATGAATGGTTTGGTATGAATGTGGAGTCTAATGGAACAATCATAGATGCTTTACTTGCAGTTTCTGACAGCTGCTATGAATGTGTTATGAAGTCACCTGTCAGATAAAGTGGTACAATATGACCTCTGCATGAACTTGAAATTACATTCGCCAAAGCCCTGTTTTGTCATTTGATGGCTTTTAATTTTAAGCATCTGCATGCTGTGGTGAAACATGAGTTTCAAGTGATAGCGGACTACATTGCTGCTGTACACGTCCTGAGAGTCTCGTGTCACCTTACTGCCGGGGAAATATGTCGAGTTGATGAGTGGAATAATGGGCCCAGGTTGTAAGGATAAACCTTCATAAAGGCTTTTTTAATTTCCCAAGCGTCACCTCCTGATTGATGACTGCAGGGCAGGAGGTGTAAAAGCCAACAGGTACACTGTCAGTACACACACACACACACACAATGACCACATATCTGTCAGGCCAGCCATGTACTGTCATGCTGTCATGGCTCCACAGGGCCGAGGAAGACTGGAAGTCAAACAGGAGGCACCGCTCTGTCTTTTTGTTTTCATTCTCCTCTCTGTCTTTTATCCGCTCTCTGGGGAATGGGCCTGTTATGGTTGAGCTCCCCTACATCTTTTGAGCGCAACACGGAAGACACAGAGGAATGTCTTCAACCATCCCGAACACACACACACACACACACACAAACACATGCTCACGCACAATCTGTGTGTATGAGTGTATATACAGTATATTTATTATACACGGTAAGGTTGAATAATAAACTGCAGACATGTTGAGACTCTCCCCTGCACACTTGTCCCCAAAGAAACTTAACACAGCAGCAAGTGCCTCATAAACAGACATCTCTACGATAATAAAGAGTGTATGTATTGTGTCTGTGTGTGTGTGTGTGTGTGTGTGTGTGCGTGCCCAGTCACTGCAGCTTATACAGAGGCAGTTTGCAGGGCTGCTTCTCAGTGCCCACACAGTATAATATTAGCTGGCTGCAGGGCATGATGTAATCCCTCTCCTCCTTATAAAATTGCTGAGCAAGATAGCAAGAACTCTCTGATGGGATTCTTCCACTGCAGCACCAACTTCTTTTAGCCTCGAATTTATTAGTTTGCAAATTTTTGCAGCAGCCGGTCAGAGCTCTTACAGAGGGACAAGGAAGCAAGGTGGGAGGATGACATTATAGATTCTACACAGGCAGTTTTTTTTCTTGTCCAAAGCAGATTGAATGTTTTTTGTTTTTTGCTCAGTGCTGAAACGCACACATAAGTTCTATTAAATTCCACTGAAGTCTGTTAAGGGGCAGCTCTGCAATAGTTGCTGAGTAAGGGGAGAAACACTTCTTCCTCTAAGAGTTCTCTATAATTCTACAATATTCAAACCTGTCAGATCACATGGCAGCTTTTTGATTACTGGGATACCAAATGTGGCTTTTCTCACTTTACATAATTAGATAGTCGCACATCAGTACTTGTGCGACTACTTGAAAATGTTTGGGTGTCTTTTAAAGTAAACACTTTCATAAAATCATGACAAACAGGCGACCCTATAAAAAAGATCACATGATTTTTCGGTCTATTTAATTACATTACTCCTACACAATGACACTGTTTATGGAATTCTTCCTGTCCATATTGGATGAGATTCAGGTCAACCTAATATGGGGCATACAAGACAAAAGACAAAAGCAAAACAATCAAGTGGGTGTCTTCCAAACTACAAAGTGCAGTCACAGAAGTCCTTTCTTGTGTCCATTTCTACAAACAGTGTTTCCTTACTGAGCTGCAGTGGAGTAATGATAACGGCAAGAAATGGGTTGTGCACTAAAATGACTGAAGATTAAATTATATTATCTACTTGACTTGTCTAACTTGCTTCATATTAGCTTTAAGTGCATGGAAAAACAACTGTGCTGTTCTCTATAACTCAATAGAAGTGAATAAGAAGAGAATGTCTTCAGGAGGAAACCTTCCAGTAACCAATAACTCTTTCAATGCACCTATGGGCATTTGGGTATTGTAAAGAAACTGTTTAATCAATTCATTGTTATATAGTATTGATTTCTTACTTTCGCTTTCTGTAATTTCTTTTTTGGCACTGCCTTTTGTCACTTAACACACACACACAAACACACACACACAGCAATAAAATCCCATATCTAATTTGAGAATGAATTTGTCCTTTTAAATTCCATTTATATATAGAAATATGCATTTCTAGCACAAGAATATTGGAATCAATTCAAAATCGCAAAGAACTGACAGAGGTCACATGGTTTTTTTGTTGTTGACTCATCTGTTTTTAGGTAAACATTATTATATTTTATTTATTACTTTTAATATATTCTTGTACCACATAAACACACTGTGCAGCCTCCATTGCTTTATTGCTCACACCTACACAGAATACTGACACACAGCTGTCGCTCCATTATGTGTAAGAGTTGATTTACAGGTAAATAAAAAGATGAATTACTCTACTGTAGCTGCGCAAGAGACGACTACACTTGCATACTAACCTGTTATCGGTGTTTCCATATAGCAGTAAATTAAAATTCTTTTTTCCCTCGCTAACACAGTATGAATCAGTCTTGCTTGTCTAACTGTTTCTATATTTTGTTTTGTTGTTTGCAAGGCCAGGGCAACATGGCAGTAATTAAAAACTAAAATTTTTCCACTCATAATTATTCCTCTGGCAGATAATGTAGTTTATATCATTTTTTTTTATAATGGTAGTCCTTATCCAACTAGGGTTTAGTATTGAGGTGACAGCCCTCTAAATATTGACATTCCCTAACACTTTGTTGCCATCCACCCAGTCCACATTAGTAGCAGCTGCAACTTTCAACCTACAGTATATTCAAATCCCTGCTGCTTAAAGAGTCTTTATTATTAAAATAAGAATAACCATTAACCTTAAGGTGCGGTCTGGGTCAGTACCGACTTTTCCATCAAATTGTGTTAATGGTCATACACTGTGGTGCTGCCTTCCTCCATGCTCCTGGCTGTTGCTCTGTGTGTTGATGATGTATTGTTTAGTGCAACAGGCCTGACAGCTGCTGCCAGATGAGATGGTTTTCTGCTGTATATTAAGGTCTGTTTTTGTGAGTTTTAGCTGGAAGGATCTAATGAAATCTGGCACCCTCTTGAACCTAATTCTATTATGAAAGAGCACAGTTCACAGCCGTCAAAATGAATGCCTTCACATTATTGTTCATAAAGTGAAAAATACAGTATGTCTAGTTCACGTTCACCCAAAATATGAACGAGTTCATTGAACACATTCAGGCTTAACTCCGCCTCCTGGATATACTTTTGCACAGACCTCTGTTGTATAAGCATGACGGCTAGTTCAAAGAAGTAGTCATTTTTATTGACTCTTGCTCCGCATGGACTGAACGCTTGGTGCAGTCCAACAGCTGGAGGCTGCAGCAGCAGCTTTAAGCAGAGGCCTGTCTGTGCAGCACTGCCTGTCAGTAGAGCTGTCACTCTGCTGTCACTCTGCTGTCACTCAGATGTCTCTCAGATGCCCAGTGTGGGTGTGAGGAGGCGACACGCCACAGGATTTCATTCCATTTTATTCTGTGTGGTGGCCTTGTCAGCTGAAAATTTGAATTTCCAAGCTGCTTCCCATGTTCTCACGTCTGCATGTTGCCCTCATCCTATAACTTGCCATAGAGCTGGGGAATATGGAATAAATCTATGGATTATTATATAGATTATTTTATATCACAACAATACATATCATGATATATCACAGCAAAGGATGTTTAACTCAACTCTCCAAAAAAGTTCTTAGCCCCTATACATCATAAACACTACAGGTTCTACACCTGCATTAGGGGAATACATTACACTGTACCGTGTACAAATGTACATTTACAAGCATCTTTAGCCTATTAAAAAATACTAAATCTATTACTATTAATATTTTGTATTAATTCTTCTCCTTCTTCCTCTTAGTATTATTATCATCATCATCATCATTATTGCCTGTGCTTGCTCCTGCCGCTCCTCAGTCCCTTCTTCATGCAGGTCTCCCCCTCATCCTCCAAAACCTCTGAATCATCTGTTGCTGCCATTGTTCTGTTAATTTTTGGCAGCATTTCAAGCTTTTTCTAATTTTCTTGCAAAATGTCACTTTTTCATTGCATTGTGCCAACAAATTCTGCCATCCTCTCCCTTATTTTCTCTTTTTTGTTTACCACCATCCATGAACACTGATTTGATACTAATCAGAACTAAAGACACTGATATGTGCCAATCAGACACTGTCACGTAGCGTGAGTCTCTCCATATTGAAACAGCAATGCACAAGCGGCAAGATTACACTGACACTAACACCCTGGGACAACTAACAAGCACTGTATTAATACATGTAATTAGCAGGCTACACTTGTGTCGGTTAATGTGACGTCCGCCATTGTGACATTATTTAATATTGGATTAGGACAGCTGACCATGACCTCTTAATGAAACGGTAGTACAGTCCGTTCCAGCTCACTTTGATGCTTGAATCAAATAGAAACATTTAAAGAGAATCTCCATGATCTGTATTGTCATATTGCCTAGCAACATCTAACTTAAACCCTCATAGAAAGTATGTTTTATTAGCCTGTATTTCCATCTTCTCACCTCAAAGTGAGGTGCAGCAGGAAGAGACGTGCAAGCTGTGTTCTCAGTAAAAAGAAAAGCAACATGGGAAAAGCTGGAATGTGCCTATATACTGCAGTTTCAGTAGGTTTTACACTTGAATGGAGTTTTTCTTCTGCGACCCTGCAGAGTTTTATTGTGTGTGTGTGGACTGGCAGGGGGAGCGGCAGGTTCGTGACTCAGTTTTCACAACTGTTTTCTTTGGGTATGAAAAGTCAAAAAGTCCTGTCAGGATTTTTGGCCACCTCCCGAAACAAACAGACCTTTTGATAAGCAAGAAGCATTTGCATCAATCCGACCGGTCGTCATAGCAGCCATTGTCCTTGCCATGGAAACGAGGGCAGGTTATCGAGCCTGACAGGTGAATTTAGAGGCGTCCGTCAGGAGAGGTTAACGCCTATTGATGTGAACTGACATTGGGCTGAGGTCGTTGCGGTGCTGGGGTCGGGGTTGCAGAGTTAACCGCTTGCTTATGCAACAAAGTGTAGACTTTATGGTGATGGACACAGCACTGATTCTGTGGAGAAACCCTGGACTCTCTGCATTCATCAAAACTATTTTTTTTTCTCTGCTGCCGGTTGTCGGTGATGAAAGTCACTTCAGAGGGTAGTTGAATTAATGCACTTCATGGCTTTTAAAATAGCCCGTCATTCAGCCTTCACCACTTGACTTTTTGCATGTTCGATCCCTTTAACTACAAAATACATGACAGGAACATTTAGTCTGCTGTTGTGTTTTGTCAGACACCTCATGGTCGGTCTTTGATGCGGCTGCAGGCAGGGTAAAAGCTGGGAGACGCGTCACACTCACAAGCTGTGTTGTTGAAAAAACCAAACCCTCAAGGAAAAAAAAAAGAATGATTTGAGGTCAAATTTCTGCATCGAACAGGCTGGTGTTTATAAGTCACTACCCAAATGTCATTCTAAAGCTTCATCAAACGCATTAGGGAATAAAAAGTAAGGATGTCACATGGACATGAATGGCTTTGGAGATCAAGGTTTAAAAGGAGACTTTATGTAATGCTCAGCCACATACTTTTGCAGTGTACAGCACTTGAATTTTTTTTCATGATTTATCCTATTGCATTTACTGATCCCTCTGATAAATCTCATTTCATTACTAATTGGTCTGAAAGTGCTGAGGCGGTTTTCTCACCTGACTGTTCCACCCTGTCCCTCTGCAGTCACTGAAATGAGACATTCTACAATTGCAGGTATGATTTCTCTGTGTGTATTTTTCAGTGTATTTACCCAGGTTTGAAATGTTTTCTGGTGCAAGTCCTTGTTAGCGTAAGCCTCAGTGATCAAACACCAGAGTCTGCCAGTACCTGGAGTGTGTGTGTGTGTGTGTGTGTGTGTGTGTGTGTGTGTGTGTGTGTGTGTGTGTGTGTGTGTGTGTGTGTGTGTGTGTGTGTGTGTGTGTGTGTGTGTGTGTGTGTGTGTGTGTGTGTGTGTGTGTGTGTGTGTGTGTGTGTGTGTGTGTGTGTGTGTGTGTGTGTGTGTGTGTGTGTGTGTGTGTGTGTGTGTGTGTGTGTGTGTGTGTGTGTGTGTGTGTGTGTGTGTGTGTGTGTGTGTGTGTGTGTGTGTGTGTGTGTGTGTGTGTGTGTGTGTGTGTGTGTGTGTGTGTGTGTGTGTGTGTGTGTGTGTGTGTGTGTGTGTGTGTGTGTGTGTGTGTGTGTGTGTGTGTGTGTGTGTGGTTGTGGTTGTGAGTGACACACTGACTCTCACTGTGCCTGGGCGGATTACTTGTGGAGAGAGTGTGAGGGAGCATCACATACACGATACACATAACTGCTGGCTTTATTTTTCAAAGTAGATGAAGGGAACTCTTGCACTGAAACACTCATAATAATAACGATATTAAACTGTTATCATGCTTGTAATATTTTGAAAGCATGGTTTATTTTTTTTTCTCTAATCCTACAAATTACTGGTCATATGGAGATGACGTCATATATCTCCATGTTCATTAAATGACCTTTTCAGTATTTCAGTATTATGAAACATCAGTGTAAATGTCAGGTTTTAGAGTCAATCCCCCAGGTTCAAAGCAACTCATTTTTTTTTTTTCTTTTCATTGACATTTCGGACAGAAATCCACTGTTTTTTTTTTAATGGAGATGCCAGAACACTCACATTGACCCAGACAGAAATGCTCAAAACCTTTGGAAGGTTTTTAAAGATTATTCAAAGCCAGTAGAAATCTACAGTATATACAGCAGTTGAATGACATCCTTGACAGATTAGTTTTCCTTTTTAAGATCAGTTCCAATGATCTTTCTTTTCTCTAACAGTAGATATCTGGCCTCTGTTTAAAAAAGAAAGCCAACAACAACATCTTGTAAAATGCATATTTTCCTCTACCGATTTCAGATTTAAATGGAAAGAACATTTTATGTTAAGAGTGTTGTCAGGTCAGTGTGTTTGCATTAAAAGCTAAACTATATCTAATATAGCCTTTCAATTGGGGTTTTGAGGTTACAGCACCAGTGGTAAAGCAAGTGGAATCTCAAATCATAAACTTGCCTTTTATGCTTGTGTTCTATGGCTGATTTAAACCATCCTCAACATTAAAACTACATTTTATCATAGCTTTAATTTCTTAAAAGCCCTCTGCAGGTCGTCCTGGTTCAATCAGCACATGCAGAATATGAATATGTGCACGTGATTGTGGCTCTGTGGTTTCTGGTGGTGTGTTTATGCCTCTCAGTTCAGTGATGGTACAGTAATGGGAATCAATGTTTGAGTGGCAATGAATGAAAATATTTTCTATGTACACAGGTGGCGCTCAGTTATCTATGAGTGTGTTGGGTGACTGTAAAGGTCGACCTTGTGTCAGTTTGCCAGCCACTAATCTCATGCCCAGGTACGAGTCCTGTTGCCTCCAAGCATCTCTCTAATACCGCTGACATAAATGAGGCGCTCCCGTTTTCCTAACTGAGATGAGAGCCAACAGAAACACTAGTAAAGAGGTTGCGAAATCTATAATAACAGGGCGAAATCTGTAGTACAAGAGAAAGTACAACTAGTTTAGCCAAGCCTGGATAGAGGCTGTCAGGAACAGTTTTTGTCAGACGCTGAAACCACTGAGCCACAACTCTCTGGTCCTTTAAAGTGCCAACATGCCAGAAGCAAATATGCCGGAAGTTGCACATAAATAGAAGTAGAAGAGCATCCTGTTTTAGACTTTAGATATACTTTTGGTATGTCTGGATGATAAGGCATGTCTCCTTTTTAATGGACAGCGCACCATTTGCTTAGACAAATGAGCCAGTGATTGTGGGTTGAACCTGGTTCTTTATCTGTCAGGTGAGGGAAAAACCGAAACTACGCATTCAAATAGTCCTATTAATAGTCTGACATGTCCTTTTGTCCTCTCAGCACATTGTCATTGTAAACAAGAATTTATTCTTAATTGACATGTCCGGTTAATTAAGATAAAAAAAAAGAAATGTTATCTTACTGTAGCGCGATTTGGAATTGTTTCCCAAATGAGCAGATTCCTTTAATCCACAGCTGGCTTCACTGCAGCAGTGTTTGGTTTGGGCAGTTGTTTGACATGTGGTTAAATTATTGAGTATCTGAACCAGAAATTCTGCTTTGGTCGGTTCCTCATCTTACAGTACAGGGAACGGATCTACAACTCATGCATGTCAACATGAGTTCCATTGGGTAAGATAAACCTAAACCGTAATGGCCAACTGGGAAGTGCATGACAATATTCAGCAAACAAAGAAGCATGTTCATACACTAAATACATGTTGTAGCTTCCATAAAGTGACCACTCTTTGTGCATGCAAGTTTGTTGCTTCCTCCTAGGATGTGGGTGTTGTTGCCTTCATTTGAATGAGGGCTATTTGAGCGTTTTATAACAGTGGAAGTATTCAACTATGAGCAGCCGACCAAACCAGCTCTCGTGTTTTTGCTATCACTCGTCCAGCGGGACAGTCAATCCTAGCTTCTTACAGCTTTTTTCCGCCTTTTTTTTAATCAAATATGAATTAACGAAATGAGTCGGTGACATGGAAGAATGCCAGTGAAAGGTGTTTGTTTTTTTTTAAATATAAATTCTATGCACAAAAGTTGCCATGGCTTTCTTCTTCGAGGCTGCGTGTCTCATTCGTTCTCTCCTCTCCAAAAACGGTGAGTGGGGTCGTCCCGTGTTTACCTGGGTCGTTGATGTGTTCACTTCAGACTGATGCTGTATTGATTTCCTCCCCTGCAAGTCAATCCTATTACTTGACCTTATCTCCTGTCTAATCACCTGTCATGTTGAACTTGTCCCCGTTTTAACCCGTTTAAGTGCTCCATTGAACAGTAATAACAGGTTGGGACTGATGAATCCTCTCAACTGGGGGGAGAAACAACCTTCTCTGTGGACTGACAATGTAGCATTGATTTTTTTTTCTCTGTCGCACACAGGGATCGTCAGGCTGCTTTAGGTGAATGAGGGAGCCGATGTTTTAGTGTGTCAGAGTGCAGACAAACATATGCAGTGCACGTTGGTGCGCATGCGAACGTTGTGCCTTCAGTAGAGTTTCCAAAAAAGCAACAATAAAACTGCATTGGAAGCAAATAATATTGATTGAAATGATATTGCCATATTAAAAAATCCAGAACAAGGCAAAAAAGAAAATATTCATTTTCAGGTAGTATGGTTTCCAATTTACTAATATACAGCTTAATTAGATATTTATGGCTTTTTGAGCAAGAAAACAAGAACACAATATAGCCCTGATTCAGAAACATTTTCCCCCCCTGGACACATGAACTGCGTACACTCACTCTTTTTTTTACCACTTTCACTTTCCCTTAGATGCTGGTTATAAAACTTGTATTTCTACTTTTCGTGGTCAGACATTGTTTTCGTATGTGTACTGCATGTCTCCTTTATCTGTGATGACACTTTGAGCTTTAAATAATGATACAATGATGGCTTTGTTAAAATGTTTTAAAAAGTTTGCCTAGTTAACCTTGTACGCTTTTTAATAATAAATGGTTTAGAACAGGGTCCTGCTAAACTGTTGTGCAGTTAGTGTGGTTACCGTGGTTACAGGTTTGGATAATATAAAATGCGGCTGCTGCTCTGGCCAAAGGACATACAATAAAATCAGATGATCCTGGAAATTTATGCAGTATATTAACAGGTGAAAAATGCTAATTGGTGCAAAAAGGGTACAATTCCTGGTCAAATACACTGTTTCTGCTTTTAACTTATTTAATATCCTAAAAGCCATTGCTGAAATGAAATACTGAATACAAATCTCAATTCATGCACACACCATAATACTGGTTTTGCTTCTGCTTCACCTGTTGGTTTGTGGACTTGACGCCTAATTGTGAGCAGCACCTTCTTAACCAAAGTGTCTCTACCAGGCTCTCCTGTACATATTCAGACAAGAGTGTCCACCCATCAACTCAAAGTTGAAACTCATTATCTAGATGTAGATTTGAACCCTAATTAAGGGGAATATGGAAATTGTCTTTAGGGATCAAAACTGTACCAGGCTGCAAACGTGTTTTTTTTTCTGTGAAGTCTGGCATTTTACCATAGAGGTCTATGGGGATTGCCTCTCCTCTGCAGCCAACCCCTATTGGCCATGACAAACTGCAGTTGTTGGCACTGCTGCATCAGACTTGCAGCACACACACCTACAACAGTTATTAACTGAACAACTTCCGAGGCATTTGCGTAATGCACAGCTGCACACAAATCTTTCCCCATACAGAAGTCTATGCTGACCTCAACAGTATTTACACAATCTTCTGATTAGAGGGCACTTTATAGCATTAAACTTGAATCAACAAATAAACAGGCTGTGTCGGGTTCCTATTAAGTAAGCTGATCTGAGAATATATTATTACAGAAGCAGATGTGATACTGATATATAAAGGTAGACTGATGACCTGATAAATATTGGTGCTGACTGTCGTAACTGTTTTTATACATCTCATGCTGGTTTGCCTTGATTCACATTTTGAAATCTGTAGACAAGCAGCAATAAAGATGTTGCAACGACATGTCAGATTCTTTTTGGAGGCTGGATAGAGTTGACAATACAAGGCTAGAAGTACATAGGCATGTCAGTGTCAGTGACCTGCACCTAAGCTCACCCCTAACAATATGAAATGTCTGAAATGTATATTATATATCATATTATACAAAGTAGCTGTGATATTTTTTGCTAAATGGTTACATTCCACCTTGTGCTGCTGCAGTGTGACAGTGTTACTGAATACGCAGCCCGTGTTCATGTGTGATGTCTGATATCATCGCTGAGTGGCTGAGCCGTGGCCACAGTCCTTTTCTTTTGTCTCTGCTGATCTCCCCCCGCATTAGTTGGGCTAATCAGACGTAACACAGAGAAATAATGACTACTCGTACACCAAATTGCACGCACTGAGAGTCACCCGAACGCAAACTGAATCTAATGACTCACATTAACAGTGTAACACATGTTGCGCCCACACCGAACATTAAACTAAGCAAATGCATGAGCACTCGGGCACATGAGCACATGGCCTGTACGCGTGTGCAGTCAGCCGGAGTCTCCAGTCCACTGCTCCCGCTCTCATTCTCTATGATTGACACACTGCTCCTACACAGTATTTCTGAATGAATTCTGCGGCCAATGCAAATGAACAATGTCCTACATATTTGTAAAAGAGGCGAAAGACTTGCAGACAAGTGCTTTCTGGAGTGCACAGACTTCTTTTCTGTTGCCTCATCATCTTGGTCTCTCTCTCTCTCTCACACACACACACACACACACACTCACACCAATGGGGACAAAGTAGCGAGACAGGAGGGCAGAAGGTGTACAGGGAAGGCAGAGAGGGAACAGATGGAGGAGTGAGAAAAACACACACACACTTGGATTTTGGAGGACCTTTCCAATGGTACGATCATGGCCCAGTTGGCGTTGGGCAGATGACTCTACCTCAGCATATTAACCCCATCCTTTCCCTGTTGTCTTATGATCTGCTTTTCATCTTTCAGCACTCGAGCATGTGGGCAATATTTTTTTTGTACTTGCATTACTAAGTCTGTTAAGACCCAAATGTACCATTTGTCAGCTCTTTGCCCGGCAGCTACAGATAAACCATATGGTAGCTGTGACTCTCCCTCCATGTTCCACACACATACTCGCATGCAAGAAACACATGGAGGGGGGGGGGGGGGGGGTTGAGTGGCAGGTGGGTGGTCCAGTGGCTGTGGGTTATGGTGCATGTCAGAAGGTGACAGACGGCAGTGTGCTGGCCACTGTAGGCACCCATCAACGTTAGTTTGGTGGTGTTTTTTTGTGTTGTCCCAGTGGGGATTGGCCCCTCTTTTCATTTTCCTATTAGACCTTGTTTGTGGCTCATTAGGATTGTGTGGGATCCTTGCTCATACACACACACACACACACACACACACACACACACACACACACACACCTCACCTATACTGAGTTCCCACCAGTGGCGAAAATCCCATTTTAATGATTAGGAGGGCGGCAATGAGAACATTTTCTGGAGGGTACAAGAAAAAAGAATATTATACTACCATATGGGATCATAGGAGGGATAGACATGTAAAACCTTTTATGGACCCATGTCCCCTTCTCTCTAGTCTTCTTCCTGTTCCTTCCTCCTTCCCCCTAGTCGCTGCCTATGATAAGTTTTCCATTTGAAGTCATTAACAATCATTAGGTCTGATCTTAAGCAGGAGGCTGTTAAAATAGAGAAATGACGAATAGACAATTTTTTATAAGTGATGTGATAAATGATTTATGGCATCTACAGATTAGATTTCTTACACATATATGGCCCCGCCCACTGGAAACTAGCATCTAGATGAAACCACTTTGAGCATTAGGGTCATTTTTTCAACAATTAGGAAACACAATTTTTTTTACATCACTTGTGTTACACCATACTTTTTTTTGTGGGGGTCACATCCCCCATGGCATTTCCGTCTATGGCTTCCAGATGAAGCCCTTTTCAGACATTTGTTTTTTGCTGTTACTCCATTCTACTGCTATGTGGCATTTTGCACGTTACAGAATGGCACAAGTTGGGTGCATGTGCTGCTGCTATTGCAGATTCATAAAGAAAGTTTTTCAGATGCATAGAAAGAAAAACTGCCTCCAATCAAGGTAAAAAAAGTCACTATTATTCCTCTTTATCTATATGGCCATTTTTCCTTACAGTACTCCAGTGTTACTTTATTATAACAGCTGATCATTGCAGGGAGAAAGGTGCTTGTTGCAGCTGTTTTTCATCATCACATATCTCCTCTCTAATATGATCTAAATTGTAAATTACAAAATAATAGCGAGTTTCAATTGCAGGTGTATATTTTGATAATTACCTGCCAGTTCCAAATCAATGCAGGGTCTAATTTATTAAAAAAAAAAAATCACAGAAGATGTGACCATTGACACTGTATCCGCTCCGGGTGGTAGTAGCAGCAACAGAGTAATGCTTATGTATGTATGTATGTGTATGTATGTATGTATGTATGTATGTATGTATGTATGTATGTATGTATGTATGTATGTATATATATATATATATATATATTATCTCATATTCTCATGTGAAGGCAGGACTTGAGTCATTTTATGAGTCTTCATTGCTCCCTTCCAGTGGATCTGTTGCAGCCCTTCAGGCCTGAACATCAGCATTATCATGGGATGTGAATTTTTTACCTCAATACTGACCAAAGCCTATTTATAGGATACCTTGGAACACCAGAGACACATTAAGCAGGTTACTTGTGACTATTAATTGAATAAGCAGCTGGGTGTCTTTTGTTGGCACTGCAAAAATAAATAATTGCATTTGAGCTCAGCGATGGCCCCGTTCTCTGTGGTAAAAAATGCTAACTGGCCTCCCTTTCTCTCCTCTCTGCCCTTCAGACTTTAACTACAACACAGATGGCTACGAGGGGGACGGGGCCGAGGACGGCAAGTCTCAGGACGGCTCCGAGACGCTGCCCTACATAGACGAATCCCCCACCATGTCGCCACAGCTGTGTGCGCCGCAGGGGCCTGACGGAGAAACGGTGTCTCCCACTCCACCAGAGGGGCTGCTGTCTGGGGTAGGAACACACACACACACACACACACACACACACACACACACACGGACAGGTATGAATCAGAGGCAGTCCATCACAACTTCAAATAATTAGGTAATGGAATAAGGTGACAGATGGGAGAGACGAGGAATGTGTGACATAAATCAAAGGCTGGATGTCCAGATTGTGATCACACACTGGATGACTGAGTGGTTCAGGTGCAGCCTGCCTCCAGGCAAGTTACTTCTGTACAATATTTTTCAAGATCCTGAAATGTCTGGATGACTATACTGCTAGTTGTTATGGGTTTAAGCAAATCAACTAGCACTAGATCATGAGTAACAGTATTTTTTCCAAAGCTAGTTCTTGTGCACAGCCCCCAGTCATAGTTGTGCTTAAAGCTTCTCTTAACATACCGACAAGGAATAGTCTTCAAAACAATGGGCCATGACACGTGATGGCCATGACACGTGATGGTCATGTAAACTGGCATCAATCAATCAATCATCAATAATAACTACATGACAAGAGTTTTTTGATTTTATCTACAACTATTATAAAAACTAAGATTGTGTGATTTTCATTAAAAATTTATAATCGTGTGCAAATCAGTGCTAGCATTAATTAGGTTCCTTAAAATATCATTTGTCTTAATGTTTGAAAGTCCACTGTAACATTTTTTTACAATAATCACACAGAATATGATTGTTTTATTATTGACACATGAAATGTAAAATGGTATAACTGAAAAAGAATGATAATTTTTATTTATGTATCCACCTGAACTATTTGGTACCAAGTTTTAATGTTACACAACATGACATTTTTGACATTGTCCCATAAATACTAGTTTTCAAATTTTAACTGACATTCAAGAGCTTCGAGTGTAAAACGGTTGCAGCTGATATGTTGTGTTTCTGTGGTATTAGTAGGGGAACTTTAATTTTCTCCTTCTTTCCCGGGCTGATTGTTTGTTCCTGAGCTTTGCTGCCACATCTTTAGCCTGTGTAATTGTTAGCAATTAGCCACGATAGGGAACCGCCTGCAGCACACTGCAGGTGGTGCATTCACAGCAGCAGGAAGTAACCAATGACCCAGATGGGGTTTGACGCCACCAACGCCAGTCTGCCAGTCACGTGTGTCCGTGGAGAATACGCTCCGGAACAGTGCCTCTCCACAGTTGGGATTTTTTAAAACTAACTTTTTTTTTTAACATGTCAAACAATTAGTGAAGGGATGCTTTTTTCTTTTGGAATTATGTATAATGACATTAGAATTTCTGATTTGTACATATTAGTATTTTTTTTCCATCTGTCGCAAATTACAAATAAAGTACTGCTGCTGGAAACATAAAACACACTAAGACACCAGGCATGTAGAACAGCTGATGTAAAAGCTTTCATGAAATGAATCTGTTGGGTCGTTGCCATTATATTAATTTCTGATAGAGTCGTTTTGGTCGGCCCGTCATGTGATGTGCTCTCCTTAATATCGGTAGGTCAGAGGTCAGCACACTCTCTTTTCTGATTGTGAGTGTGTTTCCTGCTGGATGAAAGGATGAATGTGTGAGGGGGTGCTTCAGCAGGCCGGGGAGGCTCAGCGGGAGTCGTATTGACCCTGACCTGAACACATGCAGAGAGAGAGAGAGACAGACAGTTACACACACTATCTAACTCTGGTTGGCTTAGACTTGTTGTGCAATAGAAGCAACCTGCCCCTTCGAGAGTCTATCCTGTCTCTATCCCTTATACATGTTTAGAACAGAATTAGAGAGTTGGGAGGGGATTGTCTTCCCAATGTCTGTCACCTTTTCGGGAAATTCCTCACCTCATCCTTCCTGAATCTCTGTCTATCTCAGATCATCATCATCCCCCTTGCTTTCCCTACTTTCTAAATCTGCCTCTACTATCTCTGTTTCAAGTGGCTCCATGATTGATAACTGTATGATTCACTGTACTCTATATACGCTATGGCCTGACCTGTATAACAGTGGGAAATGATGAATTATTAAGGTTATTGTTCTGGTACATTCACTGTGATTTCCCCTACCCCGTGTTGACGTCCACTCATGTAAATGAAAATGTGTCTCCATCTAGTGGTGAGTTGGTGTAAGAAGAAACCAGGGATGACCTTTTCATGTTTTTAGAAGGGTCTCAACTAATGAGCTTTGAAAGGAGTAGTTTAACAATCTGATGTTCACATGAAGAAAAATTAAAAGTCCCATATTGTAGAAAGTGAGATTTTAATTTCTTTGTGATTACAAGAACTGTCCCATGTATCGTAACACTAAAATCTGAAGAGAAATGCACACAAACTGTATCCAGAAACTGTGCCTCAAAATGAACCATCAGGACTTCCGTGGACTTCCCTCCACCCTTCTGTCAGCCAATCAGAGGAGAGCCTCACTAATATTAACAAGATGACACTAAATGGCCTGTTCTTTCTAGAACTCCAGAGAAAAGCTTGAGGAAGGAAATACAAAAATATAATGAGATCATCTTTTTTTGAATATTACATTTGGACCCTAATGGGGGTTTAATAACATGTGTTCCATTATATACTGTGTTTATATAAGTAGAGTCATGGAACATATGATTAAAATTTTAAATTTCAGTCGCTTTGGAACATTTTCACCCCCCTCTAATGGCCGGCAGAGCACAGGAGATTTGCATCCTTCCACCCTCAAGAGGTTGTCACAACAGGCGTAATGATAGTCAGCGTACCAGCAGATCTATATTTTCAGTTCTGGTGGCGAATTTATCTTCAACCGCTCTCATCTATGAATGTCTCCTCCTGACCACCATGCACCGCTCGGCTTAGTAGCGAATTCAGTCAGAGCAGTTCAACGGAGGCCGCCGGTCTGATGCAGGCGGATTGTTTGTGGAGGAGTCATATTAAGACGCTGCCTCATGGACCCTAAAGGTCTTTCCACAGAAGCCGTCCTCTCCTCACCGCCTTGTTAAATCGGCCCTTCTTTCCGCTGAGTTTGCACAGGCTTCTCGTCTGCTGACACGAGAGGGCCAACGATGACATCTCCACGCCAAGATATACACATTGAGCACGAGGAGCTTGTATGTAAATGTTCATGCAAGAGAGTTGAATTTGCAGTTTTTGAGAAGCTTAAATTAAAGTTTATTTATATCTGATGAGGTTTTTTTTGTTTGTTTAAATCAACACTCTGTGGATGGAGGGTGTTGTATGCTGTGGGAGAAATTATTTTTTTTTATTTAGACTTTTCTTTTTTTATGTGATTTTTCTTTAGGTTTGATGTTATTTTCTTTGTTTCCTTCTTTCAAGATCCCTCCCTCTTTCTTTGCTCTCATAATGTCGGTGACCTAGAAATACAAGCCACATCCATAAATGTGTTTATTTATTTGCCCAATACTCTTCCAAGTCCTTGACTTGTTTAATAAGCCTGTTCTCTATACTGTAGGCCATGGAGTTAGAATGTAGCCTAGATATAACAAGTTTAGCCTGCATAAATAGCTTGAAAACTGCCTAATACGAGATCTCGGACACACAGAAGAACAAGTGAAATCTTTAACAAGAGAGAGAGAGAGAGAGAGAGAGAGAGAGAGAGAGAGGCGGGGGGAGGAAAATCCAGCAGGAGGCTGGAAGAGCAGTCATAGGTCTCATTTCCTGTGAAGTGGCATCTGAGGGTCAGGCGCGGGGTGAGAGGTCATGGCGGGTGAACTTCATTCACAAACACATATGCTATCCACGCCGAGTTCATTTGTCATATGTTGAGTGTTTCGTGGCACTTCTAGTTCCATTTTTCCCCATTTCTGCTATCCAGACATAATGCTTTAAATAACAGCTTGTGTCTGCACGCATGTCTTTTTTTCCCTTTAACACCAGTTCATTTGTGAACCTTGTGTTATGCCAGCGCCAAATCATAGTTCTCCTGTGATTTATGCAACCTGTAATTAGAATCAGCCGCACTAGCAGCGTATTAGCCGGGTCTCAGATCAACAGCCAAGCCTCTCAACTGGATCAATAAAGAAACAATGACCAGAGCCTGCGAGAGAGGAGGAGGAGGAATAAGAAATTAACTCTGCAACACTCAAGTGAGAAAGAGAGAAACTGTGCGTTTGCACAATAAGGAAGTGGCCTCTGCCCCAAGACACGGAAGAAAATAGAAATAAAAAGAAAAAAATAAGCTGAATGACTCTCTCAGTGAAGCCCAGTTAGAGCCTTAAACCGCCTATGTGGCCATCAAGGAAGTGACTGGATATGCGTTTGTTGTGAGGGGAGGGGCGGATGTAGAGGGAGGGCAGACCTCATCGACCGAGGTGGAACAGTGGCCCACACTCACACACAGAGTACACACACACACACACACACACACACACCACACCAGGAAGCCCGGCAGAGGAAGGGGGTGGGGAGATGTAGGCGGGGTCCTCTCTTTCTCTCTCTCGGTGTCCAGACGACTTGCTCTGACGGGAAAACACTGATGTGTCCAGGCGGGCCCTGAAGAAGGGAATCTCGGGCAGAAAAGAGGAGAGGAGGAGAAGGAAAGCAAGCGGAAAAGAAAGCGAGAGAGAGAGAGAGAGAGACAGACAGACAGAGAGAGCCATGGAGGAGGAAGAGGAGGAGGTGCTGTGCTACTTAGACAGGGTGCTGGAGGAGGAGGAAGAGGTGTTTGATTATGGAGATGGGGAGCTGGATCCCATCGCTCCGTTACATAGACAGTTCAAGGTGAGACAGCGGCAGTATGCAGAGAACACACACACACACACATGCATGTGCACATGTATATATGCAACTCAACACAAATTGAACTGTGTGAATGTGTGTGAGTGACATGTACATGGGGCACTGTGTAGGTGCACTAAATTCCTGTTTATTTGTCTTCCTCTAACAACACACACACTGTGTGTGTCCAAAACAATTTACTGGGATTGAAAGCTTGTCTATATATAGCAAAGTGGAAAGTGTTACTGGTGCTTCAGAATGATGTGGCATCACTAGAATATAGTATGTGCTGCAACGTGTGCCATGAGGCGGCTGCACTGCCTGTGTGTGTGTGTGTGTGTGTGTGTGTGTGTGTGTGTGTGTGTGTGTGTGTGTGTGTGTGTGTGTGTGTGTGTGTGTGTGTGTGTGTGTGTGTGTGTGTGTGTGTGTGTGTGTGTGTGTGTGTGTGTGTTACAGCCATTGATGTCTCTGCGTGGCCTGATGAGGCAGCTACTCTAAAGCACGTGTCTCATCACTCTGCAGCTTTTTTTTTTTTTTTTAAGACTCTCTCTTTCTAATAGTAACTTATGGTTAAGAAGCCTGTGTGTGTGTGTGCGCTCACTCCAAACTGAGTTAAAGCAGCAGGGTCGCCTGCTAGGTACCAATCCTGTGACCAGCTACTTTTTAACCCACAGATTGACATGCATTGCTGTGCTGTCTATATGAAAAAGCCAAGAAGGGACGAGTAGGGGAGCAGGTTGCTGTGGAAAAATCCTTTCAGCACTCATGTATTTCTCATCTTGCCCTCTCGCCACACACTAGGTCTTTGTAAAGCGGAGGGAAAATATTCCCACTGTTGGAAGAAAAACACTTTTCCCCCCCTTTCCTTTCCTGTCTTTTCTCATCCTGCTGTGACATGTTTGTCACCGAAGGAGTTAAGCTCTACACGTCACCCATCCTCTGAGTTCTTATGGTTACTTTAAAAGCATGTTTTGATTGGTCAAGGGTCAGGGCAGCTGCAGAAATCTGGCATCACATCTAAGACCTCAGGAAGAATAAGAAATCTCATATCTCTGGAATACAATTTCAATTAAAAAAACAATGAGATTTTTTTTTTTTTTTTTTGCATATTGTGCTAGAAATAAGTGGAAAGCAGCAGTATATGCCTGTCAAAGAAGCATCTTAGACTTTCAAGAATGTGATTCAGTGCTAGTGCGGCTTTTGTTTAGAGTTTTGAGTCATAGGAAAAATGATCGTTCAGCTTCTTTCCAAGGAATGCCAGCTTTACAACATGTCCAGAGGCTACCTCTCACAACCTCTCTGGATACATGCGCCTCTGAACTTCCTCATTACCGTAGCGAGGCAGTCGAGTAAATGAAGCTCAGCTCAACAGCTTCACACATCGTCTTAGTCATAGGAGACACAAGCTTACACAAGCTTTCAGTCCTAGTTTGTCTTCTAATTTTTCTCTAATTTTGTTTTAGAGCTTTATATATTAGAGCTATATATATATATATATATATATATATATATATATATATATATATATACATATTGCATTTTAGATTTGTCACAGAATATTAAATTTTACAAAAAGTGACTCCTTTCTCTCTTTTTGTTGAAAATCTAATAATTCCTATTAATGCTGTAATTCAGTCATAAATGATGCGCATAATATGGATATGTCTGTGTCTAATCTGGAGGGACGACAGCGGTAAAGGGTTAAAACAATGAGGTCATCATGACTCCCTCCTTTTTCTTATCAGCTGGCGCGCTGCTATCTTTGTAAGGATCTGGGCGTGTTAATAATTGATCTTCCTCTGCTCAAGTCGCCGTTCTTTAGCCTTTGTTAAGTAAATGCCGGACACTTTAATGCCAACAGTTTATTGCCTTTTTAGATGTGGATATGGACTTGTGTTTTTTAGCATGGACAATGAGTGAATTACCGTCTGGTGACGGGTCAGCTGCTGTTTACTCTGGGAAAGTAGTGGATTTACTGTTATATAGTAATATCCTGGATATAAAAGGGCAATAAATTAAATATGAGCAGCTTTCACACAGGTCAATTGATTTGTTTAACATGCTTAGTTAAAGGTAAAGTAAAGATAAACGTTTCATGCTCTTTACACTGTAGAGCAATTTATGATCTCATACATTATACACATATGACTGCCATCTTTACATATGGTGTTTTGTCTAATATATATATATACTTTTAAAAGTTTAGAGACTAGATTAGATGGCTCAAGTGATAATACCAAACATCCTGGAATATTTTTCTGTCCAATACCCAGTGAGTCAGTATGCTCTCCCACTACTCGCAGCTGTATTTGTCAAGTTTCATTTCTCATTTCGAGCCATGATCTTTTTTATTAAGTGAGTATTAACCTAAAGCCCGTCTAGTCGTCTTCTCACTCCGTGTTTCTCAAACATGATTAGAAGTGAGTTCCCTCCTACTGAAGTCAAAATCCAACAACCGCTTGGAAGCACTAAGACACCTCAGATAAAACACGCCATTACACTGTTTTAAATCAAGCTCCCAATAAACACTCCCTCCCACTTTGGTTATATGTGTGTGTGTATTTATGTCTTGTTTAGCTGAGGTGACTGCAGTGGCATTGTTGCTGTGTGAGTGTGTGTATATATACCTTTACATGTGTCATGCATTATTATAATCATGCCTGCTTCATCCTGCAGGGAGACATAGAGAAAGGGCTGGAGATGAAGAAACTGGTGCTGTCTGGTTTCCTGGCCAGCGAGGAGATCTACATTAATCAGCTGGAGGCCCTGCTACTGGTAAGGCATACAAACACACACCCTTGCTGCAAAAACAAAAAAACATTTTCAAGTGATACAACAAAATGTCAAAAGTCAACCACATGTGCTCCAGACCACACTCCTATCAAACTCTGTAAAACCTCCCTGAGGAGGCAGTTTTTGAAAGAATTAATATTTGATATTGAGCATAGATGAAGATTTGAGAGTCTGAGCTAGAATATATATAGTCACAACTACACCGCTCTTAAATTTGTATCTTTCTAATAATATTCTTTATTTCCTGTTGGTTTTATTAGTAGCGTTTTTACTGTTTTTGCATATGAGGAGCTATAGTTATTTTATACATCGAGGCTCGTAGAAGCATGCACGTTGCAGCGTGCTGCCGTGGTGCAGGCGTTTGTGAACTGTCAGAACGCCATTGGTGGTAATAGTGAAGGCAGGACCAGAGTCACGGCAGTTTCCTGAAACACCATGTGAAAAAAGGTTCCCTCTGCCGAACCACAGTACGTCATCTCCCCCCACTCTCAGCCGCAGGCTGCACTTTGACCAACATTATAATAACGTAGTTTTTTTTGACAGCAGGCGAAAAAAAAAAAAAAAAAAGCTTTGTCATACAATGGATAAAGTGTAAAAAAGAAACTCAACTAACGCAGAAACATCTCTGGTCAGTAGCAGATAAGGAGTTTATCCGAGTGTAGAAATACTGTCAAAATCCGGTCACAGTGACAACAAAAGATAACAAAATCTTTGAAGGGTAGACATGTGACAGCCTAGGTTTTACATACGCTCAGTCTTGATCAGTTTCAGATCAGTGGGAGACTGACTCTTCATCAGCCAGAGAGAACCTCTGCTTCCTGTCCAGGCACCTCTATAATTAAATGAGCTGACCTGCAATCTGCCAGAAACTGCACAGCAGGGAAAAGTAAAGATTCGTCCAATGGCAGAGAAGACGGGCCAAGATTCACCATTAATTATCATCACCACTAATTAGACAATTAAGTTGTGTCCAACAGTTTCAACTCACTTTACCAGGACCTGAGTGTGGAAACTCTTCTCAAAGGAAAACTAACATTCTCTATTCTCCCTGTCCCCTCTCATCTCAGCCCATGCGTCCCCTGAAAGCCACGGCCACCACGTCGCAGCCCGTCCTGACCATCCAGCAGATAGAGACCATCTTCTACAAAATCCAGGACATCTTTGAGATCCACAAGGAGTTCTACGACGCCCTCCTACCCAACATCCAGCAGTGGGACGAGAAGGTCACCGTGGGACATCTGTTCCAGAAGCTGGTGGGTCTAACGTGGGCCTGGCGATCACCGTGTTCTTCTTTCACCTCCATCATTTCCGGGGGAATTGTGGAAACAAGGAATTGTCTGACTCCAACTATTGGTGCTGAGGGAATCGCTCTTTTAATTTAGACTGTGTGTAATCCTGTGTCTGTGGTCTGGGTGTATTAGTAGAAATGTAGCAGCCTCAGGCCCCTCTGGCTCATATTTGAGCTGGAATTTCGATGATTAAAGAGGCTCTTTCAGGACATAATGTAGCATGCATCATTGTTGTGTGTGCGGATGTGTCTGTGTGTACAATTAGAGAGGCTCCAGGCCTCAGTCGCAAAGGGAGTTAGTTCTCCCTCTGTGTGAGAGCATTGTTTAGTCCCATTTGCAGAGGATAGTATAATTTGAACAGAGCTTCTCAACACATAGCACAGCGTGGGAGGTTCTCCATACAATGTGTGTGTCTTTGAGATATTTTAGATGCTCATTTGTTTGGCAAGTGCAAGGTCGACTGATGCAACATGGTGAAATAGA
Organism: Eupleurogrammus muticus; assembly: GCA_036785175.1. NCBI lineage: Eukaryota > Metazoa > Chordata > Actinopteri > Scombriformes > Trichiuridae > Eupleurogrammus > Eupleurogrammus muticus. The sequence goes on along the minus strand of JAYKQN010000007.1, from coordinate 16,064,716 downwards.
GACTTTTACCTTAGATGTAAGAAACAGGATCCCTGGCAGGAAAAATACATTTCAAATAGATATTTAATTTGGTTACTGTGTAAAATCCAGAGAAAATCATCAGGTAAAATAGTTAACCTAAGAGGAGAGGATGATTTAAACCATTTGAATAGAATTTCAGCAATACCATAGCAGTGCTCTGTTCATTCATGTAAGGCAGAAGGTACTAGAATATGAAATCTTAAGTGGAGAGAGTTACAATACTACAGTGGTTGTGACACATTTTCTCATTCGAGGAAATGAGATGAGTGTCTAAACATTTAACTGGTACTGGGTATTATCATGGTATTTAGAGATTCTCCATTTTTTAAAAATCCTGCTGCTTAAAATATCTTTACAGACATATTTTGTGGTAGGATTTTAAGATAACAATCAGTCTGACATTATTCTGCAGCAATGTATATGCTGTAGCTATCAAATGTAAATATGGATTTTAATGTTGAAATATGATTTGGTTAGATCAATAAAAAACCTTAAAGGAAATTAACACAAGAACGCCTTTTTGTATATGCTACTTCCCCTGTTTAAAGATGCGGTGCAAAGTGCAGAAGCTTAAAAATAAGAAACATTACGTCATTATGGGGGAGGAACATAATATACTGATCCCTTATGAGAATCATAATGGTTGTTTTTAAATCTCGTTTTAAATCCTGTGTCAATAACCAGATCAGTTTGACCAACTGATGATGTCACTGATCCAATATGCCCTATATTTAGTTTATACCAAGTTTTTGGATCTTTTGAGATGTGATTTATTGTCACAGATGAGCTGTCACTGTATCAGATGCATCATTATGAGAGATCCTGTGACATTTTTCCAAGTCATTAGCACATTTCTGATTCGACTGGAGAAGTGTCATATCCAGCTCAGACAAAATCACCTCAGAATTAAAACCCCGCCGTATGCCTATTTTAGTCTTTCGAAAAGAGGGAAAAAAAAGCACATGCTGTCATGACATATTCTTGGCTCTTCTGGCCCGTGATTCACTGTTTGTTCCTGTGGTCTGGCAGTTTCTGTTAGAACTGAAAGCATTTAGTTACAGATTAAAATAGAGTTAATGTGTGTTGGATATGATCTGAGGCTTTTAAAATGTGGATCAGAACACAGCAAACTCTGGTATGAAGGTCTGCTAATATAATCATTAACAAATCAATAATTACTGTGTTTTCCTAGAGGAAAGCAAAGGTGTCGCACTGTTTGCGATCATAATGTTGATCGTGTGGAGGCATTTCCATACACAGCTGTTCAGTCAGCTGTGCAGTGAGCTACAGTATCTCGCCAGCCTTTTGGTTTGACAGATATTTAGTATGGTTTGGTATAAGAGTCACACCTCAAGGAAATTCATGCCGTCGTTCATTATGAGGAAAGCAGGCAAGACGTCTGACTTTTTATATGAAACGAGTTCTCTCCCATGTAGACGTCTTTCAGTTTTGGTTTCCAGTATCTCACAGAGAGCTACAGGCAAATACAAACCATCATGTATAGTTATTATTACCAGTAACCAACAATGAGTCAAAGACTGCAACTTACAGTGCTGTTTGTTCTGAGATTTTCAATAAGAATACAGGACTTAAATAAGATTGAATGAGCTTATCAGTTTTTTTTCCCCAAAGATTTGTATGGTAATTTTGTGAAAAGTTCAATTGCACAGCTTTGCGATGAGACAAAATAGATGCATGCATCAGATTATTAAAAGCTGCTTCGGCTTCATGTTTGCAATAATATACCAAGTGAATCATTTCATATGAAACGTTTAATGAATAAATGATTCTATCGAGGATTCAGAGGAGAATACGTGTCAGTAACCACGTGGAGGACAGATTGGCAACACCACACCAGTTCATATTTAGTATCAGAGCCGATGAGTCGCATGTAGAAACGCTACACTTTTAGTAGTTTCTGTGCCGGAGTCAAACCGCCGAGTGACACCTATTAGCCCAGTCATCAGCCTCCATCTGTGCTGCGTATGTACATGTGCGTACATGGACACGTCACGTGGCAGCGAAACATTTAGTCAGGGTGGCAGCGCGACGCTACAGATGGCGCCGTAATTAGCTGGTCGGCTCCCCGCCGCTCGCTGTCAGCAGCACGGAGGCCCCCGGAGCAAACGCAGAGAAAAGCAGCCTGGTGGGCGATAAAACCAGCCACAGTCCCAACTTTTCTCACCTCTTTCAGACAGGGGAAAAAAGGGGGTCTCAGCTGCGGCCGCTGCCTCGCAGGATTTCTTTCAATCAGCCATATTATCAAAAAATTCCCCAGAGGCATGAAGGGCTCAGCCAATGCTACGGCCTTGCAAACACATGCAGGAGTCATGCCTCTAACGGTTTTTACAGATTGTTGCTTGCATCTTTTGTTCTGAGTGTATTCAGGATGATGAGGGGATGTCAGAATGTTGTCTCACACGCTGTGATATGTAAATCTAATTCATAAAACAAGGGTATCTGCCTATTTTATTTATGAGGAGATTCCGGTCATCATGGTGAAATCATGCCGGTTTGATTACACTCTGCTGTCGTCAGTCATGCTATATTGACTGTTGTTTGGGTGTTGTATATCAAGAGGAACAATGTATTTCAGCTACAGGAGGAACTATGGCCCATTATAAACAGAGAATACTGCAAATACACATATTTGATTAGTGCAATAATTGCATGCTGGAACTTTTAGCTGCCATCTAGCATGTGCAGAATATCGATATTTATAATGGCTAAATATTCATCATTCTCAGACCAAAATACTTGAGTATTAGTGTCTAAAATCTATTATTGCTCTTTTTGTTTCTGTTGCCTTAAACTGATACTAAACACATGAGCTGTGCTTAAAAAGAGAAGAAAATCCTCTGAAATAAAAAAACAAATCAGAATAGCACTTGTATGATGTGTCAGTGTTACTCAGAGCTGCAGAACTGCAGAGAAGATATTGTTAGAAACCTGGTGTGGACTGCAGCTTTCCCCCGTCTGGGATGTCACGGGAGGATTTGAATTATCCAGACTACACAGGAGTTATGTCAGCTTGTAAGTGTCTGTTTAGCCAACACGTCCCACGCTGTCCTCCCGTCCTCTGGCTCTCCTTCCCTTACTCCTCTTAGTCTTCTTCTCTTTGGCCCGTCAACTTCTCCTTCCCACCTTAATTCTCAAGCACAAACAGCTCTTTTTCCCCTGTGAACCTACATGGATAGATTTGACATCACAACTTAAAGGGAGTCCTGAGAACTTGTTTTAAAGCACAGTTTTTGAATACGGGCTCTTCGCATTTTTTCTGTGGATTGAGTGTTTAGAACCCTGGCACAGTGGTTATAGAACACGTATAGCACATGTATTTTTAAAAGTATCCACTGACCAATCCAAATCCACCACCTAGTGCACAAAGCAAGGTTAGAACATTCCCACAAACCCACTCCTGAACCTTGTGGACAGCCTTCCCGGACGAGTTGATGTCACTTAAATTTTTGTGAGTCAAGTCAGGTGAGCGAATACAAGTGTATAATAAAAAAGCAATTAAAATCTCACTTTTGATAAAATGTGATCTTTGCAACTCATACAATTTGGAAATCGCAGTAGGACACACTGCTATTTCAACAAGATTTCAACTCGGTCTCTGTGTGTCATTTTGCTTGGTTTGTACTTTCCAGCCAAGTCAAAAATCTCTATCTTTGGAAATTCAGCAATCATACATACAGTGGTTTTTCCCTTTCATCCAAAGTCTGGGTCAGACATAATAAAGTCTCCATTATGATGAGATGATGTACACACTGTTCATTATGATTGAATCAGAATTATCCTCGGATGATGATGGTTTAGTTTATCCATATATTCTTATTAAGATTCATCTTTTAAGGATGAGTCCATAACGTCTCCACTGAACACAACCTGAGGGGAGGTGGAAGGAGAGGAAATGAACATAGGAGGTGGGGGCAGGTCAGAGGTCAAGTCTTACTCATCCATTCTGTTCACCTGAATCCGATCTCATTGCTCTAATAGGCTGCAGTCAGCTCTTTCATGCCATTCAGGCGTAGCTGTAGCAGGATGCATATTCATGCACCGCTGCTGTGCAGCTTGTGTTACAATGCACATACAGAGAGGGGCTGCTAATGAAAGGGAAGAGGAAACTGAAAGTGAGTCAGAGCCACGTCGTGGAGCAGCATTATTGGGATATGATTAGAGAGAGAGACAGAGAGAGAGAGAGAGAATTTCATGTATGCTAAATGAGCAAAAGTGGGAGTTCGTCTTGCTGAATGCTTATAGGAAAAGAAAATTACTGCCAAAAATGTATATGAACTATGTTTAGATTTTCCCCCCCATGATGCATTGTGAATGTAGTAATGTAGTAAACTAGTTGCTCATCGGGTGTTTATTAAACAATGAAGAGTCCCCTACACCTGCCTGTTTCTCCTGTATTTTTAATGTCTACCTTTCCCCTTCTGTTCTTTCCCCAGGCCAGTCAGCTCGGCGTGTACAAGGCCTTCGTGGACAACTACAAGGTGGCTCTGGAGACGGCAGAGAAATGCAGCCAGGCCAACAGCCAGTTCCAGAAGATATCGGAGGTATGTTCTCCGTCCTGCGGAGATAAGACCCTCATGGAGTAGAGGAATTTAAAGAGCCTGAATGCCTACCATTAGAACATAAAACAGCAGGGAGTGACAGCACACAGTCTCTGGGGGTGAAACATCCTCTTTTTGACAGGAAGCAACAGTGTTTATGGGAAATGTGGTCTTATTTTGAGGAACGGTAGTTTAGAAAACATCCTTTGCGTGAGACTGATGCTACTCGTCTGCACCAGTCCAAGTCCTGAGACGCAACTTCCTGTCTCAGAATATGTTCAACCTTATCAGTGGAGGAAGTGTAATAAATTTACTGCTAGGTAGTGCAGACCTAGAATTACCGAATTTGTGGGGTTGTACCACATGACAGTTTTGGCAATGTCCCTCACACAGACCGTCAATATTTCAACAGCGTAGGCAATTATTTCAGCTGCCTGCTGAATAGGCAGCTGAAAGGTTTTATGGAGTTTGAATCAAAGCCTTTATTTTTATTGTTCCACCGTCATGCTGCGAGGACGTGTTGCTGGTTGTAAATCAAACTCGCTGTGGCGTGGACCTGTGGCGGTTGCCTGGTCCGCTCTCGCTCTCTCCTGCTGTGTCTGTCTGCTGCAGTGATCTATACTTCTTCATTGATCGGGCCGATCCTCTGTTTCTTTCAGAACCTCAAAGTAAAAGGTCCTAAAGATGCCAAAGATTGTACCACAACGGTCTCAATGGAGGGTAAGTGTGTGTGTGTGTGTGTGTGTGTGTGTGTGTGTGTGTTAGTGTGTGTGCACAAATGTGAGCTTGTGTGTGTGTGCTTGTGCTGCGTTAAATCTCCAATCCTGCCCCCTTCTACTTGTGTATGCAGTGGCGGGCTTTCAGGGGCACACTGCCTTATGTGTGAACACACACACACACTCTCTCTCACTCTCTCTCTCTCTGTCTCTCCGTCTCGTTGCCTGAGAAAGAAGGCAGTGAGCAGGAGAACCTAGTGAAGAGGAGAAGAGGGATATGGAGGTGCTTCTGGTCCTCAGACTGTGTTGTAACTGCACATACGGTAACGGCTGCGTGACAGGAGCTGTGGGCAACTTGGAGTGTTTCTTTTTTTTTTCTGAGAACCGGGACATCCGTATTCTATATTCTGATTCCATGCTGGATTGGTGATATGCCGTGTTTGCTGCGAAGTTCGGACCGTTAATAAGCAGTCAGAGATTGATTATGCATATCTGGTATCTGGCATTTTAAGCTTCACGTACTGATGCTCTTAATGCACAAATAGTGTCTGTCTGCTGGCAATTTTTCAGCGAGGAAAGTATTTAATTTTGAAGCTTTCGCGTGGCTGCTGAGTGATGATCTTTTCCGAATATTCTGCTGCTGGCCGTGACTGACAGACCTGTCTGTTTACATATAGAACACACAGGAGGATAGCAGCTCGTGTGTGTGTGTGTGTGTGTGTGTGTGTGTGTGTGTTCTGCCAGTATAAGGACTGCTGGGCTGCTGCTGGGCATAGAAAATGATTCTCAGCGATCTGTGTCTGTGAGCGTGTTAGGAAGCTGGTACGTGCCTGTGGTCTGCTGCTGCAAACTTAAGGGATTTTGCTTAACTAAACCGCGGGCAGGGGGAAGAGGAAAAGGTTGCAGGCTGTTCACGTTATGCAATAATAAGTGTGCATGCTGAGCAAATGGTGTTATCAGGCTTTGTCAGGCACAGAAAAAGGGGCTTGTGATTTTTAGCAGCATGTACCCGCGAAATGTCTGTTAATTTATGCATCGTAAATGAGGAAAAAAATCACTTATTTCCTCATCCGTACAGCTGAGACCATGTTGTATTGTTATACACAAATATGATTTGTTCGCTGGCAGTTAGGAAGCAGGAGAATTAAACTAGTTTCATTTTCCCTAAACATATCAACAGCTTTGATATGTTTGCATTGTGGTTGTTGCTTATTATTTGGCAGGGGGAGTTGAGGGATTTCTCAACTGTAGCTCAGCTCTGAAACTTCTTTTTTCAATATTTAATTTAATTTTATTGCACGTTCTTCCTTTCTTTCCTTCAGCCATCCCTCCCTCTCTCTTGTCGTATCCCTATGATTTAACTGGTCCAGCCCAGATGAGCTGAAGTGTGATCTTGTGCATTTTGTCTCTATTGATATATTTCAGTTTGTCAGGCTTGTTTTACACGTACTGAAGCTCAGTGTTTCATCTGCCTACTAATGAATGGATGCAAATAGGCTAGATAAGTACTTAATCAAACAAGCATCTGATATCCTGTTTTGCATGTAAGTGGGGACCCCGGCTCTGTATTGCTAGTGTTTGCCATCCGTTCCTTATAATCCATATATCCCTTTCCCTATTTGTCATCCGTCCCATTCGCCACAGCCTGCCTGGCGTGGGTAGCCGGACGTCTTGCCAGATATTAAAGCATAAAGGCTGTCAGTCCTCTTACTTGTAGCAACAGCGACTGACAGCTGTCTGCCTTTAATATTAGCTGTGTGTGTGTGTGTGTGTTGTGCTTGTTCAAAGGCTCATCCTGCATGGCCTGTTCCCTCATTAGCAACAATAAACTATCTGTCCATCAATCAAGTTTTCAAGGCGACCTTGAGAACAAGACGGAACAGGGGCACCTCGCAGGGACAGGTCATCGACTTCCAATAATCCGCCCCTCCTATCTATCGTTATCTCTGTATCGCTCTTTCCTTATCTCCCTCTCCATTGTCCATCATTCTCCTTTCCACCACCGTGAAGTTATCGTTGCATTTATCCTGCATTAGAGCTGCACGACGCATAGTCTCATCTCGTTTAAAAAAAATACTTAATAAAAGTATCTGTATAACTATAATAATTCCAATAACATTTAACAAAATGCCAATGTGGAAATCTTTAGATTGTTGTTATTATTTTAGTATCTAATTATTACAAATTCTGCAGCAAAATATGTTGCATCTTAGAAAAATGGTAATAGTAGTAATCATCATACTCTTGTTCATACAAGAGTATGCTGAGCACTACTATTAGCATTTTTACATATATATTTTATGGATTTTTCAAAGGTTAGAATCTATTAATTTGTGTTGCTATGCTGAACATGAAACATGCTGCAAAAAATTGAATTAATAGAATTTATAGTTTTCTCTGTGCAAGCTCTTGAGGGGCCTCAGAAACTGAGATAAGATTTGAAGCATGCGCTCTAAAGGATGGGAAAAACACGCCTGTGCTCAGTTAATGTACATCCTCAGTGTACATAGTTTTCTTATGGCATATATTTAAATGCATTGTAACACCAGATTAGCAGCTACAGTACAGCTGATGTATTTTATTTTCCTACAAATTTCTCTTGATGATTCAACTAAAGTCTAATGATACAAGATCGGACATGCAACACAATCATTACAGCTGATCACAGATAGCATATTAACACAGTTAAAGTACTTACATGTGCTGTACTAATGTGTAATACTTGCTGAACTAAAGTCACCTGAACTTTGTCAGAATGCCCTTGCAGTCAGTGCAGGTCCTATAAATCCTTCAGGAGGTAGTGGTACTGGATGACTGAGCCAGGTCCAGTGATGGAGGTGGTTTTATTAATGACCAGAGGCTTCATATACTTCAAAGAGCATCACAAGCACCTTCAGATGATTCTCCTTGGTCGTATAGCTGAGTGTGTATTTATATTTGATCATATAAAAGTGTGTATAGTGTATGTAAAGTTTAACATGACAAGCATCACAAGATCTTCCCTGTAGTTTTTTTTTTTCTGGCTCTTTCATCTTTTCTTATTTGAAGGCAGAGGTGACAGGAGAAAGGAGAAGAAGCACTTAAAAGTGATCATACACAGGGAGAGAGAGGCGTTCGCTGGTTGAAACAGATACGTAATATGCAGGGGGAAGTGAAGCTGTGTGTCTATTCTACCTCTCTCTGCAGAGCGCTGTGTGCCAGAGACGACCAGCCCTGCATACAGAACTCATTCCACTTCTCTCTTGTTTCACTCTGCTGCCTTTTCCTCCCATCGGTTTGAAGATCAGTTGCTGAAAGTTCACAATCTGCACTATAATAGATAGAGAGTAGCTGGATCACTGAGTGGTACATTGTCAGCTGGTTCCCCCTTCAACATTTTATTTTATTACTGTATTATTTTCAGAGTGTCCCTTTGCTGTCTTTTCTTTTTGACAAATGTGCAGTGCAACATAATGGCTCTTTTTTGTCATAGTTTGAGACCTTGGGCTGTTTCTGTATTTCATTTCTTGACTGTTGTGTGTGTCATTTTGCTTCCTATCCATCTCACCCTTGGGGTTCTCCCATGTCTGCCATCTTGCCTGCTGCCTGTCTCCACTTTGTCATTTTTATTTTTATTTTTTTTTTACCCATATTCCTGCCTGTCCTGTCTGTGTGCTATTCTCACCTACGGACCTGCTGCTGCTGCCTCAGCAGCAAAGCTGTTCCCAGGGGAAGCAGGCCAAGTGTGATGCTGCAGGTTTAGTGTGTGGGCACGCGTGTCTCATTCGATTTTTATATACAGTGGGCTTTTATTTGTGCTGTTTATATTTGTATCCATACATTTCACAGGGAGTTCATAAAGACAGTCCAGGCAGGCAGTGTGTGTGTGTGTGTGTGCGCGTGCCTGTCTTTGTGTTAAAGTACCAAACTGCTGCATTCCCCTGCAAAAATAAAAAAAATAAAAAAAACGCGTCCAGTCAGATTTCTCTACAATAAAAATAAGAACCTCTGTTTAAACCCCAACATGTACTTCTGCTTACTCAAAGAGGTTGAAGGTCAGGGTCAGCTGCACATATTGCTAAAATGCCCTTTGGCTTCTTATGAAAGTTAAATGTCACCTGTCAAATGTCAAAGTTGAATGTCAAGAATTTGGTCATCAGTCAGTCTATAGGTGCTGTGTTTATAGGTGTGGAGTGTTTGTCCTTGTGCAAGAAAGTGTGTGTGTGTGTGTGTGTGTGTGTGTGTGTGTGTGTGTGTGTGTGTGTAACATTGACTCAGGGCTCTCTTCTTCTCCTCCCACAGCTCTCCTTTATAAGCCTATTGACCGTGTTACAAGAAGCACCCTGGTCCTTCATGTGAGTACACGGTTTGCACTGATACTACAAAATTTAAGAAAGGAACCTAGGGAAATGTAAAAAGATGTTTAAATGCAATCGAAGATAAAATAAACATGAGCAAAAATAGGATGAGACATATAGTACAGTGTAAGAATTTAATGAAAAGCATGAAAGAATATTTAGCTTAGCCCGCCATTTTTTTTTGTGCTGTTTTTCTAATCCAGGTTTGCACTTTATTGCACTATATTAAGCTACAACATTGATGGCCCTTTTAATTCTCCTTTTTTGCTCTATTTTAAGAAAATATGCCAGTAGCTTTCCGGTAGCAGGGTTGGTAAAAGTTAAACCCTCCCATCAGCACAAGAGCTAAAATCTAAACAAAGCCTGCTTTTTTACACACTGATGTTTATCACTATCCTCTCAGCTTTAATAAATCCACCTTTTTTGGATGAGTAACAATTAAATGGAAACTGACAATCTAGGGATGCCCAGATCCGTCGAGTTAGGCTAGTGAAGTATATGCATCATGAATAAATTTGCATGAGGCTGTCAGGACGACAGTGTGTGTTTTACAAAGGTCATGTTCCTGTCATTCACACAAACCAAGAGATGGTGCAAATTGGCGGCGTTCCTATGGGGAGAAAGAGGGCTGCTCGAACCTCTTTCTGTCAGCTGTCCCATTCATCACTCTGCTATACTGATGAAAGCAGCTTCAACAAGGAAATGAAATTCCCAGAGATGACTGTAGTATTCAATAAGAAAGCTGCATTCATGCTGTGCAGCTGTGTTTTGAATAATAAAAGCATAACTTCAGAATAAGGTCAAAATTATAAGACATGAGTATACAATAAGTCTGTTTTTGTACATGTTTTGCAGGACTTGTTGAAACACACCCCTAAGGACCACCCGGACTTCCCCCTCTTGCAGGACGCTTTGCGGATTTCTCAGAACTTTCTTTCCTCCATCAATGAGGAGATCGACCCTCGCAGGACCGCTGTCACCACGCCCAAAGGAGAGGTGCGTGATTGATTGAGTGGACCTTATCCAAGTATGAATGAGGCTTGCAAATAACACTTTGTGGACGAATAATTGCATAGGGCCGAGACACTGTATCTAGTTACTGTAATTAACATTTCTCTGACCAGAGCAATGACAAGTCTAATGATCGGATAACTGAATATGTGCTTCGGTGATTGAGTGTATGAAGAGTAGAGCTATGAATAGTCAATTAATCGATTAGTTCTCAACTATTACATTAGCCAACTATTTTTAATTGTCTATTTTCAGCTTCTTAAATCTGAATATTTTCTGGTTAGTCTTCTATAATAGTAAATTGAGGATGTTAGAGTTGTGGACTGTTGGTCTGTACAAAAAAAAACATTTTAGATTAAATCTTCAGCTTTGGGAAACGATCAACATTTTTTAAAAGCAAATAACTATTTTAGTCATTACTTGCAGCCCTGAAGGAGAGAATGACAAAGTATGGGATAAAAAAACTGTCTATTTGGCTCAGTCAATATTTTCATGTCTGGCATTCAGTTCCTTTTCCTGAGAAATGACTTATGACTGTGTGTTCTGAAAATTTAAATTTTATGATTCTGTATTTTGAGGCTCTGCATCAACATCCCTGGTGTAATTATGGAGCATATTTGCACACAATAATGGAAATCAAACATGATTTAATAGCTTTTATTGGCAAAAGAAATAACAGCAAGCATCTATAGAAGGTGGCCTGTGGAGTTAACTTTACAAACAGTTTTGTCCACATCCTCCTTCTTATAGTTCATACACGTTACCAGTTCAAATCCCAAAAATGCATTCTCATGTCCCTGAAAACAAATCCAGTTTCTCAAATGTTGCCAAACTTTCATCGTGTTCACCCAACATCAAAAAAATAAAACCCAATTGGACCAGTCCCGGGCCAGTTAGATTTGCTTTTGTAAGAGGTGATGTGGGCTTTTCTCCCAGGCTCGTCAGCTGGTGAAGGATGGCTTCCTGGTGGAGGTGTCGGAGAGCTCCAGGAAGCTCCGGCACGTCTTCCTCTTCACCGATCTGATGCTCTGTGCCAAGATGAAGAAGACAGCTGTGGGGTGAGTCCACCAAACCTTGTCCTCGCCGTCCTATTTCAGGGTGAAATACTGTGGGGGAAAAAACCCATAAGCTTCTTTTTGGAGGCTCTGAGCTGTTGACTGACGTAGTTACACCCATTAGAACTTGTATAAATAATGTAAAGTAAGAGCTGCTGTTGCCTTATCACTCAATGTAGCCTATGTTTATGTGTACTGTGAACTACATTTGAAATCAATTCTTGACATTAGTTTTCATTCTTGCATTAAAGTAATTGCATGTATTGGTTTAATGGTATGATATAAGTTTCTGTGATGCTTGTAAATGTTGCACTAAAACCTGATTAGAAAAAAAATTCATTAAAATTCAAATCCCAATAAAAAATTAAAAACGTTGAGCCCTACTGCAATGTGATTGGTTGACTGTGATAACTGACAGCTGAGGTAACAAATAGAAAACTGCTTTTGAGACAGCAGCAAATATACAAGGTGAAACAAGAGTATCCTGAACCTAAGGAAGCAGTTTGTTTGACTGCAGGCGAAGTAGAGAGGCTGCCAGTGAAAAAGACCACAAGGAAAAAAGCGATTGTCTTTCTGTGTGCGATGCTGTGACTAATAGTTTGACGGCCATAGATTAAGTGTCACATTTTTTGGGATCGCGTGCGGCTCACCGCAGCTCGCTTCATTGGATCTGATTTATCTGATTTGTCTGTCATATGCAGACTTCCTCACTTCGAAGAAGACAGTGTTCTAACTATCGGAGCTGTAAATCAAACCAATATGCGAGTCTTATCTCAGTGTGCTTTCAACAGAAAACACACACACACACACACACACACACACACACACACACACACACACACACACACACACACACTAGTTAGAGCTAAACAAACCTCTAGGAACTCAGTCACCTTGTGGTGTTAAGTCCCTGCAATTCCATATTTACACTACCTTTTCATATTTTCCTGTATCCGACCTTCGCTGTGGTTACTGAATGGATGTTTTCTATTTGGCTCTGTAAGCTCGGAGATTCCATATGGTGCAAACGCTCTTGTGTGAGTATCCACGTGTAACACCTTTAAGGGTGTGTTCTAGTGTGACTAGATCAGCATTCTCCCAAATGCTCAGAGTGCTGGGACAAAGGGTTTTCTTATCAGAGGCCCAAACCAAGGCCAGCAGAGGGAGGAGTGCCCAAGAAACAAAGAAGGGCACTCTTCAGGGGGGGCTGATATGTGTAGTGAATTAAAAAGAGGTCCATCTTTCATGTACGTCTTTATTGTAGTTGTGAATACTAATTATAATATTTTACTGCAGTGCCTGTAGGGGGTATGTATTCCTATAGAAAGTAGAGCTTTCATGTTTGGCCAAATGAGGGTGTGTTGGACTGTTATATAGTCTTAATGGACTAATTGTACATTGGATAAGACAGAAAAGATGGTAATTGTAAGAAAAAGGCCACAATTTCTGTTGAAAGTTAGCATGTCAATCTACATATCCATTTTTAAATTGTGTTGATAGACCAAGTAAAACTGGACTTCTGATAAATCTCTGATGTCTGTGTAGATTCTCACTCATCCAGGTCATTGTAGTGTCAAAGGAGTTACTTGTAAGCAACCTCTCAAACCACCTGTCCTCCTTGTCTAAGATGTGTATGTTTGTGTCTTTAAAGGAGTGTCCCTTTTCCTGCATATGCAGATGTACTGCAGAGTCCTGTCCTGATGTGGTGGCTCTCCTGTGTTGTGCCATGCGTTTAATGGTGCGCAGTGGTTGTTTGGTTTCTCCGATATATAAATCCGGGCACTCTTCACTGCATTGTACAGCATAAACCACATTGTTGAGGCTTTGTCTTGGAGTTTTGTCCTTAGGGTGGACCAGTCTCTGTCTGAGGGTGTTGCCAGGCTTGAAATAAACAGAGATGTTGTGTTTGCTGAAGATTCTTCTCAGTTTTTCAGAGAGACCAGATACGTATGGAACTACTACATGTTCCATCTGTTTTGGTGAATGCCCAGTTGGGGTAACCACAGTTTCTAAGTGCCTGTTTGATTTGTGTGTGTTTCTTCTCTTTCCCTTCTGCTTTGGAGGGGATGCTGTCTGCCCGGTGTTGAAGGATTCTGATGACCCCCAGTTTGTGTTTCTAGTGGGTGATGAGTCAAAGAGTAAATATTGGTCGGTGTGTGGGTTTCCTGTAGACCTCTGTGCTGGCAGTTTTCTGTCTTTGGAGAACCTCCCTGGTGAACTTGATGTAGCGGTTAACTGAGTTTATGTGTTTTGTGAAAGCTTCTACTTCCTGGCTTTTGATTTTACAGAATGTATCATCCACAGTTCTAAAACTAAAGTTGATCACACAGATGCACCTCGCTTTTATGCGTCAAAAGATATTATGGCTAACTGTGTTTCTTTCTCTGAAATCCTTCTTCTTCCGCATCCCTCCATCCGTCTGCAGTCGTCACCAGCAGTACGAGTGCAAATGGTACATCCCTCTGGCCGACTTGACCTTCCAGACCCTGGACGACTCGGACACCTGCCCCAGCATCCAAGTCCTGCCCGAGTACGAGATCGAAGAGATGAAGATCAAGATCTCAATCCTAAAGAATGAGATACAGAAAGAAAAGGTGATACCTGTTAGCTTTTGTGCATGTGGTGACACATCTAATGTATTCCAATGGCTTAGAACAGTTTAACCACTTTAACAAGCATGGGTTTAACGTTAAGACAAGTGGCTGGAGCCTCTAATTAGACTTAATGCAGAAAACACAAGAGCAACCTGTAATTAAATGGGATTAGCTTTAAATGCACTCAACAATTAAGCGTTTGTTTAAAATTTAAAATCTAAAATGCGATGGCGTCATCAGTGACATATTAGACAATATTAGACAAATAGTACCAAAAACACAATATTTTTCACATGTGATTGGAATAAGATTAGAATATTGGTTAGAATAAGATAATTCTAATCAATTTTGGACAATTAGTACCAAAAACACAATATTCTCACATGTGAATATTAATACAAAAAAATGAATCATTCATATTAATGAGACAAACACATGAGAAGTTCTTTCTAGAGCTCCAGAGTGAAGCTTGGGAGAGGAGAGGAGAAAAATCTGTTGAGAAAACAAAAATATCTTGTTCAGATAAACACCGGGACAATTCTCCAATACACCGACTAAACAGGATTCATCCTCAAAAAGTTCTATATATTCTTCATCTGACTAGCTGTGACAGGACTGATGCTCCGCTGCTGTTAGATTGAATCCTGACACTTGGAGACTGACAGCTGATAGGAAGCCATGTAGAGTTAGGCACTGTCACTAAAGTGCAAGCACATTTTTATTTAGACTTGGTTTTATCTAAGGTGGGAGGAGGTTGCTCGAATATATCTATACATTTTCAATATGAAGAATTGTATCATTATTCACATAAATTTGCTTCCCTTTTCTTTTAAAGTAAACATGCATTAGGGAAGTAAATAGTATCCAGCATCCACGAAGGGCATGTTGTGATTTATTATTTTATTGTTTCAGCACTTCATTCAAAAATCAGGACATTTGGCTGCAGTCAATGCTGTGTATGAGGAATAAAGAAAACACTGAAAACAAGACGGTCGAAACAGTGTCCAGCAAAACCTGGTGTAGGCTGTTTGCCCACTTCCTGTCCAACACAAGTGCAGATATTTTTGTGACATACACAGATGGGGCTTTGTGGTACACCCCTAATTTATACCGCAGGCACACGCTATGACTGGAGAGTGGATGGGCAAATCTATCGGAAACAGACATCAGGGATAAAAAGTTTGTTGCCAAGGTACACATGATTCCGGAAGAAGTTATTTGAATCAATACGTAAACACACACAAGTGACTCAGGAGGGGAGTTTTTTAATTGTGTCCTTTCATGGAAAAGATGATGTCACGACGCCTTACTGGAAGGAGCGTGCGTCCCTTCTATTGCACGCCGCCGAGCATTCACACCTTGTTTGTTTTTCACTTCTCAAAACAAGGCTTCATATAATGTGGGGAAAGTCCCGCAACTACGAGTGTGTGATTACACAGACAAAGATTGTGAAATCCAAACATTCACAATTTACCTCAAACTGCATGAAATCAGGAATCAAAAAGCAATCGCATCTCTTTCTTTTTTACCGCTTCAGCCCTAGGCTTTTTGTTCAGTTTTCCTGCTCAAAATGCTAATGTGGAATATCTCTACAACCATGAGGCTTCTGTAAAAAAAACAATCTGAAGTTGTCTTTTACTACAGCTAAGAATACTTAATTCAAACGTAAAACAAGAGCAAACTAACCCCAAAAAACTGAAATAGGCTAAATTAAGTTCAGTGCTTAATAGGATTATTTTTTTTCATAAAATAATACAAATCACACTGAGGATCTTATAAGAATATAATGAAAATATACTGTAAGATGTTTAGAAATAATATAATAATTGCACAAACAGCTCAATTCTAAAGTAAACCTCAAAATAGTTGTTAGTTGCAGCCCTACTATTGATAATATATTAAACTATTGTCCTATTGTAACAATGATGTTGGATATTGATGATATATAGATGATGCTGTAACAGTATCATTGTGTTTTATTACAATTAAAAATACTTTATTTAGTGTTGGAGCTGAGGTTTTCTCATATATTTCTTAATATATGCATAAAACTCAACGCTGTCCCTGTATCAAGGGGTTTTTGGATCTTCACAGGTTAAAAATGTCCTGATCCCTACGTTGCTTAACGTCACTGAGATTTCCACTTGTGGTCAAAATGCTGTATCACACTGCCAATGTTTGCCCTGGTACCGGCCTTTCTGCTTCATTCCTGTTAGGTTCGGTTAGTGCTGGCCTTTAGAGAAATATATCTATATATATTGTGTCCAACAGTGCTGTGTGTGTACAGTAATACACCCCTACATCCCTTGGCTGAGAGGAGCAGAGAGTTCCTGTTATTCCCCTCTCTCAGTGTAAAACTCAGCCACCCAGGGTACAGCGAGTGACCACGGCTGGTATTTTGAGTGGAGAGATCCATCTGATAGTAGCCAGGCCGTGACTCACAGCTTCCTGGGGTGAGGGCGAGAGGAGGATGTGTGTATTTGTTTTCCTTCGCTAATGGCAAGGAGCTGAGATCCTTGGAATTCTCTGTTGAGCCTCATGTCGGCTTCAGAACTAAGCATTTTATTCTTTTTATAAGTTGCTTTCTGGTGTAATACAGCACACATTCACAGTCATGTTTGGCATCCATTATAAATGTCCCTTTCTATTCCCTTCATTAATGCAATTCATATTGTTAGTTTTATCACCAAATGAGATTGTATGTGTGTGTGTGTGTGTGTGTGTGTAGAAAGCACCGAAGGGTCAGAGCCGCGTGGATCGTCTGAGGAAGAAGATGAATGAGCAGGAGTCGTGGCTGCTCCTCCACTCCCCCACCATCCCCTTCCGCATCCACAACAAACACGGAAAGGTGACCAGTCCGTCCCGTCCCGTCGTGTTCTGCAGAGTTCCCAGATGTCCCCACAAGGGGGAGACACACACCTTTCAAAAGATGATCTTCGTGCTGGAATAAATTTGATGTGATATTTGTCATTTGTTGTTCACTACAGACCTGAACCCTTGAAAATAGGGTGATAATATCTTGTTTTTGCTACAATCAGTCTTATATTGAGAGATATTTTATCCTAGAACAGATTGACAATATGCAACTTTCTCAGTAACATCATAAGTTATTTTTCTGTGTTTATTCAGAGCTACCATTTCCTGCTTTCCTCTGACTACGAGAGGTCAGAATGGAGGGAAAGCATCCAGAAACTTCAGAGGAAAGGTAGACTCTGACTTGACTATAATTGTCCTCTTCACTGTCCTTATAAGACGTTGTGTGCATCATCTTTAAATGGGTTAAAACCACTTAATACACTGTCGCACAGAGAAGTGCTTCTTTGACTCTGGATTTGCTGTGTTTTTTTCTAGACCTCCAGTCTTGCGTATTAAGCTCTGTAGAGCTCCAGGTCCTGACCAGCTCTTGTGTAAAACTCCGAACTGTCCACAACATTCCTGTCACCAGCAACAAAGACGGTAAGAAAACACATACAATATCTTATTTATTCTCTTCTGTTTGGACATTTTGTAGGTTTCCCTTTGCTCTCTTCCCCCCTCCTCCTGCCCGCTTTGAGTTTGAATTCACACAAACGTGCCTATTACATTCTCAGCACACACAAAAAAGCCACATAATGAGAGAGGGGGCCTTTGCAGGAGGGAATCTAGGTTACAATATGTTTCTCATCTGGCTGGTGGAAGTCGATGCCATGCAGTGAGTCGGCTGTGGCCTGAGCCCGAGCTCTCAGCTCCTACATGTTTGTTTTTGCACCAGATTTCCACGTTGCACTGCGGTGGTGACATTAAAGCCATCTGGCAAACCCACCTTGATCCCCCTGAATGGCAGGAGGGTCTCTGCTTTCACACACAAACACACATACACACACACACATAGCTGACTGAGATGTTTCAACTCACTAAATCACATCATATAGAAAAAAGAACCATTTTTGTTGTTTATATTGATGTCAGCTGTCGGTCACATACAAAAAGTTTCACTAGAAAAACTGGTTAACCAGGGTTTTTTTCACATGACCGCATGCACAAAGCTAATATAGGTTGTGTTTAATTAATCATGCAGTCATAGCATCTATAGCAGCTGATAACGTCATCATAGCTGATAATGGCTAATAATGCAATAACATTGTCCCCTTAAAATTGAAAAAGGCTAATAACTTAATAATTGGCCAATAATGTAATAAAAGTCCTGAACTGATAATCTAATAAGCCTTTGCCAATCATAACTTATGTTATCAGCTCAATTATTTGATTTGCATATTTTTTATTCCATTATACGTCATTGGCCTATTACATTTTAAGGAGGAAACATTTATTACATATTGCATTTTCGGCTGCTATAACACATTTTATACACCACACTCAGAGGGAAAGAATATTACTAATACTGTTACAAAAAACAATTTACAAGGCTTGTTATTCTACAGTGTGAATAATAAGCCTTCTCAATTCCAAATTTATGTTGTGATATTGGATGATTTGCCTCTCTGGAATCTAAAAATGTCAATTTTGTGGGTGTCAAAAAGTTGAGCAGGTAGAGTATATATAATATATGTGCTGTTGCTCTTTGCACACGCTCCATATTTGTGATTCCAAACCTGTAAACGATTTATTCTAAATAAGATTAGACTATAGATTTCCCTTAATTTTTTTCCCCCCAATTGCATAATTTACGGTATTTAAATATATCTCCATTATGTCCTCTATATTTCCACCAGAAATCTCTAAACATCTCTTCTTAATCTAGCACAATATTATTTCTTGAACGTTTCAGTTAATGATTTTCACTAACACTAACATGTTAACTTGATTAAAACCTCAGGTCTGTCGTTTTTCTTCATTATGTTGATATTTCCCCCCTTTTCTCCCCCCTAGTGATGTGATACGTCTCCGTGTTAAAGCTCAGACCCCCACGTCTTGTCTGAGACGTCTGACCCTCTCCTCATTCTAACGCAAACAGAAACACACACATACCTACCTCTGTGACATGTGACGCACGGAGCACAGTAGAGGTTGAAATGGGGACCAGCTGGCAAAGGAATGTTCTCATAATTAAGAGGACGGATGATGTTGCAGAGCCTAGGTCCTTAAGATTCTTTAGATTGCATTATTATGAGCTATCACCAATGAATTCATACTTTTGTCCAGTTTTCCACAGTTTATTGTTCTTGCTTATAATTGAAATCGATAAATCTCAGCTTTGCTCTAAAAGTGGCAGACCGGCCACCGCGAAGCTAACCCTTTGACCCGTCTCCCCTGTTGCTTCCACATAACACAAACTCACTCCCAGTTGACCCCGGGGCTGTGCGCGCTGCTCTCAGCTCTGATCACTCCTGCAGGCCGTCGCCGTTTATTTACCAGGAAACGGCCGAGGCTTCGCAGGCCCCTACCAAAGCAGGAGTGTATCCCCTTCATGTGTCTGTCAGCAGGACAGGGGGGTATGTCAGGCCACCCAAAAATGTCCCCCCACAAACTTCCACTTGCCTCAGTTGTTATGGCAGAAGGCCGAGCTTGTTGATGTGGGGTCTGATACACGTCTGACAGAAGTTTGCTGTAACGGTTAATTTCAGATTTTCAAAGATAGTAAAACTGCTTTAGTTTTTTGCCTTTTCTCAAACATAAATGTGGGTAGGGGTGAGAGCAGCTGTTGGAGTGGATGATAATGAGTTTAAGACAACCCAACCAGAGAGGAATGACAAGCACACACAATTTCACGTTAAATAACAATTTCTATCTAAATGATTGTACATTTAAAGGGTACACAGAGTTGACATTTGTGACCATCCCATAATATGCAATGGCTGCTTTATGTTTTCTAAAAAGGTTTTTAACTACAGTGCGTCACATATTTACACTAACAGCATTGTGCTTGTTTTCCAGATGAGGAGACTCCTGGCCTGTACGGCTTTCTGCATGTGATCGTCCACTCTGCCAAAGGTTTCAAGGAGTCAGCCAGTAAGTTGGCCCCAGAGCAGCCCTTCATTTTTGTTTTATTATACTTCAACTTTGTGCTCACACTCTGGCTCAGCATCTCCGCACACATAGCTGACGTGCACGGACGTGTGTCTGCCAAAAAGGCATATGCAGAAACACATGACCCAGTCAATCATTGCAGCATGCACATGCACTGCCTGCTCATGTGAGAGCCCAGATATGGATGGATGGATGGGGGGAAAGAGCAAGATAGAGATGGAGAGTCTCATAGAAGAGTGGAAATAACAGCTGGCATTAAAAATGACATAAAAAAATACCTAATAAAAAGGAAAAGGAAAGAATGTCTAAAATGACGCGCAGCAGGGAAATGATCATTTACAAACTGACTTGTTGGCTAACCTGTAGCCAGTTTGTCACGCACACACCTTACACAAACGTACCTCTGTGTGTGCTTGCGTTTGTGTGCGCGTGTGTGTGTTCAGTTATCAAGGCGGTGCGATGCTGGCAGGACCCTGCAGAGGCTGTTTCAGACGTGTCAGTAGTGGACAGCTGGCATTTCAGTACACTTTGTGCCCTGTTGCACAAGCACCAGTTCAAATATCAAATATCTGGATAAGAAACACAGAGGGGAAAAAAAATAATTTCCTCAGTTACCATGACAGCCTTTAGTATATGAAAGCCGGGCCTGCTGGAATTTCCTGGGTAATGGATTGGAAAGCTATCTCCTCTGAAAGCCTGTTTGATCCTCGATGGAGCGCAGAGAGCTGAGGGGTTTAAAAATGAAGAAACTGGTGTGTATGAGTGAGAATGTGTCTGAATTGGGGGGAGTTGGGTCGTTTCACTGATATAGTTCATGTCAGTTTGTCCAGTGGAGCTTACAGCCAGACAGGGCAGGGCACAGTTTAGGCTAGATGATGCGTTAGTGGAGTGGAGACGATGTTTTATGGTTAAACCTCACAATAAATGACACATAATTTACTCTACTCTCCCTTTAATGAATCTACGTTTTGCTGATGTAATACTTTATCATAATGGTAAAAATCCCCCTCCAAATGACTCATAAATTAATAGAATTTAACTATCAGAGATGTGGTGGAGAAGTGGAGAGTAAAAGTAATCAGATATTCTTCTGCAGCTCACAGACTTTCTTTTGTAAATTCAAAGTTTGCTCACACTACACAAGTCTGCTAGTTAAATATGGGAGAAAACAAAGTCTTCACTAAATCCAACAAAAGTCTGCTGCGCTGCTGTCTCCTTCTTGACAGCGACGCACTAAATCTGAAAGAAGGTGAGGTGTTTTCCTTCCTGCCGTTCTCGACGTGGCGATCTAGACACAGCGACTTACTAACAGTAACACACACATAGACAAACAGGCAAAAGCAAAACTCAAATCTTGATTCGTTTTTCAGCTTTGCACACCTTAAGTAGTTAGAGCTGAGTTGTGCAGCAGAGTTTCTGCTTCTTCACCGCTCACTGACCCAGCAGACAGCCTCACTGCCACTGCAACCCGCGATGTGGTTGAGACATCCGTTGTCATCTGTTGTGAAAGCACAGACTCCGTGTGAATGAACCTTTTCACATCACACATAGTAGGCGGATTTAGCATAAAGTTGGTCCTCTAGTGCTTGCAGTTTGTTTACAGTTGTCTGGGTTGAATGGATGCTGTTTACTAGATTTAACTTGGTTGTATTTTCCACTAGAAACCACTAATGAATCTATAGTAATCATCATATATCGGTGTAATTTCATGCATCAAAGGGTTGAATCGTGCATTTCGAAATATCGTATCGTATCGTATAGTATCACCATAATTTTATTCAACAGCCCTTACGTGGAGCTAACTGTAAAATCCACTGTTAAATCCCACAAAGAAGAGAGCCAATAAGCCGTGAACTGCCATAATTATGTTTCAGTTGAGAGTGCACAGCATAATTTTTTACTTAGTGTTAAGTGCAGGTGTATAAAAAATTTTGGTCTATAAAAAAAAAAAAAAATGTAGTAGCACAGACTACTGGTTCCGTGCTGCCACAAACACCTGTGTTTTTAGGTTGCAGGTGGATTTTACACTATGTGTGTGTGTGTGTGTGTGTGTGCATAGTTTATATGTGAAAGTGTCCTGGCAGTTAACCTCCTCAGCTGTTTATCAGATAAACACGTTTAACATTTAGAAGATGTTAATGACGATATGTTATCATGCTATCAGTACATTGCTTGTATCCAGTAACATTTTACAACTTGAATTCTGAACAAATCCTTCTGTAGTTTTCCTGTATTTCATTCTCACCACTATCAGTATATACGACAGGCTTGCATCTTCAGGGTTAAAGTAATAATAATTATCATTCTAATTCAACAGTTGGTGCAGTGTTCTTCGTGCACATACCAATATCTAGCGCCAGCGATCAGGGGAAAAAAAACATGAGTGTTTGTGGTAGAGATCACACACACACACAGGCTGTTAAAATATAATCACAGATCTTTTACTTTCATTGCCAACAGCATTTCATATTTGGACAAATATCTCTTCCTTGGGATGTTGTAAACATCATGCTTTGAAACATCTCACTTTTAATGGCATTGGAAGCTAAATTTGTGCCACAGTTTATGCTTTTATGTGCCTCTGGAATAGATGGATGTTTGTAATGTGTTTTTAATATCCCTGCTTATGAAACCTGTCCAGCGCTGGTGGAATTTTTTATATGCCTCATACAGATGTTTGAAAGCGGCCCAGTGATCATTGACACATTGTGCTCATGATACTGTGTCTTCTGTTTTTTTTTTAATTCCCTTCAATACTGTGAAGGACTAAAATTACACAAGGTGTTTCCTCCAGATGTATGTATGTAATAATGGGTTCCTATTTTCCTTTTTTATGTAGATGTTTCACAGCAATGTTGCATAATTCAGCCGCCATGCTATAATGGATCAGAGTGATTTCAGGTGCATGGAGGAAGGTGATATGATGGAATGCTGTGCATTCTGTACAAGGAAGGCATCTAACAGCAGTTTACTTCTGTCCTGGATGATTGTGTGTGTGTGTTTGTGTGTGTGTGTGTATGTGTGCTCTGTTGCTGTATCTTGATTATCGCCATATTAAAAGGGAAAGGTGCAGTGACTGGAAATAGCCATCATTATTCAGCAGAAATATAATCATCAGCCTCCTTATTTGTTCTGGATTGGAAGAGTCACAAGCTTATACTGGAGCCTTCTTTGGGATATCTTATTTATTCAGTGTGAAAGCGCTTTTAATTCAGCTCAGGGCGAAGTAGTCAAACTGGGTCACAGAGGAAGGCGCCGGGAATTGAGCACCAAAAAAACTCAAACTGAAAAAAAACATCCCAAATCAATGGAAAACATGAGCTAGTAGAGAGGTACAAAACAAGTGTCAGCAAGTGACACGGTGCATTGTTCCCTGTGTATGTATTAAACAGCTGCTGCAACATGACGCTCGAAGACTGCAGTCACGCATTCTACAAAGGAACAGAGTGTACAGGTCCTGATGCTAATTCATCTTCAAATGCAACAGTTGTACAAACACAGAAATTACACAAGCATGTCCAACCACGCCGAAGGGACATTTCAAACTCAATTCATTCATTGATATTCATAACTAATTTTGGAATAACAGCACAGTTGCTCCACTGCAAGAGACAATAGCTTTTTTCTTTATAACTCAAACAAGAAATGCTTTTTTATGCCTGAATCAGAATCAATCTTTTCATCACTTGCTGCCGTTCCCATAACAATTTAATACAAAACACTGCTGGAAGTGTTCACATGTTCTCATGACTTGTGATTTCTGCACATAATCAAATCCAGCCATGGCCTAATGCATTCCCATTCATTGTTTGCCACACTTTTATTAGTTTTCTCCTTCTGGATTCTATGAAAAAAATTTGATTATGTCCTTTCCCTTTTTTTCCCTTTTTTCTTTTTTTCCCTCTTTCTAAGTTACTCGGTTACTTATAGAGGAATATTCTCTCCTGAGGCCCTCTAGCAAAACATAAAAAGACATACAAATAGTCGCTGTGGTGTCTGAGACGTGAAGCTGTGGAGACGCTGATTAGTTTAACTGTTTATCACTTGTCTCCTGATTCTTTGAACCCACCGTCTGACCCGGCATTCAACACTGCCTCAGGCGAAGATTAGCCTCCTCTGTAAGAACACACACACACACACACACACACACACACACACACACACACACACACACCACACAGACAGCAGGCAGGAGGGCTGCAGCCCTCAGTTAATTGAGATGGAAAAGGATGGAATCTATTAACCCCTGCATTTATCGGTCAGAGACCCCACGCTGACCACTTTATTCCCCCTCACACGCTGAGCCTGATGGTGACCTGCCAGGAAAATGAAAACTCATGAAGTTCCAGGCCACGTTTAGTTTGTCCTACTTCTCAAAGCCCATGGGTCCACTGCGAGGACACACACACACAAAAAAAAACCTCTAAATATGCTCTCTCTGACCTTGTTTGATTTTTAGGTCTGATCACATCAACCTATTTCACATGGAGAGAGCCGTCTTCTAGAGAAATCGAGGAGCCGCACATATAATCTTTTCTGCCTTGTGTTTAGATGAAAAAGCAAACATTTGAATCACAGTAGTGTCTTTCAAGAAATGCCTAAACTGAACACACAAGACTTCATTTTGCAGCCATAAAAATCCTAAAACAGAATTGCCAGTGTGTTTATCAGTGTCACGCCATCCCTTCACTGAACTGACGCTGATGGGCAGTTTGTGTTTTGTTTTGGGGAATCGGATGTCAGACCAGAGTTGATGGCCATGAGCTGTTATGCTTCCGTGCGTAGTGGAAGTGTACAATAATTGCTCAGATACTACTCTGCTTTACAAATATCCCCCAGATAGTCACACTGATATCCCCTCCGATGCACTTCCCTCATACCGCCGCCACTAATCTCCTCCTCGTTGGGAGTAATTATGCCCGAGTCTTTCAGGCTGCTGAGAAAACAAACAAAGGAGGAATGAAACCAGATGGAATGAGATTCCTCGATACTGTAAAGTTAGTGAACGTTGTGCTGCTCCACATGCTCCGGACCTAGCTCACCCGCTCCATACGGTCTGTGTCTCTACAGCTTTAATCAGGCAGACACCAAGCTGCTGTTTTTGATGTCACGGTGTAAACATGTTCTCTGTCATGTATGTATATGAGATCCCACCAGCCCCCCCCCCCTTTTGCATCTGTCTCTGGCTCCCTGGGCCGATCCCCGCTGACCCTCCCGGGTAAAGATCGAGCCGCGCAGCCATCCATCATGCTGTCAGATGGGGGTGAACCCGCGGGACCAGGGCCCAGGCTACAGGACATGTTATAGACAGTGTGCAGACAGCCGGCAGCGCGGCTGCAGGAACTGCTGCAGCAGCATTTAACCAAACACATTAACACACTTAATTGCTCCTGCGCTGGAGTTGAGCGCGAGCTGATCTCAGAGGAGCAACATATGTGGTGTGATGCGGCCCTGATTGTGTGCGCGGACAGGAGATTGATGCGTGACAGCTAACGGACGGCAACATATTGGCATTGTAAGGCCCCCCACGCCCCCGTTTTATATGTGCATTTGTCACGAATCTGCTATCTTCTATCTAATACTTTCTGTAACATTTTTACTTTCAAACATAGGAAAATGGGTTAAAGTAGATGACACTTTTAAACAACAGATATTTTTATATTTCACTCATTTATACTGACAGGTGGAGATAAACATGCTTAAAAAAAGCTCCTTCCTTATAATAAATGGCTAATACCCATTAAACGTATGGTTGTATCTTAACTGCAGATATGAATGTGTGATCCATACAGTCTTGTGACGTGACTCGATCGCTAGGCGGTGTGTTTCCAAAAACAATCGTGATATAAAAATGTATTTTATCAGCATGTCTGATGCTGTTTCCACCTTGTGTGCCTTCTCCTAGATCTGTACTGCACCCTGGAAGTGGACTCGTACGGATACTTTGTCAGCAAGGCCAAGACCCGAGTCTTCAGGGACACGGCGGAGCCTCAGTGGAATGAGGTCGGTTATTGAGACGTCTCCTTGTACATTTTCTCCGTTTAGGCGTATGCAGAGTCAAGACTTTATTTCCCCCCCCCCTCTCGCTGTATCGTCCGATAGGAGTTTGAGATCGAGCTGGAGGGCTCCCAGTACCTGCGGATCCTGTGCTACGAGAAGTGCTTCGACAGGGGGATGCTCAACAAGGACGACAACGAGATCGTTGACAAGATCATGGGCAAAGGGCAGGTTCAGGTAAGAGGAGCGCGGCTGACGAGACATCAGCAGATCAAAACGGAAACAAACCGTACACAAATAGAGACGTCTGTGTCCTCTGGGAGGTGGACTTCCCGGCATGTGACTCATTTTAATTATCTGTCTAGCCTCCGCTCACAATGGAGCGGCCTTGTAGTGGGGCCTCTGCCAGGCTGCTTGGATTATTAGACTTAAACTCACTTTCAGTAAGTTTATTTAAGGGGGGTTTCCCCTCTCCTTGTGAGAAAGGTCCCTATAAATGTCCCTTTCAGAGCCTTGTTAACTCCACGCTGTCTACACAGTGGAATCTGTGGTTTATTGGGCTGTACTCCACTTTTTGTTTATGCTGTGCAGAGCCAGCCTACGGAGAAAATCATATTTCAGTTTTTCCAGAACTTCTTTGGAAAACCTGATTGGTCAAGTGCAGCTCGACTCCCCTCGTTTCTCCCTGCAATTCAATCAAATCGCTGCTGTTGCAGTTTCCATCTTCCTCCTGGAATCGATAGCTTTATCTAACGAATCTGGGAAAATTCTCAGGCTTTTTTTTCTTATCAGTTAATGTTGTCATGTTTTTCTCAAGTGATGCATGTCGGTTCGCCGGAGGCAAACTTGTAAAGCAGGGTATTTATTAACTTGCTTCTTACTTTTTTTTTTTTATCTTTCTCAAACTACACAGAAGATATAAATCAGATAAAAAATGATTTGTTTTGTTGCTGCTGCACATTTGTAGTTGGAGGCAGTGTCAGTAACTAGTTTCAGAGGGAATACAAATCTCCTGTTTAACGGGGAGAAAAAGCGGAAAAAACATGACTCACTCATATAACCTTGCAATCTAAAGGAAAGGAGTCAACTCGCAAATATCTTATAAACCTTTTATTCTTCTGTTGTTTCTCCTCAGACCTTTGTTCCTGTTTTATATCTTTCAGACTCTTCGAATGGAGCAGACAAACACACTTCTCTTGTTGAACGGAGTTGCATTTCAATGTGGCAGTTGTTTTTCTATTATTGTGACCTTGGATGTTTCTAACAGAATGATTAGAAACATTGATGAATCCAATAGAAATCTATGGCCTGATACCAGTCGATCTTCGTGTCAAGTTTAGTGGGGTAGATATTGATTCAATTCATCATAGCGTGTCAGTGGGTCCTTGCCATGTCTTGCCTGTGTGATCTGGTCAGGTAAAGCTCCTGAATATAGATGAGAGGATTGATAAAATGATTGTATGCATATGTCTGTGAACATACTCATTCATCCAGGTCATTGTTCCAAGTAGCTTCTTCAGTTCTTATGCTTTTTAGGTATATTTCCCAGATTATTCCAGTTACCTACATTTTAATTTCAGAAAGAGATTGGATGTTTGTTTGCAGGCATTTTGTTTCGTGCACGTACACTTCACAAGTACTTCTTTGCAAATATACATTCAGCGGCACAAAGAATAGATGTTATCACTGTCAGAGCTGTACAGATAAATAATATCATAACTGTGGTTCATTAGTGCTTTAACATTTTCTGTTATGTGACAGTAAAACCCACCCGCTCTGGCGCGGCTGCCAATCAGAACACATGCCGCCGTACCGCTGGGAACATCCACTTCCAGCCGACAAGAGCCAGAAAAACAAGAAAAAAAAAACAAATAAATACACCACATGTTTGCCTGACATGTGAGAGAGGAGGGTAGAAATGAAGACAACAGAGTCCTGATCCAGTGTCTGACGGTCGGAACGTTGTGTACGAGTGTGTATGATAGAGTGGGAGGTGAAACATGTCACTGATGTTAAAGGCCCAGATCTCATTGTTGACCCTCTTTTATCACTGTAAAGCTCTGAGAGGACATATAATCAGTGAACTGTGTGATTTTCTTTCAGAAGATAAACTGCTCCACAGACGTTAAGACAGTCACTTCCGCCACAGTGTTAATGTGTAGTTTAGGGACATGTTTCATCACGGTCCAGATATCTCATGTCATGTGGTCGTGGCAGCTGACGAACAGAAGCCTTGTGCGTTTTCATCGGTCCACCGTACAGAGAGCATTCCTAAAGAGACGTTCACGTGGACCCAGGCTATTTGCTTTCCTGGTGATGCTGAGTTTAGAAGGACCCTTCGCTGTTTTGTTTTCCTCTCTGGAGACCCCTCCGATTTATTTAACAAGCCTGTGGAATACTGACTGACCGTACATGGGCATACTGGACTGGAAAAGTTCTCTTTTTTTTTTTACTCATTGCTATTACTTCACTTCACACTGATGAGAAAGTGGATCGCCTCTGTCATCAGAAGATGACGCAGAGAGCCAGAGATGTAGTTTTGATAGTGACCAAGGAAACTCAGTGGATGTTTGACACAGCCTTTATTGACAGGAATTCTTTCATATTATTCTAGTAACAGTTTGTTAGAAAATCCTCTCTGGCTGGTGATAACCGCCAGTGAGCTTCTGCACGCACACTCGCTGCACAGCAAAAGCACAAGAGACAGAGGCAACAATCAGCAGCGGCCTGGCAGAATACCACCCCCCACCCCCCCAGGCAGATAACCTCTGATCCCTGAGGTCCCGCTGATAATCCTCCTTTAAACGGCAACCATTTTGGGGTCACACTCCCGCTGTCTCTCAAACCGAGAACACAAATGGATATCCTAAATGTCTCAGAGCAGATTTGTGAATTTGATCCGTATCAGCAGCTAAAGTTGCCAGTTGCAGGGAACCGCTGCCTCCTTCTTTGGCATGTTGTCAATAATACTTCTGCTCTCTAAGCACTGCTTGTCCTCTGGCTAAAATATCTCTCTGTGCACAGTGTGACCGCAGAGACTTCCATTTTATTACTGTCAGACCAACGGTTGCACTTTCAGCACGCTATGAAACGATAACAGAAACATTAAAGCACATGTAGCAAATACTCAGGACTACTTTCCTCAGGAAGCCACTGACGGCCATGTTTGGAGTGGCTTTACTTTTACCTTGAAAACAGTTCCGTTATTTTCTCATAGCGTGGCGAAGTAAGCTATGATAATATTATTGGGTAAATATGTTTCATCTATAAATGGTTAACTTGAATTAAACATGTAGTTTTACAGTAGCTAGCTAGGTCCTAATGTTGTAATATTTTCATTGCCCAGCCTAACTTCCCATGGAAATTTGCAGCTCCTTCTGCAACCCATAGTCGCACCTCACTAGTTTCTTTGAAGCTCTAATCAGATGATTGTGTCTCTTCAGGATCAGGCTTTCATGTTGTGTTCTGGTAACGTGTATCACTGCTATCTCTGGCTGTCTGCATCCCGCTCCAAGGACATCGAGTCCTGAGCGGAGTACGAGGCTCCGACAATCCTGTGGTCTCCCCAGTGCTTCCTTTGTGTGCGCTGTGGCTCGCAGCGCTCGTCTTCAGAGGACCCGTTGTGTAACTGCCGTACAGCAGCATCACCCGGCGTCGGCGAGCCTTTCATCTGCTCACCCGGCCCTCACACGCCCCGACCCCGCTCCCCCCAGGGCCCTCGTCTTATCAGGGGAAGAGGTCGTTGTCTTTTATACACCCACCAGCACCCTCGGGTCAGTGAGTCTGTCGGCTGCCGCGCCGCCGAGGGCCGGTTAGGCCCAGGAAACGGCTCCTCTTGTAGGTAAAGAGTTTCCCTGCAACTACGGCAACGTCTTTGATCTCATTGAATCCATGGATTTAGAGAGTTTGAGGCCAACATCATGTGGTTTATCTCATACCGTCACTCTAAAGAAGAAGTGCATGTTCTCTACAGTGAAGCCTCTTGTTATGCAGATTGTTGCTGAGGATTCTAGTCACATCTGGTAATTCTCTGATCCAGTCCAGTTTTGTCCCCAGCAAAGCGACCTGAACCTCAACCTTTGAACCCGCTGCCATCCTCCCTGAGACCTGAGCCCCTCCCTCTGTCCTGCATCACTCTGGGGTTTATTCTTATTGTTTGTTTTCCAGGGGTTAGCACATGTCAATCTCTCCATCTCGACAGAATAATAACCCTCAACAAGCTGTAACCTGATAGATTGGAACGGCTTCCCGGAGATAATGGGAGCCAGAGAATGTGGGCATTGGGGGAAATGAGAAAAGGGCATTGAAGTTGTCCGTTCCTGGCAGCTCTGGAGCAGGTCACCATGCCACTGTGGCATCATTACATAACTAAAGCATAATAAAGTTTATCTATCTGCGCTCTCATTTCCTGGGCTCCGGGGCCGGAGTCTTTCCTCTACACAAAGCATCTGATGTAGAGCTGGAGTCAGAGGAAGCCCTGTGGTGCAGGCCAGCAGCCAGCTGGCCATCTGGAGGATTAGCGGTGGAGCTGGTGGACCGGCGGCACCGAGTCAGCGCGGGAACCGCCGGCCTCACGCTCCGACCCAGTCTCTCAGCACCCGGCCAAGCAACCTCAAAATCAGACCGTCACGGTGATGAAATATAGACTGGCTGTTGTGTTTAGTAATGTGTGCTAAATGTGTATAAACAGTGAAGGTGATTTCAGCAGGAAGAATTGTGAAAGTGGCTGTAAGCTGAGAACAGAGGAAGCGGCAACAAATTCAGCGCTAGACGAATATCTGATTTTTGGGTCATCTCAACGAAATAATCTCTAGATTCTATTTGTGTATCGTGAAATCATAAAGTGATGGGATTGAAACCCTGACCCTTTCTTCTTTTCAATCACAACTGATTGATTTTTGTTCCTGTTAAAAATGACTTGCCGCTGGGGTATACAGGGTGGCAGTATATCATGTAGTGTGTGTTTTGAACATGGTGCTTGGGGGTTTTATTGAGGGTTGGTGTGTGTGTGTGTGTGTGTGTGTGTGTGTGTGTGTGTGTGTGTGTGTGTGTGTGTGTGTGTGTGTGTGTGTGTGTGTGTGTGTGTGTGTGTGTGTGTGTGTGTGTGTGTGTGTGTGTGTGTGTGTGTGTGTGTGTGTGTTAATGTAAATTAATGTCTAATAGATGCTGTCATATATTTTGTTTCTGTCCTCTTTCTAGGCTGTGATCTGTCATGTTTCCAAACCACCTAACACACCCCCTGCAGCCACACACACACACAAAGCCAGCTGTCAACAACACTAACAGATGGGACTTTGCTGCTGGTGCTCAGCCCACCTTTGGAAACACACACACACACACGGGTAATGGGCTAATGTATTGTAAATGATATCAATAACTTCAGCCTGCCACATTACTTACTCTTTATTAGCCCCTGTGTGTGTGCGTGTGTGTATGTGTAGATGAAAAGGCTATCATTCGATAACAAAGTCCACTAACAGTTTTCTTTATTTTGGCAGGCAGTTTGTTTTTCCACTATATTTTTAATGAGGCTCATCCCACATAGTCTGTGTATCAGCATAAGGTAGCTTCTTTATTGATGAATACTAATTAAGCTGACTTCCTCATCAAACAACCCTTGATCAGTGGAGCTGAAAGCAGCGCGTTTTTTTCTTTCTTTTTTTTTGCGCCCCTCCTTGTCATGTCTCCAGAAAGAAGCCCTTCCCTTACACAGCCTTTGTTCCCACTTGAAAAACATTCCCTTCCTGCCACCAGGGATATACCGTATATGCCCCATATAACAACATACAATCCTGCAAACGTGCAGACATGCCCTTTTCTTCTAGGAAAATCCTTGATCTCAGATGGTAGAAATGAGGAGGAAAAAATCAAGCATGAGGATTCCTGATGTATTGTTACATTCTTATAGAAAATGAGGAGAACAACGGGAAAAAATATTGTTTGAAGACAACGGTCTAAAACTACAGTGACAAATGGATGTCACAGTCAGCGGACAGACATTTTTAATTCAGCTGAGGATAAAGAGTGAACTGTGAGGGAAGAGTAAAGTAGAAAAAAAAATCTCTTCTGTAGCTGTTTGACGATTGAGGACCATGTGAAAGAATTAAGTGAGAATATAAAAAGTCTGTTTAAAGGCCAAAAGGATGTTTGTGACTCTCCTCCGCATTGTTCTCTTTTCTCCTTGCAATCCCATGTGTACCTCCGCTGATTTTACAGCAGAAAATACAAACAAGCTTCTCTCCAAAGTAACGGCCTTTTCCGAGATGCCCAGGGTAAGCCAGTTTGGTAATTGGTCCTCATTATAATGTTACATAATCTTTGGAGGAAGTGTAAGGGATTGACAACAGATGTATGATTTTCCACGAACATGCATATGCGGCGCATGTGGAGAGGGCGGTTAGAGGGACACAGAGGAGGAAGAGAATAGGAATGAGAGCCCCAGATGGTGGCCAATTATGTGATGTGGAGAGTTAAAGTGAGAACAAAGGAGCTCATCAGAGCCGGAGAAATGAAATGCTCCCCAGAGAGAGAGAGACCGTGAATCCCTCCATATCACCACCCCCCACCCCTTTAGTCTCTCACAAGAGTCTGGGGGTTCGGAAATAATTGGAAACAGTTTGAAAAGGGCGACACTTCGCGCTGTCAAATTCTACATTCAGATAGAACCTGCGATGATCCCGTTTTGACCTTCAGGATCAAGTTAACTGGCCTGGCATTAAAGTTTCCCGTTGCTTTTTATACAGTGTTGTTTCAGCTGCTCAGGAACTGAACTAGAATAATACATAGAGAAGGCATTATTAATGACAAACAGACCTTTAGGTTAACACCCTAACTCTAAGCTTTGTTTTCCTGTTGTGTAGCTGGTGCTAGCACACAACAAATGTTGATGCCCTACTGTATGTTTTATTCAAATTTATCAATCAAGCCATGGTTAAACTCCATCCTGTCTCCCAGCAGCAAATTTGGTTCCTCCTTGTTTGTATTCTGGGCAATCTCAGATTTAATTTAGACTCTTCTCTCTTTTTCCAGTGTGTTCGTCTTTTTTTTCCTTCTCCTAATTTACCAAATTAGGCTGACATACACGCGTCCCCTCGTTTGCTCTCAAGCTGTGGATTTATAGACAACAGATGAAGAGGGGGGGGGAGAGATTCACCTCGGTCCTCTCATCACGGTCCAAGTCTCGCAAGGAGTAAAGCTCATTTCATGCTTGCCTCTGCCTGCCAGTGAACAGCGAGGCTCAACCCATGGATTGTCTAGGGCTTGCATCAGCCGGGGGTCTGAGAAATCCCCCCACTGATGCGTTATTGTCCACTATAGGAGCATTTATTCTATACAGGCTCTATTTGTTCATACATTATAATACAGACTTTTTCTTACCATAACAGATTTTAATTAACATTCTGTGGTTTTACAGGTGGAGTGGAAAACGTATTTCTAAAGCCACTCGGATGTTTAGCGTAAGGCACAGTGCAATTGGCCTGACTCGTGTACATTACCGTTCCACTCTAAAATTACCGACGTTGCTTCAAAGCTGAATAATACTTTGCAAATAATTATAAAGTATAGGAACACTCTTATAAACTAAAAAACTACAATGAAAATCTCAAGTCTCTGTCCAACACTATATAACACTATATAAATATATAAAATAGTCTAATTTGAGAGCAATATCTTTCTCTCAACTAATTCTTAATATATAAATTAAGAATATTTTTATTAAAATAAAATGTCAAACCATTGCTTTGTGGCAGTTCCCCCTCTGTCCTGTGTCCTTGGTTGACTGCTGGTTCAGCTCTTCAGAGATGCTCTTCAGCCTCTCTCTGCCTTTTTCTGCCTTTTTCTTTCCTAATAAGATTTCGCATCGCTGCCAGAACCGAGTCTCTGACCACCAGATGCGCTTCTGTCTTTTTTATCCCCCAAAAAAACCCGGTGAGACTCGAAGACTTTCTCCCACTCTGCCTCCCTTTTTTTTTTCGCTCTTGTTGTTGTTGGCAGCCTCCCTGCACATATTAAAGCAAATGGGCCTCGGCAACACACAGTGTCCCAGCGTGGAGAGCCCGATCTGGCTTTTCAAGTGGCTGGTCGGGGGACCGGAGCGGTTCCCACAGCCGTGAGACGTGATGAATATACATATGTAGCTTGCCCACGTTTGTTTTGAAGCCATGGTCCTCTGGAGGGGCGAAGCTGGTGACGGGTGTGGACAGTTCTGAAGGTGTAGACTTTACTCCAGTGCCACTGTGTTCCATTCGCTGTCCTCTGCTGTTTGTTAAGACGCGATGATTATGCAGGAACTGGTATGGCCGTGTGGATGCTTTCCACACGGCCATACCTGGGGTCTGAGATCGAGTATTTGTCCGCTGTGGTTCTGCTCCTCGTTATGCAGCATGGTTCATCTGCACCAGGTTTGGTTTCTTCTAGGAATTGAAGATGAACAGTGGGGTAATTGTTCATACCAGGGGAAAAAAAGTAAAATTATAGTTGGAGCATTCTTGTGTTGTACCGAATAATGGAGGCATTGCTCCAAATTTTTCAGTAGTGCTGTATTTCAAGTAAACACGATTTTTATCTTCATCATTGCAGGAATAGCGAAGGGGATCTCCCTGTTCCCCCACAATGCACCGCTACATCCTGACTACTGTGCAGCGTTACGCTCCAGAATGTTTCCCCAGACGCGTCCATAAGAATCCTGTCTGGCAGTATAGTGTGTCAGAGAGATCACTCACATCCTGGATTTCCAACCTCAGTAGAAAGAGAAGCTCTGGGACCGTCCAACGACAACATTTTGTGTTAGCAGAACGGATTTCGGATATAATGATGTTTGATGGAATCAGGTGGCCCCCGAACGAGATGGAAGAAACACACATTTCCACTGTGCCGACATCTCTGCTGATTTTTAAATTTTTTTTTTTTTAAGTAAGATTTTCCCACTTATTCTCCGCTGCCCATCAAGAACCACACACACACACACACACACACACACACACACACACACACACACACACACGGGTACTCCTTGTCTTTGTTCAAGTACTTCTCTATCTGTGTATCTGAGCAGCACAAAGCTTCTTCTAGTTGCAAGTTAGTGAAGGAACAATGCTATCAGTTGTAATGGGTTGTTTCCCAAATATTAAGGGTTAATCAAAATGACAGCTCCACTTTTCTGTTTGTTTCTAATGCTTTCTTTGAAAAAGTAGAACAGGCGATTGGACACTTTCCGAGTAATGCTTGAAGTAAATGCTATTAAAACACGCTTCTACTTGAGCTCTTTTATCAACAAATACAGTATGTGACCTGAGATTTGCTAAATACAACGTGCGAGGAGTACAACGAGGGACTGGAGACACAGTGCGTGTGCCAAGTCATGATTCCGTCGATACGGAGCGTTTAGCTTGTGTTTCCTGCACACCATATGAAAATGAAACAGTAGCTGACTCTTAATCAGTAGCTTGAGGTACTGCAGCTGTTATTTTTGGGTTGCCGCGTGCTGTTTTTTTACATGAAGGCGTAGTGTTTCTCCGGCATCTGCTCGGCTCCTGCAGTGAGCCTACCGTGTTCATGGTTGAGTCAAGAGAGAGAGCGCGAGCGAGCCCCCAGCCCCAAACATACATACTCAATGTGCCTGGCAGACAAAGAGGCAAGTGGACATGAAAAGTGCTGGCCGAGGGAAATGCACTTATTAATAGATTTTTTTTTCCCAAGCCTGGATGGAGATTTAGAGTGCAAAGTCTCTAAAATAGTACATTATCCCTGTATTCCTAACCATTATAAGCATGATGAGATGATAAACAGTGACAAAAATATGATTTAAGAGGTTCAGGTTCATATGTTAAAATACTAGTTTATTGGGTCAAAAGCAAATAAAAAGCCAAAACTAGAAAAACTAGCAAGCGCCTGACAGTTGATCATACTGATTATGCTGAGTGGGACTGCTCCATAATAGGATAAATGTAAGATTTATAGGGTTTTACTTTAAAGTGGGCTAGTTAAGAAGTGCCCATTAAACACTGTACTGTAGGGATTTTCAGGCTCACAGGAATCAGTAGTTTCAGTAGTTGTTTTTTCTGTCTAATGACCTTTTCATATTCCTTCTAATCTGAGGTCCCACTCAGATTAGTGGAGTTAATGTACATGCACAAGAAACCAGACAGGGAGAAGATGTCTCTAATAATGTCTGGGCATGTATAGAATCTACACTCCGCAAACGTCCAGCCGCCGTTTTCGTGGATCAAGTTTTCATAACTTGGGTTATTGCAAAAGGCTTTGAGCTGTGGTTAGCATTTCCACTGCAGGACTCCATGACCTCCCATGACAGTTTGCTGCTCATACGGCAGGGCCGTGAGCGGTGCCAGCCGTTTAATCCTGCTTTATGACTTCCTGTCCCAGGGCGAGGGAGGGAGACTGCCCGTTTCCGGCTGGGACCGCACAGTCCACGTGAACTTTGAGCTTGCTGCCGTGCTAATGGTAGAAGTCTCTATCTAAATTTGTTTTTGTTGTTTTTATCCGTAAATATCGGAAATCCCTCCCACTCTCAAAGACATCTTGTCCAGAACCAAAGCTTCATTAGATCAGATAAAAATGTTTTTACTGTGTTGCTTTTTCCTGTTTGACAGCTGGCCACCCTGACAGGTGTTTATCTGCACTAATCACACAAAGCATTCCTCACTGGGCACACATACATCTGCTGTAATGGTTTAAAATGATGTTAACATCTCACAATAATGGTTATTAGGTGGATTCTAGGACTTGCTTAATTTCCTGGGGCTGACATCACTATAACATGTCAAGGGTCAGAGCCTTTTAACTTGATCTTCTGCCTTTTTCACACATTGATGATAATAATCTCTATTATCAGATTAAAACAGTTTATAATTGAGTAAATTAGGCCCAGATTTCGTTCTGTTCAGTAATAGTGCTGGGGTTTCCTAAAGGGTCTGTGACACGTCTTGGAGTAAGACGCTGTAGCTGATGTGTAGTGGTTCTCCTGTAAAAGAAGAAAAGACACAGATCAACTTTTCTCACAAAGTTTGTTGTTTCGACTTTAGGTACAGTCACAGTAGCTTGTCTTAGCATAAGGAGTAGAGGGAGCCGCGTTAACTATAAATTGCTGCAGGAAACTCCAATGTCTTTCAATGTGATTTGAATTTTATTTGACCAGAACGGTTCTTGAGATCAGCATCTCTTTTTTAAAACTGCACATTATGAGTCATTGACTCTTTTTACTTGAGTAGATAAAACTCAAGTAATGCACAGTTTGAAATCAGCCAGTTTAAAAGCCTCTGCTATAAAACGACACCGCTGAAATGTAGCGTTTTAAACAACCTTGGAGAACACATCCAGCTCTCTGACAAATGCACTCCCTGCATCGCTTCATTCTCAAACAGCCTGTTCCATAACGAGTAAAGAAGTGTCGCGATGAATCGATCAGAGCAATCTCCTTAAAAAGCGTCCCTGGCTGCAGCATGAAATGCGTTGATCCTCTGCTTGGTCCTGTTTTTTAAAGAGCTGCGTGGGTGTTCCCGAGGGAGGGCAAAAAACAAAAGTCCACTCGACAGAGTCGCACTTTGGTGGAATTATGTAATGCGTGTTGTATAATAGCCAGGAGAGCGACGTGTACTGCGGGGGAGTCGTTTGGGTTGATTGCATCTCTGCCCACTTGTATCTCCTCCTTCTCCTTCTCTACTATATAATAACCTGCCGCTGTTTTACTGAGCCAGCCAGAAGCAGGCGAGGCAGCTGTAGTTAGATCCAGCCTCACTTATGCCAACGAGTACTGGTATCAGTGATTAGTGTAAAACACTCTTTGATTACATTTTGTTCTTATCTTCTTTACCTGTGAAATAGAAATGAAAGAAAGATCAAGGATTAAAGCAATGAGAAGGAGAAAGGGGGGGGGGGGGGGAAGAGACTTGGGCTGCATTCAGACTGCGACCTGAAGTGGCCTAAATCAAATTTTTCCACCCTCTTTTGACCTGTAGCTGATCTTTTAATGACAGCCTGAATGACACAGATCTGATCTATGTCAAATGCGACCCAGGCTGCCTAAATGTGTCCTAAAGCAGATACTTTAAACGTCAAGCTGGATGGCCAGGTCGTGTTCATCTAACGTCATCAACAAGTGACAAAGATTCTGCGCTGGAGTCGGTAGAAATGTGACTTTGGGATTTGCTTTTTTCTTCCTTAAACTTTTTCTTAAAACAAATATGTCGTACACACGCTGTCTCCGATTGGTCAGCAACTCTAAACTCACCAGATACTCGCCACTAGCTTCCATGTGGCTTGCTGCATAGATATATACATATGGGAATATCAATTTTTGTTTTTTCTATGTGTTTGCTGTGTGTCACTGTCACATTGCATTTCATTTAATTGGAAATGTGAATGATCCTGCAAAAAAAATGGATTTTACAAAAAAAAAACCAATGTTTTTTAATCCAAATTGAGCATTAAACCCTGCAGTGTGAACACAGCCTTAGAGACAGAGCATTACCATCAGAGAGAAGCAGCTTTCTGTCTCTGCAGCTGAGACACTTAACACTAATAAATATAAAAACTCAATCATCACGACGCTCACTGGGAGCTGACACTGGTCAAGTCTCAAGATTAAAATTGATTTTCCACTTACATGTTGATGGCTTCTTCACCTTTTGCGCTGATCTTTTATTTCTGATTTTTACTGGTTATTGGTAAAGAATCAGGGGGCTGGGAGTCTGGGGAAGATTCTGTTAATTAGTTCACAAAATGCCTGACCCAGTTTTGCTGGAGAAGAAAATGTTCGAGCTAATGAAATAGATTCATAAGCTAATGAAATGATTTCATAATCGTTGCACCTTCTGTCACATTTTGTGCTGATGATAATTTAGAATCGAGCTCATAGGACTAACTATTCCGTGCAATAATCAGCCCTGATTTCTCGAGTATCAGTTTATTGGCGTCATCAGGTGGGCCCCCTCCTTTTCTGCTGATCAGCCCACACCTACTCTCGCAAAAATCGACACGCCGTAGTGCATAATGCTGTGAGGCAGAACTGCAGATCTTGGAAGAAGTTTCTGAACCAGCTTTGTCATGGCTGTTGGCACATGGAAAAAAATCAAAGGCTGTCTAAAGGAGAGAGAGGGAGATGGATCCAGAAGCATTTGCTAGGTTGAGGAATAAGACACGCTAATCTCTTCTTTCCTTTTTTTTCATGGATTAAATCTGCTGTTTTATCATGTTTGTGTTCTCTAGGCGTCCTCAGGGGTCTGGTTTACTGGCTTTCTGCACCAAATTGACATGGAATTGGCTGACGATTGAGGCATCCGTTTCCTTAGGGACTTATAACCAGGCCTTTGCCATACACCACTCTCATGTTTACATCATAAATATGAAGCTACAGCAACCATCTTAGCTTACCCTAAAAACTGGAAACGGGGAGAATGTTGCAGTGTGTTTCAGACAGGAATACGTTGATTGAAACACAGGTTAACACACGGAACGACCGTTGAATGGCAGCACGATTTATCGGAGAAAGACGTGCCGTGCCTCTGCATTTAGTGCTTAGACTGGTGGATGCTGCTCACTCACACACACACACACACACACACACACACACACACACACACACACACACACACACACACACACTTGGCTGCAGCATGGATCCAAGTGACTTGCATCCAGTGAAGGCACTTTCTAGATTGTAATTTAAAAAGAGACATTTTTACATTGTGTTTTTTGTGGGGGTTTTTGTCGACAAAAAGGCGCGTTCATTTCATCACATGGTGGTTAGGGGTCATCTCGTCGTCTTATTTCTGTCACGAAAAACACACTGTTGACCAATACATTTTGTCTAGCTTCATCTGACAAAATCAACGCTGGCGTCATCAGGAGCTGGCCTCTCTTTTTTCAGCGTCAAACTTCGCCATCTTTTCATCACAATAGGGTGTCCTGTAAAAAGAAAACGTCTGTCATAACGTCCAAAAACTTTGCAAAACCACTGGAAGCACAAAAGAGAGCATGAGTCAGTTTCCTGGGTTTGTACTGTAAGCCTGAGTTTTGTAATGGTTTCTCATTATGTCATTCATTCAGTCACCTCTTCGTGTCTAGCCGTCCCTCCTGTCTGTGCATGTAATCCTCCTGGTGGCCACCTCCAGTCAGCCATGGGTTTATTCTCCAGAGTGAATTATTCAAGCAGGCCAGCCATCCTGTGAGGCTGCACTCTCCTCATCACCAGAAGTGGGTCACGCTGTTCACATGTAACCCAGCCGTGTCCCAGTCAACCAGAGGGCACAGCTTCAGTGGCTGTGGTGGTTAGTAAGTCGCACTTAAGGCCAGGATGGTAAAAGATACATGAGTTTCACATGAATAATGTGTCACCCTCCCCTGAGACTCACCTCTCAGCTTCACCCTATTTACACAGATCACGGATACCGGGTGATGTACAACTGCAAATCTTGTGCACGGGAAACAAATCTGAAAAACCCAGCAGGTATAAACTAAAAATCCTGGAGGCAGCAACGAATGCTGAACCTGCTATGGAAAGACATCTGATCGCAGTCTCATACTCGAGGTTTCATAACGATATGGTGCTTTATAAAGTCTAAAAAAAAAAGAATTCCATAAAGTTCTTTCGTACCAACACTTTTTTTTTAAAAAATGCAAATGTGCCATTCTGCAGCTTTAGCTCTATTGTGAGTCATGGGTGTTTATTTAAACAACCAAACTCAAGTTTTAGCTCAGATTCTATCCTATAATATTTGCCAGGGGTTGGGTGGATCAGCTGTAATTAAAGAAAGTTCAGCCTGTGGACGAGCTGTAATTACCTCTACTTTTGTTCCTCACTGTTGCTGAGTGGATTTCTCTCCCTCATGTTTGGTGAGCAAACAGACTTCAGACCACGGAACAGCACATTTAAATTTCTTGTTTCACATCAGCTGTCTTGTTCCTATCTGTGGCTACACAGAGTGACTTAAATAATCCCATTATGGAAATAGACATTAGAATAAATCAAGGAGCAATGAATTCAACGGCGGTTACAACACGTTAAGGGGAAGTATGTAAATAAGTATGAGGAACACATGTGAAGAACAGCATGCGGACAGTGTGTGGTTTTCGATGCAGAACCTGCAGCATTGCTGCCCCAACATTGGCTCTTGCATCACTCTGCTTCTCAGTGAACTTTGTTCCATTTCATCTTACTCTGTCCTTGCATGAATCCACATTTACTGATGGGAGTCAGAAATATTCTTCAGTGAAGGGAACAGTTCTAAAAGGATTAACCGATGGTTTGTGGATTAATTCAAGTGGAATCTATTTATTTATTTTCATATTCTGAATGCTTTAACCGGTTCAGGATTTCGAGAAGGGCACTCAGAGCCTTCACATCCAACCACACCTAACAACACGGACTCTACACGCTAATGAAACCTTCCCCTGACTCCTTGTTTTTTTCCCTTCCCTCCCGTGCTCCATCACTTTATTCCAAAGTGCTTAATAAGTGATGGAGTGGTTTAATCGGAGGGAGCTGCCCCCCGATGGCTCGGATGAAAGAGAAGCAGGAATTATCTGTGGAGCACCCTAAGGCTGTGATTTCCCACCCTAACAAACCCCCCTCCTACCTCCGCGCTCCCAGCTTAGCACGCCCGCATTACCCTGTAGGACCCTCCCTTGAAACCCCCCTCTCTCTCACTCTCACACACAGACACACACACACACACACACTCACACACACACACACACACACACACACACACCTACCTCCTTTTTACTGTTTCCCCTTCTCTTGCTTAAGCTCCAGTGAAAGCAGCAGAGGAGATCAAAGAGGTGGAGCGGGTCATCTTGAAACGTGCTTATAGAGACCATTCCATTAAATCTGATTGAATTATCTGCTCACAACATTTCTTCTGGCTATTGATGTCACCCAGCCCGTCATGTCAGCCAATCGCAGGGGTCGAAGAGACGCACTTGATGGAAACACAGCACTTTGTCTTTTTTTTTTTTGATGAGTAAGTCAAATAAGCCAGGAGCCGCTACCCCTTTCTTTTGATTTCATCATTTTTCAATACCCAAGTCCCAAATGAATTGCCTTTGTTCCACAGTTTCAGCTTCACAGGGACACGCAGTAAGAAGATCACACACACATACACACACACACACACACACACACAGGTGTTAAGTGTTAGGTCACATAGCATCAGTCGAATCTGCAGTACAAATCTGACCTAAACAGGAAGTTCCTCTGTCACAAGTGACTGCAGGTTGCAACTCACACAGGATTTAATGAAAATGCTAAGTTTGGCTGAATCACCTTAAAATGTATAATATTAAAAGAGCAGCCAAACTACTAATAATACTATTCTCATTTCCATGCATTGAATATGTAACCA
Organism: Eupleurogrammus muticus; assembly: GCA_036785175.1. Taxonomy (NCBI): domain Eukaryota; kingdom Metazoa; phylum Chordata; class Actinopteri; order Scombriformes; family Trichiuridae; genus Eupleurogrammus; species Eupleurogrammus muticus. Next base: position 16,022,098 of record JAYKQN010000007.1, on the reverse strand, counting down.
GAGCCAGGGGTTTATTAGATTAACATAAAAACTTGCTCGCCTGACCATGTACAAGGCTCAAAACGGTTTCCCATAGTTCAGCTTTCATGCTTAGTTAGCGAATTTTATTCTGGATATACTGTAAGTTACCAAATAATAGTAAGGTTTCAATTAACCGCAGCGTCCCCTTTGAAAGATGTGCAGTGAAAAAGTTAAAAGTATGATATGAAATTCAATCTTTCATAAAATATACAGAGGAAAACTCTGGAGAAGCAGCTGTGAGGCGTTTAACTGCAGTACTGTATTCTGGCTTTTAAAAAATATGTATTATACTGTAGTCAAACAGTTTTAATGAAAGAACTTGATTTAGATGACTATATTTTCCTGTTTTGCTGAGCAAGATTTTTGTCAGGAAGCAATTAATTTCCTGTCCAAAATTGCCACTTGGTCTAAAAAAAAAAAAGAAAAAGGAAAAAAAAGGCCTGATCTGTTAACAAATAAACACCCCGCCTATTATTTGGTAATTTACGGTAGATTCATAGTTATTGCAAATACTGTACACGAGAGTGGAATCCGTCTTTTTGTGTGACTCTTTGAATAAAGCAAATAAGCATAGTTCCCAAACTATCCAATTATAACAATAGCAGATGTTCTCCATCCCGTACTATACTCCAGGTCAGGCAGAATAGAACATGCACAGTTTAAACCACATGTGTCAAACTCGAGGCCCGCGGGCCAAATCTGGCCCCACTCTGCATTTTCTGTGGCCCATGAGAGAGTTGGCATAGACATGCATGACTTTTTTAAGAGATGGAAATACGAATAAATGTTAAAACTTAACTTCTTTTTTTTTTTTTTATTACGACTTCAAGGTGCATTCAGGCTCACCTCAATAACTCCGAAATCTGTTCTCCACTGGCCACGAAGGTTGTTTAAAACAGAAGAATTTCCATTTTTCCTTTTTTCCCTTTGTTGACCTACATCTGTTGTTACTTTCTTTGTTCTTCCAACTGCATAATAATCACACGACAATGCAAATCCATAGATTCCAATTCTTGAAAATCCAAATCCATAAAATTGTTAACAGTGATTATCAGCTTATTCTTGTACAAAACTCTAGATATCTGCAATGATTTTGATAATTTAATGAGATTAGACTTCAAAATCATAACGGCAATATAACATTTATTTCTACATTGGCATATGTTTTAAGTTCTATTTAAAAAGTGTTTGTTATAATTATTCAGATACTGTTATGAATAGAGAGGCAATTATGTGATATAATAAGAGATTATAGAATCTTTACAATCGGCCCTTTGAGGGAAACCAGAACGCTGATGTGGCACTGGATGAGATTGAGTTTGACGCCCCTGCTCTGCACCATGGGAATTGCAGGATAATGTTAATTTTAAATATTCCAGCTATAAACGTGTGGGATGGTGTTCATAAACAAATTGCTTACGATATGGGGAGGAGAAACAGTGAAGACCTCACACACACACACACAGTGTATTGTTACATACAGAGGGAGAATACAGTGAAGGTCAACAGATGTTTTCATCCAGCTGTCCGACATTCCCAGGACGTCTGCCGTCCACTCCTGACAAACCCAGTAAAACCACAGACTGGCTGCAGCCTGTGTTCATTAGCCAGGCGTGCGTGTCAAAGCTGCTCCATATTCATGTCAGCGCCCCGACGTCGTTAAATTGATCATTAATTTATCTCCGGCTCGCGAAAGGTGTGCGTGATTGGCAGAGCCCCGGCCCGCAGGAGTGGAGGCCAGGGAATGTGCACACATCGACAGAATCACGGAGCCTGTCAGGTTTGAAGTCACAGATGGAGTCGCTGGTGGAAACCAGGACCCGGTTCAACACTCCCTTCCCCCTCCTGTCTGGTCTTATGGAGCAGCCTTACGAGGGGCTGTGCCACCCAGACCATCTATAATTAAGGGCCGGGACTGCTCCTGATGTCAGAGCATAGGCACTCAGGGCTGAGCCGTCTGCTCCCTCAAATTTTACCTTTGTCTTTGAAGTCACAACATGTTCATATAAAATGTATTTTAAGTGCCCTTTTAAAAAAAAAAAAAAAGTGGTTTCAAGTGAGTTTCTTGCACCTCTGGGGCACAGATGTCCATCAGAAAAAAGCAGGTTGTTAAATAAAAATAGACCCAATATCAGAAGAGTTGGTTGGTTGGTATTAAAGACAGACAATCAGCAGGAGATCTCAGGTGAACACACACTCAGCACAGCCATGGCGGCACCAAACAACACTGCTTTTACTAATTACTCTTCTCCTTCATGTAGCCTCTCATTCCCACATGAACTCCTAATCTTATCTCCCTGTTGAACTCCTCCCCCCCCGTTGCCTCTTCCTTCTTTTCATATCTCACAAACTCAAGGCCCCGCACAGTTCATCCTCTCCTATACGCTGTATTTATCTCTGCGCCACATTTTTTTTCTATCTATGAAGTGGCCTTTTAGGGAAATAAGGGGGGCATTTTTCCTTTTGATTTACGCACAGCGAAACCCATCTGACCACCAAACCCGGAGAGCCAAAATAGCTTGGTTCCAACATGATTCAGACCAATATTATCCTGGCACATCACCATCCTGTTATTATTTCTGCATTTAAAAGTCATGTATGGAGTAAACGCGGGTTTAGCTGTGGGGTTCTGTGAACTGAAATACGGAGGGGGGGGGCTTTAATGTGTGTGCAGCGGTATGAACTCGCTGTGTATTCTGGGTTAACGTGTCTGCATATACAATGTGTAGCCATGTTTTTAATGCCATAAATATGCATGAGCTGACAGCGGGGAGAGTGGGGCCCTAGATCTATGAATGTACAGTATGTGTTTGTGCGCTGCTGGGGGAGTGGATGCGTGTTCAATTCCATGATGTTGCTGATGTGATGCGCCGTGAAGGTTTGGACTCTGGGTGAACCGTAGAAAGCTGTAGTAGCTGAGTAACGCCACGCCGTGTGTGAGTGTGGGTGTTAAGAAATCAGACATTTTATCTGAAAGAAGATTCATCACGGGAGTGTGATTATAAATATACAGAAGAAGTGATAGAATGGTATGGATAAATAAATCATAGACTATAATACAAAACACCCTGGAATGTGAAGAAAACAGGGATGGCTTGATTTTAGTTTTTATGGTTCCTCCTGAAAGTCAAACTTGGGTGGTATCAGTTATGATGTGGCATATTCACATTAAAGACCCGATATTTAACTTTTCAAGATTAAAAATGTGTAAAAAGTTACAGAATCAAGCAAAGAGGAGAGCAAACCTTAGCATTATTTCGGGTAGCAAAAAGCGAACGGCTTTGGAGAAACACAGATTTCTAATGTGAAACATTTTTTTCCCTCTGAGGATAATTCATTCAAAATAAATCCTAACTGGGAGAAGCTAAACACAGAGCAAAGAAAAGATGGAAAAACTCCCATGATCCCACGCTTCTTCATGATGTCATCAAGTCTATCTTTAGTCATTGTTTTAATTGAGAGACCTCTAGCGGCAGAAAATTACACGCTTTGCCCTGTAATATTGTTCGTCACTGACTTCACATAATTCAGTGTTTCTGTTGTCAGATTATATTCATTCAGTCATTCAAACAGTTTGTTTTTTCCCTTCCCACAGTCCTGTTCGTTGGTCCATATATTGCCCTAGTGTTGGGGTGGTGGTGGTGAAAGAGTTGGATGGCAGCTTCTATTTAAAGGAGAAACAGTGTAATTCAGGGTGAATGAATTGATCATGAAGGCATTAGCTTTCACATGGCTTCTCTCTGAGGCTTCCAACATGGACGTTTTCAATTTATACACTTTCTATGAATTTTTTTTTCTGCTTATGTAACCCTGTCTTCGTTGGATGCTGTGGCAGCTGAACTTTCTCGCAAAACAAACTACCTAAAACACATCCATAGCAGTGGATGTATGCACAGTTAAAATACACATAGCTATTTCTGTGTTGCCCTTCTCTCTCATCTTGTCCCAAAAATATCTCATGTCTCCCCTGTGGGTTTTTTTTTTTCCTCCCATTTCCAAAACATGGTTTTCCCAGACATTCTTTCCAAGACGTGACGCATGGAGTGTGTATGTCTCATACTTACGGACCCTGGGAGTTAAAAATATTCTGTGGTGAGGGTTGGCTGAGGTCCTCCTCCTCCTCCTCGGCTGTCGGTCACATAGTCAGACATACAGGCTGTCCTGCTCACCCTTGCGAGGAACAGATATATCTGTTATCTTCGCCGCGGAACACACACATTGTTTTTACACCCTGGTATCATACTGTCTGAGGCGTCTTGAGAGACATGATGTCTTTCTTTGTTTGTGAAGGTGTAGTCACACACTGCAATACTATTCTTTCCATTTGTATCCTTGCAGGAGACAGATTTAATAGAGAGACAGAAGACCAGCAGTGTATTTCAGAACACATACTTTATTTATGCTCCTCACTTGCCATCCTAGTCAACACAGCTGTGTCCCACCAGGCCTGATGGGGCTCCAGCAACACGCTGGGTTTCCAGCATATGGATATGTTTGGGGAAAAAAAAAGGTTTTTGTGATCTGACAATTCACTTAGACCCAGGGGTGGGCAATCCTGGTCCTGGACGTCTGGTGTGGCTGCAGGTTTTTGTTCCAATCAAACACTTACACACCTGTTTCAGTTGGTTTGTTCCAAACCAACTGCCCTCCAGGACCAAGATTGCCCAGCTTTGACCCAGGCTTTATTTCCACCATGGGGCGTAGGCACCACGAAGCGGCTGAGCTACGATCACTCGTGCAAATAGCCACCAAAAAAATCTACAAAATAGTTTCCACCGAGAAACAATTGCTGGCCAAACCAGCAATGTCCCAGCAGCGGCGGCTCCCTGTGATGCAGCACTGTGGGTCCATACCAAATCAGTTTTTCTATATTACAGAGCCCGTATGATAACACCTGGATATGGTACTGTCTCTCAGCAGCACGCCAATTTTTTCCCAGTGGCCATTCCGTAGTACTGCAACCCCAAACGCATTTTTCCCTCATGACCAGAGAGCATTAAATTAGCTGGAACAGACTACCGAATTTTTAAATGTTTGCCTTTGTTCTAGTTGACCAGTAGGTGATGAAACAGAGATTCATAATAAAACTAAAATGAAAAAGACTTATGTTGTATGTAGCCTAAACAGGTCTATAGTAGCAGCCCCAGGGTCCTAAGAGATCTGGTGCTCTACACATAGATGCTGCTGTAATATAGGCTCCTATTGGGTTTGTTCATCTTGTGTCAGGATACTGCCAATTTACATCCAAAACGTCATCAGAATTTTTTATTTATTGGACTATTTATCAAAAAGTTGGATCCCACTCCTCCTCCCTTGCCTGTTTTTTTTTACTATCATCGCTGCATAGTGTGACACGCACAGACTCTGGTATCTTGTGTGATCCTTTTGTGAGTCACTGTACAATCAGTAGACATCAGTCTACCTGCAGCTACTGTTCCCCCAGCACACTGCTGGTCATACTGGTAGACAGCTCTTAGAAATGCAGCTTGTCTGGTGTCTGGAACCTTTTTTTTCCCCCAGCAGAATATTTTGTCCTGCAAATTGGACAGGATGGGACACGGTGGATGGAGATGGAGTTTGACAAGCATATACACGCCCCCCCGTGCCCCCCATCGATCCATTATACAGAGGAAGATGCCTTTTAAGAGTGCGGGGCTGTCCTGTTGAATAAAGATGGCGCGGGTCTCCCCGCGGATGTGTGTGAGCGTGCATGCTCTTTGAAAGACTTTCCAATGTCAACAGGCTGGCTTAGTGGAAAAAAAAGGGCTAAGCATTGTGGTGGAGGGGAGGGGGGGGAAGTAGACACGTTCACAGTGAGCGCATTCATAGCAGGAGGGGAGTGGTGGAAATCAGAGAACTGTAGGAGCACGAGGAGGAGGAAGGATCGTGTCAAGTTTTAAGAAGATTTTAAAGCCTCTTGTAATGATTTCAGTTGTTTTTCTCTACTCATATTGTATCTTGTATTACCACCTGCCCACTTTGATGCAGCTCTTTGCTCCGTTACTCACGTCCTGACCAGCTCTGGGAAAGGTTGACGAGGGGTCACGTCTCTGAACAAAACAAGAAAGCACAGCATAGACGGCCCCTCGCTCCCTCTGCCACTCGCTCTCTCTTCTTATTTCTCATTGAGCGTTTATTGCTCCCCCCTCCCTTGTCTCTTTGGAGGTGTGTCCATCAACATCTGGAGAAGCAGGGCTAGTCGGTGACAACAGGAGCTCATTCACTCCCCCACAGATCTCGCTCCCTCCCTTCCCTTTCTCTCTCTCTCTCTCTCTCTAGCGCTCTGTATCTGTGGTTGCCGTTGTGGAAGTCAGATTTTGCACGAGCGAGGAGATGTTGGCAGCTGACTGTGGAATGAGCTCAACGTGGAATTATTACCAGGAAAATCAAGGAGACCATGGCAGCATATTGTCCTATTTCTTTTCTTTTTATTATTAAATTGAACATCTAGATTTTTTTTTTTTTTGTTTTGTTTCTTTGCTGGTGAATTACTTCTGTTCAGCGCCGTCACTCCAGCACCTGGTCCAGTGATCAGCGAGAGGTTTGGTCCTCCAATCGTAAGCGGCGCGACTTCCTCCACCTGTGTCCGGTGGAAGCGAGGGGGGGAGAGGGTGTTTCGGAGGCTTTTGGGATGACGGACATCTTGGTGTCGGATGTAAACTTGAACTCAGTGTGTGAGAACCTGGAGCAGCACTGCTGCGTGGACCAGAACCAGCACAACCTCTCCAGCCAGCCACAGACCCCCGTGCTCAAACGGCACACCAACACCGGGGCCAAGCTATGGGGCCGCGTCCGCAGCAAGCTGCTCAGACAAAAGGTCTCTGGATGACATCTGCACACACACACACACACACACACACACACACACACACACACACACACACAAGCTGTTTCCTCTCTTTTATCTACTTTCCTTTGCATTTGTCCTCTCCTGTTTGTCACTGTGTCACTTCCATCTGTTTGCCCTGTGTCTGCTGTTGCTCGGTGTGTCGCTCCCCGTGTGCGATCCTCGCTCCCTGGGTGTCGTTCTCTCAGAGCAGAGTTGACTATTGTTCTTATCTGATGGGGCTATTGACTGTGGTAAAGGCAGTGATGTCTTTAAACCGTGACCCATCTTCATAGGCAAACAGTAACACCCGATAAATCTATTTTTCAGGAAATTAAAAAAAAGAAATAATTCCTGTCAAATTTTTACTAAGCGTTATGTCAGCTTAAATGTGGTTAATGTTCCGCATATCAAGGTGTGTGGTGGATTGGTTTTCCACCACTTAAGTGATGTTAGGATCCATTTCTTACCTGGAAATGTCCCTATTGTCTTATTCCAGCCACTTTATATTTTTATATCCCTTTCTACATTCCTGTATCTGCTACTCCTTAGTTAAACAGTGCAATCATTTCCAGCCAAACGGTTTGTTGTTGGAGATGTTTCAGCATCGATTTAGTTCCCCCTGCTGTTGGTTTTCAGTATCACCGTCCTCTGGCAGAATTGATCTAATGCCCTGTTGACGTTGTATATATATTGTCTTCCACCAATAAATCCAATCCAATTAACTGCTACATTATCCAAAAGAGCATGTGGCATATTTGCATCCGGTTTGTTTTATTAAATCATCATTGCCAGGGTGAAATTTGTGAGTCGTGCTCGGGAGTAGGAAAAAAAATTGGCTACCTCTTTTCTTCCAGATGCTTTTTTTGTGAGTGAAATAGGAGAGAAAGCATGTGAGCTTGGTCTCATTCTATGCATAACTCTGCAAGCTAAAACTATGACTATTGTGTGGAGGTATGAGCCCTGGATTTTTTTTTTCCACTGTATGTTTGCACACGTGTGCTCAGCAGTTCGCCCTCCTCTTCCTCGCGAGTGCATCGCCAGCATTTTGAGCCGTGTTGTACGCATAATAAACCAGTTCAGGACAACCGGCAAAGGACAAAGAATCAAAGTTGATAGTTGGTGCGACCTTTGCTTCAGTGCTTTCCATTATTCAACAGAGGCCTGAGGAAGGCTCACCACTGGTTATACTGAGCGGGATGAAACAGGGATTACATGCTAAGCCCGGACTTTACTGCATTGACCCGTAGGTCCTGTATTGATTCAATCCTTCCCTCCCTGCATACATGTCCCTGTGTCTGAACGTCAACAAACATGATTAAGAAGGTTTCTTTTACTCCGGCCGTATTTCATCGCTGTCCAAATTTGTGAGCTTTGCAGTTAGGTGCATGTGATCCTGTTCACCCTGCGAAGAAATCCCCATTCAGTCAGCTGCTCTGTGGAGCCCCATTCATCCACTTACTGGTTTTGAGAAGAGGCTTATGAATGCCAGGTTTTATGAGAAAACTTGTGTTTCAGGTTTTTTTTTTTCCCTCTGCTCTATTGCCTTTTGATCCTATCAGCGCTTTTACAATTCTCCTTTTCTTCTCCCTGCGGCCCTGCATCTCTGCCCCGACATGGCAGTGGAGGCTGAGGCAATAATGGACGGACCAGTGAAACAGTAACATAACACAGGCAGGCCAAGGTTACAGCAGTATATATGCTATTAAAGAAACTGTTGAATGTTATATTTTTATTTAAAGGTACAGTTTGTTGTTTTTAGGCAGCATCTAGTGGTGAGATTGAAAATCATCCAACTCCCAAACATCCGGGAGAACCTACAGTGGCTGTGAAAAGTGTGAATGGACATCTCTAGAACCATAGATGGACTTTTCTGTTCTGGGCTGTAAAAACATGGTGGGCTTCTTGTGAGGGAGGCCTACTCTAAAAGTAAATAAGAACTGCTCAATCAAAGGTTGAACAAAATGTTATTCTAATTAAATATACCATATACAAATTACATATTTCAGTTTTTTTCAGCTGGATGCTGCTGAATTCTATACACTGTACCTTTTAAATTGTTTGTTCTCCAATCTATCCATTTATCATTTTTAAGCCACATTCCAGTGGAAATTATTTTTTTTTCAGGTTTTATTGAGATTTTTGAATTGGTTCAAAATGTGCTTATTCAATAACTTTAAACTGCATAAAAATATCATATAAAACACTGCAACATCAAGTGTTATTTTCAAAGAATATAAAAAAAGAAGGGGGCAGGGAGAGATGACTTCAGGCCACAATGTTGTTTTTGGTTTGTGCGCTCCTGTGGCATGAATATTATTTATTTACAGGGTGTCGACAGTCAATTGGATGTTAAAGCATGCGTGAGGGTACAGAAGCACACCGGGGGAATTGTGTTCGTTCCTCCAGCCTCAAGCAGCCCCTAATTAAGACACGGTGTGATGAGATGGAAGAGGGAGGGAGGAGAAGCGCTTGCTGGGAACTTTAATTGGTCTACAAGAGACATAATGTATTGTGTGTGTCCCAGCAAAGGAACAAATGACGATTTAGCTGCTGTGTTGTTCGATGTTTTTAACATTGTGTTCTTCCTGCTGATGGCCCGTCTGCCGGGCCGGTTTGGGTTGCATTTTCAGCTTAGTGGGGGGGAGAACAATGCAGCCGTCATGCTGGCTTAGCCGTGGAGGAGAATCCTATCCAACCATTATCATCCGCCCTCATCCTGCCTCTCGCCACCGCCGCATTTTAGCCCACATCCGAAATTATGCCCTTCTATTTGAGTATGTTGATAAGATATTAAGGTTTCATCCCTCTTGCGTGCCTCAAAATGCCAGCCAGCCTCCTAATGTCCTTTTTTTATATAGGCCACATAAATCTGTCCCCACCAGAGGACATAGCTCTTTATTGGCCCCAATCCATCCCCATGTGCAGGATCTGAGATTGGTTAATGAGCTCCAGGAGGGGAACGGCAGGTCAGTAAACCATCTCAGGTTGATACACAGAATGACCCCTCCTGGATAAGGCCTGCCCCATCGCTGCTGGCTGCACGGGGGCTTGTTTTAATCACAGGAGGCTGACAACAAGGCATTAATCATCCAATTAGGCAATGGGAGTTAGATGCTGGCTTCTGGTATCTTCACTGCATGCTTTAACAGTGGTTTGTGGTCCGGTTCCGACAAGGAAGTTTATAGGAAAAACGCAAAGATGATGACTCTGGGTTACCACATGAATCCAGGGAAATTGATTCATTTATGTGAGACATTCACAGGATATTCAGTTTACAACTTGTTTGACATATTTGTTTCAATCGTTGTTGGTTTTCAGTCCTTTATCGAAAGTTTTCCTCCCAGATCTAAAACATCACAAAAATCTCCAACCAGGAGGATTTGTCAGCTCATGGAAGTCGCTTTCTGGCACTCGGTGGAACAGCGACACATCACGCTCGGCTCAGTTACTTTGTCGACTCCACTGAGTAAACAGATGATCTAATGGCTTCGAAATGGTACATTACATGCTGTTAATCGTGGCAAAGTTCACAAACAGGCTGGATTGTCAGGTAATGAGGTAGGCCCGCAAAGACACAATGTTCCAGTAAGGCCGTCGAATACAAAAAACATCACAGCTGACCTGTCCAAGACAAATAGGAGGGTTCATCAGAGGACAAAGAGGCAGAAGCAAGTTTCATCACTGCTGCACCAGATCAAATTAGTGAGTCTGTATGACAGAGAAACAAAGCAGTGTTTGCCTTTGGGTCTTAAACATGTAGCTTTTAATTGATAATTGATCTGAGGTCAGAGTTCAAGTAATCCACCTGGGATCAATACTGTAATTTAATTTTTTTCGTAATCATTGCTTATGACCTCTCTTTATTACTCATGCACTTCAATGCAGGAAAAACTAGTTCAAGTTGAAGATGTATTTTATTTATATGGCACTTTAAACACAACGTTGTTGATTTTAAGTTATGTACAGTAAACACAAAGTAAGGAAAATGCTGAAACCAATAATACACTAGATTAAAAAAGTAGTAATACAGGAGGTTCATGTGGTGAATTTCGGCGCAGTTGAAGTTTAAGGAAAATTGGTATGTTTAAGAGTACTATTGAAAGTCTAGTCTAGAGTTTTAGGCCTGTCCCCACAACATTTGGTTCTTGCTCTGAGGACAAACTGGAGTCTTTGGTCAGAAGACCTCGACTTTATGTTGGATGGTATGCGGACAGGAGTTCTGTAATGTAAGGGGGAGCAAGACCATTTGTGCTTTCAAAAAAAACTGGATTTTCAAATTAATTCTGCAGGTGATGGGTAACCAGTGGAGGGAGGCAGGATGATATGAAGGCCTGGATTACTTTTCCAGATTAAGAGTAATGAAATTGGATTTGACTTTGGGAATAGTTCAGAAATAATAATCCAACTTCAGAACATTAAAGGGATATTTCTCTCTTTTTCTGCTCTGAGGTTTAGGACAACTCGAGTGCATCAGGCTGCACGCAAGGCCATGTTGCATAAGTGCAGCATGTATCTCTGTGTTGCTGTATACAAGCACTATAACAGAATTACACGCGCTGCCTGCAGAGATACAAGACCACTGCAAATCACAACCCTCTGCAGGCAGTAAACTTGCACCGATTGGCTCAAACAAGGAAGTGAGTGGAGGAGGCAACATGGCAACGAAGCAAAAGAGCTCACATGGCCACAGTGACATCAGCAGCTGCTGAGTAAAGAAGCTTGCTATCACTGATGCATATATAAACAATATGCTTATGTGCTTCTTTTTGTCTATAAATAGTCATGTTGCACATACTCTGTGAAGCAAAAACACTGCAGTTTGATATTATAGGGGAAGAAAAGGCTCACTAGTTCCTCAGAGTTCCCGTAATCCTGCTCAGAACCGAAGGCTGTGCAGTTTGAGCTACATTCTAATTAAAGGACTAATATAAAGCTTTCTGCGGCTGCATTAATTTTTAATCAGCGGGCGCACAGCAATGTGATGAAACACAAAAGACAAATTAAACAGAATTCATTAATTTAGCATATCTAAAGATTGAGTTGTATGTTGAATGTTGTCACCAGCATGCATTAGCTCTCCAGCACAGTCCCAATGAGATAATTAAGTGTGTAGGGACTTTATTTTTAAAGGCTTTACACATCTTTTACAGTAACAGACTTTTTAGCACAATGTCTTAATCCATTTCAGAACACCTCATGCTTTAGTTAGTATTTATTTTGCCTTAGAGCTGCAGAAACTAGAACAAATCCAAAAACTCCACACTTAATTACAACCCAAAAATTAATTTTGTCTTGCACATGATTTAATAAATATTTTTTCAGTATTTATATCTCAAACGGTTTTGCCTATATACGGGTGTGTGTGTGTTTTGCACTCATGGTTCTTTTCAGCAGTGAGAAATCACATCGCTGAGGGGCCTCTGGGCCAAACATGTTCTTATAAGATATGTATGGTGCGTGCAAGGCTGATAAGAAATACATGTGCTGGAATCGCACGACTCTTTTTGACAAACGAAGAACCTGGATCTATTATTCTCCTGCAGTGCTGCACATTTGTCTAACTGCTGTGTGGAGACCTGCTGCAGACCCCCGCCTGTCCCGCTGTGGTCAGTCTGCTGCTGTCAGTCATACAGGCCACAGCACTGTGGCTCATCAGCAGGGGAGGATTATCTGTACTGAGCGGGTGAAGGGAGGTGGCAGCCAGTTCCCGTAGTGTAGTGGTTATCACGTTCGCCTAACACGCGAAAGGTCCCCGGTTCGAGACCGGGCGGGAACAATTTTTTTTTTCCCCATTTGAATAAAATTTTGTGTGCGAGTGTGTGTGTGTGCGTGTGTGTGTGTGTGCGTGTGTGTGTGTGTGTAACGATTTAATAGATGATGAAAAGGCTAAACTAGTGGGAACTTTTTAAACTGGTTTGAATTGTCGAACCTCCAGTTTTATTCAGATCTGTCTGAAGAGTAATCAAAGTGATTGTACCTACCCACCTAAACCGATTTTCACTTGAAAGGACATGGTGCCACAAAGCAACCTTATAAATCCTCATGAAGTCAAATAAAAATGTTCTGAAATTCGATTTGCCCCCTCTACCCAGTCCGTGTGTGTCTGACTTTGTTGCAGATAACGAAGGAGGGAACTGACAGCTTGTTCCCCTGCACTGTTCCCAATAAAATAAGACCATGTGGTAGTGAAACACCCTGACTTATCTTATCTGATTTGTTATCTCCCTGCAGATCAGTCGGGCAGAATTTGGGCTGCGTGTTCTTCTTGGCTCACGGCTGTCTGCTGTGTCTTTGAAGTTTAGACGCTCGGTCGTGATGTTTCCGCCTGCCTTCTGGTTCACTGACAGAATCTCCAACCAGGAGCAGGAAGACATACCCAACCATATATAGGTTCTTTAGAGTCTATCGCATGCACATGCCAACACCAGCCATATGTATCCTGCTGCACTCTGATTTATTTCCAATGCTCAAAGACACAGAAGATGCTTAGATGATGACTTATGTGTGAGCATACAGTGTGTTCAGTGTTAGTTGGATATACACAGAGAAAGTAACTGGGCAGCAGCGTAACCAGCTGAGCCCAAAACCTGGTCCACACCTGATGTGGAGACCTACATTATGAGCTACTTACTGTACAGAACAATAGGGAACATACTGGTTGAATTGCTCTGTCCTCGAAAACACACGCACACATTTATTGTATTCTATATAAGGAAAAGGCTGCAAAAGAGGGCCGAGCACCAACTGGAGTGCGTACAAATCTGTATACTCACTGGTCCACTAGATTAGAAGTATTTCTGTTCTGTGCTGCAGGCTGCTCTGACTTCTCATATATCCTTGATAGTTTTCACGGCCATACAAAGAGCGGTTTGACACAGGACTGATGCGATCCTAATTGGAACCATATAAGCCCGGGGATGTTTCTTAAAAAATGTTTTTTTTAAAGCACGAGACACACTTTCACTTTTATCTTCTCCTTGAAAATGTGCATGATTGCGCACACATACTGTAGAAGCTCATGTGCTTATAATCCCCTTGGAGCGTTCCTGTGAAAGGAAGTTGTTCATTGTACCTTTCAGCATTTTGGACTGAGATGAAAGGCAACTCGATCTTATTCCCTTCAGAGTGTCCTTTAAAAGGACTGATGAGATCTTAACATACAGAAAGTCAGCTAAAATTAAAGCTTTAAAATATATTCTTTGCACCCTATTGTCTTCATTAAATTATTTTACAAAATATTTGCCTTACTTGCTACAGCTTGCTACAGTAGTTACACTGGTAATTTTAACTCTTTACTAACTTTATTTCTTGAATTCTTGTCTTAGGCCGTGTTAACTTTGATTTCTCCGGTTCGTGCTCTGCGACACGCCGTCCTCAGCTCCCGCTGAGCTGTTAATCCTTAAATTCTCCCGCCGCTCAAGTAGACACATCCCTCTCAATCAATTTTTCAACAAAGCTATTTCTTGTCACGCAACCCTTCTCCTGACATTTTGTAATATTTATGAACTAAATCAGTCTTCCTCATACCGTCGTTCCTCTTCGCCAGGCTGTTTGCAGTCATCCCCTTTAAACCAACTCATTTCCCAGGAAAGGAATCGGGGGGGAATGGGCCATGTTCCCAAGTATTTTTTAATAAAAGGAGCCCGGTTGAGGATACGGTTACGAGAGGAGTCACTGAGCATAACCTCTGGCTGTAAGGGTCCGCCTTGTTTCTGAAACCCTATTTTAGTGCATTCATTTTAAATCAGGTTTTTGGAAAATTAGCAGAGGGCAACAGGGAGGACATCGAACGGAGAAACATTTTTTTTTTTTTTTTTCAGTCTACAATGATGGGGGTTTACATCAAGTGTTAGCAGAGAGTTTTGGACTCATGCCCAGTTCTCTTCTTGGCAGTAGCTGTGTAAAGACCCAATTGCGGTGATTACCTGTCCCTCATCTCAAACCCAAAACCCTGCTGGGAAAGCAGGATTTAACGATAATAGGAATTTCTGAAACCGATGCCAAATGGCCTTTTTATGAGGTAATGAAACACACTCCAAATTTTAATGGCTGGAGCCTCATGCTGATAATAGGAGAAGCGTGCTGCCCTGGTGCTCACCCCACATTCATTATTAGAAGTGGAGCCCGTCGCTGTGTTAGTTCGTATTGACTGTAGCGCAGACACTGAAACGGCCGATAAAAAAGACATTAGCTGTCGCGGCCTCGCGGCGGGCACGCCGGGGCAGAGACGGTTCTGTTGTTTGCCGTCTCTCCTGTCTCAGAGGGCATCACGTCACATCTGAGCCAGACTTTGAGAACGTGTGTGGTGAAGTAGGCCGGAGTGTGTGAGCCAGTCTGGAGCCCCGTGTCGGACCCCTGAGAGGCTGTCAGAGGCATATGTGGGAAACGTGTTTGGCATCCTCCTTTCCCAACGTAGACTTAGTGACTGTGTTGTTGTAAAGTAGCAAAACCCAACACCACGGCACACAGCAGTTAGACATATGACGCTATTCAAAGCTAAGCCTCCCACCTCTCAAACTTTTCATCTGCAGCTTGGCTTTTCTTATCTGGACTTTAACCATTATGGTTAAAGTCATTCCCTCAGTCAGGTATTACATGCCGTGTAACACAATGACAGCCAATGAAATTTGAGCATTTTTCTTTTAGAATCCCGGTCAATGTTTGCCATTTAGTAAATAAACATAAATACCACTTTGTTGCACACTTCATCAGATTATCATTAGATTGCAGTGGCAAATTATTGTCAAATCACATTTCTTTAATTAAGAGCTGAAAATGCATTAAGTCTGACAATGAAATTTAGAGAAAGTGAACTTTGCGATGGTTGATCTCTAAAATGTGGTGATTTCTATGTTACTTTGTTAAGTAAAACTCAGTTAAAATATGGGGTCACACAACATTACAGAATAATAGTGTTGCGTAACCATCTGCTAATAAAACAAACATAAATAAGGAAAAAAGCAACAGGGTCAAAATAAGGAATTACTGTATATACTTCTTTTTTTTTTAATTTCTCAAAAGCAAAATTAACAGAAAAAAGCACTCGCATAATTTGTTTCTGGTATTAAACCACATGTATTCAAAACTCTATGTGAGTGTACAGGTAGTCCCTCTCTTCTGTTGTTTCCCATCATGTTATCTTGCAGAAATGGGACGTTTCTGCTGTGACATTTGGTGAAGCAATATTGTTTCTCTGAATGAAATATGCAACGTGCCCTTATTTGGCCAAAATCTTATCATGCCGTGTCTTCCTGTGTGTGTCTTTCAGCTGGATCCTCAGACGGTGCAGTCCAAGAACTGGCACATGGACGTCATCGAGATGAACGGGGTAAGGACACACGCGTTTCAAATCAACCTCACATTATCACATCCCGTCTGTGATGAGATATGCTGTTTTTGGCAGAGGCGACGTCAGGTTGGCCGGCTCCTGTCTTTGCACAATGTTTTCAGTCAGCAGTCAGTGTCCCACCAACACAGTATCCCCTTACGTCCCTGCAGCTTGTTAGATCCTGTTAGATTAAGGGTGATGTCCTCAGACACAGTACAGACATTTAGTGTACGCAGGTCCTCAAGAAGAAGAACGTGTGACTGATTAACTAAGATTTGTGTTAAGTGAGCCGTAATCTTAAAATCTCAAAAACACTTTGCAAAGAAAGACAAAACAGTGGGTTGTGACCCCTGGAGTTCTTATTGCAACGCAGTTTACTTCAGCTCTGCTGTTTATCATCAGATCAAAGTGGAATTCTCCATGAAGTTTAC
The DNA here is from genome assembly GCA_036785175.1 of Eupleurogrammus muticus. Taxonomy (NCBI): domain Eukaryota; kingdom Metazoa; phylum Chordata; class Actinopteri; order Scombriformes; family Trichiuridae; genus Eupleurogrammus; species Eupleurogrammus muticus. The sequence continues at coordinate 16,005,489 of JAYKQN010000007.1, read as the reverse complement.
AAGTCGGGATTTAAGCTTGAAGAGGACGCCGTCCAAGAAACAGAGCGGGGTGTTTGGAGTCAAAATCAATGTTGTGACAAAGTAAGTATGTTGGCCTATTACCTTTAAAGAAAAACTGAGGTCATAGACAAGTTAACGAAATTAATAGTGTACACGTCTGCACTAGCAAATGTGTATAAGTTAACGCGGCTGTAAACACCCACAGGCGCGAGCGCTCCAAGGTGCCTTACATCGTCCGCCAGTGCATTGAGGAGGTGGAGAAGAGGGGGATTGATGAAGTGGGAATCTACAGGATCTCAGGGGTGGCCACAGATATCCAGGCCCTCAAACTAGCATTCGACACCAGTAAGTCTCCGCTTGCTGTCTCTCTGTGTGAACTCTCCCTCCCATTCTCCTGTCTGCAGATTCAAAAGTAACATTTAATAGTTCTTTTTGTCAGTACTGTATAATACCAGTTTCCTTCCAATATGATACTTTGAACTGATTATATCATTACCCCTGCCAAGGAGGATTCTCCAGTGTTTTTCTGTCTGTTTGTTAGCAACATAACTCAAAAAGGTCAGGCCAGATTTTCATCAAACTTTCAACAAATGTTGGGATTGGTACTATGAACAGATGATTACATTTTGATCTGGAAGAAATCGTAGTTTCTAGATCGCTCTGATTTTTTTGTTATTTGGTAACATTGCAGTATATGGACCTTCAACCGGGTTTGGTGCCACCTGGTGGTCATATCTGGCACCTGCATAGCTTGGCAAAGGCTAGGCTCTTAGTGCTTTTCTAGTTATTATATAATATTCTCAGTCAGTCAAGCAGTTGCCTACTTTGTCCCCGTGGAGTTTAAAGAGGGCAGAGATGAGGAGCAGCAGCTGTCAGTGTTGTGTTCTAATGTTTTGTTGCATAAGAAGCTCTTAGTGTCAGTCCCAACTGCTTTAACGTCACCAAGAGCCGCCATCACCTTTCATTTCACGGTGTCATTACTTGGCACATCAGCATCTGTCCTCATCTGGACGTGGAGTTGTTAATATACTATATATATACATATATCATTCTCTGAGAGCAGCTGTGTTATTGCGTTCTTACGATTGTGTGTTTTGTGCCTGTAGACACCAAAGACATCCTGGTAATGCTGAGCGACATGGACATCAACGCCATCGCAGGAACGCTCAAGCTGTACTTCAGGGAGCTGCCAGAGCCTCTGCTCACCGACCGCCTCTACCCGGCCTTCATGGAGGGCATAGGTGAGACTTTTCACCTCCTTCACGTCTCCAAGTTTGTCAACAAAGGTTTACACAGGAGTTAAATGTTACCCAGCTGGAGGAGCTGAGGGGTGAATTTAAAACGCCGTCTTGTCATAATTGGGTCTGACACCTTCTTCCTCTCCTCCGCAGCTCTCTCAGACCCAGCTGCCAAGGAGAACTGCATGATGCACCTCCTGCGCTCCCTCCCTGACCCCAACCTCATGACCTTCCTCACTCTGCTGGAGCACCTCAAACGGTATACACACACACACTCACTCACACACACACAGCCATGGAAAAAACAGTTTCGTATTCACACCCGTGCCTGTTTGTGTGTGTGTTCCTGCAGGGTGGCTGAGAAGGAGCCCATCAACAAGATGTCCCTCCACAACCTGGCCACCGTGTTCGGCCCCACTCTTCTCAGGCCCTCTGAGCCAGAGAGCACAAAGGGACAGCACATCGCCCCCGACATCTGGCCACACGACGTCATGGCACAGGTACCGACACTCACTTTTTAATATTGTGATTTCTTTATATATATATATATACATACAATTTCAAATTTACACTGGAACAACAAAACAATGCATGAGACTCACAAACACATTTTACTGGTGCATGTGTATGTGAATAAGCTGGAGTGTATGCAGTAAATGGCGGCAGACTGCATGCATATTTCCATGGTCTGTGCACATGTTTTTCCAGATGAATTTTACTCCCACGTCGCTAAGTGACCCGTGTCACCGCGGTCAAATCTCCCAGCTGTATTTAGGCTCCAGGACATCCATTCATCCCTACTGAGAGATGAGTTTCCTGTGCACAAATGTCTTTTCTTGACGGCAAAAAAACAACATCCAGAGTAAATCATCATAAACGGAGCAGTGCGCACATGCAGGAGGTCCTGTCTGTCTATGACAGTGAAGCCGAGTGTTTGTATAGGGGCATTTTTATATTCTAAATGTTTATTGCATAAGTACACAAACTGTCAAACACCCCAGAAAGCCACCAAGCTTCCACCAACGTATCCTGAATATAATCTCATATTTCACTCAGACATGATGCCTTATTCCAATAAAAGAATCTCTCTAGGAAAATAGAAGTGGGGGGGGCATTCTAGATGTTTTTACAAAATACACCTTCTCTGAGTAGTAATTAAATGTTAGATGTTTTCTTGGCGAGCATCATGCTGCTTAAAACAAACAGTGAATCAAATAAAATATCCCAGACATGTGCTAATTTGATGTTTCTGATGAAAATAGAGATTGAGGAAAATTTCTGGAACAGACTGACAGAAAACATTAAAGACTGATTCAGCAGAACCTGTCCTACATATGAGATCAGTTAATACTTAATAAAAAAAAATTCAAACTGAATGAGATGATTTATGGTTTCCTCTCTCTTCAGGTCCAGGTGCTGCTCTACTACCTGCAGCATCCTCCCATCTCCTTCGCTGAACTGAAGCGCAACACGCTCTACTTCTCCACTGACGTCTAATGCCCATCCACCTCCCTCAGGGCCACCTCGGGAGACGAGAGCAAGAGACTCTATACGAACCTTGTGGTCCCTGCCGCTCGGCCCTCCTGCCTCGCCTCTCCTCCCAGCAGGCAGCTTGTCTCGACTGTACAGACCCCCCCCCCCCCCTACACCCTACACACACCTTTTTACTCCCCCACATCCCTCCCATCTCCACCAAACAGCCCCAAACCAACCACCTCTTCTTCCCCTTGCCCTGAAAAGAGATGAAGGCGAATGCGTAGGAAGGTGGTGAAGGAGAATTCCTGGTTGTCTAGTAGTCCCGTGTCATGTCATGTTAGTAATCTGAGGAGAGCAGAGCCCCCCCCCCCAAGATGACAAGGCATTCTTGGACCACAGTGGGAAAAGTTGGGTGGCGAGGTGAGGGATTCTGGAGGCCACAGCCCTCCGACACAGGATCATGCCAAGGGATGTGTGTGCGTGTGTGTGTGTGTGTGTGTGAGTGTGTGTGTGTGTGTGTGTGTTTTGGCTTCATTTAGGGAGTCCTTTCCAGACAATGGTTTATTGGTCTCATAAACCGGTCAGCTCACAACCTCCTGTAAGACTTTTTTTTTTCCCAAATCAGAGGCATTCCAGAAAAAATGGCATTTATATGTTTTATAATTATGCTCAACAGCTGTTTTGTTTCCATTTTTTCCTGTCTTTCTGGCTTTGTGTGGACGAATGAGAGAGAGTGTGTGTGTGTGTGTGTGTGTGTGTGTGTGTATATGTGTGTTTAAGGGACTATGAGAACTTGTGAGGTTTAGAAGTGGGTGGGAAGCCGTCCTAATAAATGACCGGCGGCGCGTCTCTCTGTGTTGACAAAGAGAGAACTGCCCCCTCCCCCAGTGAGTCTTGGCCAAATCAGCCCTATTTATTTTAAATATATATAATATGTGTGCCTGTACAGTTCTGTGCAACTAGAGAAATGCTCTAAGGAGTCTGTTTTTTGAAGTTTATTCAGGTAGTAATGTTATTTTTAATCTGATTTTCTCATTCACCATGTCCATGGTTGGTAAGCTGTACTGAGAAGATCAACAGGAAGTCTGCCAATGAGATCAATCGGATCACTTTGTAGAGGAAGGGGCACTGTGTGACATGAGGGTTGTCGGGGAAAAAAAAAAACACAATGAATGGAACATTTAGCTTTTTTTTTTTTTTTTTTTTTTTCTTGTTGTTGCATTGCAAGCCTGTTCCAAGTGTCTTACTGCACCGGTATAATCGATAGGATGATTTGTGTAGTTGCCCTCATTGCATGTTCAGCTTGTCAACCAAGCCAGGCCGGGTAACACAGAGGTAGGCCGTCTCCGCTCGGCCTCGCCAACACCCGCAAAAAGCCCATCTCTGCTCTGTACAAAGCCAACCTTTCTGCTATCAAGCCTGCGACATATCTTAAAATACTGTAAGCACTGCTAGATGAGTACTATTTGATATTTTTAATATAAGATTAAAATGAAAAATAAAAAATGTTGTATTTTACTTCCTTTGAGAAGAATTTCAATATACCGTAATATTGAGGCTAAATGTCAATGTGAACTTTTTTCCCCCCTTTTTTTTTTAGTAAAATAAAAGTTACCAAAACACTACCACTGTGTTTGTGTGTGATTTATTCAATAACAGTTACCTCTTCTGACTACAGCTGCACTAAATGATATTTATATATGGTGTATTTACTTGTAGTGGATACTTTGTCAAAATTTTGACTGTTTTTCTTTTTTATATATACTCCTAAATATTTCACCACTTTCTCAGAAATATTGAAATAACAGTTTTTCCAAGGCTGAACCACATTTGGATCTTTTTAAGTTCATCTCTTTGCATAGTGCACCACCTAGTGATCAATTTTACAAACTGTAGATAGTGACGTCCAATGAAAGTTTTAACTGATGACCACTCACCTTCAGATATGAGATATTTAGAACACTGCTTTTACTATATATGGACATTTGCAGCTTATGAATCGAAGGAAAATAATTTTACATGTCATATAGTGTAAAACTGTGCCAATGGGAAAACGCTTGCATCATCATTAAGTCCAATCTATGTTTATACATCATATGGTTTGATGAGTTCTATGATGACAGTTAAAGTTGATTATCTCAAAGCAATTTATTTTAAAATGTCAAAACATTCTTCTGAGGTACAGAAGTACTCATTATTAAATCATGTCTAGCACCTTGGATACAAATGACAATGACGTGTTCATAGGAGCCAAAGGGTGGGTGACTCAATGAAACATGTCAATCGATTCTCAGAGTTCTACAACTAAATATTACTTTAGTGATTCACAGGAATTCTAAATCCTTAAGATTTTTCAGTTTATACAAGTAAATAAGTTTGTAAAGTAAAATGCAGTCCCAGCCTAGCATTCATTTTCTGTCAAGACATTAAAACATTTTCTACTAATATTTATCTAGGATATAAAACTTAAAACACACTGCCATTATTTTAGTGCTTTCATGAAATTTAATTGGAGAGATGCTCATCAAGAATTAATTACGTGGGGTTTACCAGTTTGTGTATAGTGGAAAACAGAAATTGTGCATTGGTTTTTTAACCATGTTTTATCAACAGAGTAGATTATCTAGAAAGTTTCATTTCTTTGGAATAATTCTTAGTGCACTTTTAAAGATTTTGATGCTTAGACTCAGCCCGGCTCTATTTATCTTCTTACCTCTTTAAAAAGGGAAACACAGTTTTGTGGTTATAGGGCACAAGAACAAAAAAGGTATAAATGCACCAGTTAACAAAAACTGTTTTATTATTAATAATCCTGATGTGGATCAGTAACTCATAACAACATTCTACAAAAGGAACAGTATTTTCTCTGAGTCTGATTTGATGTCATGATTCAGAGTGAAGGTGTCTCATGTTCATTAACATCTCACTAACCCTTCACCACAGAAGCAGACCCACTCTGCCCTGTTTCTAGAGAGGTTGAGCTTGGTTTGTTTGGTCAAACTGTTCGTGTGATAAAAAATAAGTAATGAGACACTGGGAAAGCACAGACAGTCTTTTTCAGTGTCACTTAAGTCCACTTCACACAAACAGGAACCTCAACCGAATACATCAGTTCTCCTCCATGTGCAGGCAAATATTCACATGGTTACACTTTTCCCAGCTCCCTGGTAGCTGGATCCTTTGGGCAACATCGCTGCAGCATCCTGGGACGACTCCAGCCTTTTCCTGCTTCTTTAATATCAACTCCATCAAAAACATTAAAAAAATAAAAATAAGAAAAAACAGGTTGGATTTCTCTGATGTGAGTCTTCACAGATGTGCAACAATTAAGTTCTTGTCCATAGAGAGATTTTTAGGTGGTTCACCGCAGATAATATTCAATGGCAGCGGAGAACGCAGCAAAGCCTCCGCATCCCAGCACCCCGGCCTTCAGACCAGCTACAAAAAACAGACAAAGGATATTTATCAGTACATAAGAGACATAAAACATCAATGTATCGTAAAAGCACCACGTGTGGTTCCATACCACGGAATCCAATGGCTCCTCCAGTTACACAGCCGCTGTACACAGCGTTCTTCCAGTCAGATTTGCCTCTGTGCTGCAGTCAAAAAAAAAAAAACAGAAGTTACAGATGATGATGGGTGTGTTTGTGTGTGAGAGCTGCAGAGACTAAAATAAACTGATCAGAGGAGAAATAATGAAACAGGGAAGAGTGGAGGCATTTTATATTTTGCAAAAAAAAAAATCAATGACTTTAGCAGCAGAGGGCGCTACCACACCACTCTGAGGAGCTCACTCAACATTTGAATGTTGGATGAATCTGGAAAGAATAATATATATAAAATAAAATAAATTACTACTTTCCCATCATCCTGGATACACAAAAATTCTGATTTCACATTATTTGTGTTTACAGTGATTCAGAAAAATAGTCCTGTAATTTGACCACAGATTGCTTATATTTGTTTTTGTTGAGGTTGTGTTGTGTTTTTTTTTTAAATTGTATTAAACATAGTTCAAAGTTTTAATCCTCCTACGACATCTCATCCATTTGCAGCTCCAGGGAGTGAGGGACAAATTAAATCTCGCTTTACCTATCTATTCCTTTGTTTTGAGCTTGTGTTGGAAATGGCAGTCCATTTATTCCTCCTATAGAGCAACTCTGTTAATAACATTTATTCAATATTGTTTAACTCTCTCAACCTAACCATGGAGTTGATGGTGTGTAGTAGAGAGGAGGGGTGACCTACAGATTCTATGATGCATTCAGTGCAGGAGAACATGGCGCCCACGATAGCAAAGTTCTTGGCGTATGACATCCCTCTCTGGCCCATGTCTTTGAGGACCTCACGTGCTGTCGGGGTTCTCAGAGGGTCTTTGGGGTCGAAGCCAACGTTGGTGTCGATGCCCGCTGTGAAAACGCCGAAAGCTCCCCCGAGGACGAAACCTGTGGCAGAGAATAATAACCTCAAACATGAGCAGCCAAACAATGGATCTGACGGTATGAGGGAATGACAGGAAAACAAGACACCAACAAGTGGCCTTGAAGTGGCTGATCATGTTTCATTAATAGGTAGGAATCTTTGTGGTGGGGCTGCAACCAACAATTCAGTTTAATACTGTATTATCTGAAAATAATCTGAGGGAAAACTATAAATTAATGAAACCAAAGGTGTATTTTCTGCTTGGAATATGACCTAAATCTTGAATATATTATCAATATAGCTGCAAATTACTTTTCTGTTGATCAACTAATCTTTTCAGATCTTCCAAGGTATGGAAAACACACAGCATTCCTCCTCAAATCCCCATACCCATTCCCATAGGCCTCAAGTAGACACCGACACCACGAATTAAAGGATTAGTTACCAACTGTCAGACACACAGAGATACTGACCTCTATATGATGAAAAATGTGATGTTTACTGACCTCCAACACAGGCCAGCACCGCCTTGAAGGCGCAGCTCTCCATCCCCTTCTCGATCATCTTCTGCTCCTCGCTTTTTTGGGGTACGGGCAGTCCCCCCATCACGCCGGGACTCAAGTCCTTTATGGGCCTCTTGTCCCCGATAAGATGCTCCAGAATCATGCTGTACTGAATCGGCGGACTGTCCATGCCCGGACCAGCCGAGTTGAGACCTTGCGAGTCAGAAGCAGCAGCGCTCGAAGCACCCATGGAGTCGGCCATGTTTCTCAATGACAGCGCCTTAGGTAAATGTAGCCACAGGCCAGCGGGAGCAGATTCCGCACACATGGAATGTCTAATTTTGAGATCGGAAAATTTGCAGCAACACGATTAAGATTTTATAAATAATAACATATTCGAAGAAATAAACAGAGGCAGGTAGATATGCATTTATTTTTTTCTATGCTCCTAAATAAATCGTTTTCATCACGTCATCACCAAATCCGTGTCAGCACATTCGACACAAAGCCTGCAAATATGTTGCGTTCGAGGTGCCTCGGAATTCGGAAGTTGACGTGTCTGTGAACCGCAACCACGAAAGCCACTAATAGCAATATCGGTTCACGACAAGTTACGCCACATTTTATCTGTATTAATAAAGACTGATTATATTACGGTTTTAGTTAATTATCTAAAATGTTGTATATTTAAACATTATAACTGACAAGGATTTACATTCTATCTTTTTTCCCCTTCACAGACAGTCCCAACCGATAGAAACACTTCATTTCCCAGAATCCTACCCGAGCACTGCGCAAAACTGTCCTCACGCGCTCCACCTACCGGCTCGAGCTCGGGCCGTTGGTGACACTTCAATGAGACTCGCGTGCGTGAGACGGCGGCAGCATCCTCCTGACCAAACAACAGCAGAACCACCGCAATACTGAACAGGTGAGAATAGGCTAGTGGCTAATACTCGTTTACATATACTAGCCCGCTATGCTGCGTGTTCCTCTTTTTATCGCCTGTGTATTGAGTTTAAATGTGCAAACTTGACCGTTAACGCTTCTCTGTAGTCGGTGGAAATAAAAGAAGCTGGAAGTCGCTTGGAACCAGCAACGATAAATTGACTTTGATGACAGGTTATTCATAATCAGCAATGACAAAAACAGTGGATAGCTTTGTTCCCTTATATATATAGAGAGAGGAATTAATTCTGAAGCAGACGTGTCATTTCCTGAAAACGTCTGTCATAAACTGTAGGCAAAGAGGACATGTTTTTTCGCGGCAATATAATGTCTCATTGTATGGCTGTAACAATTATACAAAATACAGAAAACAATAGCATTTCACATGGCTTCAGTTTGTCACCCTGAATTTACTTCACAATATTGCACCATGTTGAGTTCAGGATTCTTTGTTAATACAAACCATCTGCTCTGTAAAAAGACATTTTCTTGGCTCACTTCTCAATTAGACAAGTTAGTGTGGAAAAGTCTTTATACGGTGATAGTAATATAATGGAAGTGATGGTATTTGTTTTATTATAACCAAGCAGTATGTATAATTAATAAATCAACTATTCCTTGATATTCCAACATAAAGATGTATATGGGACTATGTCTGAAGAGCTACCATCCTGCATGTTTTAGGATTCCCCCCAGTCTAACACACCTGATTCTAATTATCAAGTAACTGAAGCTTGTCAATAGCTTGTTAATAATTAGAATCAGGTGCGTTACAGTGGGAAGATTCCATAAAACATGCAGGATGGTAGCGCTACAGGGGCAGGGCTGGTGACCCCTGATCTAAATGCTGTTTCAAAGCTTTCTTTTTAGGGAATATGATTATGGAGAAGAAATACTGTGGATATAATGTCAGTGTAATCAGTGCTAGTTATGTCCTTGCATATCACAAATATTGTGTATTACAAGGATTTAAAGTGATGAAAGGTTTTCTTGTGGAATGGGAGTTAGATCCTGTTTAGCACCTGCTTCTTTCACCATATTGTCTCACTTATATATTATATACTGGCAGATCAAGATAAATTCACAAAAATCAGGTTACCATGTGTTTTATGTAATTTCCAATTTTTTTCCACAAATGGCCTTCAGTTCACTGCAAGTGCTTTTTTTCACATGATCAGTCAGCCATTTGTTCCTCATTAGATCAGTGACATGTGAAGCAGTCAAACAAGGCGTGTTGTGTTTAGTGTTGTTATTTGTAAACGTCGGCTGTTTATGTCTCTAATAGGCCATTAAATGCTTTATTATGGCCAACTATCCAGAGCTCAGCTACTGTGTGTAATTCTTTTCCTGCCACGTAACATTACTTAACTCCACCACTCCACTTACCAAAATGTCACAGAAACACCAGATCACTGTCTAAAATTGTGATGGTAGGAATAATAAACCTTTGCTATTTTGGTCAGGGCTTGTGGTGAATCATAATTGGACATCTGAATAATGACAAAAGGTAAAGTTAACTTGTAATATGTCCTAATTGCAGAGTTTAAGTTTTAGTCTAGTGTTTATAGAAGAGACCAGCCACGCAGTGGAACATGCATGGGTTCTTTTGGGTGAAACCAAATAGGCAACAAATGACAGCTTTCACTTTCTTCTGTTCTTTTTGATAATGCCAGAGGAAAAAAAATAGGGTTCAATGTGAAAAGGGCAACAGTCATTTATGATGTAGTCAATGTGAATGTTGTTTGTTGGTAATTACAGCATTTGTTTTTCTTATGGTTAACTATCCAAGAAGGGGAAATGAAAATCTGTCTTTGGTTTTTAGGGTGGACAGGCTGTGCTAAAAAAAAAAAACAAAAAAAAACGCTCAGACCATGGGAGGACATTCGGAATTTACTAAGCATGAAGAAGCTTCATTATTTTGTCTCTGTGCTATGTATTATTCATACCTATTATTATCCAAGAATAACCCATCAAGACATTTATGGAATTTTCAGTTTGTCTAATTAGGTTTCTTATTGATTTAATGACACCTTCATTTGTCTTTGATGCAGACACTAGCGTCTCTTACCTGTCCCCGTGAAGCCTGGAGTAGTGAAGCTCTTGCATTTTGTTGTAGCTGTTCTCATCCCTGTTCAACTCATTATTCACTGTCAGTTCTTGTCATTGGCTTTCTATTTATAGCTAAAGGTTATTTGAGGCGCACCCATGGACAGTTGTACAGCAGTGGTATGGCTTGTTTTGTAAGATGGAAAATCATGCCTGGCAATCTCCTTGACTGCTCTGCTCAATGAAAAGTATTTAGGTGAATGTGATTGTGTGACGTTCAAAAGGGAATTCAAGGTCTCTTCTCAGTGCTGCCACACACAGGTTCTGGAATATCTCTTACCAGTGTGGGTGTCCTCGATTCACTTGTATTAACAACAGGCTGTGAGAAAATTAGCAGCTGCACCATAGTCCTTCATGCTGCGTCTGATGTATGGAACGAGTCAGTCTGAGGTAGCAAAATTTTTTAGGGTCCTTGTCCAGCTGTGAGTGAGAAGAGGCAGATAGAGAAGTGAAGGCATGTACTTCAGAAGCATCTGAAGTACATTGTACTTCAGATGCTCTCTTCACAAGCCTTTCTATAGAGGGTTATTATCATAGCGATGACCTGTACAATCAATATAACTCACCATTCACTCCAAAATCAATAACTACCTACCACTCACTATATATGGAGTTATAGGTAGATGTATAGACACAGTAAGTTCAACAGCAACATTAAAACAGTCTTTTGGATACTACAGAAATCATTTTCAGGTATTGCAAAATGCATTGCATGATTAATGACCAAGCAATCATGCACTGCTTTTCACATTGTTTTATATCTTAAGGTCACTGTATGGAGTATAATAATTCTCAATATACTTACAGATAGCACGACAGAATGGTGAGCTTGCTATATAGTCCAGCTATATATAGTGAGTACTGAGTGATTTGGACACAGCCTAGGACACCGCCTTAGGAATCTGGGCCTCTGGAATGAGGTGAATAGGCAGTTTTCAAAGTTGCGGTACCACAATATAACCAGCAAGAAATTTTCTTATATCTAATACATGGACATATTCTAAATTGTTGGGTCCAGAAGGTTCTGATTAGACCTTTAAACTGAAATAATAACTTTGTTATGTATAAATCCTAACAATAGTTAGAGTCAGTAAAGTTGCACCCAAAATCACGACTGACTGCAGACATTTCACACTTGACCTAAAGCAGCTTGAGTTCTGTTCCTAACCCGCCTCTCTTCATTGGGAAATTGGACCTTGGACCATTGGACAACAGTCCAGTCCTCCTTCTCCTTGGCCCAGTTAAGACACTGAAACAATTGAACAAAGCTGAAGATGACACCTGATGAAACCTGTGCAGGTGTTGTGTTTGATAGATAATTATTGTGTGAGACTTAGTTTAAAACATTAATGTTGTGAAAAATATGTGATGAAATTCTCACACTATTCTAATTTTTCAAATTTCTGTTTCTATCTGTTTCATGAGCTGGAAGTCCAACATATGTAAAAAGTATACAATTAAATATTTGAAAAAGTTGATATTGTGTACCCTGAATCTAAAGTCTATGAAAGTAAAAAATGTTCAATGGAATTATTAAAATGAATAAACTTTTCCATGATATTAAAATCTTTTGGAAAGGGTCTGTATTTTTTCCTGGTATGACTTTCCCAGTTTTTTCATATGCTTCAGGGAAAGTACTCGGTGTGATCTAACAAGAAAGACTTTTAATATTTACCCATGAGGCAAGCTCTAGTTGGCATACATTTGGAGTGGCATGTCCTCTACTGCAGTGGAGGCTTTAATTGAGGAGATAAGACAAGGTAGACTGATTGGAGCAGGAATGTGTACTGATGTGGCATTTAGTCAGCAACTATATTTCTGACAGAATAAGAGGTTGCTCAGGACACTGCAGCAGGTTGTAGATATTTTGCACGATACTTTAACAAGATACATTTCATTTGCATAGGCATGAAGAGCTCCCAGCACTCTTGAGGCAGTCCCTGCCTTCCTCTCGTCAATTTGTTCCCCTCAAGCATCATCTACTTAAAATGCCAATGGAGAAAACTATATAACATTGGCACAGCAATATTTTCTTTCAGACATATCTTCCTCCTTCATAAGCTGCGAAGAAGGGTAGCTTCATGCATATTTTTCGTTTGGCTCTGTTTTTAGCTCAGGAACGTCCAGGAAACAGACCGCATACTTGACAAGCATTACAGTCTAACTCACTGGCTCCAAGGAATTCTACTGTTTCTGTAAATGGGTCATCTGGGCCACATTTGAGGTAAAAGGGAGATATGGTCTTCATGCATGAATATCAAGCTAATTTTGCCCTTGCTTAGCCTAAGAGCATGAACATTGCCTTGTTAAACTGTGCTGTGCAAGCCAATGATCAAACAATATATACCATCCAGGTAAATGGGACAAGCAAGTTTACTAGTGTGGCCTGTGGTGTCATTAAAATATTACCTTAGTAGCTGATAGATGCCCGACCTACAGCCTCTTTTCAAACAAGTGAAACTGAACACACCCACAGAGGGCACATTAGATAGCGCTTAGGCCTCCAGTATGTGTACTGATGCAATCTCAAAAGACACAGTGTGCAGGAAACGCTTCTCTTTGGGTTGAACAGTTAGTTCTCAGTGGCACTAATATTCCTCTATTTTGGAATATCACTATGCTTCTATTTAGCGGTCGTCTTTTTATTTCCACCCAGTTCTCATGGATGCGATGCCAGTGTTTCTATGGAATCCGCCCACTCGCTGTACATGTAGCCAGCCAGGCAGACAGGAAAGCAGCTGAAGTTTCTGCAATGTGGCCCTGACTGGCTATTCATCAGACAAGATCTTTGACACCATCAGAACAGGAAGTTTAACCCTCAAGGGAACTCAGCTCTGAGGAAGATAAAACAGAGGCTCCAGCAGATGAAATATGCACGAACCCTCCATCTCTGTCCAACTATTGCAGTAGTTCCCAACCATTATGGATTCTGACCCCCTGAAATAAAACAAAGTCTATAAAATTTAATAATGTCTACTAGTTACAATACAGCAATGCACAAAAAATCAGGTAAAAAAAAATTGATGTGCCCCCAACTTATTTTCCAAATGTTTTTTCGTCTGTTGAACTACCCTGTTCTGTCATCTTTCAACCCCTGATATTAATCCAGGGTAAGAGAGATTATGTTATGACATCTGAGAGTTCATACATCAGCTATTCTTTGCGATGGTGATGAACACAACAGATACAAACTGAACAGGAGAAACTTGCACATATTTTATTACATTACATTTGAAATGAGTGATTGTATTGGTGTCTAATAGCAGATGTCACCCACAGTGATCTCAAATATGCCTGGTAATTTATATTATTATGATTTATGGTTTATATAACTTAAACAAATATGGTATGTTGGAGTTGATGTTTTGCTAATCAGTTATGATATTAATAATGTAGATATTATTATTACCAGTTATTTAAAGTAATGATATTTTATGTAAAAATATTGCTCATGGAAAGTATGAAAGACAGCAAAATATGATTTTCTGTTTTAGAGAGTTAAACTGTTCATTTATTATCAGGGCATAATAGTTTTATTTATGTTAAATTTGACTACAACACAAAGGTAATATATACATATATGATCTACATAAGTTATGTAGATCAAAACATGATGAAAAATGAAAAGTTTTGGGAACTTTTTATTTAACCCATTTAGTTTCGAATAACAAACAGAATATTGCATCAGACATAAAAATGGGGAATTGAACACCCTCGTGGGAAGTTTGAGGAGCCCTGGTGTACTGGCCTAAGGCTGACAGCCAAACAAACTATTGATCTATGTTGGGATCAAAGTAAATCATATACTCAGCAACTAGTGTGATAAATATTAATTCTTTGAGTCAGACTAGATTCAGTTCCATCATCTCAACGGTGAGTTTTTACACTGTGTCTTTGAGTGATGTGAAATAAATCTAAATGTTTTTGGAGCTTAAGTTAGAACACCCAATTTTGTGATTTCACCTCTGGCCTTACGACATTGTGATGGCCATTTGTCACTATTGTCTGACATTTTATCATCCTATCAATTAATTGAGAATATATTCTTCAGAAAATCCTATGATTGTTGCAGCTGTGAATTGAAATCACACAAAAGTAGGTAGAAGAATAACATTTGTCTAGCTGTAGATGTTCTTGCTTTGTTTGGCATCAATCTTGGCTCTGCTCAAAAATTGCTTCTGACTGCAGAACGTGTTGCACATTTTCTTCATTGTTTTGTGCAAAACTCGGCTGCAACTACCCTGACACTGGTTTTGAGGAGGCAGTTTGCTTCCTGTTGCGCTTTAGTTTCAGATCTCCCCAGACAAAAGGGGAACCCAGAGGGAGAGCAGAGACTGTCTCACAGCATGGGATTCATACTAATCCCACACTCTTCCTGTTTCACTTTAGCTGAGATAATGACTTTGTGCACACTGATTCTCCAGGCCCAGGTGCAGTACAGATGCTTTAGAGCTGCAGACGTGGTCAGGCACTAACATATTAACGCATGCATGCTGTAACATACAGTATGCCTATTATACTCATCACTCACTGCAGTATTATTGCATCAATTACACTAATATTTTATGGGACATATAGTGAAATTGATTAATTCCATGGTAAATGTTTATAAAGGAGCAATATAATCTGTTCAGAACCCACTAGCTCAAGTGTAAATGTTATTTAAATGCTCAGCTGCTGGTAATGTGATATCAGTGGCTGTGGCAACATATCGATATCACACCAGCAGACGCCACAGTAAGATAATCTCTGCACTTGATTGTAAGAAGCTTGTTTCCAATTCTCCTGACGATACTCTGTTACATATTATAATAGTTTTAGAAGGTTTTTTAGGCTTAAATAACAACTGGCCTAATTGTAGTGTTTCTCATAAGTCATGTTTAAATCCTTTTGCTGCAGACAGACCATCAAGATGGCCAGAATCAGTTTAAGCAACTGCTACAAAAATAGGTACAAACAACATTTTTTTAAGTGATCAAATTATATATGTGTGTGCCCTTAGGACCTGGACACAGGGAATCAAAATAGAAGAACTGGAAAAAAACAAAACCAATCACAGCAATGAATTTAAAGGTTCAATTTAATTTAGTTTTCTAATTTGGCTTTACTTTTTCAGTTGCCACATGCCAAGGCAGAATATTCTCTTGTTTTGCATTATGGATATGCAACTTGGATATTTCCAAATAAATAACACAGAGGAATGCGAAACAAACAAGGATTTTTATTTCCTTGACAATATTGAAGGTAATATTACACTGTCAGATGCAGTATTATCAGGGAGAAATTGCTTTGCTTGTATGAAGGCCAGTTTAACTGAAGTTCAAATGATGTTGTACATTTTAAATGTGAAATGTCAGGTTACTGAATTAGATTCTTTGTTGAATATTTGTTTCTTATTCTGTCAAATACTTTGGACAGCTTGAAATGGGGACTTATTAACAGCCAAATGGCTATAGTTCCCTACTTTTTATGGGTATGACTGTAAATGATGAAAATGAAAATTCATATGAATTTGAATGTTTATATTTATGAAGTTAAACCTTTATAAACATAACGCTTTTTTTAACCATTGATTGCAAAATTCCTATCATCATAAAATACGAAGAAAATCAGAATACGTACAACATAACTGCATTTAAAATACATATAGACATCACACCCATAGAAAAACAGAGTAGTACTTAGTTACCACTTGACCCAAATACCATAGTATTTATAGCCAAAGCGTGTTGTTATGTCTGTTATTAAATAAAAGTATTAATACACATCAAGACCAGCTAGTATAGATTGGAGTCAAATAATGCTGAACCCTAAAAACTATTTGGAGCTATACATGTTTCACAGTCAGAATCCCATATTCAAAATTTCTTTCTGCAGAACGTTAGATTGAATCTGTAATGCCCATACCTTTTGACATATTTTGGCAGTTATTCACACTTTAAATGAGCGATTATTTAAAACTACAATGTTCTTACTTAATTTGAGATAATTCGTCTGAAATATCTGAAAAGTGAAATTGGTTTGCTTAATAGGGAAGCTTAACCTCTCTATATTACTGTATAATGAGCGTAGTCTAGTAATCATGGAAAAAGCAGTATTTTAAGCCACAGACTCAGCTGACTCACCATCATCACACATTTTACATTTGTTTTCACATCCTCTGTAACCAACGTGTGTATATGGCAAGTGTGACTCAGTGCTCTTTCCTGTGAACAGAGAGCGGAAAAAGGAAGAGACTCAAGAAGCAGGCAGCACACAGCAGCTTCACAGCTTCTGCAAATAGTTCTGTCTGAGCAGTATGATATCCAGTGGTGGGTCCATTCAGGTTCCTGTATAACACAATGATGGGAACCTCCTAATCCAACTCAGTTAGAATCCAGTCACATGGCTTTATGTTCCATCATTATTTATTAATGTTTGACCTGTCTTATAATCATGTGGTCAGCTGTTTCCTGTTTCCATTTCACCCTGACCCTAAAGTATTTAGCTTTAATCAATATTGGGATACCTTGGAGTGTGATATTGTTTTTCTAACAGGGCTTATAACAGAAGTAAAAGTGATGTCCTTGTTACTGCCCGAGTGCCTCCTACAGATAACTGAGCACCTGTATGAAGGGAGGTGTCATAATCTGTTTGTGCTAAGCTCTCTTGGCGCAACTCCTTGCAGGTAGATAGAAGTGGTTCTGACACCAGTTGTATGGGAGGAAGCATAAGGTTGTATAAACTATTTCTAGGAATCAGTTTGTTTTTCTTAGGAAGGTGGATCATTGTTGACCTGTGGTTTCACCTCACAGGCAGTTGCACTCACTTATTTTTGCAGAGCTTTGGCAGGCTCACCTGCTCCTCAGGGATTTACAGATTCTGTGATTTGGAATAAAGAATAATGGAATCATGGGTCAATACTTCGAGATAATTCGTATCAATCATGTTAGTTTAGCACTGCAGCCATCCATGATATACTGGGATAGAAAAAATTCCATTTGTCTCTTATATATCTACAGCGGAGCTTACAAGGCCTCACCAGGAAAACTAAAACAGTTGATAGACTGTTAACTAGAGCTACACAGTGGCATAATATTTGATTTCACCAGACAGATTGCAAGTGTGAAAAAGCATTGTTTACTGTGGTTGTGGTGTAATCCAGTTATTACACACACACACACACACAGGAACAATCACAGGATTGGTGCAACATTTAACAAGGCTGCAGTCAGTAACGTAGTGTCCTCTAGTGGCAGCATCCCTGACTCTGAAGCGTGCCACACATGTCAAACAGTTCAAATCTGTATCAGCTAAGTGTGAAACAGTATATGGTGCCTTGAAAAAAATTCTGAACTGTTTCTCAACTTCTTGCAGTGCTCTTTTAAAAAGCAGTTTTGGTAGAGCAGGGGTGTGGTCAGAGCCGAGCTAAGTTCCACACTTAGCCACTTGCCACAAACTGAAGTCTGTTTCATCCCGGACCAGAGTGCAATACACGCTACCCACATGCTCTACGCTCTTGGCATGCCGTAGATTGTGGGATCCAAATTAGACCAGTATGGGAGAGCATAAAATGCAGGCCCCTTCATAAATGACCCACCCTCACATTAGGAAGTGTTTCTGAGACAAGGAATGGCTTTGTTAGTGTTGGTAACCTTTGTGCCCAAGCAGCCTACAGATTATTCGAGAGTTAAAGAATTTAGGCAGTGTCATAAATCAATCTTTATTTTTCAGACTCTATTTTAATGAGTCAGATATGAATTGGACATATAGTGCACAAATATTTCACTGAAGCAGCTCATGCTTTACACAGCTGTGGTTTGTAATTTTAAGAATGCAGTTTGTTGTGTCTCACCCACAAACCATGCACATACACACACAATACCAGATTACATGCCACTGTCCTGAGAGCAAAGTACAGGTACCTTTCAGACAACAGCAGTTTAGGCTGTGTGTGATCTCTGATGATAAAAATTACCCTTATTGGCCTTGTAGTCTCAGTGACACATGTTGAAGATATGTTCCTCCTACTACTCTCTCCCTTTCTTGCAGTTTGTTTTTCAGGAGTGAAAGTCTGGAAAAAATGTGAGAGGAGAAAAAAATGCCCATGTCTGAAACTCTTTGCCTCTCTTCCTCTTTGTATGAGACAGAGGGAAAGAGGCAAAGGCACACAGCACAGCAATTGGCAGCCTGCAGTACTTCCTCATCCTGCTGTATTGAAGTAGGCAGAAGTTGCTCCTGACACTTTGTTTTCACACTCAGACTCTCGCTGTGAAGCTCTGCAAAGGACGTATATTTTGGTCAGTTGTGCTTTCAGGGCAGCCTACAGGAACAGCATCCAGCACCAACACGTGAGTGAGCTGCAGCACTGTTTGTTTTTAGCATAACCTCTGTGAACCCAATCTGCTATCACCTTCTTTTATGTATTATTTACTAGCTCTCAGATTATATTAAGATATGCGTTTCATCTTCAATCATTTTTCTAAAGCTTTGTAGGGACAATAGAGGTTATTTTAGAATTAATGTATGATTGGCAACTGCTGGCTTGGAATAGGAAAGTTTGAAATAGGAAAAACTGAAGTAGGTCAGGAAGAAACGACTGAGAACATCTGCTGTAGATATTTTTGCCAGGTTTCTCACATTTCTGTCCACTACTGAAACTACATTTCAGAAAGGGGTTTGTGGCCTGAGCTCTGTAAAGAAGTAATATTTATGTTTTACAACTCTGGTTAATAATAGACCATAACATTATGCTTGTGTAATATTTAGGGTATATTAGCCTTTTAGAAGTCACCTGCTATCCACTAAGCTGGGGAGGAAAGAACACAAGGATGTGAGGACACATACCAAGCATCTTATATCCTCAATGCTGCTGTAGCACAGTAGATTTGTTGTGTGTTGTCATTTTAATACACATACTTTAATATTATTCTCTGTGGTTTGAATAAAAACTATTTATTGTAATGAAGCAGTCCAGTCACACCTGAGGCTGTTTGGCATTCAGTGCAGGACTGTACTTTCCCTTCTGATTGAGGGTTCTGAAGGTCTGTGTAAATGGTAGTGGCAGGATGTTCATTTGTATGTACAGAGAGTTCTGACTCTATATTCTACACCAAGAAACTGAAGTATAATGCTCATTGCCAAGGCTCCGGCTTCCTGCATTTAAGGTCAGATAATGGTCAGGAGTGGTTACCTAGGATTTCCCTACATGATCTGAGGCTCTTTGTGGTTATGGTAAAAATAGTCAGCCAAGTTACATATGGTTGCAATGAATGCACACTTAAAAATGGTTTCTATTTCCTTTTTAAATGTTACAGTATATAGTAGTGGGTTTGTAAGGAGTAATTATTGGTTTTGTTTCAAGATCTCTCCCTGTTTTACTGAGCAGCCTTTCTACTACAGCTAAATAAATAACACCCACTCTATACTGGAGCTATATTTGTATGTGCACTAAAAGGTAAGTTGATATATGTTGCAATATTTTGCTGTAGTGGATTTAGCTGTAGAGGAAATCAAATTTTCATTTCACTTAATAAAGCAGTGTGTTATGTGGTGTATGACATGTAAAAGTGGTCAACTTCTTGTATCGCTAGACATGGTCTGATATGGTGAGATGTTTACATTGCATATCATTACTGTTCCTTGTGTGATGGACACTGGTCTCTCCCTGAGGGCTATATCGGATCAGATGACGTGTGAGAGATTGTTTCATCGAGGCCTAAACTGATAAGTGTTGTCTGTTCGTCTTAACTCCCTGTGAATGTTCCTATCTCCTTTCAGCAGTCGAGTCTAGCAGCAACCGTCAGAGATTCTCTGAGAACCTTCCCTACTAATCTGTCTCAAATTCATTCACATTTATCCTCCTTTTTTGGAGGCAATATAATTAAGGCAGATGACAACCTTTACTTATAGCTGTGGTGACTACAAATTATATTTGGTTTTCTAATTTGGTATTTTAAGAGCAAATTCTACATTTAACTTTTTACCAAACTTTCTTCAGCCAAACATCATCATAGTACATATTTGTTCAGAAAATGCAAGCTGTAGTTTGGTAAAAGGCAGTAAATGTTCATCTATGTCGCTGAGTTGTTTGTACAAAGAGATACACTGCTCACACTCTGTATCTTAACTCTTGGCATCTGGGTTTGTAACGAGGCCATAAAAGTAAGTGGGACAGGTCTGACTCTTGAGAAATTGGCCTTGTATCTCTGTAGAGGAATACAGTCGTATTTTCTGCCATTTTTACTGCAAAAGAAAGTGAAAACAAAGTTTACATTCTTTATTTACATCTCATTATTGTTGCTTAGTTGCCTTATGTTTCAAAAATAAAATGATATAACCTCAAGGAGGACATCCTCAATTTTTGCCTCACTTCCTCATCTAGGTTTGACAGAGGTCAGGTTGAGATTGAAGCAGGTGTATGTTTGACAAAAAACAAGCGGTGTCACCATGTAAATTGATCTGAGGGGAGGTGAGGCATCATAGCAGAGGTGTTGAACTACCAGGTCAAGCAGGAGTTAGTCACAGGATCTTGCCTAGAGAGTTCTGAGTATCATATGATGGGCCTGCAAGGAGACACATGCTCCCTCAACGGCAGAAAAATAAAGTGCACAATGTTTTCTTAATCAGATAATTCCCTAACTACAAGCAAACAGTCTCTAATACACACTGCAACGGTGTCCTCCGTAGAGAACATTTTACTGATGAACATCCCCTGTACTTTCTTTGGATTGATAATATTGCCACATTGCTCCTGTTGTCCCTCATATCTTTAGGACTTATGGTAATTTTTATCTGCAGATTTTCAAATGATCTGTATTCTAGTATCACAACTTTCAGCCTTCTAATCATTCTAATAAATGAAATACAAATAGGTAGTTAAAAGCAGACAGAAAAGGGTCCTCAGTCATTTCTGCTCTTGCCGACACTAGAGGCTATCCCCATTAACAGCCCTCCAAAGGTCAGGTTACCCCAGCCCTCATCAATGATTCAGCAAGCCCCCTGGGAACTACAGAGCTCTTTACCAGTGCATATTCTTTATGGTTAAGTGCACTCCTACGTCCTTCTATTCCCTCCAACTACCCTCTGCATGGCTGAGTACATTTCCTCCTGGACATCAAATGTACACATTTACCAGTCTCTGTGACCACATCCTGTAGGAGCTGGAAACACACCATTGTTGTGCTGCTTTTCAACCATTATTAATTGCAGTTCAGTTGTGACTAGATGACTCAGATGGCTGTATACCTCCTACTAAATATGTGGAGACATATTTGTGTATGTTTGTCAGTGCCAATGGTTTGAAAGAATCAGATAAGAGATTGTGTTCTCTCTCCTCCCTTGTGCAGGAAGTAGCTCAATGGTGTTGCTACTGGTCTTACCTTATCTGTCCTCAGAGGCAACTCTTGTCTTGTATATTTTGGAACAGCCAAAATGCCACCATGCAGTGCTACTGTATACTGATGTTATTCATAGGGAGAAAAGGTACTGCTTATTATTCTGAGCTTCCCCTGCACTTTAATGTGGCTGTGGTATTTGATGAAACAATTGTAATTTTTTTTTAAACTAAACATACTAACATACTTATTTATGCATAATACCATTTTTTTTTCTTATGAATTATTTGAACTTCAGTAATATATACATTCTTTTGCAGTGCTGCTAATTTCCTTGATATATCTAGAGCTATACTGCCCCACAAAAAGGAAAGTGGTAGAAACTGTTTTTTTCTAAAGTTGTAATTTGTTTGTGTCGCTTCAACAAACTAGTGTTTAATTAATGAAACAATTGTAGTCAAGACAAAAAACGAAATGATCAACAAAGTGTGATAAAAATTTGTGTAAGTGTAAGTTATTGATCACTATTGATCTTTGATTGTCTTGCAGATGATTTGTTTGCACATTTACGTGCAGTCTGGTTCTGGAGAGATATAAAAATGGCAAAAATGTAAAGAAAAGTGAAAAAAATCAGGATGATCACTGATGGGTGTAAGAACTAAAAAAAAGTCTTACACGTTTCGACTTATATAGTCTTCATTTTGGAAAAAGTAACTGAATATAGATTTGTCAATTTACAGGGTCACAGTGATCATGTGATCACAGGACACTGCCCAAAGTTAGCAGCAATATACACACAAAAGAAAAAAAAAAGTGAAAACATCCTGTTGTACAACAACAAAGAACACTATCCACTATCCTTTTAATTGTTTTAACATTATTATAAGCCTAAACCTAGCTGCTCTTTCTAAAACCAAACAAAATTAAATATTGGCCATTCTGTTTAGTCTGAGAAACATTTCTCTCTAATTACTCCTTAAAACATCTTTAAAATAACCCATCAATTGTTAATCAATCTTTTCTCTTTTTTTCCTTTTATTGAGTATTGAGTATTGCTGATAATTTGAGTCATGTGGGTAGTGTCCTGTGATCACATGATCACGGTGACCCTTTAAATAGACACACCTTCATTCAGTTACTCTTACCCTGAAGAAAACTATTTAAAAAAAAATAGATAAACTATATACTGGATCATTACAGGATTTTTATTTTATTAGAGTGCCTCAGAATGCCTTTTTCAGTTCTTAGACCCTATCAACAACGTATTTTTAGAGTCATAGCCTATATTTTACTGGACAGTCAAAAGTAGCAATTATACAACCTAAGCTAGTTCCACATAGTTTCACTCATCTTGTTGTTCTAAAAGACCTTTTCTATTATGCTTCTCTATTTAATAACAAAACCATGTGTTCATATTTCAGCAGTGCTTACTGGTGCCTTTGGGGCATAGACAGTGTGGTTTAAGAGTGTAAGAAAAGGATTGTGAATAAAATGGAGCATCTGTGCTGGAAAAATCTGCCTACTAGCTCCAGCAGGACTACCAGTGTCTATTGTTTAGCGGCATCTAGTGGTAAGGTTGCAGATTGCAACCAAACAAATACCCTTCCCCTCAACCTTTGCTTACAAGCATGTAGGACAACCTATATTCGCTATGAAACTCATGAAAAAAAGATTCAGGTTGTTTATAGAGCCATCAGTGAATGGTCCTTTTCAAAGCTTTTTTTTTCTATTAAATGTTTGAATAGTTTGTAACATCAGTTTCCACTTAACACTCTTCTCTTGACTTTTCTCAGGTGTAGTTAGCTGACACGCAGCCATGATGAAAACGGGCGCCACCAGGGTGGGGCTGCCCAAGCTGGGATTCCAGGAGCGGGCCAAGCAGGCCTCCCTGGTGCCCTCCTCCTCCACCACCTCTACAGCTATGAAGACCTCCAGATCCTCCAACATGCTGGCAGACCAGCGCCTCAGCAGGGTAAATCATAACAAACTGCATTTTACCACTTACTTACATGCTTATAATCAGACAATAGTATCGATAAATTTGATATATATCACTCCAATACATTATTAGACCTACATTGCTAGTACTAATAGCATATGTGTTTCTAGCTGAAAAGAGCCAGCAGTGATGATGCCTTGACAAAGCCAGCACTGGGAACCACTGCCTCCAGCTCTCGAATGAAGAAAACAGTAACCACTGGCGCCATTTCAGATCTTCCTGAGGCTCGCCCTCGCACTCTGTCTGGTAAGGAGGGACTACAACTCGTGTCATATATCTAAACTAAACCAAGTCTCTGAAACATAACCAATTTAAATAATTGATTTAATTAAAAAATATATATATATAATTATTTTATAATGAAAGTAGTGCAACTAACCACTTTGGCCACTAGAGGACCACAGCACATCAGAAATGCTCCTAGGTGCTGGTTGTAACTAGCAGCTGAAGAGATGATCTTTTTGCTTTTTTTGTTTTTGTCTCTTTATTCTTGTTTTTGTCTGGGTGCAGGTTGCTGAGGCTTTGGTTCTCAGGGTTTCGGTCCTAAACTGAGAGACTGAATACATTCATAGTGGGCTCATCCGTGTGAACAGCATGTCATTTTTGGAAGACAGATAAAGAAAAATTAACTATTTTAATTTTTTTTAATCCAAAATCAAAAATTTTAAAAAAATAATGTTGTGATGTAATTGGCTGTTATTTCGCTTTAGTGTTTGGCATGTCACATGTATTTGCATGTGCTTGTGTACATGTATAGTCTGATTGTGTTTTTTTAGCCTATAGTTCTGTACTATGCATCAGTCATGAAGACTAAGAAGACACACCTAAGCTCAGTTATAAAATATGCAAATGCTGTTAAGAATGCATTGTTTTTGAACAATCCATTACTCCACTACACTTAACACACAAGGTGAAAGTTTAATTAAAAATATAACTGTGTGCATGAATAAAAATAGTTCTAATACTATTGTATCAGGGAAACTGCCTTAAATACAAAACCATTGAGGCTCAACACATGGTTTACTAGGTGATTTTAATTAGTCTGTGGATCCCAGCAAATATAATAAAATTTAGCTTTGTCCAAATATTATTACCATACTTGTATCACACCTGCATACAGAATTATTTAAATGTTTCTCAAGTAGATTACTTTTACTCTGCAGATCTAATTGAGTGTAGCATTTCTCACATCTATTGTCCATTGTGCTCAAAGGGGCTATTTGTGTCCCAATTTGAAAAGCAGCTTTAAAATTCAGTTTCAATTCATTGCTCTCTGGCCAATTTCTTTCTTACCATACGATTAACACCGTAAAGTAAATACCAGTGCTTTGAGATGCTTTTATAATTGCTTATTGAAATAAAATTACATTACAAGATAATTCACCTGTTTGATGCTGTAAACATGTAGCAGAATTATCTTTTGTTGAATCTGAATGCAAAAAATGTTGGCATTCAATACATATTAGGAGGAAGAGACTGATGCTATTTGTTGATATACTTCATATGATGGTAATTAGAGATAAATAAGACAAATACCTGTGGTTCCTGTTTGTTTGCACAATACATTTCAGTAGCTGGAGATTTGTGGTCCATGATATTATTGTTCATTTCCCGTTACTGGATGCATTTGACCAAATACATTGTCATATCCTACTAAACATTTCTTGTGTGTTGGTTATGAGCTCAGTATGTAGGACAAATATGGCGATTGATAATGACAGTGTGTATTTTGCAATAAATACATTTATTTACAGCCTACCATTGGAAAATCTTCTGTGAGAGCTATAACTGAATTTATTTAGCCCATCCACACAGTGTGTAGCCGTGCTCCAGTAAAATTCTTCCTCAAAGGACTGTTGTGCCGAAGCAAAGATAATTGAATTCTATTTGACAAAAGACACCAGAGGAGCTGAGAAACCACAGCCAAGTGAGGCTCTCACTTCTTTCAAACCCAATTAGACCATGATCAGCTTTCATTGGATTTGGTGCTAATTAACCAAAGTTTGTTTTTTCAGAGTGCCTTCACACCCAAGACAATAACAGATTCCCACTTTGTGCTAAACATGATAAATTCATTACCTTTCCCATGCTTGGTCTGACCTGCATTTGCTAGACAGTTTCTGGTAGCTGAAAAAGTAATTGTTTATCATATAGAAAAAACATAATTTATTGAGGGCACAGAGCTGTGATTGTGTAGTATAATGTCATTCTTTTGTTTCGTTTAGGCAGCATAAAACTCATTCTATGTTGAGCCTGTGTTTTACATTCCAGTTGCTTTAACATAACGTCAGAAGAGGGCATTATTCAGGTATTTGAGGGTTTTTTGTTAAATGTAGGTTTTGTGTTTTCGCTTTTTCTTAGGGTTTTTCTTAATAAACTAAAATTCTGTGAAATGTTATTCCCCCCACTTTCATAATGAAATTGTGTGTTTTTGCCTTTGCTGAGCATAATTTTTACACCAAGCATGCTGTGTTTTGTTTGCACCTGTGTAAGGACTTGCACATCAAGACATATGCAGACTGACAATGATTGGGTATGTCAAACAGGTTTTAAAAAATCACGCCAATTAGAAAGTAGAAAGTCAAGTCAGACATGTGAAAGAGCAGTGGTATGGTATTTTGAACTCCTTGATGTTGCAATGGGCGACACGGTGGAGCAGTGGGTAGCACTGTTGCCTCACAGCAAGAAGGTCGCAGGTTCAGGACCGCCTTGGGGCCTGGGTCTGGGACCTTTCTGTGTGGAGTTTGCATGTTCTCCCCGTGTCTGCGTGGGTTCTCACCGGGTACTCCGGCTTCCTCCCACAATACAAAACATGCTCAGGTTAATTGGCAAACTCTAAATTGCCCATAGGTGTGAGTGTGTGTGTGAATGGTGTGTGTATGGTGTGTGTGCCCCACGATTGGCTGGCGACCATCTGGGGTGTATCCCCTGCCTCTCGCCATAAATGCGCTGGGATAGGCTCCAGCAGACCCCTGCGACCCTGAAAAGGAATAAGCGGGATAGAAAATGGATGGATGGATGGATGGATGATGTTGCAATGTAATCTGAAATGTCTGTATTTCACACATGTGTGTATTTCTTGTTATGCATAGAAAGAACTTTAATCCACTGAAGAGATGAAGAGAAAAATCATAATTCCAGAATTTGCATTGTGGCATTTTGAGATAAACACATTCACTGGAATACTGTGGAGTGTGCTCAGGTGTGTCTTTGTAATATTTTTACCCTTCAGTGTTATCAAGTCATAAACAGATGAGTTTCTCCCTAGCCGATATGTGACATTCCACACTGACAAGAAGCAATCAGGATTTACTGGGCTCTAAGGCACACTGCAGCAGATCTGTGATCCCACCTGTCAGACAATAATTGAGTCTTTTCACAGAGGACCATCAAATTCTCATATAACAGTCAGCCTTCAGTCAAGAAAACTAATCTACATTAACTTTTTAGATTTTTTGTCTGGATGAAGTATAATTCAATTGTCCACAGTAGTAAGAAAACTGAAATTATTATCATGATCTTTGAAAATGCAGTATTTATGGTACTTATCTCTAATACTAGCAAGAAATTAGCACCTCAGACTGTGACAGATTTTAATGTAGTCCAGCACATTACAGTTGGGAAGCAGGAATACACCCCAGATAGGTCACCGCCTATTGTGGAGCACAGACACCAATTACTCACACATAGGTAATTTAGAATATCCAGTCAACCTCAGTATGTTTTTTGGACTGTGGAAGGAAACCAGAGAACCCAGAGAGAACAAGCGATCCCCACACAGATAGGTCCCAGCCCAATGATTTGAACTTGCAGCCTTCTTGCTGTGAGGCGACTGTGCTACCCACTGCTCCAACATGCCATCTCCTTTAAAGGTTAATCTATTTAAAAAAAAAAATAAATAAATAATGTAAGCACAGTAACTCCTATACTTTTCTCAGATGCTAAAGAAGGCAGTCTCAGAAGGTTTGATGACTGTGAACATTGATGGTCCCTTGCTGCACAAGAAGTGGAGTCTACACATATTCATTCACATCCACAGAATAGCTACAAAGATCAGTGGACTGACACTCTGACCCCACCCTTGCCTGCCCTCACAGCATGCTGTACTAATGAGTTAAAATTGTTATTTTTACTAATGGAGTCCACTCTTTATCCCGGTTGGCACTTTACCAACTCGACCATGCTGACAGACAATGGGTTAAAACCCAGCCATATCCTGATGACTTATTTAAAACATCTCCTCAATAATTCAGTAAAGCTTTCACTAGAAGAGGGGTCCCTATGGAGAATGCAAGAAAGAGAGAAAGAGATAAGACTGTCCTGCTCTATTAATAACAAGCCCATTGTGGGTGACTGGAGGGCATGACTTTACAAATGGGCACTTCATTGTGAGGCACTTCCCCTCACCCCTTATCAGTTGATGCATTCACATTGATTGTCACTTTCGGGTTAATGGAGTCAAATTGATCTTAAAACCCATAAGCATAAATGTCTTTCAGTGAGTTTTTCTCTCCAATAGTCCATTGTCTAGCATTCTGACACCATATTTTCAAGGTAAAAATCATTGGGTGTAGAGTTGGCTGAAAGTCAGTGGTGATACCACAGTTGATTGATTTTAACAGTGAGTACCACTGGCATTACAATGAATAATCATACACATCATCACAAAAGATAATAAATTATAATATATTGATATTTTTAACAAATATGTTTAAAATATAGAACTTCTTTTTAATCTAATTTGGAGTCCAATCATTAAAAATCTATAAATAATAAAGAATATTCTTGATTAACCACGAAAATGCATGGATCTGCCAGTTTTAGTGTGTCTGTGCTGCAAGTCTTTCTCCAGAAGAACATGTGTGACTACAATTCTCCAAGTTCACTCTGTAGGGAAATGAGGATTATAATAAATTATCTGCATTGCATTACATTTTCTGCCCTCCTCACCTATTATGCTGAGAGTAAAAGAGAATAGTGGCACATTATCCATCAGTATTCTCTACTAATCATCTTGTTGACAATAATATTACTGGTCAATGTGGGTTTCTATTTATACAATATACTTATTTATTTATGGTATGTTTTTTTTCTCTCAAAATACTGCAGGGAGAAGATTTACAGTGAGACCCAGAACCAAGTTTATTTTAATATCCTGAATTTCTATCAACCACAAATCATTGTTTGTGCTAAATAAAAGTCAGTGAGAAACGGAGTAAAGGTTCCTCTCAGACTGTTCGCTATGTGATGCTATATGTGTTCGCTATATGTGCTATATGTGATGGACTTTTATATTCCTAATTCCTAACAATCAGCTCATAGCGCCTGTCATTTCCTTACCAACTTTACTGCCAGAAAACAGGAAAAATTAATGCACTAGTATCAGTTGACCTTTGTGAGTACTCACAGTGAAAGATAAGTAAAAAAAAATAATGTACTCAGTAATGTTGCGGATCCAGAGTATTACTGTGCACTACTCAGACTTTAGACTGAGCCATAACATGTGTTCCCTGCAGGCCTCCATCTGTCTGTCTGTGTCAGTGTTTGGGAGGCAGCAGGAGGGAGGTATGGTCCTTTAGCTCCTCATATCTGTCAGATGAATTAATCAAACATGCCTCAGTCCACCGGGACGCCTCAGCCTGCATGAGCACTCAGCCGTGACAGCCACACACCGGCACAGGCACAGGGTTAGGATTAGGGTTAGGGTTTGAGTAAAGAGACACACACATGCTTACACGTGTAGATGAGTAGGCACAAATATGCATGCAGAACTAACAAACATCTTTACCTTTAGTGTGTCTCATGCTGCCATGTCTAATTATATACTACAGTATGATAATGCACTCTTCTGTTTATCATGCATGCAGTGTAAAAGGGAAAATGGCAAGTGAGAATAGCTTTACTCCTACACACTACAGTGCATTGAAAGGGTTTGCTTCATCATTAACACTGTATACTATATCTACGCCTCTATCTGGGCTCAATTTGACATAAACACACCTGGCCTCTTTTAGGTTTGTTGACCAGAATTTGGACATCAAGTTTGAAATTCCTCTGCAACCCTAGCAAGTCCCCTAAAATCGCTGGACAGAGAAAAATGGGCCGATCTTAAAAGCGGTCTGTTGGGCCCACAGAGATGGACATCCTGTGGTGAGCAGAACATTCTTAGCTGGATTAGAAGGATGTTTGTTTACAAAGTTGGATGTGCTGCTCCAAGAGGAAGAGCAATAGGAAAATAAGAGAGGAAGAGGGAAATGTAACAGTTTATGCAACATTCATAGGATTCATGAAAAGGCTTTGAAGCAGCAGTGTATTGTAGGAAGAGAGAATATTCAAACTGAAATGAGTAGAATAATGCAGTAAACTCGACCTCTCTCACAGCAATTTGAGAATTTCTTTAAAGGTTTTTTTTGACTGGGCCTGGAGAGTATTTCCTGCATCAAATTGATACTGTGAAAAAATACACTTACAACCTTAAATGACCTTTTAATATTATTTTGCTTATACTTTATTTCTGTTCAGCTGTAAACATGAAGGAAGTATACTGCTCCCTCTGAGCTTACACAACAAGGAAATCTATACTAAAATATCAGTGCTTATCTGTGTCCAGTGTGGTTTTAAGAAATTGGTGATGGAGTGGTTAATTAGAATTTCTGATGAACAGTTTTTCAAACAGTTTTGGGTCCTTGGTTGACAGATTTCTTTGCAGGCCATTCTGAGGGTGGCTGGAATGCTGTGACGATTACTTCAGAATAATACAAAATCATAGTTTCGTACAATTTCAACAGTTTCATAGGCTGAATAATGTGGTTGTAAAGTAATAAATTTGGTTTCTTGTAAGTCTTGCAGTATAAATGTCTTTCTGGCTCACAGATAAAAATGTAATTATCTTATTAATTAATTATGACAGCAATCTGTCGATAGTGCAGAGTCCTAGTTTCCTAATTCCTGACTTCCTTTTGTTTTAGCCAAATTTTCAATGGGTGTTTGCAATGTTGTTTTTTTGATAGTTGCACTGGACACACATGCTCACTCAAAATACAACACTAAAGATTAGCCCCCTGAAAAGAGACCAATCTGACTGAAAATGAAAAGTCAAACTCCCTTCCAACTTGGTTTCTCCCAGTTGCTCTTGCTATCATAAATATTTAACACTTGCATTCATTGCAAATGAGAAAGGACTGAAAAAACAAAACCAAGTCTCCCACTAGCACTACACAATCTCTTCAAAAGTAGCACACCACCCACATCTCATACACATGTACTGTAGGCGCACACACACACACACAGATATACACACACACATACTATTGTTTCCTGCTGGGTGCACTGCAGGGAAAATAGTATGGGAAGCCTGGGTTGGCCTCTTACTCTCTTTGCCCATTTATGAAGACTTTTGTTTTGTGTCTGTCTGTCTGTGTGTGTGTGAGTTTGGGGGGGGCTGGGGAACGATTTTGTAAATGGCCCCAGCCTGCAAGTTCACTTGAAAAGAAGAGACAAGAGCTGCACTGTCACTCTATGCCAAAATAAAAAAAATATTGCCTTTCCTTTCCTCCTGTTCCTCTTTCCTTCCTTCACTCCCCCGCCCTTCTCTCTCTCTCTCTGTATATTCACTTGTCCCTTCAGTAGCAGTGAGAGGGACGGTTATCTCACCATTGTTTAACTGGTATTGGAGAGAGCGTTAACTGGCTGGCAGGCATGGGTTTGTGTGTGTGTGTGTGTGTGTGTGTGTGTGTGTGTACGTGTATGGCGGTGGGGGGGGCTGGGAAGCCACTCCCCCTCTGAGCTGATTCCAGTTATCACAGCGATAATGAAGTGCACACGACGCCGCCTGCCTGCCCGACTGCCAGTGTGACATACTGTCACCGTCCTGGAGGACGCGCATACTCACATATTCACACACACACTTCCAGTTGCTCACTGACAGGACACGCACCCTGTCTCCTTAATACACACAGTCCTGGGAAGGAGTGGAGAAAAGAAGAAGACCAGAAGGAGGGAAGAATAACAAGATTTTTTGCTTCTTATGGTTTCCCTTTACTGTGACTGACTGATGGTGATTGTGGGTGCTGAACAGATACGTCAACCCAAACACCCACACACTCACAACACCTCCCCCCGCAGCCACGGATTCTTGGATTAGTCCACCCCAGTGTGGAGTGTGGGAGTCACGGAGCGGACCAACATGGGGAACCAGGCAGGGAGACAGGAGGAAACGGTGACAGGTCTGCTTTTGTTGTATCATGGTTTGCTTCAGCATCACTGGTTCCTTGTTGTCTATTGCCTTTCTGCCTTAATGCAAAAGAAAAAGTAAGACATTTGCTAAATACAATAGGTTCAGACTAATCTCCTGTCATGTCTAAGTACATCTGACAGACAAGTCCTGACTAATGAGTACTGACTAGGTGCACATCAACAGAATGCTGACAGATGAGCACTGAGATGAATATACCCTGGAGTTAATTAAGCTGTTTGAATGGGTCTGAAGTTAGATGTTTAGCTTTGTTTTTTGCTATGAATTGTGTGAGCATATCCACGTGTGTAGTGGTTATGGCTCTGGTGTGTCGTGTTTCTGGATAGTTAGTACAAGTCTGCTTGTATATGTTAGCACCTGTGTGTGCATATTAGGAAATGTGTGAGGCGAAAGTGCTTAGAGGTGATTCGCCTGACAGTGAGCATGAGGGAACCTGCCAGAGGAGATGGTATCATCAGTCTCACGCTCACATCCCTCCACTGCCCCGAGCTCTCTCCACCTACATAAGATTTCCATTTCAAAGTCTCCCTGAACTGCACTCGGCAGCAACTTCATGCTCATAAAAAAAACATTTAGCGGTTCCCTGTCTGATTAACCTCTTTGAATTTCTTTTACAAAACAAGCATTTGCATCTTGATATGTGTTATTGTGAATAGAAAGTGCAGCCTTTTATTTACCAAGGTAATTTTTAGTATTGTAATATGATTGCTTCTTTTTTCATCTCAACATAAAAAAATACTGAAAAGACAAGAGCCAGGTGCGTGTTCTACAGTAACAGGCATGGACACGTAAACACAAAAAATACGATAGAGATATTATTATTATTAATATTTTAATCAGCAGTGGGTGTTAAGCTGCATTATTTCATTGCAGTGATGTGTGTTGCTTGAAGATAGAGCCTAGTAGGCTCAGTCTCAATAATAAGCAAGCTGCTGCACGCTTGGAAAGATTAGCTTCTAGTTTCACAGTTAATATATTACACACAAAACAAAAGATCGTTAAGTTAAAAAGTAAAAACAGAGAAGACCGATAGCACTTCTATTACCTTAATAAATCATAACTTATCATTACTAAGCATAATTGGACTGCTTGTTGTTAAATATTATTCTTGGTACAAAGTAATAATGAGATTGGTAGACATAGGTTGGACATAGAGGTATAGTATGTAGATTCAGAAACATCATCATGGTGATACTATATTTAAGCAATTCTCTTCTACAGGCTTTGAAAATATTTAAGCTGTGTTTTGTAAAGTGTTCCCTGATGACTGGTCCAACCTCCCACATGTTCCACCATTATGAAATGAAGCTGTCAGTTATATGTTGAAGTGATTGACCCATTAGTCTTAGACTTTCAGTTTGTAGTTTCTCAAATGAGCTGCTATACAATATTAGAATTAATTATCAAATTCCTAGTTTTTTTTATGACATGAAGCAATTGATCCAAGAACATTGAGACAAGAACACACAGAATCTGTTTTCAACAGTTTTTGCTGATCGTATAATAAACATTTTAAAAGAAGCAGAGGTTTTGATTGCTGTTATGAACAGCAACATGGTGATGCATAAGAGTGACGTTTGTACTTACATTATTTAACCTTTAGGCAAGCAGTTAAGAAACATTTTGTATTCACAGAAGCAGCCTCTGTTCCATCCAGATGATGACACAGCCAGCTGAGGTTCATCAGACTTATAAAGTAGAATGGTTCTGGTGCTGGCGGAAAGAAACGTGGGAAAAGTAGAAACTCATTCAGATTTGATTGATGCTGTTATCTCTGAAATGGAAAGCTAAGGAGTAAGCTGTCTACTGCTGTGATAAGAGTACCAAAGTACACAATGGCTACTACACTGAGCCTTCCTGTCTCCCCGCTGGCTTACCAGGAGAGTGGCCAAAACCAGATCCTGTGGTCAGTATGTTGTCAGCTGTTGTCAGTAATATATGGTCCAATAACAGTGTGAGTCTATTTTCAGGACTACAACTTAGTCTGTTATACCAATTTCGGACCTAGATAGAGAAAAAGCTAAAACATTTTTGTGTAGTGAGATACAATAGTTTGTTCTTACTTTTGTATGGTCAAAAATGGCAATTTGTGGTTTCTCCAGGAGTGTAATGGGGATGCTTGAAGGTAGCTGTAATGTTTGAAGACTGCCAAAACTTTGGCAAGCATCATATTTCTTGAAAGTACAGATGGAGCTACTGTAGCAGCTATAGTGTATTATATTTGAAATAATATTATTCTCTGTGTTCACACTCAGAGGCAGAGGAACCTGAATTTATTATTTTTTGCTGAGTGCTGGTGGGGGGACAAAAATCTGATTTCAGTTAGTTCTATGATATACACCAGGGGTGCCCAATCCTGCTCCTTGAAATCTACCATTCAACATGTTTTTCTCCCTACTCTGGTGTTTTTTTTCTCATTGTTATGGTGGACAGGGATGTCCTAAAATAATATAAATACAGGTACAATTATATTTGTATGAGTTTTCATATATAATTTTTTGGTGTTAGTAAAATCCTGCATAATCTGCCTTTAATCTAATCTCACTCAATCAACTCTATTAGAGGGTTATAAAGGAATGCATGCAGGGGGTACTTGATTGACATCTCCCTGACTCTCCTTTTCACATCTGATAGGGTGGCACAATTAAAACATCCATCATTCTAATTGGTACTTGGAGTTTAGTGACCTCACAAAATTTCAACCTTAGCAGAGGTAATCAACCAGAATAACTGTGTAGATGTTTTTAAACTGCCTTCCAGCCCAGATAAGTGCCAGTTCAGTGGCCACTAGGCAACCGTGTCTTTGACAGGAAACCGTTTTTTCATCTTGTGCTTAGGTGGGATTAAGTTCTGCATCACTTCTGCTCAGTGTTCTGTATTTTTTTTACTCAGGTTTCCTACATATAACACACACTCAGCCTGGCACATTCATGTCTTCCTCTTTCCCAAAGTATAAGGATTGTTTTATTGACATTTTTTAGCAGCTCTTTCTTACTCACAAATTTATCAAATTGAAAATAAGGTTCTAAAACTGAGCTGTGCCGTTTCTCTCATACAGTGCTACTGTCTGAAGTTGGCTGACTCTGCCAATTAAAACATTTCTAGGCTATACTAAATTGTTTTGTCTGTTATAATGTCTGACTGATTCATTTTGCCTGCCGGGGACGACTCAGACCAGACTTCCACACGACAGTGAGCAACAAGCCAAAGAATGTGGAGGATTCATGTGCCATCTTAACACCATATCAGAACAAATCAACATAGAGCAGAATTCAACATAAGGAAGCAAGTTTGTCCAACTTAATAGCCGGAACTCTGTGAGGAAGTTACATCAGTCATACTTTCCATGGACGTTAGAGGTTGGTGCAGTAAACACACTGGCCATTTCACTGTGTCTTCTGTTTGCAGACGGAGGCATGTGCTGTTTAAATGTCCTATTTGTATAACTGGGGACTATAGCTTAGATATCTAAGTTGGTACAATAAAGCCTTCAAGTCTGAGGTCATAAAATCACAAATTTATTACAGAGCAACAACTTGTCTATGAAATTGACACTGTAAAAACACTTGTGCTGGATATGACATGTAAGCCACTGAGACTGTGAATTGTTTGTACATTGCATACCAGATCAAACTTGTATTAATGTAGTTTGTGTATCTATCAGCAGCTGTTCTGTGGCTCGTCCTCAGTCTGGCCTTTCTGTACATATTTGTATTGCTGTCTGTGCTAATACTGTTTTTATATACAGCAATAGCCTAAAGAAAGTTCATTGCACTCTCAGAGTGAAGGTTGGCATAGCATGTGACCCCATGTTGATTACATTTCCAGAAAGTGGCACAGTGAAACTTCATTAACACATCCTTGTGACAAAGTGGTGCTGGAAGTTTGGTGATGACTACTCAGGGTTTGCATGACACTATTTGGTTCTCTCTGTTCTTGTATGGCAGTAATGTCAAGATTGTGTGATTCTGTATGTAAAAGTCCATCAGTAGCCATTGAAATAAATTGTTTTTGCTTAGAAATGCTGTGGAACTCTTTAGTAGATTCGGCTTTCTCTCTGCTGCCTATATCTTAGATTGTGGTCAATTAAAATGGATATTGGTGTGATTCAAGATGAGGGAGTGTTGCATCTCCTCTTTGCAGTTTAATATTTTCACAAAACATGTTTTTGTCTTATTTGTGGTCAGTCCAGGAAAGTGAAGGAAAAAATGCTTAATTCATCCAAAGTCATGCAACGATTTTTCTTAAGATATAATATAAGGATGGAAATCATTTTAATCTGAAAGCTAAGTTTAGAAATACTCATTACAACCTGTTACCCAGCACACATGGTTATCTTTTAAACCAGTAATTATGTGAAATAGTATATTATTCCTTCAGTGAGTCCTGTGTTAAACTGTTTTCCATTTGGAGAATAAATACCTTCTCCCTCTCAGTTGGCCAACTCATGGTCTGTGCTATTAGATATTTCTGTAGGGAATTGGCTCTATAAGTGGTGTAAAGCAGAATGGATCAGTATAAGGATGCTGTATCAGGAACATGATTCAATCAAAACGATTCAATCAAGATGATTAAAGAAGCCTAAGAAGCCAGGCCAAGTGGCCCTCAGTGGTTTGCCAGCTCTCCTGCTGCACTCCCATGCTGTGCAGCAAAGGAAGCACAGAGCTGTTCTTTTTTCAGGCAGGAAAAAAGCATCTCAGCTTAATTACACAGTGAAGTCTTGCATACTATTCTCTCTTTTTTAACAGCAGGGTAGAAGGTTTGCCTGGTCAGTAGTAGACACAATTAACATTCCACCTGCTGACAAGTGTGAGTGTCAGAGTGTCAGAGCAACGACAATGACAAGCAACCCTTCTTCTTAGCTTCAGTATATTGTATTATATTAATTAGTTATTGAATAATCTCAATAGAAAAAACTCTTTCTTGGATTCTTTTTGAGTGACTCCAACACAAATACTTGAAAATACTTAAAAACATATATTTACAATTTCTTCCCTCAATTTTACCTTCTATTTCTTTGTGCACTCAGCCTAAAATTTTTTATGCAGCTAGGGTTCCACAGTGATGTGTTTGCACAGAGAAGAGTTGATGGTGGCCTACTGTGTTATCTTAGGACTTCTTTATAACAATGATCTTTTCCAATCAAAAATATGCTGGGCATGAAGGTATAGAACAAGCTCAGACTTATTTTATTTTACTGGTTAAATAAGGCAAGAAAAGTGGTATGAAAGGCTTTGTGGGGAAAAATGAAATCCTCATCCTTGAATATGTTGATTCATTCTGATTCATTATTATTATTATTATTATTGTTATAACAGTGCAATATGATTCTGAAAAAATGTTGGGGTGCTGTGATGCAGTTCAGGCTAATCCCTGATCAGTTGTTGTGGCAGTCATGGAGCCTCAGTTCTGTCTATCTTCTATTCCAGTAAGAGGAAAGGAATGCCTGTGCGTCCCAGCCACTGCCTAATGGGCGCCTGTTGACCTATTTCATGCCCTGTCAGTGGACAACAGGAAGGCCAAAAACTCTCCTTTCCACTTCCACCTGACTGAAAAACAGCACACCATATTTCCTGGAACACAACAGGGAAGACATAGGAGTGGTGGTGAGAGATTCCCATCCAAAACTTCTTTGTGATGGTGACAAAGCCAGTGCGTCATTTCAGATGCCAGCTCTGACACTTGACTACCTGCAGTCATTAGTTCATCATGACTGGTCACCAATGACCTTTCTGTTCTGTAAATTAAAGAGTCTGTGCACACAGTGCACTCTGTCACCTCTCAGCTGGCAGGGAGGCTGGCCGCAGTTAGCTGGCTGCTGCTGGACTGTGTCCAGACACACAGCTCCTCTTGTGATTTGAAAGCTTATCTTCATTAGAATGAAAGAAGCCAGCACAGTGCATTAGTGTGATCACAGACTTTACTTCCCGTGAAACGACTGAATGCCTTTGGATTGCTGGAAGTCAGTTTATGTGATTCATTTCGATAATTCATTATTTGTAAACAATAGACATTTCAGATGTTCAGTCCCCTCAATCAGACCGGATTATGTGAATATGAAATCTGATTGCAAATGGGTTTTTCTAATACTTACAATACTAGTACAAGAAGCAAGTCCTCTTCAGTATTTCAGAAAAGAATATAAACAGCTACTGAGACACTGAATATAAAAATATTCTAAGACAATGTTCTTTTTCATGGGAAATTATCTTCTCTAGTGTCCCCAGAGCTCTCAACTATCAATACAAGCTCGTCTCCGTAGACTGTGGGAGGATTTATTCATTGCTGGAAGGGGAGAGTTCCTCTGTGAGCCATAACTGCCCATTCCACTGATTTTCACTGATTTAGTGTTTTTCAAAGGCAGCGATACATGGTGCTGGACCGGAGATGGCCTACTTTAAAGATAACTGAACAACCGGTGTTTGTTACTTTACTATAGTAGAAATTATTTTCTCTAAAGGTCATTGGTAAGTTTGTGTCTGTTACATTCCTTTTGGGCACAGCAAATATTTCAAAATGTAATATTCACCTTTGTCATGATTGTTTTTTGTATTGCTATGAAAAGAAACATACATGACTTATTTTATGTAGTTTAAAGTAAGTTGTACAAAGACATATTTTTAATAATGTTTTTTTAAAACTTCAAAAGATTTATAGTTTTTTTTTTTAACCCTAAATCCATGCATGGTGGGAAATATGCTAATATTCTGAGTCTGTTTCTTTACAAACTTGAGTTGAGTAAATTTGCAGCAGCTCATTCATTCAACTTAACTTAAAAGACTTAAAATACCCCTTTTTTGTATCTTTTATTGATACGGTAAAAAATAACCAAGTAGGAATTCTTATTCACAGCAGCTCAGCCATGCCTTTCCTGACTCCCTTCTGGGAGTCTTTATCAGTATAGTAGAGTAGAGTAATTGGAGGTCAAGTGTCTCTCATCTCAACTGTAGTGTTTGAGGAAGTAACAAGCCTCTACTAGTCTCCTCACCATTTGCGTTATCTAGCTACTAGTACTTCCACCTGATCCATTACCCTGATCACCTACGAGCTTTAGCCTGTGGTCTCATTTAAGGACCTCATGTTTTCAATGTCAGGCTAAGTTGAATCTCATCTCAACTCTTTCTGTCGAAATGCTGTTTTGGTCTGGAGAAAGGTTATCTAATTGTAGTGCTACTTAATATAATAATAATGACAGTGCTGTTCTGTTTTAGCTTTAGAAAACAATATTTATATTGGTCTAATATTGTTTTTACAGTCAACATTCAACCTCTGGTGGAATTGGCTTCTTTAACTTAATACAACTGTCAGTTGTCTTTAAAAAGTAATTACCTCTTACCTCTTTGAGACTGATATTTGTACCACAAAAATACTATATACTATAGTATATAATATAATATAATATAATAATGCATCCTCTAATGTGATGAATAAAGTACAATACAGTCTAACACAATTTCAGTTTCAGTTTAGTTTGTTTTTTCAGTTTTATTAGAACTTTGTGTCCATATATTGTAGGATCCTGCTATCTTGCATGTGCTCGCTGCTGGCATTTCCACTTGTGTCATTTCTCTGTGCACATCAAGCAGCTGTGCTGAAGTCATGGTTTAAAGAGGTGGGCAATCTGAACATGAGTGAATTCATGTGCTCCATCTGGGTTCTATTCAGTAAGAGCAAGAGGAAAACAGAATATGAAGGAAGAGCAAATAAGATGGATCTCACAGTCTCACTTCTGGCATCTCTTATCCTCAAGGGAATGATCCGATTTTAAACACATTAGATTCCGTTCCCTCTTTCACAAGGACCTATTGTCCCTCTCTTTATTACCTATCATGAATATATGACAAATGACCATAAAATCTGAGTGGGCTAGTTAGGTGTATGCATCTTTTTTCCCTGTCTTGTCTGGATGATGATATAGTGGAGCACAGTACAATAAATAGTCATATATAATATACAGTGCTGATTTAGTGTTACCATCTTCCATGTGACAGTTCATTATTCAGGGTTGCACGCCGTCCTCATTCTGTCAGTCATGGATTCATCTTCAGTGAAGTGGCGAGAGAAAAGTGTAGACTTTTATTGGCTTACTGGATCTTTGTGAGGTGCAGGCTTGTCCAGTGGACAATTTATCTAAATGATTGGCATGAAGTGCTTCTGCATCAGTGCATCTGTCTGTGTGAACTGAAATAACTGCATCCCTTCGGTCCAAATAAGTTGGACTTTAGTGTATTTACAATTTTTCCATTAACACCTGTGATACGTCTAAGCCTCTCCACTTAAAGCATCCCACTTTCCCACCCCCAGCTCTACACTCTGGGAATGTTAAACGGTGTTGGCTTTGTACCCCAGAAATTGCGCCAGTGTTGGCAGCTCAGGCCACAGTCGCTAGTTTATTCAATAAGAGGATAGTCTGTGTAAAGTGTCTATCAATGGCAGAGTATTTAGAGAACCCACAGGCATATAGGATTTCCATTTCAAGCTAGGATGTGTGTGTGTGGGGGTGTCTCAGGCTAATGTGCTGTCAATCTCAGCACACAGGCGGTCTGTTAAGTTTGTGCTGTGGGTTTGATGATGATCTCTGCATGTGAGAGACACAGCGCTGTCGTTGTTCGTGTGCTGCTTAAGCTGCTTTGTGCTTGAACGCTCGTGCACAGAGGCCTTTGTCATCCTTTGAAACAAGCAAGCCCCTTGTGTCCGTGTTGCTGTTTGCTGATGATCTAAAAACAAACAATAAACCGTTTTCAGGCAGCACACTGGGCATCAGTAAATACTCTTCATATTCGAGAGGCTGCTGGAAAAGGCTCGCACCAGCGGCACACACTCATGCCTTTTGAAATGCCTCAGCTAAGCTCTGCTGAATCAATGAATGACCACAGACCGCCACAGAGGGACAGTGCCAGGCAGATGCTCTGTTGTCCAAGCAGAGAACAATATGTGAATAGAGTACAGTCACCAACAACATGAAACTGCTGAATAATACAAGTATCTGAATGTAACACACTGTCTATTCAATTAGTGTCATTACATGATGCTAATAAATTCATGGCCTCAGCACGACTGTACACTGATGATGATGAATGAACTATCATTTTTCAATGTCAAGGCTGCTGTGTGATAATTGTGGAGCTTGACGGTCCAATTAATGACAATGTTTCTTAGAAACTGAAGTTGCTGATGATGATGAATGATTTCCTGTCTGTAAACTTGAATGTGATGAATCATTTAATTATTTAAAGGCATCGTTGACTCTGGACATAAATATGCATCTAATGTGATGATCCATATTTTTTCACTTTTTTTTAATGTATTTATATATTGTAGTTACATTTGCTTAATATATTTGGTAATATTTTTTGTCTACTACTTGATGGTGAATGAGGATTGCAATAACAACTATGAATAAGGACACTTGGGGGATGAATAGTAGTTTTAAATGTTTTATTTAAACTGGTAAACAACAATATATCTACAGTTATGAATTAGACAGCTTTGTCAGCTGCTATGTGAAAGGACTAAGTCAATTTTATTAGCTTCTTGAACATACTCTTAACTTTTTTTTACTTACTTTTTGCTTTTGTTTGTTGTATGTTGTAGGTGTCCAAGCATCCAAGAAGTCAGGTATCCCAGCACCCAGAGAAACTTCTTCCACCATAACGAGAGACCGCATTTCTCTGAGAGATCAGCTCAGGAGCTCTACGGCCAAGAGGATGGTTTCTAGTGCCAGCACATCCAGCCTCTCTACCCTGGCAAAGCAGACACGCACTTCAACTAAATCTCGTGGTGATGCAGAGGGCCAGGAAAAGGGTCTTCTGGAGTGCCAAGTGAAAGAGCTGCTGGCTGAGGCCAAAGCTAAAGAGTTACAGATCAGCAATCTCAGGATGGAGCTGCAACGCTGCAAAGGTAAAGCTTCCACTGCTTCCTCATCACCCTCCCGCCAGGAGCCCGCTACAGAACAAGAGGAGGGAGAGGTGGCAGAGGCACTTGTGCTGGTTGGGGAGTTGAGGGAGAAGAACGGAAAGTTTCAGAGAGAGCTGGCAGCCCTCAGAGAGGAGAACCAGGGGCTGAAGGAAAAGCTCCTTTGCTTGGAATCATCACCTCTTTGTAATACAAACACCAGCAGCCCCTCCAAGCTTTTGCTGAATGGCCTGCCTTCAGAGTCGAATGCCTCAGCTCCACAACAGGACAGTCTGTGTACAGCCAGTCCTCTTAAAACCTCTGCCTCCTCCAGCTCAGATGTCACCAAGGACTCGTCTTCACCCGACTCCTCAGAGTTTGAGAAGATCCCATCACGTTCAGAATCGGTAAGCAGTGGTGTCAGTGGTGAAGGCATCGCAGTAACAAATGCAGGGGGACAGGATGTGTCAGTGCAAAGCCTGACAGAACAGATTCACAAGATGGAAGAGAGCCACCACAGTACCTCAGAGGAGCTGCAGGCAACTCTGCAGGAGCTAGCCGACCAGCAGCAAGTAGTGCAGGAGCTAACCGCAGAAAACGAGCGTTTAGCAGAAGAGAAGCGCCTCCTCCAGACCTCACTTCAACAGCAGAGAGAGCGACTGGAGCTGATGGCCCAGAAGAAAGAGGCACTGGCCAGCCGACTGCAGGAACAAGCCCAGGCTCAGGCCCAGAGGGAGGAGGTTTTGGGTAGTCAAGGGCCTCGCCTGGCCGAGCTGGAGCAGAGGTATGCCGAGCTGGTTGAGAGCTCCCGTTTTGAGCGGGAAAAGCTGGTGGACATCCAGCAGCAGCTGACAGGCAGCCTGCGGGCCCTGGAGGAGGAACACCAGGGGGCCCAGGGTCAGGTACACAGCCTTAAAGAAGAGATGGATCAGCTGCGGGCCCAGCTGGACAGGGAGCTGGAGGCTGGAGGTCAGGCAGCACAGACCGCGGAGGAGCAAAGGGCGACGGCAGAATGTCTCCGACTGGAAAACAGCAGACTGAAGGCACAGGTCGACATCGAGAGGCAAAAGGTGGGTGAGCTGAAGGCCATGCAGAGTGCCAGTGACAGCACAGAGCTGCAGAGCCTGCTGAAGACAGCCCATGCTGACAGAGATCGGCTGGAGGTGGAGCTGACAGAGCTGAGGCAGGAGCTGCTACAGGCCCGGGCTGAGACTGAGCATGTGCAAGCCACAATGTCCAAGGTAGGTAGGCAGGTGCAAAGGTCCAGCTCTCACAATTTATCTTATCTGTACATATACATAAGAAATGATGATTGAGATTAGTGTTTTAGAAATAATAAGATTGGTATTTCCTAAGAACACCACTAAAGGCATTAATTTCTGATTATGTCTCGTTTAACTGGACAGATTTCTATCTTTGTGCAGCTCAGACATTTTCCACTTGCTTGCTTCCTTTGTGTCATAAGTAACATGATGCGTGTGTGCAGACCAGGACTTGGATTATATGTGACTCAGTG
The DNA here is from genome assembly GCA_036785175.1 of Eupleurogrammus muticus. Lineage (NCBI taxonomy): Eukaryota > Metazoa > Chordata > Actinopteri > Scombriformes > Trichiuridae > Eupleurogrammus > Eupleurogrammus muticus. The sequence goes on along the minus strand of JAYKQN010000007.1, from coordinate 15,961,815 downwards.
CCTTTAAACGATTTGTTGGCTTAGTGAGCTCATTAGTTGCGTTGTGTGTTGGACAAAGCTTTCAGGAATTCTCTAAAGAACAATGTCACATTCCCATTTACTGTAAACTATGAAGTAGCAAAGCAAGGAGATGACTTTTGGGGTTACAGTTCAATCATTACCGATCAGATGCATGAACAAGTATCATGTTGCTGGTCTAGCAATTGCTAACATGAGTTGAATAACAATAGTGTTTTTTATATTTTTTGGCTCAGTCACTTTAACATCATTTCACCATGACCATTAAAGAGGGTTCACAGCTGAAAATGGGTATTTTTTCTTCAGCAACACAGCACATGAACTCATGTTACCTCACTTTTTGACACATGTTTCTCACTAGTCCCTTTGGTTTTCCCCTTCAACACCACACACCCAGAGGTTGAGGCAGTGTGGCTTTGGGGCCATGTTGGTGGTTATTTCTCCAAAGTGAGGCGTGTCACCAGTTAAAACATCAGCTTAGCGATGCAGTCATTCTTGGACTGTGACTGTGGTGCCAACAGCAGGGTGGTCCACCAGTGCTTGACCCTCTGAGTCATGCTAATGTCATCTGCCACATGGGTATGAGGATGAGGCCACTCCATCACTCCTCATAACATCCTAATCTATCAGAGCCACATGATGGCCATTGGAACATGTCTTACCTAACTACATCATGTACTTATTTTAGTTTATTATGCTCACAGAGGTCTGCTGAGCATTTCTTGGGATGACAAATCATCATGGCACACTGACTGCAGCTTTAGTGTTATTCAATAGTTTCAGTAAAGAATACAGTGATTGCAGTCCAATCTAATCCAATTTATAATCTTATTTCCATGAGTCTCTATCACCATGTCACCATCAACATGTTTTTAATGTGGTCAAATGGACATTGCCAGACATGATAAGACATTGTGTACAGATAATGTTCAATAATGCTTGAGTTTCAGTTTAACTGCTGTTACCAACTTAATAGTGAAGTGACATATTGACACTAGAGCAGAAAAAATGTATTGTTTGAGCACAAACGCTAAATTGTACTTATATGCAGTTGGCACATCGTAAAGAAATTACGATTAGTTAAGACCAGTTAGACTAATTTGGTCCATTAATCCATTGCACTGCTTCATAGAATTTGTTTTTATCACTTATGAAAGCCGGTTTAGCCTTTTGAGTAGATGCCATGACATCATGTAATCTAGGTCATTTACATTTTATTTTTAGGTTCACACACACACACACACACACACACACACACACACACACACACACACACACAGACACACACACACACATATTGGCTTCTCATCCAGCCTTCCAGATACCCCAAAATCGTTGCATGATACCATCTGTTGGAAAGACAAAGCTGTATAAAAGCACCATCAAAGTTGAATGGAAACACTGCACCACATGAATGCCTGGAATATATCAGAAATGATCCTATTTTGAGCCAATGGTGACCTAATGCTTCCATATCATTAGCCCAGTGACAGCTAATACTTACTTTTATATAAAATATGCGGGCGACACGGTGGAGCAGTGGGTAGCACTGTTGCCTCACAGCAAGAAGGTCGCAGGTTCAAGACCGCCTTGGGGCCTGGGTCTGGGACCTTTCTGTGTGGAGTTTGCATGTTCTCCCCGTGTCTGCGTGGGTTTTCACCGGGTACTCCGGCTTCCTCCCACAATACAAAACATGCTCAGGTTAATTGGCAAATCTAAATTGCCCATAGGTGTGAGTGTGTGTGTGAATGGTGTGTGAATGGTGTGTGTGCCCCACGATTGGCTGGCGACCATCTGGGGTGTATCCCTGCCTCTCGCCATAAAATGCGCTGGGATAGGCTCCAGCAGACCCCTGCGACCCTGAAAAGGAATAAGCGGGATAGAAAATGGATGGATGGATGGATATAAAATATGCCTCATTTAGAAACAATTTCTTAACACAATCTCATATATACCCAAATATACACAGGTGGAGGTCAAATGTCAGCAGGTTCAGGAGCGGGCAGAGCGGAGGGAGCAGGAGCTCAGCAGCCGGGTGAGTTCTCTTGAGGAGGCTGGGATCCAGGCTGAGAACCAGGTGAAGGAGATGAAGGAGACTATCTTTGAACTGGAGGACCAGGTAGAGCAGCAGAGGGCGGTCAACCTCCATACCAACCAGGCCGTCCTCGACATGGAGAGTATGTCTGTTTCACTAGCTTATTTTGTGTTTATTTCAATTCTCTGTAGCTTAATGGAAGCTTACATTCCATGTAATTTTAGTGATATCAATCTGTAGTTAAAGCACAAGATACTCTAGTCTTTATTTCAACTTATTGTATATTATAATTATTACTTCACAAATGAGCATTGCTGCCCTCCCTTTATAGTGATGATTAAGAATGAATCTGCTCATTTATATAAATGGGGTGGATGCTATAGGTTAAGCGAGGTGTGCCTAATAAGATGGGAACTACATTAAACAAGAAATTGAAATGCAAAATAAGAAGAATACTGTACCATATCTGTCTCTCACTTTACATTAATGCAGTGGATACACTGTATTTCTGATATTACTATGGCAGTAATGAAAAGCATTATTACAATAATGTTCACTCTGCATAAGTAACTGCTACTATCATAGGAACATCTCTGCTATAGAAGTAGCTGATGTATCCCCACTACAAAAAACTGCAGTTTGACGGTGAATGCTCTACTTACTGTTATGAATGTGATTTAGTCTTTAATGAGTTAGACCTGGCAGAGTTTTAGAAGGAGTCTTCAGAAACCTTGAATTTGTCATTGCAGATCTTGTCAAAAAGCTGGAGGAGCAGAAAGCTGAAGCAGAGCGACACCTGAAAGCTTTTAGTAGACAGATGAAGGTAAGACCATTTCAATATGAAGATCGATGAAGCTTCTTTATAATATTAATAATATTTGATTTAGTCATAGGCTATGCCACATACTAACAGTGATTTTTTGGGGTGGGGCTGTAATGATATACAGATGGACAGCGGAAAACTGGATTATCTTGCTTCTGACGTTTGAGGCCCTTTGTTTTTTTAGAGTATCACTTTAAGGTTAGGATAAATTTCTAGTCCTGGTCATCACTTTTTCCTTGTCTGTTTGCCAAAATGTTTGACCTTTGAGTCATTTGACCACCGAGTATTGTTTCAGCAGCATTGTGGAACATGTAGGTGGGCTGCTCAGACAGTCAGCTATTATTTTTTTAGTATTTAGTATTAGTATTTTTCAGACTGATTGTCTTCATTGTATTATTCAATGCATGTTCTGTGTTTTTCATCAAAACAGACATTATTAAGTGCACCAGATACACAACTCCTTCATGTCAATGTTACCTAATAATAACTGATCAGATCCAAAGAGTGCTTTTCTTGTTTGATTATTTTTAATGTTTTTAATTACAAAAACATATTATATTGTCATGGGATGTTTTTGTATTTTTGGTTGTTACATGTTTGTAACAATGTATTTATTTGTTACGTTTCACTTGTCTATATTCTTCAGTTTCACAAACATCTTGAATGCCAATTTGTTGATGATGCTAACCTTGTGACGTTAACCTTTAAGGATGAAAAGGAGGAGTGGCGTCGGTTCCAGGCGGACCTGCAGACAGCAGTGGTGGTGGCTAATGACATCAAGGTGGAAGCCCAGCAGGAGCTGCGTACACTCAGAAGGCAGCTGCAGGAGGAGCAGGATCGTAGTGCAAAGCTGTCCACAGACCTGGAGGCCCTGCAGGGAGTCAGGTACCATCTCCACCATACTCCACTTTCTCAGTGCCGCCCCTTCCAAACATCCCCCCTCCCCCTTTTAGCATTGGGCTGCAGTCCCTTTCTCTCTGAACCACAATGTGGATAGGAGATACCTGCCAGAGTCTTGCCATATTCCTGCCTAGTTTATGTATTTGGTACAAGTAATATATTATAATTTTAATTAAATATAATCTCTTATTCAAGAGGTTTCCAAAATTCCTATCTGGAATCAAGTATGATAAATTATTTACCAGGACACATTAAGTATAGATATAATTTTCTTCTTATCTTGTGACTTCACAAGATTAAACCCCTGGAGTTTCAGAGTTTAGGTTTGTGGGATTTGGCAGACTCTGTTGGTACATTAGCAGTCTCCTGCAGTACTTCCCTCTGTGTATTCTTCTTCTTTAAGCTGCTGCCATCTCTGTCTCCCTCTTCCACACTGACCACTGCTCTATAACATTCAGCCACATTATAATAAACTACATCTTTCTGATTAGAGGTTGATATCATTACATGAGAAGGCAGAAGTGGTGACAGATCTGCTCTCTATGCTGCTTTGATCTTGAAGTGTGTTACAATGCAGCCAGTTTAACACTATCCGCACTGCACTTTTCAGTTAAATATTTGATCTTTTACTTCAATATATGCTGCTATTTAAGATTACATGTAGGGTTTTTGCCCTGTGGCCATGTAGTATTGTGAGTGATTTTATAAATTTTATAAAGAGTGTTTGTATTGACTTGTGTGTGAGTATACTGTATATCAGTGTGTTTGAGCGTGTAAATCCCACATTGTTTTTGAAAGTCGTGTGTCTTTTCATTATCATGCCAGGTCAAAATATCAGCTTAAATTTGCTACTGCACAATGTACTGTTTATCTGTGAGGCCCGTCGTGGCAAGCTGATTGTTTCTAAACAATTTCTTAACATTTTAAGTCATACCATAACATCTCACAGTTTTTAGAGAGCAGATTTTAATAAATAAAAAGTAGAATAGTCATTAAAATTTCATAAAGTTGGGAATATAGTGTATTACATCCCTGGTTTTAGACCATAGCTAAATGGGCCAACTTTCCCCAAGATTAGCCGTTACGCTGCGTCCGTTCCCCACCACCAGCAGCTGCCTGTGATGACTCTGTCTAAGATGTCCCTCTGACAAGGCTCTTGTGTAACCTCCAGGTGAGTTCCCTACCCTGCCAGCCCTCTCTCAGCCAGCCTGCCTCTCCCTGCCTTGTGTGCTGCTGCTGTTCACTGATCTTCCTATCTGTGTTTGGCTTTCTGTTGCTGCTTCAGCCTTTCTGACTCTGTCTGACTTTCCATATGCTGGCTGACTGCACCTTCAGGACTATCTTGTCTTTATGGTTTGCTTTGCTTGGCCTGGTTCTTTAAACCTGCCATTCAAGTAGGTGTATATGGTGCCACCTGCTGTTCTTTGAATGAATAACCCTCCTACTTTTTTGATCAAGTAGCAGGATGGTCTGCACGGCATGACTGGATTAAACCCATGCTATGCATCATCTGCTTCAGATACATTTGCATAGCGTCTTCATCAACGGGTGATTTTGTGATACCTGACCTATAAATGAACTTATTAATCTCTTGAGGTATGCATGGAGTTTTAAAAAGTCCAGAAGTGGTTAGAGGTTGGCTTTTTAAATAACAATATTGAGAACTGTAAGGTCTCTAGTTTTTCTGCACATGTACGATAGGAGTAAGATTATGATGGCACTCATTATACTGCACATGTGTTTAAACAGGCTTTACACAGTAGCTTCGTGCAGTAGTTAAATACATTACTCCATCTTCCATCATCTTCTCTCTTTCAGAATAAGCACCGGAGCCACCTTTGATACCAAGACGGCAGTAGAAGGGCACTAGAGATGTGCCCCTCCACCTCAGCACCATGTGAAGACAGTGTTACTGTTGCACTTATTGACATAATTGAAAATGAAATATGGTAAACTAGTCTCATTCGAAGCCACAGTGACCAATATAAATGCAGCACACACAACAAACAGTTTTGTGATGCAGAGTCTGGCTTCCATTTCTCTACATGTCTTTCAATTTTTGAACCATTTAAGTAATGATACTGTATTTTTATTTCCCAATGAATGTACTCTTTATTTGTAATTATCTTGACTTGTCTTGAAGAATTCTCCTTTTTATACTGTGCAAAGTTGCTTTGTGCCTTTTTAGGGATTTGAGATGGGCGAGGGTACATGATCTGTTGCAAAAGCAAAACAAATTGTGAAATGGACTGCACATATAAATTCACAGAATTCTGCCAGAACAACATCAGATTCCAAAGCAAGAGCCACACAGCAGAATTTAAAGTCCTGTTTATGTTATTCAAAAACGGTGGTTCTTTTTTGTGCCTGATGTTTTCTGCTATTTCTGTATCAGTCATATTACCTTCTTTTAGCTTACTTTGGTTTTTGACAGTATTTGTTCTGTAAAAAAAAGTAAGACTTACAGTTTCTCTCATTTGCTCTGAAAAATTTTTACAATTCTTAAACCACTATGTAATCATCACACCTTCCTGTACAAACACACCAAACACACACACACACACACATATATATATATATGTGTAAAAGTATATATATATCCTATTTTGATGTGCACACAATATTAAGGTCAATAACCCCTTACTGGTAAAAGAATAAATTGATGAAGCTGTTTCAACACTTAATGCACATGTTTCTCACCACCAGTGGTAGGAAACAGTGACTCACCAACCATCTCAAAAAGAGATGTCTCAGAAAAGTTATGTAAAATATTGAAATCCCATACAAGCATTCCTTCATTTAGTCCTATTATCAGATATTTTCCATTTACAATAAACATAAAACCTATTTTGTATAATGCAACACTACCCCGCATATCTCTGCTGTGATGTCCAATAAACAGATCAATAGCAAAGCACTTTATTTCATTCTGATCACAGAGGCTAATGTAATGCATCACTGCATCATGTGAAGGTATTTGTACTTAATACACTTGTTGATTTCAGAATTACATACACATTTTTTATAACTTTTTTTCTCAGCAACTGAGAAAACCTGAAAGTTTGATCTGCGGTCCTTCAATTGGAACAAAATGTATGCAGTGCCATATTTTTGCCTTTAGGTGGCACTATGTAACACACAATTACCGTAAACGGGTGACATCCATGTGGACATACTGTACTGGTATCATCTACTCTGTTACTGTATGCATGTGTATTTTTTTAAGGTTGCTTTATTTCTTTTTGGTTACTGAACTAATGCATAGAATTATGTATTACTGCCAGATAAAACAATCAGGATGGTTCTGATGTTTGTCATGCTGGCAGATTTAATACTGTCAATACTAGATGTTAGAACTGCCACAAACACAAACAATACCTCAAAGTCATTTTTAATCTCCTCAAACAAACCAAAAGGCTGATGGTCCATGTTAATACAAAGACCCAGAAGACTGTGCTGTAGGTTCCTCAAAAGGATTTTTTTCCCTTGAAGCACCTCATTAAGTGGAACTCATTTTTTCATTCCACTTTTTTATCATGTTGCTCTCGAAACAGTAACTAATACTTGAGTCATTAGGTTAAACATACAGTATTTTGAATTTTCTTCAACATACTTTTTATTTTATCTCAATTTCAACTTTTATGATGTCCCTCCTGTTGACAGTGATGTTACCTGTCAATTAGTTGATTTATTTAATCTTTGAGCCAAACTCTTCCTGCATCACATTGAATTCCATTACTGTAGTAGTACAGATATAATGGCATTTGGTTTAAGGATCTCAGGTTCTAATTAGAAGTCCCATTTTTATCAGAGATATCACATTTTCTATTAAAAGCCATATTGTTCTACCAGAGGTTACGGTACTGGTGCTCAAAACGTAAACATTTGGATGCTGCCAAAAATACCATGTAGAAAAAGAAGAAATGCTGACAGTGTGGTCATTTCCTGTCTGTAGTGAAGCCATTTAAGGAACAATACAGTGAATGTGCTGTTAATTTATTCTGCAAAGAGACATTTAGAAAGATGTGTGGTTTTATGCCTGTGAAAGAATACATAATGTATTGTATGTCTGTTTGACTGTTGTTCATTAGGTAAATGAATAAATGAATTTACACCAGTACAGCTTTTTGTGGTTGTATACTTGTGTCAGTCTACAGTGTGTGGAGGTGAGTGCATTCCTTTCCCATCCATCACTGATAAAGACACTCCAAATCCCTCACTCTGCAAACCAGAGTCCAAAGTTTACTGGGACAATGGGAAAAAAGTTTTCTTATGATTGAGTGTCATAGTTTGTGTTCCCAATTTAGATCTGACTATCTCCAACGGGTCATCGGTTATTGGCAGATCTTGTCGATATTTAGAGCAAACACCCTACTTTAGAACATTCTTACACTCAGTAGGTAATCTCATAAAATACATGGTAAAGTGAGTCCAGTTTACAAATGAATGTGGTGTCTTTTCAGGTCCCTATCTCCCCAGTGTGTGTATTGTACATGTCTCTACACAGAAACTCTGTTCATTGTGTTTGTCAGGTCCCAAGGTGAAGAGGTGAACGCGTCCGACTCTGATAACAGCCGTCACTGGTGCGGCATCTCCATGATCCCGACCACAGCCACCGACGCCAGCAGAGATGCCGACTCAGAGCCAGGAGCTACTGTCAAATCCCTCATTAAGTCCTTTGATACTGTTGAACAGAGTGAGCACCGAGCACCTAAACACACGCACATAAATACCCAGAGAGGGAATCCCGCTGCAGCAGTGTAACTATAGAGGGCAACAGCTGGTGAATATCTGTCATTTCTCCTCAACGCAGTCATGTGCAGTTGTGTGGGACAATGTGACCTGAGCTGACCTCAGGGCGTTGGAGGATTTTTTTTTTTTTCCTGTCAGTAGGATCGCGTGCAACTCATGAAAAACGGACGTGTTGGGTGAATCCGCAACAGACATGGAGACATTTTCCCTCTAATTGCCTTAGAGCTGTACTGTGGAAATGTTTGTGTTATCAAACATTGTCTCAGCAACATCCGCTTCTTGTATCATAGCAACATTCATGATTATAGAATGTTAAAACCTAAAGAGTAAATGTAACATGTCAAGTATCTAGAGCTGGCTTCAACACCAGAGTCAGAAAATGACTGTAGTGTACTGTAGTCAGTAAATTGTTTTTTTTCCTAAAGGTTTACTTTGTTCTTTGTTATTATATGTCTTAACACAAACTTTAAATGTATTCATATGTACCCTGGAAGAAATATTGCTCTCTATAATCATATGAAATCACAAGTTATACTAAAAATCCACAGTATGAAAATCTACACTGTGTGTGCAGTTATTTTTCTGCCAAATTTCCTCTGTGTTTTCCTGGAAAGTGTTTTCCTGTTGAGTTGTGCTGGAAGTAACAAAAAAGCACTAAAAAGACTAATGCTGAAAAGTTTCACTGATTTGGTTGGCTGCGCTTTGGCTTTATATTAATATCAAATAAACTTTTAAATATTTTGAAGGGGTCTTCTAATGACCAGTATGAACAAAGGACCCATTACACCAGGAAAAAAAATCTGTTTCAATATTCATTCGGGCACCGGATTGCTGTTTTAGACAGTCATGAAACATCGTAAACCCAAAACGTGTGTGGTTTAGAAATAATTTTAAAGTGTTTGATGCCTCACCGTCTACTCTAAGCCTACCATTATTGTTCTCTGCCAGGTTCTGGATAGAAAGGAGAATCATTTTCTATTAGCCCATCTTCCTTATTCTTTATGCCAATGTAAAAATCTGATTAATTATGTTTTACTTAATCTGTTTGATTGAGAGATTGAGCTGACCATACTTTGTTTCCATTTAGAGTCATTATTTACACTAATTACACTCAAATCCCAGTCATTTTAAGCTGCTTAATGATATTGTATGTGAGATTCTTTTGAAATAGCAATCATTGTTTATATTTTTGGGTCTTTCAGATGGACCAAGTCACACTATTCAAATGCCCTCAACAACAAGAAGCCCACTGAGTGGGATCCCTGTCCGCACGGCCCCGGCTGCTGCCGTCTCCCCTATCCAGGTCAGTATGACTACATTCTACTTCTAAACATTAAAAGCACTTGCTGTGAAAGAGTGAAAATGTGTCCGATTCTGATGTGAGCCTGTTCTTTTTTTATTTTCTAGAGACAGTCATACATAAAGCCACTATCAAAGGCTTTGGAAAAAAGAATCAATCATGGAGAATTCTCTCATCATCATGGTATGTACCACAGAGAGAGTTTGGTGGTTGGTAGTTGTGGTTTGATTGACGTCTATATTTACATTTACATTCATATTCCAAATGAGGCTGATTTTAGTCCTTTCACACTGCTTTCAGGATTACTGGCAGCCAGTCAAAATATCACAATGAGTCAGTGCTTGAAGACATTGGTAATGCTGTAATAAAGAAAGTGAAATGAGGAGAAGATCCGTAAACACCTGACTACTCTTGTCCTGTGTAGTTTTCTGATTTAGTCATAGAAAGCAAATACAGTAAAGGTGGTTTACAACTACTTCCTGGATGAGTAGACTGAGACACAGACAGTAACCTGACCATTGAAGAGAAACTATTTTATGCTATTTCTCTAAAATTAGCCTTTCATGATTCAGCTTTTTAGATGTCACTGATTCATTTTCTAGGTGTGTCTACATACAGACAGTGACTACAGTCTCAAGCTGGATCATTCAGCGGATTAAAAAGGCCAGACTGAAAAGTAAATAGGGAATTCCAAGGCAGTGCCCATTGACTGTGTTACAGATATATTTGCAAATTTTCCATTCCTTTCAATTGTTTTTTCATGTCCACTTTGTTTCTCTCGTCAAAATGTAGTTTATGTAATGTATTATTGTTGCTTCATTTCTAATTCAATCTACACTCACATCCACACACTCTCCCATGACTTTCTCTCTTTCCTGCATTTTTTGATCCCTCAGATAAGTTATCAGGCTGCGGGGAAGACATGAAACCTACCAGCCTTATGAGGAAGAGCCCTTCCCTAGAATCTGTCATCAAAACTCCCAGCCCCCTCGGTGGCCGCACAGCGTCCTTCAGCTACAACCGAGCCAACAGCAAACTAAGGTGTGCTTTCCTAGGACTTTCTGAGTTATATGAAACAAAAATAGAACTTCATGATTCAGTATAGAGTGAAAAACAGATGTTAATAGAAATAGAATCATGATTTACAGATAATAGATAATAATAATAAGATTCTTGCTAATTCTGTCATTCTGTTAATGTAACTCCTTATGTACTTAGCGGCTTCTAGGCCTTTTAAGTAGAAACCCAAGTTCAGTGTTAAATATTTAAAGCTGAGACTTTGCATGTGTATAACTTTTATTGCCAACAGTGTTGATGTGACACCAGCGACTTTACTACACTTTAACACAGCTGCTTATCAGAGAGAAAAAGATAGACTGATGTTAAATAAACATGCTGGCATCATTGCTGTCGCTTTCCCGTCCTGACAACACCTCTCTGTGTCCAAAATGAATCATTGTAGCTCTCTATTCAGTGGGATTTATGAACAGCTGCATCCAGTAAGGCAGATGACTTTAGTTTGAGTTTCCATTTCCATTTTACAGTGTTTGTTTTTTGACAACAAACCAGCATAGTGACAGTCAGTATAACATTAGACAAGTAGTCTGCTCCAACCAACACACTGCTGGCATTAATAAACATTTCTGTGTCCGTGTCTCACATCTTCTTCACCGCTTTCTGTTCCTTAAAAAGCTAATTTTTCAAAGATCACACAGCCACAAAGATAATTCAACTCTTTCACTCAGTTCAGCTTATCATTTAACAGTATCTGCCTGTTAGTATGTTTCAGTCAGTAGAGGACAAAAAATGGGGTTTCACTACGAGTTCTGACACAAATATCTGCTGTGGTGTAAAAGTACCTTAGAGCCATAGGAACAAATATATCCAAAGAGACAAGTTAGATCACCCTTTGTTTTTAGAGATAAACACATTTTTTCAAAATAGCCAATAATACACCGAATACACCAAAGCCCATAACTTTTCACATGTAGATAAGCACACATATGAAATACTATTGATTAAAAACATTTAAATATAGTTGAAAATTGAAATTATGATATTGATGAAATTACTGTCAATACATCCAACATATTTGTCATATTACACATTCAGTTATTTCCTTCTAAAAATGTTTTTTTTAATAAAAGTGTGTGTAATTAGCTTTAGTTTGGTGCTTGAAGACATTTTGCCAAAAAAAAAAAAACACATGTCTTTGGATGCATTTTGTAGACCCTCATACAGACTGTCTTCCTTCTCTCTAAAGCTGCTGATATGTGCATGCCTACATGTGCAGCAAATTCTATCTTTGTAGCATTTGTTTTGACAGGATCTCTTGCTCATGGCCTGGCGATGCCTCAAACAGGAAAAATAATGAACTTAACAGCAGAGCTACTGTGACGCGTGAAATGTTTACCATGCTGGGAGCAATGACTGTGTCTCTGTCTTCCCATGGCCTCAGCTCCAGCACAAACCCTGGGGATTAGACCTTCAGAACATTACTGCAGATAGGCATCAGTTGTACCACATGTAATTCCTATTAAGTCCTCCTCCTGTTGTGCAACAGTGCAAACATGTAAACATTTAAGCACCTGAAGAGCGAGAACAAACTGTGCTAAATCTTTACGTCTCAAACTGACTGGCTGCACGCCAAAGTAAACTGAAGATTAATACAAACATATTAACCCACCCGCTTCAATCATGTAATGATAATACTAATAATGAAAAAAGATCCAACACAATCTTGAAATCTTGTAATACCCTGCAAACGTGTCCATTTATTGTTAAATATTTAAGTTCATTTTCATTTTTTCATAATGATATAAAAAGTAATAGTTTTCATCTTAATACTATGAAGACCCTTAAATAACTCATGTGACATTCCACTCTAGTCAATGTCTCTATACCTTTGAGGTTTTAGCCTAACTTTATTGCTACACACATGTTATTTGAAGATAAGTATGTTTTTCATCTCTTATCCTATATGAAATATTTCCATGTGAATACATTAGCCCTTTTTTTTTACTTGTTTCATTATCATTATTTGTCACATTTAACACAATGTTGTTTATAGTGAATCATAATCTTCTTGCTTTTTGAATATTTTCCACACATTCATTACAATATTTTGTGGTTTTCAGTCTATTTAAAAAATATATATAATATTTACAACATAGTGAGGAAGCATCCTCAAAGAAACCTGTAAAGAATCATGTTATTTTACTTTACAAGCATGTTGAAGCTATGTCTTACCTAGGATTTTGTCTGTGGAAAAATGTTCACAGACATAAACACAATCTTGATCTTTTGAAATAGTTTTAGTGCCCAGAACAACTTTGTACTGTGAGACATAACTCATATACATATGACATAACTAAATGTGGTTAAAGCAACAGTGTGTCCTTATCCAAATATTTATGAAGCTTATTTCATGTGCATTTGAGTGTGGATACAATTATGACATTTTTGCAGGGGAATCAAACACTACAATTATCTCTCTGTCTCTCTCTTTCTGTTTCTGTGATTGCGGTTTGTATTTCCCTGATGACAGCGTGGAAAGAAAGGACCCTTTGGCTGCATTGGCGCGGGAGTATGGAGGATCTAAGCGAAACGCTCTACTGAAGTGGTGCCAGAAGAAAACAGAAGGCTATCCGGTAGGGATCACAGGCCACAGACCTCTCTCACACTCAAGTCAGGCTCCATTCACTTTCACACCCTGCTTTTCTCTGCATCTTTATCTGTCCGTTTCCAGTTAAAAGGGAGATGACAGCTCCCACTCCCTCCACAAACCTTTATATCGCATGAGTATTGTTTGGTGCGTGCCGACAGTTAGTTATTTTATTTCTTGGAGCCCTCACAGAAGGGTTACGCAGTAGCGGCACATTTCTGTGTTTGCAGACACACCAGTCATCCACCTGTCAGCTCTCTAGTGACATGATATATAAGCCATTGTGGCACAGATGTAATGGAAACAATGAAGCAAAGCATTCATTGTCACAGATACAATGGACTCGTGCATGTGTCTTTTTACATATCCCTCCTCGCTTGTCTGGATGTCCCTATGTTTATTTATTGTTACTGAGATGTGTTCCCATCTGTGTTCTGTGTCCATGGAGCCAAATGCTGAAAATCACCTGGTTTAGCCGCCCCCCCCTAATAGCCAGTTTGAAGAGCCAATTAAACCCAGTGGAATTATACATTTTCCTATGTAATCATGTTTGTGAGCCAACGTGCCAGCTAGCTAATGCTCAACACTAGGAAGAATGGTCCAAACCTGCAAAATCTAGTTCAAGAGGAAGAGGAATCCTTGTAGCAGTCAGATTTATCATACTGTTGAACACATCATCGACTCTGTTTCCATGCTGGTTAGGGTCACTAACAGCACGGTGATGCTACCTGCTCAGAATAGACCTAGCCCTCTCAGTGACAAAATTGTCTGAACAATTGGATGAGTTGTCAAATCAATACTCACCTATTTCATATACAGGTTCGTGAACTTTGAATCACCATTACTTCGTAATGAGGCTGGGTGTATGTTAGTAAAACACTTAGAGTAAATCCTCTCTAATGGAAACATCTGACCAGATGGTCTGTGTGATAAGATGCTGGACCTGTACACACACAGCCATGGATCATTACCCTGTTGAGATTCACACTATGACATGTGCATCAACATGAGTTTAAAGGAAAGAAATATTAATCGGACTTTCAACACAAAATTCTACAATTAAATCAAACATTAGACAGTTTCAACAAATGTAATTATGCAAAGAAGCAGTGAACAAATGTAAGTCCATCCATCCATTTTCTATCCCGCTTATTCCTTTTCAGGGTCGCAGGGGTCTGCCGGAGCCTATCCCAGCGCATTTTATGGCGAGAGGCAGGGATACACCCCAGATGGTCGCCAGCCAATCGTGGGGCACACACACCATTCACACACCATTCACTCTCACACTCACACCTATGGGCAATTTAGATTTGCCAATTAACCTGAGCATGTTTTGTATTGTGGGAGGAAGCCGGAGTACCCGGTGAAAACCCACGCAGACAAGGGGAGAACATGCAAACTCCACACAGAAAGGTCCCAGACCCAGGCCCCAAGGCGGTCTTGAACCTGCGACCTTCTTGCTGTGAGGCAACAGTGCTACCCACTGCTCCACCGTGTCGCCCTCACAAATGTAAGTGTTTAGCACTTTTTTTAAAGTGATTCAAAGACCTTACAATATGAAATGATGTCTACACTCCTCTGCTAAATCCTGTAAGCGCTAACTAAAGATCTTAAATGTAAATGAACATCTGTCAAACAGTAACCTCACTAGAAATGCAAATCTCAGTTCAGTCCAGCTACACAAAAGCCTTAATGGTACCTCGTCTGGATTTAGCTATGGAACCTATGATCCGCTTGCACAAAGGGCTCAGCAACACGGTGTGATTCTTTGCAAGTATCAGGAATGCAGTAAGAAGATTTGGCTACCAGGAATGTTTCAGTCTGCGGCACAAACTTTCCCCTCCCGGAGTAACTGGAGATGTGATCCTCGATTCTGTACATGCATTTTCACCATGTGGCTAATTGAATTCATTCACAGCCCATTAGACCTTAAAATGTCTATTATTAGAACAAGTGACTGCCATATATTGTATTGGCTCAAGCACTGAGACCATGATGCTAATTGGTTTTCATACCTTTTTTCCAGGAAACTTGTAGCAGTTTTTCCACAAATCAGCGTGTGGGTACCAAGACAACAATGCTTTTATAAACCTTAAGGACATTCTTAACACACATTATAACATGTGAAGTAGATTATACAAGCAGTCATCTGCATCAGACACAGAGGAGGAAATCGAGAGAAGCAGATGAGTCACTCAAACTTTGAGCCATCCGTCATGTGGATTGAGCAAAAGATACTGCAATTTGAACCTTTTCCCAAATATTTTGTCCATATGGTGTTTAACTTATGCTATAAGTAGGATCAGCAGAGATTTATAAGAATGGCTGCTATTTGACTCTTGAGCTTTTCATTCTTGAATTGAATTCCACTACCTTCCATAGGGATATCTGTATGTGAGGATATGGCGTGGGTAGCATGTTTGTGTATGTGGAGCACTTACATTGAGTGTAACTGTATGTGTGCAGCGGAGAGAAAAGGGTACTTACTAACTGTCAGAGAGCGTGTTTGTCCTCGTGTGTGTGGTGAGACAAAGGACAAGCTGTTGCAGTCTCATGAGGCCTCTGTCCATAGTGAAGCCGCCAATTACAGGCCTGATGCCCAGCGAGCCTGATCTGTCACATAGTTTGCAGCTCCAGGACAGTCTTTCTCTCACTCTGTCAAGCCCATGTTCTGTTCTGATTCAAGTTCATGAGGTTTAGTGTTATCAATACATCCACTTAGTCTTTAGCGGACTAAGGTCAATGAGGTAATAACACAAGAACACTAATTGGGTCTTTAGTATAGAGTCACCCATTTGTAATTTATGCTTGGCATCTTCAGGCTGCATAATCAATGGTCACTTTGTAGAGGGGGCACGGGCTGCTGTAAAACTGCTGCACGATCATTTGATGTTTAGGTGCACATGGAGTAGCTGCCAAGGGAACAGTAAAGCTGTGTGATTATAGCTGAACGCAAGGCCTGATGTCACACCTCAACTATCAATAAAAGGAAGGAGAAATGTGTGCCTGTGATTATCAGAAGAAGAGGCTGAAATGAGAGCCCAGTGCTGGGTGTAGCGTGCTGTGTGATCTGTGTCATCATAGGTAACACAAGACCTGGCACCTTACCTATCATTAAGGAGAGGCATGTGTGCCTGTGATTATCAAAAGAAGCAGCTGAATGAGAGCACGGTGTTGGGTGTGTTGTGCTAAAAGAAGTGAAAAAATTAAATTAAATGATTGTGTCATATCAAGTTACACATGGCTCTGCGAATGCAAGCTTTTCTGTTTATTCAGTGCATACAGCATATAATGAAAAACCCTAGGAAGCAGTTGCCAAGGCGTACGTGCTGAACTCTGTGAAGCACAAATCGATCAGAGAGGATCTTGCTCAGATTGACTCTGATTCATCTGATTGATTGCCCTTTGGACCAGGAGGACGGGGTCTCTCACAAGAAACAATTACTCACGAGGGATCTTATACAAATGTATAAGAGCATGGCTGAAACACCTGGGCAGATAATTGGATGAGACGTTAATGTGGTTAATTAAATTGCATGCCCACGCATTGCACATGGGCACACAGCCGAAAAACATTGCATGGAATGAGAAAATAAATACCAGGAAAAACAATAGAAAACATTATTCTTTTTTTTGGGGGGTTTCCCAGTTTGTTAAATTTTAAAAAATTTTACTTTAAAGCTGAGAAATAAAGTCAGCACTATTTATGGAATAAATAATCAGATCAATGACTCATGTTAAACATGTGCATAAGAGTTTATGTGAAACTAGCTGTGTTCCACTAGCTTCTACATTGGCTGTGATTATTTGCATCTATCTATCATTTTTACATTGTTTGATGGAGCTACAAGCTGTACCGTTTTCAGTTTTTGATTCATCGTTCTCAGTGAAGTAAAGATTTTCTGGACTGGTGGACTGTAGGGAAACACACCAGCCCTGCTCTGTGTATTTATCTGACTCTTTGATGTCTTAATTTAGGAGAGCTCTGGACACTTTTAAACTTTTTTTCTCAATTAACCATAGAAGCCAAAACAAAAATAAATGCTCTATTTGTTCAACATGGGAACAATGAGCAAAGGCTCTGAACATTAGACTCAGCTGGGTCTGACAGAGCCCAGTTCATCCGGCGGCGTCTGGGAAAACACATACACACACACACACAAACAAAGCCATTGAAGAGATAGGAATGCACTCCCAGATGAGGGAGGACTGGCGGTCAGACATCGAGGAGGTGTAGACATCAAGTAGCCATTGCTGTAACTTCTAATAATGTTGTTTCAGTAGTGCAAATCAGCGCAGTAGAGGGCTCCCTGCAGTTTATAATGATTCAATAATTATAATTACTGAAACTGTATCAAAATATGTAGGTCAAATTTGGGTAAAAAATGTGCTTAAGATTAAAAATCCTTGAGGTTGTCTGAGCTTATAAAACACATACTGAGTGATCTTTGACACCTGGTAGTAGTTGTTTAATTTACTCTACAGCTAAATATTCTCTGTGCAACAATAGAAGGAAATGCTGTGCTGCTTAATTAGAGGAACAATGTGACATTTTGATGAATGATTTAGATGAGTAAATGATAACATGGTGCAGCGAGAGGTCTAAATGTTCTATCATAAAGCATTAGTACAGGTGACCTGTGTCCTCCTGCGACACCCTCCCTGCTCTGTATCTTGTGGGTCCATTAAATCCTACGTACAGACAGGTTGAATCAGGAGTTCCAGCTCCAGCAGCTCCGTGACCTTCCCTGTTGCCCCGTCTTTATCTTCCCTTTCCCGCCTGGCCTGGCTCTCATCATGTCACTACTCATGACTATGACTCATTGCAAGGTCCATTATGTCATTCCCCCTTATCTGTCCTTCTATGCCTCTCCAATTCAAACTTTCTTTTCTCATTACTCTTTCATTTTTTTTGTTTTCTTTCTCAGTCCTCGTTGCTCCGCTCATTCAATCCCGGTGAAGCAGAGAGATTCTGCGACAGGAAATCTAGAGAGCTCATCAGTCAGACGGCACACTCAGGGCCCGGTGTCTCACCATTTCACCCTTTAGACTAATGGCTTTTTAACAAACCCTGTGTGTGCGCCATTTATTCTCCATCCGTCCCTGTCTGAGGCCTGTTGTGTTGTGCTTTGATGTACTTTCACATTCTTGACCTGTAAGCAAGAGCTTAATATTGCAATAATGGCGCAGTGACATCTCTGTGTCAAATGTCACGAAACCACGATGGCAGAGGGGCTTTAACCCATGCTAGTGAATTTATCACCAGTCCAGTAACCTCTACACACGTACCACTGCACAGTGGTAAAGTGCCTCTGTGGTGTTTAGTGCCTGGCTGGAGTTCAGCTTATCTGTGAATTCCATTTCCAGTTTTCAGCATGTTTTCCAGGGTAGAAGTCGGATAAAAACATGATCTTTCTGACAAAAGCAAATCTTTCTCTACAGATCAAATGTTGTTTTAAAGAATCAACATGCAACCCAAGACATCAATTTTTTCTTTTTAAAGAATTCTGCCATGAGGGGACCCTTTTAACTTCTTTTCTTAATGACTTTCTGATAAGGAGTGCAAACCTAACTGATGATTTATTTTCATCAGTATGACTGGAAACAAAGGGGAACAGGACATTCATCTACAAAGTAAAGGTGCAACTGGGAGCTTTAATCACACAAAGGTGAAGCTGACATGTTAAAAAATGTCAAATGTAGGGCTGAAATGATTTGTTGCTCAGCAGAAAGATTATCCTGAACAATTTTGATAATTATCAAAGAAAAATGTTCATTGTGTTGTGTGTGTGTCGGACCGGTGATTCATTACATGCTTTAAATTAATTGATGCTATTATAGATTATATCTGCTTATATTTTGAGGCAGGCCAAAGCAAAATTTCACAAATGAACTTGTCCTCTTTTCCCCTCCTCCCCGTTCAGTCCTCTCTTTGAACATCCCCCTGCTTCTCTCTCATACTCTCTTTCCCTGAGCCCTAAAAAGCGACGGCTCTGCCTTTTGTGCCGAGCGAGACGCTTCCTGTCGCTTGATGCTGTGTTTGCTTTTCTGAGCCGGCTCCCAGAGAGCTGTTGTTGTCCGCTGCTGTTTTAGCATTCATGCCTCTCCCTCTTTTCCTACCCTGAACGTCCCCCGGCCCCCTCCTCCCCTCTCTCTCTCTCTCCCACCCTGAACTCCAACATACCTACCGGCCCTGGTCTGGATTAGGACATGTGCTCTCCTCAGGCCACCCCAACACACACACTCTCTCTCACATTATATACAAACAAGCCTCTCAACAGCTTATTTGTCATGGTCTCACTTGGTCTCAGGTATCCCTTGGTTCTGATTAACCCCCCTCTATGTGTGTGTTTATGTGCACCTACATCAAACACACACTCCGTGCTGCTAGTGGTGCTGCTGAGCCAGCTATGAGAGCGAGAAGAGGGGAGTTATGAGAGGAATTTGGGCTGACATGACCGCGCAGGTCTGCCCTCCAGACATAATAGACAGGCAGCAGCCTGATGGAGTACGGACTCATGCATCAAACCACTCTTACCTAAGCCTTTGCTGCACCAATGAATGTGAATGAATGAAAAGGAGATGACCAAGTGTTACCTACAGAATAGAGATAACTCTATCTGCCAAATGTAAAGCTGTTGACTAACAAATCATTTGTTTCATATGTCACTATTTCATTCCATCATAACACTACTGTTTTCTTATCATGTCAAATCCTGGTTCACCCCGGATGACCCCTCCCCTCTCGTTGGAGTTACTCCTTCAGGCTACTTGTGGTGGTTAGATTTTTGCTATCCACAGAATTCCCTAAAGTTCCCCATTATCCCAATTGGCCTTTATTTACCCTTTGAATCTCTGGCTAAACCAATGGACGAAAAACTTTAATAATGCTGAGTGATGACATTTACAACCATTCTCATTCTCAGACAGAGACTTGTTCACCTCTGTTACTCCTCTAAAGCTTTGACCTGTGATTCTACTTTATTTTAAGTTTACGTGAATCTTTTAATCTGAGTCAATCCGTAAATGGGCTAACACCTGGTGAAGGTCATTCACTAGACTCAGGTCTCACCATCTCTAACCCCTTGGTGGTGGACTTCCCCTTACCTGATCACAAGTTTTTGCCACAGACTTTGCCTTTTCTCCTCCTGCATTATTAAAGTTTTGGATGATTAGTTTGGCTCATATATTGAAAAAGAAGTGACATTCTCAAAACTCTAAGATCACTTGGCAAAACAATCTTACAACACAATAGTTCACTTGCAGAAGCTCATGTCTCTAAAAAGTTCTCCTAATGCTTCAAACTATGTTTTTTCCCTGTATAAATAGTCAGTGCCTCCAAAATGCAAAGATCCTTTATAATATCTTTGGCTCATTTCTTGAAACAGACCTGACGTTCTCCACGCTCTTGGTGTTTTCACCAAAATAACCGGATGGTTCATCACAACAAACAAAGGAGTATGTATCCTTTACCCCGAAACCACATCAGTCTTGAAGCTGAGGGGACAAGTGAAGTTCAATGTGAAGGCAATCAGGCCAAACAAATCCATCAACACTTCTTCTGAGCTCAGGGGATATTCATTACTAGAGTGACTTACAGCTGTGTTTTTAATTCTTGTCCCCAGGAGCCAGAGTTCTGCCATTTCTCTGTCCTATCAGTAGTTAATTACATTCACTTGGCCTCACATGTATGGATCAGACCCTGATTAGATTTATAGATTCAGCAGGAGTCTGGTCCTCAGGGGCAGGCACTGAAGACAGCAAACAATGATTATATTTCTCACGTCTCACTCGTGCTAATGCCGTGTGTACAGATACACAGATGTACCCAAAGATATTTAATCCAATGTTTTATCTCTAACAACTAAGACAATAAAATATATAAACATATTCTATTCACCTTCTTAATAGCTGGGCATTTAACCTTTAAACATCTTTTTCTGCTTTTTGCTGCTTCTATTGAATAGTAAGTTTTGGTTACAATATGTACACCCAATGTAAATATATATTAGAAAAATGATAATTTCCACATCCATACACCAGGCTACAATAAGACAATGGTGTAATAATGTCTAGTATAGTAAGGTTTGTTTCCACACTAGAAGCACGACTCTACAAATGGAAATATTCGTCTTTTATTTGGTCCAGACTGAAATATCTCAGGGATCAAGAATGTCTTCATTAGCCCCGAGGGGCAATGTGTTGTCCAGCCAGCAGCAACCACTCAGAGAAACAAAGGAGACAATAAATGGAAACAGGAACAAATGAGTGTTCTGACTTGGGATTCTTCCCATAGTGGCAGAATTAAATCAACATGTTTGGTTTTTAGTGAGATTTGAAAAAAAAACTTGATTTTGTATTATGGCCTTAAAAATTGATACATATTAATTAAATGATCATGATGAGTACTGTAATCAGATTTCTAAGAACACCGTACAGATAAAAATACAAATATCCCAGGATAGTTATTCTGATTCTGGAAGAGATTTTTTGTTACAAGATCCCCAGACTGTGACCTTGGATTAAAGCCTGGTGACAGGATCCATAAGTAGGACATCTATTGGAGATCCACCACGCCCAGGACAGTGACTGGACATTGTATACTCTGACCTGTTATCTAAGCAGGGACCCATGAAACGCTGGGAAATTGGATTGCATACAAGAGAAGAGACAGTTTGTGTTCTCATTCAGACTGATAAGAATATGTCAAAGGTTGTAAAGAAAGAGTAACTCCTCCTTTTAAACATATTTTGTTATTAATGTTTATTGTGGACGTATGGTCTTGGAGTGAGAGGCGTACCGGAAATAGCTGATCTATCCATCGGGGAGCCTGCAGACGCTCAACAATGGCCTGGAGGAAGTCTTTCCTCTGAACTCGACTCTTATCAGACTGTGAATACCCTGTATACAGAGTGTTAGGTGACGTGTGAATTGCACACGCAAACAAAACCACAGCATGCTGGACGTGCTACTATGCACGTTCATCACCCAGAGGACAGATCACAGCAGCAGCGGCCTCTTAAAGGGAATTTAATAAGATCCTTCAATTACCCTCCAAAGGAAACATGGCACACAGAATAGCATTACACTGTGATGTCCCTGTTGTTTCCTGTGGGTTATTTGACCTAATGGCTTTTTTTTTCATTGCCTCGCCATGTTGTCAAAAGATGATTCGTTCTCCAAAATAGGGACTTTAAGCTTATTATCTTGTGTCTGCAGAATATTGATGTGACGAACTTCAGCAGCAGCTGGAGTGATGGCCTGGCATTCTGTGCCCTCCTGCACACGTATCTGCCTGCCCACATCCCTTACCAGGAACTCATCAGTCAAGATAAGGTAAAACTGAAGAAAAACTGCACTCGGATAATATCCAATTAGTGACAAACCTACATACGGTATTCAGTCAACACACAGGTTTTTACAATGTTAGAGCTGAGCAACAAACTCAAATTGTTGGTGCTTTCACAAAATATTTAAACGGTTATTTTTGATAAGTAATCACTAGTTATGTGTTCTGTTTTAGACTAAATGGGTAAAGGCAACAACAGAATAGCTGGAACAGTCTGATAAGTTCAGATAATTTACAACACTTTACTACTCGGAAAAGGCAACGCTCATGCCACAAAACCAGATAAAATATCTAAAATCTTATATCTATCAGTGATTCAGTTTCATATATTATATATTTCTGTTGTTTCTAGAAGAGTGATCCATGTTACACACTCGATAGTTCTCTGAAAACCCTTTCAGCTTGAGAAAAAAAATATTTGAAGATATTCATCTTTCAGATCTCAAGCATGTATACAAGAGAAGGCAAACGCGTTTGTTTTTTCTTTCTCAATTGTCTGATTTTCAAACTGCAGCTTCGGCCTCTTGTTGTCCTGAGACTTGCAGAATTGTGTCTGCAGAGATCACCACACATAAAGCCACCACAATATGTTTGTTTGTGGAAAATATGAACCTGTAAAATGTGAAAATTGGTCTGCTTACACAGTGTAGGTCTGTAAGACAAATATTTGCCAAGGGGAAAATAAAACCCCTCTAATGCTTTGAAGCTCTTTTGCCAGGAGTCATTTTTTCCACCATTAAGCCGCGCATTACAGACTTCCTCTATGAAGCTGTATACATTTTATAAGTCTGCCATATTGTCCACACAGCATTAACACCAAACGAGGATGAATTATGAATGTGGTGTTTGTGTACCACCGAGCAGCGGCTATATCTCCATGCTGACAGCTCTGCGATGTGGACACGCAGGTATATACAGTAACAAACAATAAGGTTCCTCTGCGGCTCTTTTAGACTGCTCCAGGATTAAATCCATACACCTCAGACCAGGCCTGACACATCCTACGTGACGAATTAGTCATGCAGGCGTTTGTGCGTGGCCTTGCCAGTGTGAATGTGCAACATTAAGCTGATGACAGAGACGTTGCGTGGCCCATCTCTCTGAATAATTCAATAGACGCGTGTTGGCTTTAATAACTCTTGCTGAGTGACTTTCCCTGAGGCCCAAACAGCCAACCTCTTCCCAGTATAATCTGTCCTTCCAATAATCCCATTACTGCCCTCCTTCGCCCTTTATCATAGATGCTTTTAAGAAAACAACTTTATAGATGGATATTATAGATGGACATATTGTAGGTGGAATGGAGGGAAGTTTAGCTGGAAGACCAATTATTAAGAATTTATAATATTTATTCTTAATTCATCCTCCAGCTCTTCAGGGGCTTAATTACTTCCGTTTAAAGGACAGTGTGTGTTTCTCTCTTAAATTTTAAATGATTTGATGATTGACTTGTTTGTAGAGAAATTCCCAAATTCCAAAGAAAACAACAGAGATCCGGTTCATGCTGGTGTTAATTAGGCTCAAAGACATGTTTCTGTCAAATAAATAAATAAATATAAGACATATGCACACAAACAAGCCGAGGTTTACACATGTTTTAGGCTTCACTGTTTATAAGGTCCGTGGACGTGTTTGTTGCTGGGAGACGCAGTGTGTGTGTGGTACTGAGACCATCTTCAGTGTCTCAACACTGGACCGTTTGTTTTTCCTCAGGGCCGGAACCTGACCCTGGCGTTCCAGGCGGCCGAGAGCATTGGCATCAAAGCGTCACTGGTGAGTTGAGCTGCCACACACGAACAAAATAATCGTGTTTTTAGTTTCGGGTCATTGATGTCAGAAGCTGTTATTCATAAAAACACCATAACGTACACACACACACACACACAGAGGTAACTGGCTCTCTCGCTTTGGTTCCTGACACATCGAGGGCAGAATCCCTCGCCGTCATCCCGCTGTAGCTGGCAGCAGTTGTGTGTAGAGTCTGCCGTTCTTTCTTGTTTTCCTCCATGTTTTTGTTGTTGGTGGCTGGTTAATGTTATAACATTAAACATTTCATGTATATATTGTTATGACATGAAACTGCCGTCTGAATGAGGAAATCATGCATTTGTGGGCTCGACAGTGATGAGTGTGTGTGTGTGTGTGTGTGTGTGTGTGTGTGTGTGTGTGTGTGTGACATGCCCAGAGCTGGCAGCGTGTTGCTGGTTGCTAACCACGGTCAATAGTGAGTGGGTTAGAGGAAACTCAGATATATTACGCAGATGCGACTAAATAACAGGCCACGTTGAAGCCCGTGATGCAGCTGTACTCACGTCTTTACTCACTACACTTGGTCGGAGGAAGAAGAGCCATCGCAGTGTAGTGCTGAGACATCCAGTGTGTCTGTGTGATAGCTTCTTGGAGCCTGTTCTGTTGGAGGATGTCACTGAGTACCAGAGATGTCGGATGTTTGAGCTTTGAAAGCAGTTAATACTTAAAGTAACACTGGGTAGTTTGTGGCAGCATCTTATGGCGTGGTTGTGGACAGCTGCGACATTTCAGTTTAGAGTGAAGTTTGGTGAAGAACACACTTATAGAGGGACTGAGGGTTAGCTTTAGAAATAATGAAAATTTCAATGCTGCAATCTAGTGCAATTTGAAAGAAAAATCAAGTATCAATAACCACTATGAATGCATAATATCAGCCTTCAGATTGAGCTACCTGCAAATCAATCACACAGTTAATCAGTTTTTAATGCACCTTAAAGGAGTGTTTTTAAAGTTTTTAATACTGGCTTTAATACTCTGAAAAAACGACATTAAAAACACAAAAAGTTGTCTCTAAAGCTGTTGTAAGGTTTGTCTGTTACGTGCTACTGTTTGTGTCATCTCAGTCAAAAACACATATTGAATTACAAATTAATTAAAACAGCCTTCTGAACATTATCTTCCATTTCTGCCACGTCTGTTCCACTAGATGGTACTAAATGCTGCTAGATCTGACAGTGTACCTTTCAGTACGTGTAAATGTAGAAACATCTTGACTTTTACTCAGTTACATCCCGACGTACTTACTTCAAGGCTTCATATTTTATTATTTATATATATTGCCTATATATTTACTCTTTTCTAATTATCATTAACATTATATAAATAATACATACATAAATACTGTTCCATATTTTAAACCAATCAATTCACAGAGAAATGCGAGCCGTCAGGACTTCCATTATTGATGTCACACCTATAAAGTTACTGCCTTCCTTTAATTATGATTTCTAGGTACAATATATTTTCTATTAGGGAATTTACCAATACATTATCCATCAAAATTGTCACACCATCAATTTTTTGAAAAAAAATGACCAACTCAAAAGGTGTTACATTATTGGTAAGAACATCATTACATTATCAGTCAGGAGATGTGATTATATTATTGGGTTTAATACATTTAAATCAAGTTACATGCCAGCTTAATGACATTTTCAGGAAACTGTAGATATATATTAATAAACAGCTTTTCTGAGACAAAAATAAACTAATAAGACCTCATGCTCTGATGGCTGCTTCTTGTTTTAAGGTGCATTATAAAACTTGATGAATTGTTTTTTTAAGATGGTTGCTCTAAAATGACTTTGAAAATACACAAATCAACAAATCTATAACAGCTAATTTGCTCTAAATCCAGATGAGGCAGCAGGACCCTGAAAAAAAATGATTCAGAGGCCAAAGTTCACATTTCTTTGGTTTGCTAGTTCTCCATCGCATGCTTGAGGCTGCCAGATTAAATATGGTGAACTTGTTCCCATGTCAGTGACTAAAAATGCTCTAAACAAATAAAGTAGAGGAGTCAGCGTGTCTGTCTGTCTGTTACTGTACAAACAGGACATGGAGGAGCTGATGAAGACTGACAGGCCCGACTGGCAGAGCGTCATGCACTACGTCTCCCAGATCTACAAGTACTTCGAGACCTGACCAGCGGGAGGAAGAGGAGGCCGATGAAGATCGGACGCACTGCAGCACTTTTCTGCCACCGTCTGTCAGCACTACATTCAGCTTCCAGACCGACCAAACAGCTTTTAGCTTCTCCTAGAGACTAGAGACACGGTGACGGCGTCAAACGGTTACGGAGCTGCTGTTTTTCTCATTCCTCACTGATAGGACTCAATTTCGGCAACGCGGCCCTCAGTGAGGAAGTTGTCCTTTTTAATTTTTACAAGCTACAGATGTAAGTGGAGCATCTGATTCACAGACGAACAACAGGTGAAATAAAGTGTAGAATATTTTTCACGCCTTGTAGCGCAACAGAGAGAAGATTAAGGACTGGTTCAGTTTTATTCATCCCTTTATATTGACTTTGAGAAACTTTCTTTTAAAGATATTGTGACAAACTTATATTTAAAAAATATATTATCTATTGAAATGAATGATGATTTCCCAGACACACATTTTCAGAGTGCACATCATGCTCTCGGCTCCTGCGTGTCACTCAGTGCTTCCAACACTTTTCTAAAGGTTATTTGCTAATTATCGCTGTCGTTCGTGAATCAAATGCTCTGTGGACAGTTACGACCTTTGTGTCATTTTGAATATGTGCCAACATTTCCTGACAAAACACAATCTATACAAGACTATCTATGCATGGTTAACGTGTAACGTTCTGTCTGCAGTGAACCGGTGTGAACTCAAGTTTTGGTCAACTTTGGCCCGATTTACTCACATGTTGCTCAAAAGAGTCGATCACTTCTCGTGCTGAGTGCTTACTGTAAACATGCTGGAGTATTTTTGAACTGACAGATTTGAGTTGAACTGCTTTTCTATATTTTCCCACTTGAAACGTGTGCATCCTGGTTTGTCCCTAAAAGTAGAGATTGCACAGACCCCGGCTTCCAGCTGCGGTGAGACGTTAAATGACACAACAGCAAGCTGGATAGTTTTGTAGAAGTATTTTTTGTGAAAACAGATTGGTCTATATTTGGCAGCAATAAGGATGGGCTGAATCGCACCATTGTACCGTGTCCTCCTACACTGTTTCTTCCCATCAGGACTCTCTCAACGACCACGGTACTGCAGCTGCTTTGCATAAACTTAGATATCTATATTTCGCATGCCACGTTAAACTATGAAGGAGAGGATCGCTTTTACACCTACAGTAGGAGTTTGAGGCATGACGCATTCTCTGTGGCGTGATTTAAACGAGCCTTCATCTGCAGATGCCCTTATGTTTTGAAAGATAAAAGTGTTTATTTATTTATTTACATCACATGCATCCTGAGAGGTGAGAATGTGGAGTGAAATGTGTGCAGGTTTCTATTTACGGATGTCTGATTTTGGAGACCTGTTGGAGGAATATTGCTTAATAAACAACTGTCAAGTGACGTGCTCTCATGTATTCTTCACATGCGCAGTCGTCCAGTGGAGTCATGTGGTGTGAACTCAGCAGCTTCTCAGTGTGTTTTAAGTATATTCTTGTGTTACTCCACTTTAGGTTAAACTGCTTTTCCACTGCAGCCATTAAAGCCCCAGCCAGGGTTGTAAAACATTTGTGGGAACTTCGAGTGGAAAGGGTTCCTCCTTTTTCACACTCACAAACCTTTTTTAAGCAAATATAACAATGGCAGGTCCTCATTTTGAAAAACGGATTTAGATCTTTAAACATTGGAAAAAGCAAGACTTGAAAAGGGAAAACTTAAAACAGACTGAACATTTATTGTGCGTGATCATGTAGAGATTCACTAATCATCACCAGTAATAACACTAATCATTTGCATTTTCACAATTATTATGCGTCTTTTTTTCTCTGAAGCGATTATGCCATTATTTTCACTTCTTGCACATTTGCGTAATCCAGGAGCGGAAGTTTAGCAATATTTCGCAAACACTTGAAAAAAAACACGAGTAAATGAGGTTTGGTGTCTCTTCTTTGCTTCCTCTTGGTGTAAGTATTAATGCAAAACTCCAGTTATTTCGTCCTGATTGAAACCAGATGCAGCCGCGTTGTATGGCATGCGCACGCGCATGAGCCGCGCGCCCCAGACCAGTTTACATTAAACGGACAGCTCGTTGGAGGCTTTTTAATCCGTGCGTAATTACGCACGGCAGAATTGTGACGCTTTGGGATTTCACCCTCATCACGCGTCCTGTTACCGCGTGCGTGTTTGTGTTTGGGGCGTGGCTTCTCTGTGAATTGTGAGTCACCCCCCCCCCCCTTCTCTCTCTCTCTCTCTTCACTACAGACTCACACACACTTTTTTTTCTTGCATTTTTCCCTCTACTTCAAAACTGGTGTCTGGGGGGAAGTTATGTGACAGATGCGGCTCAGACGGCCCACGGATCGCTCGCTGTTGGTGTGGAAACATCCACAGACGATGTACAGCTTCATGAAGGTGAGCGAAGACAATGTTGAAATACTTTAATGGTTGCCATTAAACAGCAGAAATATTACATATTATTGCTATAGCATTTTTTTTGTCTAAAATCATGTCTTCCCAACAGATGGCTGCTTCTGCTGCTCGCACGTGTGGATTATTCCTGGATTACAGCAAAAAGACTTCTTTACTCCGGGACTAGGAGTTGGTGTTGTGTGCGCCCCCGCGCGCGCGCGCGTGTGCGTGCGTGTGTGTGTGTGTTTGCATGCATGTGTGTGCCGGTGTGTGTGTGTGTGCGCGTGTGTGTGGCCGTCTTCCCAGTGAACAGCCTGTAGATGTCTGCTCACACTCTCGCTGAGATGAATTCGTTTTACATCGTAATTGAAGTGGTAATTGCTGTTCTGTCCATATCCGGCAACGTGCTGGTCTGCTGGGCCGTGGCCATCAACACCACCCTGAAGAACGCCACCAACTACCTGCTGGTGTCTCTGGCTGTGGCGGATATTCTGGTGGGCTGCCTCGCCATCCCCTTCGCCATAACCATCAGCATCGGCATCCAGCTGGACTTCTACGGATGCCTGTTCCTGGCCTGTTTCGTGCTGGTGCTGACGCAGAGCTCCATCTTCAGTCTTCTAGCCATTGCAATTGATAGATATTTGGCCGTCAAAATTCCCCTGAGGTGAGACTTCTTTATTAAAAAAAAAACAAAAAAAATCTCTTATGTGGAAACAATGTGAAATCTTCAGCTGCTGTGAGTTCCTTCCTGCTGGAATCCCCCTCTGGCGTGATTAGTGTTGGAGGTGTGAAGATAGTAAAGAAGATAGTGAAACTCCCTCATTGTGCTCTCTTCCAATTGATTAAATCACTGAACCTCAGCCAGGACTCAGTGTTGGCTCCCCACTACAGGAATTGTGACTTTAATTGACTATTACATGTTTATGTAGAGACTATATAAACTGAAATAATACAGATCATCTTCATAAAGAGCTCTTAACACTTTCTCAAATGAAAATATTTCCTAAATGGTGACACATCAGCTATGTGTTTTTTATTGTGTAAAACAATGTCTATCTAAACCTAGGATGATAATCAGAGAATACCTTTAAACATTCTTTACACGTTGTGTTAGAAATAGTCTGACTGTAGTAAATGACTTCAGTATGACAGCAGAAAGAAAAGGATTCTACAAAATCTACAAAAGATTTAAAGTTTGCCTCAGTTAACCATTAGCAAAGAGAAGTGTTTTTACGCCTGAATTCCTCTGGAGCTCATAAAAACATGCAAATATCTGCCATAGATCAATAGTCATCAGTGTTGGGATCAGCGTGGCTTCCATCGATCCTGTTCGCATCGGGATCGATGGAAGCCACGCCGAACCCGAAGGAATCACCCTGAAGTGGCGTTTGTGACTTCGCTCCGCAGAACAGAGATGTCAGGATGTTGCTGCTGCACTTGTGATGAATATGGTTTTCAGTTCCTCTGTTCATGTGCTGTCATTTTCATCAGCTTCAAACTGTAGCAACAAAGGACATTTTGACACATGAGGTTGAAACTTGTCTGCAGCCAATAATAATAATGAAAAAGCAGCCCATTTTTGATCTATGGCAAAATCTACGTCTCATCTTAATTTCTCAGACAAATGATATTCTCTTTGCCTTTAAAGGTGTGACACACTTATTAGATTCGCTGCAAAAAAGAAAAGTCGCCAATGCTGATATTTCTTGATTTCCTCTGAAAGCCCCGCGCCAACCCACTCAACACGATAATAGGATCATGTGTTCAGCTCATATTACCCGTCCACAGAGATGCCTGGTGTGTGTGAACTCACACTTGTGTTGTCTGCATGTGTGTGTGTGTGTGTGTGTGTGTGTGTCCAGTCTGCAGCCCGTTGGGGATGAGATTGTTTCATAGATAAAAGTGTTTTCACAGATGTTTTAGTGGAAGTGAACGACCAGAGCCAGATGTTTTAAAGCCCAGGAGACCCCAGAGCCACTGAAGGCTCTTCAAAGCCCCCTGTCTGCCCGCTCTGCGTTTCTCAGACAATAAGACCCTGGAGCTGTTCTGTCCCTCTGTCCTGTTCTAGCTTTGAAGTGACCTCTTTATTACGCCCAGGCCCTCGGAGCACTGTCCCCGTTCTCCCCGGTCGCTGTCCCTCGCTGTGGTCAAGGGGAGCGAGCATCATCCTCCTTCAGGCTGCTGATGCACCAGATTTTCACTTTGACTGTTTAAGAGGGTGTGGCACAACGTCCACAGTTCCACCGCTCTGTCACTTCCTAAATCAGTCGTGATGTAAGTGGGGGAAAAACAACATGAAATACGAGGGTAGACAGTAATTTGAAAGCATAACTAGTGCTCCAATTCATTTTTTTTGCAATATCAAATTCACTGATTTGTCTGGAAAATGATGGAAAAACAGAGCAGAGATGGAAACATGACTCAAGACGCAGACACTGTGACCGAGTCCTCTCCCTCAGACTTTTGATGAGAAACACATTTCTCACAACAACAAACACAGAGTCCAGGAACGACCTGGATGAGCTGAAGAGCAGCATGATGTAAAAGCGTGTCAGATAAAGGAGTTGGGTAACACCGTGTAGCCAGTTTAAGTTTGAAATCTAATCAGTGCTTTAACCATGAGTTCAAGCATTTCAGCTTCCTCTCATGTTTACCAGCGTCCGTGTCAGAACACGTCATGTCAGGATGTAATCTAACAACCGGAGAACACAATCATTCTGTGTGAACAGACGGACTGATGTTTCCTCCCCCGGAGCTATGCTCCAGCATCAGGTGTCTTCGTGAGCCGGTGGACCTTTGTTTGGATGTTTTGCCGCCGAGCCGGACGGGGCTGGAGGTCAAAGGTTAAACTGGCCAGAGGTCGTAACCATTTGTATTGTTATCACAGTTCGACCGGGCCGACCACTGCTTTCATTTAGCGTGAGCAGGAAAAGCAAAGGATCAGAAGTACGAGTGATGAGGAAGTCAGTCTGTGTGTAGAATTTCACTTTGTCTTCAAAGACCAAAAGTAGACTCACAAGCGCAGCAATGGAGGTTCTCGCCAGTAGATGTTTCATTTATCTGCATCCCTTTTTTCTGTCAAAACAGATTTGCATGATGAAGATATAACACCTTTACACATTCAAATCTGTGTTTACACAGTTGTATTCTTATCTTGTAAGTTATATATATATATATATATATATATATATATATATATATATAGGTTTTTTTACATGCTTTACAAATACAATTCATTATGAAAATGTGGTATAGTTGTGTTTGCCTACACAAGCAGACTGAGCAAAGTATTCCATCCCTTCAGTGTTGTTGGCCACCTGTTGAATTGTGTTTGAAACTGAGCTGCAGACACTGCTGGACATTTAAACGGATGTTGTGAACATTTGGTGTGTGTGTGTGTGTGTGTGTGTGTGTGTGTGTGTGTGTGTGTGTGTGTGTGCATGTGTGGCCTGGCAGAGGTCTGTGGCCCCGGGCGGAAGCACAGCCAAAGAGAAAAGAGAAGGGATGTATGGAGAATAGAGTGGGGGGGCGGAGTGAAGAAAGCAAAACAAAGATAGATGCCAGCGTGCTGTCGTCATGCCAGAGCTAATCCATTCAGCCGGCCGGCGTTCACGGCCTCCAAAGAGTGAAAGGGAGAGTTGAGGGCCCATGTGCAGGACCTCTAGGAAATGGACTGCGTGTGTTCTGCGGTATGTTTGAATGACAGAGGGAAGGGAGTAACAGAGGGTGTGGAGCTGGGAGGAAGTGTGCAGGTCACCTTGAGCTCCTCTCCTCTTCTCAGAGGGCTGGATTGTTCTCGACCTCCAGGGTGACCTCCCACTGCTCTTGCAGGAAGGTGGCGGGGCAAAGGTCACAGGGCGGCGGCAGCTCGCACATCGCTGAGGAATAGACAGGGTTTATATGTGTAACACAGGTAGAATGAACTGCATCTGACAAACAGGACTTTGATGCCACATACAGCGCTCATAGCATGGCTTCACTTTTTTCTCTCTCAGCCACTTCAAAGGATGAGATTAACTTTATTCAGTAGTTTTATCAGGATTAAAATCACGAGAAGAGGCCAAAATCAACATTGATGTTATCCATCTAACGACTATTGCCTCTGAAACTGCTGCCTGGTTTCCAGGAGCGTCAACATTGGGGAATCAAAATTTGTAAATGATATTGAACTTCAGAAGAAGGTTTAGGCCTATTTTTACTGATCGCATACAGCTGGAGAGAGGAAATGTTAGCGAGGTCTATAGTCAATTTAAACATTGTGAAAATGTTAAGAAAGAATAGAAAAATGTACAAGTCACTGGTTAAATAAAGATTACGACCTCCACTTTAAACTTTGGAGGGTCATAGAACATCATCAACTCATGCAGAGACGCCTACGCTGGTGCTATTACCGTTAGAAAAACACAAAATGAGCGGTTATGTTTCACATCGTCGCATTTTAAAATTAGCTCAGCGCTACATGCAGCTGCACTAATACTACACCTGTCTACAGAGCAGGCTATTTTTATATCAACACACACAGACACACACACACACACACACATATCTGGTCCAAATGAGGGTATTTTATGTTTACTTTAACAATATGCTCTACGGTATATTCCTAAAAAAGTCACATTTATAATAATAATAGACAAACACAATTTCCTTTGGACAGCTTGTTTATCAAACCAAAATGCAAACAAACAAAGAACAATGCTCAATATGTACAGTTACTACAGATTAACATGTAATGCTGAACAATTGAGATGTATATTTATCTTTATGATTCATTGATCAAGCTTTCATCAAAGGATCATTGAACCTGCAGCGTTAAAATTCTGTGAAGTGAAACTGCATATATATATATTTATATATATACATACACACACACATTTGCATTTGGTAACTTTATATACTGTACAGGCCTGTGAGTTGTTTTTTTTAAATCCCAAATTATTTTATTATCCATTAATACGTCACAGAGCAACAGAGTGATGTGTGTGTGTGTATTTATAATATATCTAATATTATTATCTATTAATATATATATAATTTATACATTTGTTATATATAATTGTATATTTTTTTCAGTGACTTATTATACAATATATATAATATTATTATACAGTGGTGGAGGTTTTGATATAATCTGTGTAGTCCAGCTGTAGATGTTAGATGGATTATTTATGGCACCTCCATTACAGACTGATGTGTGTGTGTGTGTGTGTGTGTGTGTGTGTGAGCGAATGAGTCATAACCATCCTCTGTCTGAATCACTTTGAGGAAACGGTTGATTTTGTTTTGAGCGCTGTAGATGTGGTGGGGACAGTCAGGACGACACTTGTGTGAATCATCTCTGTATCTGGTGCCTCTGCAGCTGCTGCACTCATCATTTCCTCCCGTATTTCATATTTCGGTGGGGCTACGGCTTTAGGGAAGACATGCCAGCGTACAATTTATTAATGTCATTAACAATTTATTATGTCTAGTCTGGCCGTTTCAGCATCAAGCCGTGAGACAGCACAAAGCTGAGACGGATACCAGAAGTGAAGCTTTGTCCGATGGTCACAACTGCAGCCACACACCTCAACCAAAGCACATGCACTTACAGCACCATATACCTTATATGAACTTCAGTTAAACAGGATTTGTGCATGAGTGGGTGCCAGAAATAGTATCTAACTCCAACTTTCATTTTGCAGCTGATAGAAGAATAAAGTAAACAGCTAACGGGACTTTTCCCTTTCTGCAACATGAAGGGACGGACATTAAGCTTCTGCAGCTGATAATGTCTGCTTTTGTTGCAGCAAGTGGAAATTCCCGTTAGCATTTGAAGTTTGTCTGAGCCTTCACTAGGCACAGAGGATGCCCCGGAATGACACACTGGAATCCAAATAAAACAAATGGTTCAGTCATTAAAATGGTTGTGCATTCAGGCCAGTTGTGAGCACAGTTGTGTGCGATGCATTCAAGTACTTACACAAAGCTCCGACATGTCAACTCCAGCATCTTGATGTTTATTGCAGTTAATGAGCAGTGTCACATGTTTACAAGATATCTTGTGGGGAACCTGAGCTCTGGTTGGATTGTCGTTATGATTTGCATCTGTTATAGTCTGCCTGCACCTGTATTGGGAACAGGTTTGAGAAAGTAACCTCTGCTGCATTTTCTCCAGGTACAAGGAGTTGATGACGGGAAAAGCAGCCAGAGAGATCATCACTATTTTATGGATCCTCTCCTTTGTCATCGGCCTCATCCCCTTCTTCGGCTGGAACTTGAAGCACAAGTGCTGCAACAGCAGCTCGGAGGCGTACAACGCCACAGACCTCACGGGGGGGCCTCTGGGCGGAGGGGACTTACTACAGAGCTGCAAGCTCCACTGCTATTTTGAGATCGTGGTGGACATGCAGTACATGGTCTACTTTAACTTCTTCGTGTGCGTGCTGCTGCCGCTGCTCATCATGCTGGGCATCTACATGAAGATCTTCACCGTGGCCAGGAAGCAGCTGAGGCAGATCGAGCTCAAGTGCAACGTGGGGAACGGAGACAGCCACCACCACGGGCTGCTGCAGCGGGAGATCCGGGCCGCCAAGTCGCTGTCCATCATCGTGGGCCTGTTCGCCCTCTGCTGGCTGCCCGTCCACATCCTCAACTGCCTCACGCTGTTTTACGGGACCATCGACAAGCCGGACATCGTCATGTACCTGGCCATCATTCTGTCGCACGCCAACTCGGCGGTCAACCCCATCATCTACGCCTACCGCATCCAGGACTTCAGGAACACCTTCCGCAAGATCCTGGCCCGACACTTCCTGTGCCGCCGGGAGGAGACATACCTCAGCTCCGGCGGCAGCCGACACAACAGAGACCAGATCCACATGACCATCGACCCTCTGCTATAGAGCAGCAGAGTGCTGTCTGTCACTTCTGCTTTTTCTGTTTTGAATTTAATTCCCACTGAGGTTTATCATGTTTACAGAACAAGGGTATGATATGTGAAGATGAACCGATATCAAACACAAGCCGAGAGCGGCCGTGCTTGAAGTGACTTTATTTTTCTGTTGTTGTTTTAACGCTGTTATCTGAGTGAAAAGGAGTTACTTTATCTCCAGAAAACAAAAGGCAGATTTCTCGAGATAACAAGATAATTTATCATGAGATTCATCGTGGGTGGAGCTCGTTTTTAAATGTTCATTCCTGCCTTCTCTCCCGCCCTCACATTAGATGGAGCATAGGACGCCTTCAAGTGTTTCAGATCAGTCACACTTTGGTTCTTGTTCCCTCTTTCTACTCCAATTTCTAAGAGAGTTTTGTTGGTACGTTCTACATAAAACATCCCCGTCATATTATAATGAGGAGTTAATCAGTTTTCATCTTAAATCATTTGTTCGTTGTCGGACTGCTCTCTTGATCTCATGAGTTTGTTTGTTTTTTTTCCATATAATGAAATGATTATCTTGTCATTACCAGATAACAAAGCTCGATTTCTCCAGATATTGAAATACTGAACTCCTTATCTCAAGATAAAGGGATAAAAAAACAAAAACAACTGCAAGCACGGGCGTTGTTGGCTTATGTACAAACACGCCTTGAATGTTGACATTTATTTATGAATTGTGCAGTGTCAGGGGTCAAGCAGTGAAATATTGAATGATGAGTCTTACATACATTTTGTATTGTGAAGGAGTTGAGATTTTTTTTTTTAACTGTTGAAGCTAACTGGATTTGTAGGACTGTGAATAGGATCCAAACTTTGCTACATTCTAAAAAATGCTATTTATCATTCTGAATCCACCCTAAAACTCAAAACACTCCTACTATTTCACATGGTCAACAATCAGTACGTGTTTAGTTATTTATTTATATAAGATCTTATCTTTAAAAAATAGAAGCTAGTTCAGTGAAAATAGGTTCAATAGAAGTAGCCGTCATCCTAAAATTTATTCGCACTCCCATCACAGGCTTCGTCTGTCCTTCCTTTTCTGAGCTGTTGTATTGGATTATTGTGGGTGTGTGTGTGTGATGTACTACTCTGTGTAACTTTGTATGATGTGTCTTTTGTGCATTTTTGCTCCGTACCGTTTGTTCTTGTGCAGTTAATATGTTTTTATTGTGACCTGCCGAATGGACTGCAGATGAAAAGTAGCTGGTACAGTACATCAAATGATGACATTTAACGCTGTACCCTATGTGGTCCCTAAGAAATACAAATAAAAATAAATTATAGGGAGACATTAGGAGACGAAAAATATGGGATTTCCCATACACAAGCCCAGATTCACCAAATCTTTGTACAGCAGAATGTGAAAGGGAGGGGTCCCTGTCGCTGTGCTACTAAATCCTATTCAAGAATGTATATAGAGGCACAGAGTGGTCGGATATCTCCCTAAGAGCATCAGACCCTCTCTTAAATTACTAAAGCAGAAGGTGTTTCCATGGCTTCAAAATGATTTGATTCATTCATGTAGACTAAAGCCTTAGAACACACGTGCTGTGCTGCTCTGCGACGTCTCCATATTAACATTTCTGAAGACAAAAAAGCTCAGGCAGTGGGAAACCGATGGTACCTTCACAGAAACACAGCATCTGCACCAGGTGTTTTTTAGCTGCTTTATCTTGAGCCAAATAATGACAAACCTTAAGCAGACAGGCCAGTGTCAAACTTTAAATCAATGCAATTTACATTATTCCTCATCAGGCGCCTGCCACACGTGCATTAAGCTTGCATAACGCTTTGATTCGTTTGGGTGTATGGGAGCATCCGTGCCTTGCAGGACTCCAGCTGACACCGTCTCAGCTGGGATCCTCAGGCTCTGGTTTGGCCCGTTACTGCAGTCAGTCATTCCTGCGTTGCCGGAAAGTCACAGTCTGACCTGAGATGGTTTTATTTGAGGTCAAACTGTACACAGGAAAAATGAATGATGATAATGAAGGTTTTGCTGACCAGAGAGCCATCACTACACAAAGGAGAACACATGCACTGATGTAGTAGATTCCCTGTTTCACGTGCTTCATCGGTGTCGAACCATGTCGTGTTGGAGTTCTCGGGTCCAGCACGCCACCTCCACCACCTCGCCACCGCCCCTCTGCTGCTGGTGTGTGCAGCGTTCCGCCTCGGACTATTTCAAGGGCTAAAATACAGGAGTGTGCCAATGTTCAGTACATTCCAATGGAGACATCTATACTGTAACTGCACTGTAGCATTGTATTGTCTTTGTTGACTGATGTGTAAAATTAAGTACTGTAGGTGTCCGGCTTTCTCCAAGCTATTGATCGATGTAAAACTATTGCCTTCTTTTTGCGACTTTAAGGTAAGACGGACAATAACGCGTTGATCTAGTTCAACATTCCTGCCTTTCATTCCAAAGTATGTCAGTGTGCTCTACTGTCATTACTAATCAGGAAAAAATAAAAAAAGACATCCACTCTGTGGTCAAACTGATGAACAACCATTCTTTCTTGAGGCCATTACTTCTTTCATTTAACAGAAATACGACTGCGAACTGATACTGTTATTTAACATGATGCAATCTGTATGTATGGTGAACTATTTTGTTAATAAAGGCAATGTTTATATTGTTGTTCACACTTTATTCCTCAAAACTACCATGAAAAGAATTTGATAATTTATATCAACAAGTCTGTGTCTATAATAACAACTCACTACTTTGCTAATTCTAACACAGCAGCGCTCAAACACACACACACAAACAATGACAAGAAGTCGTTTCCCTGGCAACAGATTAAGAAATCTTCCAAAATAAAAGCAACATCTGGCATCTTTCAGAGACACTAAATAGCAGGAACCGTGGTAGTTTTCCCATGCTCCCTGCTGGTGTCCTGGTTCAACAACGCCCCCCCGTCCTGTGGATCCAGGTGCACGGGTCCACCTGCACTCAGTGCTGAGAGTCACCTGAGGACCTGAGGTCACGAGGCTGCGGTCCCACTGAGGAGCATCGACATCTGCTGATCAGACACACTCTCCTGCTGCGTCAGGCCCATAGCCTGACACAGGTAGGCAGCCAGGATGTGTTTGCACTGGGGAAAAAAGGACAGATTCATCAAGTAACCAGGTGATGTGATAAATAACATGGATATGAAGCCCTGATGACACCCACTGATTTAGATACAAAGAACTCGTGTGAACAGGCCAGATTTGGGGAAAAAAGAGGCAGCATTTGGCTCTTGAAATTTTTCCAGGAGGCAATCTACAAACTGAAAACATCAATCACAAAGAAAATTCCAGGAAACTTTCCAATATTTATATCAAATTATAAACATTTCAATGAATTTAAAAACAAAAGTCAATGCAGGGATGAAGTTGGTGTTATTTTAGACTAAGTAGTAGCTGCAGCTTCAGAAAAAGCAGTTATGCAGTTTTGCATTTGTGAGCATGCGTCACAGAGTGTTCCGCTGATATTATCAATATTAACATGTTAATCATTGACTTGTTTCCACCATAAACTGATCCCATGCATTACAATGAGAAACTAACACCTGTGGATTAGTCTTTTACATAAGCAATGAGTGTGGTGACACATTCAAAAGGTTTGTTTTTTTCCCCAAAACTTTTCCTGTCAGCTCTGTTTGTGAGCAAATGGCCATTTCCTGCTTTTTTTTCCATCCCTCCTCTAAACTAAAGCTTCGTGGACCTGGTCTGGCTTTTTCCAGTCATGCTTTGATGCCAACAGAAAAAAGTCGACTCCAGACTCGTCTAGCTGCTCGAGTTGTTGTAGAAATCAAGGAGGCATAGAACAGCTTTATTTTTCTGTCTTTATGTGCGATTTCATGGGGAATGACATCAGTGGTGTCGGAGGAGCTCATGGGGAGTCTCTAAGGTCTATTTTAGCTCTGCTTCTCACACCGGTTTTAGCTGCATCCTCCGGGGACAAAAGTCTTTCAGATAACGGAGCAAGAGGCAAGGTTGTTTAAAGCTGCAGCCAAGACACAACCACCACAGCCACGAACTCGATGCTGATCAAATATGCAAGTTGCTGCTAGATTTGATTTACTCATCAGCCAACAATCGACTGTAATCTAAATGTTTAGCATTCATTAGTCATTTAATTGTGCACCCTAGCTACACTCAGAGCGAGGACAGAAACCACATCTTCACATGTTCTATTTAGGGTTGGGTCGCCTTAATTGGCAGTTGATTAGTTGTTAAACAATCATCATGATGAACAATGATATTGTTAGGATTAGGATTACAGACTCTGTAACCCCCTGAAACCGTCATTATTTCATCATCTTCATTTAACTTCAAATAACTTTTGATCCTTATATGTTTAGGGTAACGTTTAGTCCACCATGGAACTCATGTCTTTTTCAGGGGGGGGTTGCAAAATAAATCCATAGCCAACATTGGGAGTTTTATTCTCTAAATTTGTTTCAATAATCAAATCATATGTTGCAGCAAATATTGACACTAATGGCCATATTTCCATAATGCTTTTTACCAACCCCCCATTACTCAGCAATTATTTTAGAGAGCTAATACAAGTAGCATGCATTTTAGTTATATTAGTGATTTAATTTACAGTAAAAACCCTGCAAAAGTCTGGAGGAGGAGGAGGGCGTGGCGTCATGATAGTGGCTCTCCACTGTGATGATGGCTCATTCATCACGATGGACGATGATCTCGTCTGGAAGAACAACCCTAGTTTGAATGCGTGCTGCTTTTTTCTCCAGGAATCACAACACAAGGTCATGCATAAATATGCTCCCCTGTCCTATGTACACATGTTCAACCCCACAGTGGTGTAGGAACATTCGCACTGAGACTGGAAACCCGCCTGAACCTGTGTGACAGATTGTCAGAGACTCACCAGCAGGCCTTCTTTTCTGCGGAGAACCGTGTAGGCGAAGGCCAAACACGGGCAGTAGTGACAGGACACAAAGCAGGTGTACAAACGTCCCGATCCTCCAGTTACCTGCAACAAATGAATGTAAAGTACATTTAAAAACCTGGCACTTTATCCACAATGTCTTGTGAGTATTATTTAACAGATGAAACACAGAGATGACAAGGTTCAACTCATCAAGTGTGATCCAAATCCTGTTTGTGTTGGCTGTGAGTTGTGCAGCAGAGGTGCAGTGGAGACCGTAAAAAGCTAGGAAAGGCATGAAGGAAAACAAGCTCTTTACTGCTCCCTGTTCGTCCTGCAACAAGTATGGACACAGCTGCCTGAGCTCAGAGGATCAGAAGAACACATGAAAATGTCTCTGTAATACTGCACTGTTTGCTCCCTACTTGAAGTCAATTTTTACATCAAATACAGTGCTGTGAAAGAGTATTTGCCACCTTCTTTAAAGACTTTTTACTCAGTAGCAGCATAGAAGTGACAGGAACAGTGGTTAGGATGATGAGAAAGTCGCTTCCACCCCACCTCGTCATTTCACATTAGTTATTTGGAGGCGACTAGATAGAAATTATGCATTTTTAAACTGGCTGCATGCGGTGTCTAATGGCCTCGGCTGACAGCGCCTCCTGTCCATGAACGCTGACGCACGCGCTCTGCAGCAGACAGTGATTTAAAATCTCATCCTGAAGCACACGACACACAAGGACATTAAGTCTGAGGATTAGCTTGACACTTCACAATAACTAATGCACATCAAGCTAGGAGAGCAGGCTCCATTATTCTCCAGAGCATCAATAAATTACCTTTCCCTTGTGACCTACAAAAGTAAAAACACCTCATCTGTTCAAAGTGGCACCTCATTATAAGTAAGGCACAAAGAGACAATTACAGGACTACCACTACTACTACTACTACTACTACTACTGCTACTTATAGAGCACTTTTCATATAAGAAATGTTTCTCAAAAAAGTGATACATTAAAACAAGAGCAAATAGGAATACAGTAACTTTCGACTTTCTTCTATGAAAGTTATTGACTGGGAGAGCTGAATAAGCTGAATGACCTCTTGACTACGCCGGACCA
Organism: Eupleurogrammus muticus; assembly: GCA_036785175.1. NCBI lineage: Eukaryota > Metazoa > Chordata > Actinopteri > Scombriformes > Trichiuridae > Eupleurogrammus > Eupleurogrammus muticus. Next base: position 15,919,681 of record JAYKQN010000007.1, on the reverse strand, counting down.
GTGGGCCCCGAGGAGACCAGGGCCGTGCCTGGAGCTGCACCAAAGAGGAAACAGCTGCAGCGGGTCGCTGTCAACATCAAACAAACATGCGTTTTCTCCGTAGGTTCGCTGCACTGTTGATTTATGGGAGTTTATTGTTAGTTAAGGTCATTTATATCCTGTAATTGATATCATTTTTTTAGATAAAAATCTGCTGTTGCACTGCTGTGGGCTGTATGGAGCCTCTCTGGTGACATTTGATAAAAAATAAATATTGCATGGCCACGAGAGAGTTATTGATTTAATTTCTATGAAGGTGGTGTTGATTGTTACTTGTTATTGGATATTGACGGTCGCTTTTGACTGGGCTTTCAACCGGACATCTAGACGGACAACATTTATCATACTGTAAGATATGAGCAGTGTGGGAAAAAAAACAGTATATATCACAACATGATGAACATGCACTCTTGAGTTGAGATTAATTTTTCATGATGTCTGATCATGTCCAACTGCAGAGACTTGAGTCTGTCATTGATCCGTATGCAGCGCCTTGTTTACCAATGATGTCACTGACGAGGATTGTCATGTGACCTGTCGCATACGGGTGCTTCAGTTACAGCGGAGTAGTCATGAATTAGCCTGGTGACTGGTGCCACCCACAAGACAAGACCTCTATGAGACAGGTCCTACACTAGCCTATAGTCCTGCTACCAGATCAGACTATTTTGAAGGTACACCTTAATAACAGCAGCTAACATAATAACAAGGAAAGTGTCTCCTGCTCAAAGTCACACCCACTGACGCCTATTGCTGAAGAAAGGCCCGCAGAGCCTTCTCCAATGAAGAGAGGGTGCGAGGGGAAAGTCCCACTTTGCTGACGCTTTACTACCATTTGTGTTCTGGTTAGACTATTTACTATTTTTGATTCAGTTTATCAGTTGGTTGTAGTTATATTAATGCCATTATTTACCTGCAATAAATATGAGAAACATACTTCTTTCTTCACAATTACTGAAGAGGCCACAGCTTCAGGCCTTGTCAGGCCATTTGAGGTAAAAGAAGCTTAAAATGCATTCTAAATGATCCTGGGATCAGAGCTCTCTATTTTTTGGTTTGGTTAAAAGTCCAACATCACAGTCCCAAACAAAGGCTTTGTAAGAGTATTGGAACAATTATATCTATGCAAAATAAAAGCATGACTAAGTTCTTCAGTATCTTTATAGAATAGGAGTGGCTGAACTTTGACCCAGGCACATTCCTACTAATTCAATATCGGAGCCAGAAGCCTCGAGCAAACATACACCTGGATGTCATCAGCAAAACTGTTGAAATTAAGTTAAAATTCCCTGATGATATTACCGAGGAAGCATTTATAGTGAAAAAAGTGAGTGGACAAGGCTTCCTGATACAAGATCTCTGATAATAAAAAATAATTTCTTCCTTTGATGTAATTTCGGAGCCATATTGAAACAGTTTTAGATCTATCATAGGACATCTATAAGAAACACCTCAGTAAAGATGAATAAAGCACCGAGTGCAGCCAGAAGCTGTAAAACTGTGAGACCAAGCCAAGAACGGCTATGATCTCTAAAGAGCCGGGTCGATTGTAAACCAACTCACACTCCGGCCCGTTTTATTCTCTGCTGGCATCACAGTCGATGTGGCACGCAGCCTCCGCTGCCTGGCAGGGATCCAGGTTTCTTCAATTAAGTCATTGCAGATGGAACAGGGAGAGTTAAGAACTCAGCGAAGATCTGTCTTTGCCGAGTCTCATGGGAACACTTCTGATGACGAGCCAGAGGGCCGGGAGGTTGGATGGCCCTCTGGTTCCACAAACAGGCCAATGAAAGCACTTTATATTTAAGGTTCCAAGAATGACACGTATTAACTGATTGATTGTATTCATTTGTTAGTGGCTGACTCATAGAAAAGCTATATACACACACTGCCTGTCGCTCGTGTGTGTACAGATGAATTACTTCAAGTGCCTTCTTCCATGTAACATAGACTATTTTTAACATTCCAGTCATGAGAAAAGTTTGGCAATTTAAGTGTAGAAAATTCAAATTAGGTGTGCATGCTCACAGCAGAACATGGTCTCAAACAGCCCTTTCACCAGTTTATGAGGCTTCATTATAGTTTAGTAGTGATGTCAAACTGTCAATCTGTCCTAGTTGATAACTGGTAAATAAAAAAAACAGTAATAATAACAATAACAACATCTTAATAATAACACTATTAAAATCCCCTCTTATATATATCTGCTCAAGAGACTGATGGAACTGATGTTGTCCACAGAGTTCCTAATCCTACAGTTGGAGCTTTATTTCTCTTCAATATGTACTGCTAACTACTTCATGTTCCCAATGGGCCTATACTGTTCCAATGAAAAGGCCACTTAATCTGTGGGAATGAGAAGGTGAAAATTCCCAGCAGTGAAATTCCAGGTTCTTATGACTTCTTCATTAGTTTTACATCAAGAAGAGAACAAATAACAAAGGCAACATGAGAAACTCAGTTCTTGTCCCATAGAAACAGGATATGAACAGGAAACGATTATCAGTTAATTTATCAACCACAGCATTTCTGTCCCCATTTAGAACGCAGGTCACCGTATAGCCAGTTGAAACTTTACAGGAAATGCGTAAGAACACTTGAAAAGTAGATGTGTCAATTTTTCTTTTGTTTTAAGTATATATGACTCATCTTCATGTCAAAAGATCCTCTAACCCACAGTGTTTTCAGTCCAAATAGGGTAAGTCCTTAAAGTCACTGGTGCTATGACTCAATAACCGTCCACTTATTTACTTTCCCTTTCCTCCAAGTATTCGTTTGGTTAATGTCAGGAAATTTTTAATGAAAGACAGAGCCTAGATCAAATGTTAAGAGTGAAGTTTGCCTTGCTCTGGTTTTAGAGATTTATGTATCAGTTGCTTGATTTGGTTTCAACTCCTGTCACCTGAAACACTCGGTGAGATTCAAACCGAGACTCAGAGAGCGGTGTAAACTAAACATTTGTGTCATGGCACTGAAAACGCATTTGTTCAGACACTGTGTAAACTGCAGTCCCACCTAATGCATCCCTAATTGTTAAAACATAAACCAGATGTGCCAGGATGACAGGAGCAACACACAGCAGCTCATCAGATAAAATAAACTCTATCTTCAAGATTTATGACAAAGAGAGAAAAAAGATCACATTACAAAAATATGTTAAGTACATAGCCAGATATGAATAATAAAAAAATAACACCAAGTATATACAATAAATATATACTTCTATAAGTATATATCTATACTTTTTCACTATTTCAAATAGTGAAAAAATTAAGCAGTATTTCCCTCCTATTTTGTAGTTAATATGGACTTACTTCAGCAAAAATGTAATGTAAATGACATAACAGGTAATCCATCATTCATTTACAATATGCTAAATTGCAATTTTTTAATTGAAGTTTGGAATAAACTTTTATTATTTCAATGACACTAGCACCGGAAATCAGGCTCCAGAAAGACAAGCCAGGTACAGACAAAAAAATAAAGTAAAAGCAGAAAGGCAGACAAATTTCTGGCCAAAACAAGTGAAGAAGCACCAGATCTAGGCACAAGAGCAAAAACTAGCTTAAACTTTAAAGTAAAATTAGCACATTCACTGGATTTAAAAAGACACTACTACACTACCATTGTAGGTCTATTATAATGCAGCCCAGTATCCCTCACAGAGCAGCTCCTTCTGCACACTTAGATTCAGGCAGAGATAGATGCACCAGATGAGGCAGCACAGGAAAATAAACAAGTAGGCCTATCCGGCCACTTTGGCCTATGGCCAGTGAATATGAAGGATGCTGACAGGGGGGAAATCTTTCTCCGGATAGGCTTGGGAAAGAGGCTATAATAGGTGTAAAAGGAATAAACAGAAAGGCATTTCCAGATTATCTGCCGCACAATAAATTTGCAAACAAGACAGACTGATCTACAGTGACAGGAAAACTGCACAGTCAATGCAAGTTGTGCAGTGGTCTTAAACCAAAGGAGAGAACGGAAACGTCAGATATAGCCTGGCACAAAATGTACAGACGGTTTTCGGAGAACCAGAAGAGCGTCTCACAGACCAGCACTGTTAAATGGAAAAGCCTTCTGAATGCCATCTTAAAGGCATCTGGGACAGACAGACAACACAAGAAACTGAGGCATTCAGGTACACACAAAAAGTGTGTGTGTTTTAAAGAGAGTGCTGAGTTTAACTCTTCCTTTAATCTTCAGAAACATTGATTTTGGATTTTGGAGGCAACTTCTCGGGCCACCGGAGCTACTGGCTGAATATAATATCATATATAAAGAGCATTTGTAGAAAGTGAGCAAGTGCTGCCGTAGAAATTCTGTAGTAAAAATGAACTTCAGAGTTCAATATTTAATTGTGCAAACAGGTCAAGTGACCAAATATCTGTACACTACCACGTAATGGAAAATTAAACAGAGCTTTATTACCTTTATGCAACACTTACCATAAGACACATTGAAACTAGACAGAAAGCAACATTTATGTTGACACATACTGTACATGGATCCTAACATCACATATCTCCTATCATGTGATCATGTGGAGATATGTTTCACAAATAAAATGAAGAGTGTTAAATTTAAGAGTAATTTCTCGAGTGTGTGTTTATTTATCCATTTTGTTTAATAGATCGGTTAGACTATTCACTACAAAGGATGTAACACTGCAGCAGAGGATAGGCTGCTGCCATCCTCCAGTCCTCTGCTATTTCCATTATGTTTCTAACATAAGTCGTTACAGGGCTGTAGCCACTGGTTTGAATGTAGAATCCAAGCTATACAAAGGCCACATAAGAAAAAGATTTTTGATTAATCAGAAAACAGACATGATGCGTGTAGAGATGTTTCCCCTAGGAATAGTGGCAATGGATTCTTGTTTTTGAGCTAAACATTCTGGTCAGTCCTACTACTTCTCTAGAATTTTCTATTCTATGGAAGTTCAGGTCAGAGAAGGACACCCTTTCCCAGATTTGTTCTAAAACTACAAGAATTTTGTATGAACAAAGTGTTTATGAGAAGAGGAAAAAAAACATACGGAATTTCCAATGTATTGTTGGTGGACCAAAAATATCAAGCAGCTTTGTGTGAATGAAGTGAAACAATTTTTACAACATCCACAAGTAAATTGAAGTCGTCCCAGAAGAAGAAAAATCATGTCTGTATTTAGCTGCATTGTATTAACGGTTCCTTCCATAAAACGGTTTCTGCAGGGGAGGTAGGAATTTACAGGAAATTTGGGCCAGTGTGACCTAATTCAAAGTCACCTGAAAAGGAAAGTGGTTGTGTTTCCTTCAGAAATAGGATTTTCTTTGAGGCAATGGACAATAATTTCTTAACTAAACGCTTGATTCCCTAAAACAAAGGAGAGCTGCAATGAATCCTATAGAATCCAGAGTCAATAAGAAAACAACATCAAACAACATTCAAAAGGTAAAACTGTCATTGATTATAGAAATCTATAAATATAGATATATTATCTAGAATCTCTTTTTTAGAAAAGGGATTATGGGGAAAAAAACTAACTTTTTAATGATTGATTTTAGATTCTTCTATTAATAAAATATTGATCTAGAAGAGAAAAGAATAAAGTCTATTGTATTAATACAAATTAATAATGAAAAAATTCCAACAAATGCTTCTGAGCCACAGAAGTCAGACAGCTTAATTGGAACAGACACCAACAATTGAATTCAAAGTGTCCCAACAGAAAAGAATTCATGTCTGTATTTAGCTGCATTGTAGTTACGGTTAGTAACTGTTTTTTTAGGGGCCTGAAGGAGTTTACAGGAAATTTGGGTCACAGTGACCACAGCCTCAGTGGATTGTCTCGTCTCTCCCAGCTCGAGTCCCTTCAATTGAGGTTAGGTTTTTACTTAAACGAAAGCATGACTCAAGTTTATTTTAAGATTATGGTGTATTTATATTATTATTTTTTGCTATTAGAGAGGATATGTATAACGTTTGCGAAGCAATTTTATGTTGTGTTGTAATTCATTTTTCATGCAATGGGTCATAATGTAAAACTTAGCTCCTTGACCTTCTCAGTGGACTATAACATGCCTGTGCATTGACTAGAGACACCATGCAGCTAATTTGACTGCTAGCACAGCACTGCTGCAAACCAAGTTTAGACCTAAAACACAACATTTTCTCAACAAAGAAGCAGAAATCAACATCAGAGTGATAACAGAAAATAGCATCCCTGTTTACTTCATCCGTGATTGTAATTATTTAGTCCACAGGGTCGATGTGTGTGTGTGATGCATTGCATTTTGCTGGAGCACAGTGCAAAGCACAGATATTTTGTGTTTAGATGAGAAGTAGAAGGAGGAAACACATCACGTTATCCTGTACTATTGTAAGCACATGTGTGCATGAGCTGCAACTCACATAAAAGCCATTGCAAGGGTGACGCTATTGAAAAGGAATTTTCGAATGTTACACATAGTGCCTTTAAGATCTAAAGTATATTGATAATAGAGATTATTATTCTGTTTTTGTAAATATGTGCTCTCACTAAATGATGCATCACTACAAAGAAACTCAATCAAGACTTTTCTAATCATAATATGTCAGGTCAGGTATAGATTGACGGATTTTGAACATATGAGTTTGAGCCATTGGGGTGTCCCTACAGATTGAAAAAAACAACAACGATTGAGGTGGTTTTTCTCAAAATATTAGTCAAAAACTGAAAAACGCAACTAACCTCATGACATTTTCTTAAAAAGGGCATGGTGGTACTGAACTTTGATCTATCATGTTTTTACTGAAAATGTTTGTCTGAGTGAGGGGGTTTTGACTGTAAAACTGAATTCTTAACGTGAGTCAGATTTTAAATCATTATAGGTTGCATTCACAAACTAAAATGAGACTACACTAAAACAATATATAGTGCAGATAACCACAGAAAACATCTTTGCTTCAGACTTCTTTGCTCCAGACTTATGATAAATGTCTGACTTTTTACTTTTTACTTTACTGTGCCTGGGCATGTGATCGTTATATGCTTAAATGAGTTTACTGTTCGGTTAGACGATAATGGTGGGATTTCCTGAGGGGTTTGTAAACGTGTCTTTGGGTAAGAGTGCTGTGGCTTAGAGTATGCTGTGTTAGTGAGAAGCGAAAAAAAAAAAACAGCTAAACCAGCTAACGTCTTAGCGTGTGGTTTTTGAGAGACAATGGAGCTTTGAATTGTAACTAACAAACCATCACACATACACCAACTCATTTCTGAGCATAAGATCCTGAGACCCAACAGCCTTAATCAGAGCAATAATACAATTTCTACTCTAATTTTTGTTTACTTTTTATCAAAGGTTAAAGTCAAAGTCAATTTATCAGTGAAGCATGTGAATATCATGGTGTTAAATTTGTGTCAGGATTAGGACAATGTAATATATTGATATTGTATTATGAGACTCATCATAATATGAGTGTCTCATCCTGGTTTTAATGGATGCATGAAGGTACATGCACACTAATTTTACACTAGACTAGAATAACTGGATTGGCAAGGCTGGAAAATAAACACGAAGAAGGTGTGCAAACAATGACAAATTACAATTACATAATATAATCATATAATAAATTTAATTTTGTCCATTTCGCCCAACCTCAGTCAGTATGGGAACCATTCATTTATAGGATGTAAATTGTGTTGATAGACGCATGATATACCTGGAAGACCTTGCGTCCACTTGGAGAAGACAAACAGGTGACTGAACGCTGGTCTACTAAATCCAAAGCTTGAAGAGCACAAGGTCCAAAGACAAACTTCAGCCTGAAAGACCAGGAAAATAATAAGGCTCAAGGGGAAGACTCAAAAAGACACACAAAACATTAATGTTGCTTCTAACAATAAGTTTACGTCAATAAGCTTGTGACTCATTTATTTACATTTTTCTTGCTCTCATTAATGTGGATGACAGAATCTGTCATATGAATCAAAGATGAGAGATAGCAGGAGAATATATGTTTTAACAGATTAATGCCGTCTGTTTGTGAATCACAAGGTGATTAAGAGCCCCTAAATCAGAGGCATCCTGACTAACAGACAGGATGTGGCTATGACACAGGGTGTCAAGCTTTACTAATTCAAACCATGCTGCCAGGAAGTTAAATATACATCCTTGGTGTGGTTTCTGCAAGACACATGCACAGATTCAGTCATGTGCAAACCTTTTACAAAGATCAGACTCAGAGAGGAGAGAATAATTATTTAACGGAGTCTGGTCTTAAAGTCAGTTTTATGACCGAAAGCAACATAATATCATTATGACATAATGGCAGGGCTTGTATTAAACTAGAAAAGCACTCTGAGAGCACAGACCTCCGCCGAGCATATTCTGACTCCCACCCAACATTGTTATCCTCAGCGTAGTCAAGTAGTCAAGTCCTCTTGTAGTGTCTCTGATGTAGTGTGAAAAGAAAAAACTATGCAAGTGGAAGATCAGCACCAGGTAGCCCCAAACAATAGCAGCTGTTTTGAAGCTCCATTTTCCCCAAGGTGCAAAAAAACCCAAACATGGTACCATTACCAACATATGCTGAAAAAATGGTCAAAATCCAAACAGACAGACAAGTGCCAGCTAAAAAACATAACCTGATCGGCAGAAGTTATTACCGATTGAAAGTTAATGGGTAAGAGGAATAAAGAGGTTAATACTCACGCAATCAGCAGGTCATCAGGAACTACAAAAGAAGCAAAAATATTTTGTTTAAATATATTTTCATTTATGATTATTTATATATTTTCCACAAACAAAAACAACTACAACCTGACACTTAATAAATAAAAAAAACTACCTATATTTAGTTTAGCACTATTTTCCATCCACTGCCAGTGAGGCAACACAAATCTGTTTGGTATAGACAGAAACTAGAGGCCAAACAGATAAAGGTCCAACTGTTTCAGATGATACATGAGTGAAAAAATAACTGTAAAGATGGGCCGCAGCACTGCCTGAGAATGGCTATATTACATGTGCAGCAATGTGTGACACCAATATACAAATTGAACTCACTCAACTATAAAGCCATAGCTAAAAATAAGAATCAGTTGTCTGTCTAATCACTACCGGTTTAGTAGGTACACTTAATTTTGCCTACCAATAAAATATGCTATTTGTAACTGTATAAATTTTACTTTTGTATTTCTAATAGTATTATAAAGGAAAGGTTTCTGTGATATTATTCTTTTATAGTTTTACTGCGATGTTACCTGATGAAGTGACATGTCAGTGTTTATTATGGCAACAGCGCCTCCTTCAGCTCAAATAGTGAAATACATTGACTATTAAAACCTTAACCGTAAGTCAAAATTAATCCAATGCAACGTTACCTTTAAGTTTTAGTAACAATAGCTGCGTTTTAATGAATAAACAATAGCCTCAACAGAAATTAACTGTCACAGAATGTTAGCAACTTTTTAGCTTAGCAGGTGGTTGACATCATATTTTCAAAGTCTTCGAGATTACCACTCTCGTCTTACTTTGAGATGTTTCCTGGTATGTTTTCTGGATATCTCTGAAAAGCTGTTCGGCAACTGCAGGTAGAAATGAGCGCATTTTGATTTCTGTGTCCGTTGTGTTTCAGGAAGTCATTGACTCCTCTAAGCCAATAAGACCCGACGTAAATATTACGACTTCCGGCTTCTTCTTCGTCTTCTTTATTAGTGTTTTAGAGGCGCATTACCGCCGTCAACTGGACTGGAGATTGTAATTAAATTAAATTAAATTAAATTAAATTAAATTAAATTAAATTAAATTAAATTAAATTAAATTAAATTAAATTAAATTAAATTAAATTAAATTAAATTAAATTAAAAGCAAATACAATAAAATGAAACAATAAAAAAATAAAATACTGGATTCTCGTTTTATTCTCATTCTTTATTATTTGTTTTATTGTAGCTTTGTGTTGTCTTTTTTAATTCTTCTTATTATTTTATCACTTTATTTATAGAAAGTGTCACTTCTGTCACAACATGTGTGACATTAACACAATAACAGAAAACAATGAGGCATCATAATGAAGTAGAGATAACATTAAGGACATGACTTCACTTTTTAGTGTGTGATACAGTCAACAAGGTAACAGGGACAAAGGGTTAAAGTAATAATAAATTAAAACTCCATGATCCTGCGGAAGGACCCGGTGGTGGCGCAGGTGGCCCCCCAGTCGCTGAACTTGCGGTACTCTCCAGGCTTCATGAAGTACTGACGGCCACGGTAGTTGGGGTGTTCATAGAGGGTCCAGTAGCCTTCCATCACGTTGCAGGAGGAGATGTCGCGGCTGCGGAAGTGATCCTGCACCGACTCACAGTCCTCGTTGAACTCCATCATTTGACCCTGGAAGTTGGGTCTCTCATAGATGCGCATTCGATAGGGGCCCTCACTGGTCTGGAGATGGAGACATACAGTTAGACCAGCATCGCTCATCCTAGGATTAACATTTATATTTTATATTTCATACTTTTACACCACCTAATCACAAATCATTCATCCTCAGTTACATCCATATAGTCTAGAATCACAGGAGGCAAACTCACATAGGAGAATGTACGGCAGGAGAGGATGGTGTCGTTATAGCCCATCCAGCGCTGGTAGTCTGGGTACTCCCCCCTGGTCAGCACGTACTGGTAGCCGGTGTAGTTGGGCTTCTCGTACAGCACCCAGCAGCCACTCTCCACTTTGATGGAGTTGCAGCGGCTGAAGTGGGGATGCATGTCAGGGCAGTCCGCGTCGCACTCATAGGAGCGGCCCTGGAAGTTTCTTTCCTCATAAAATGTGATCTGGAAGCGAGAAGAGATCAAAGAAAGGCAGAAAGATTCACAGTAACAAGCTCATTATGTACTTTTATAAAAATGTGTAAAAATGGAAACGTAAACCATCAGTGAAAAGTGTGGCTGAGTTTCTACTCTCTTCTAATTATAACAATTTTCTTTGTGTTTTTTCCTGAGCCTGCCACAAGCATATTACAGTTATAACAAGTCTGGAACACCTTGTCTAAATGGATGTAAACAAAAAAAAAATGTTTAGAGGTTACATTAATCTACTTTTCTGGATGTCCTACCACAGAAAACACAATACAACTCTTACCTTGCTACTCATCCTGTAAAAAGTACCGGAGCCAGTCACCTATGAAAAATGGTCGTCTCACAAAACAGGATGGAATCCCTGCTATATATACCTCAATCAAAGGGTTAGCAGATGCCACTTTAGCTCTTTTTTCAATGAGCAGGGATTAAACAAGCTGGCACCGCTGCCAAAAGTTTTGATCCTGGGCATAGAGAAAAAATCCCTGAATCATCACTGCAAAAGTCCAACCAGGCAAATACCTGACCTGCAGTGCCCTCTTTATTGATATGTACATCACAGAGACATTTTATCCACTAATCCCTCATCAAGTGGATTGAACCACGCAGAATGTCATAAGTCATCAGAAAAAAGCACTGCCTTTATCCTTTTGCTGGATGTAAAAATAACAGGTTGAATGAGTATCCTTAGCATAACTAGCCATACATGGATGTTAATATCTTCTTATTCATGGTGAGTAAGTTACTGAAACCATAATAACCATAATTACCAAGATAAACTACATCCTCATCATCTTTACTGTCTATTTGACACTTATTGACAGTAAAATCCAATATTTTCATAATTAAAAATTAAGTAAAGCAGAAAAAGTGGCAAAACTGTAGTACATAATCATGTTTTTCCTGTAGGAAATTCATCATAAGGACAGAATTTATTCTTCTAAATATAACTATATAAAGCACAGTTTTTGTGTGTATATCTTTTTTTCTGCTTAACATGTTTGGTGTTTCAGGTAGAAGCACTTAAAGTTCACATCTGCGATTATTCTGTCTTAAAACAACAGTCGGAATATTCAAATAGGTTTTTCTTGCTATAATTCCTCCTGTTCATTCACAGGCCATTACATCAATTCACAATGAATTTACAGCATTAGTAATGGGTCCAACAAAATCTATATTAAATCGGTGTAGATTATATTTTTTTCCTTCTCATTTATTTCCATTTCAAGAAGTTAATTTTATGTCATTTAAAGAGAATTCAGTTAATATCTCTGCCTTAATCAGTCACAGTTATTGTGACTAATAACCTGCATTAGCATGGATAATATAACACTGTGTTTGGGATATCAGTCAGGTTTTACTCAAGGTTGTTGATTTCAAGCCAAAGTATTAGTATACTTTAGTGCTGAGAATTTTGACCGTTGCAAACACCTATGAAGAAGATACACATTCATCAGTGGTGGAGAACTGATCCACTTTATTTGATTGGTCTGAACTCTTGTAATAGCCTACTAAGAGACATTGTGCGATACAAACATTGCATTTCAACATCATAGGATACACGGGTTTTCAAGTCTCAATTTCAAAAAGACAAAAAAAGTCACCACTGTGTGTTTGATAGAGAGCTGAAAAGATGCTCCAATTCTTTTTCGGCTTCATGTCGGATTTCTTTAAGATTCAAGTTTGTAAACTTTTTTTTTTGTCATTGCTTTTGTAAACACATAACATCCCATCTAAACAGGATGAGTAACAAAGATGTTGAAAATTACAGAAAATAAAAATCTGAACATGTGCTATGACAAATGAATCCAAATTAAAATGAAAAGGAAGGAAATATCAAGTTTTGTTAACTGAGCAAAGTGAAAGCTGAAAAGACTAAATATGGTATTTTCCACAAACCTAAACAAAAAAAAACAAACTTGTGAATGGAACGTTACTGACATTTATGTTGACCTAGTATAATTCATATGTAAAGCAGAGATGAAGAGGGCATGGTTTTGAATCACCATAACAGCAAACTCCTAAACATTTAATGGTACCATACACTTAGAATTTTAACTGTAATGCAATGTCAAAATCATGTACCAGCTACAAGAAAAGACAGGAAGTCAAAACTTTCAAGATTTCTGTGAAAGGTGGGGGGAAAAAAGTTCAAAGCACATTATTGAGTACTCCCGTGCTGGAGGCTGAATAAGTTACACAGCAGGTAGGTATGCTTTTTGTTGTCAAAAGCTACAAAGCAAAAAAGTGCAACAATGGTGCAGACCATTCTTTATGTTTGGTTAGTTTTGCCTTTTTGTGTAATAGTACAATTTACAGAGTTCAGATTTTTGTCAGGACAGTATCAAAAAAAAAAAAAAAAAAAAGGGACTACAGAAACAAATACAAACATCAAACATCAACGTATATCTCTGAGAAAATTAGTTAAAGCTGCCTTCTTTCTCAAGTCACAAGGCATGGCAAAACCATCAAAAAAAAAAAAAAGAAGTTCCCGATGTACTTTTTTTGTTTTTACCATGACGACATTGCAGAGCAGATCATTCTGGACAGGTTGGAAACTGCAGAGAGAGACAGCTACGTGTGACACACCATGGTCAGCTCTACTGAGAGAGAAAAAAAAAAAAAAAAAAAAAAAAAAACATTGGCTCACTTTCATAATTCAGACGGGGTCCAGGAGTAGTCATAAGGATATCTTTTCCGGCACAATTAAGCTTATATCAGACTTTTCACCTTTCTGCTATGACACCAGTGTTCTCAACTTGCTTTGAAGACATTTCTCTGTCTAGAACGGGGTGAGAGGTTTCCTCTAATAGTTATAATCCATGTATCATCTCCACGACTGAAGAGAGGCAACGATATCGATGCGTTCAAAATGTTAGTCTGTTTCGTTTTGTCCTCTAATGTCCACGATGTTCAGGCTCTGGTGGTGCTTGGTGGATGGCGCGCAGGGCGGCACAATATCCGTGCTCAACCACAGGTCTGTGTCTCTCTTAGCGGCCGCTATGGTAGAAAATCTTAGGGTGGGTGTCGGGTAACGTCGGGCGGGGGGAGGGTGGACTGGGAGAGACCAACTGTGATATTAAAGATTACACACCTTCTCTTCCCGTTTTAAAGTGGATCAATTTAAAAGCGACATTAAAATAAGAAATAATCAAGTTAAGAAAAACACTGCAAAAGGTTACTCTATTTACATACAATGATTTACTTAAAGACAAGGTATATCTTTACAGAAATCAAAACAAAATTCAGAAACAGTCTCTTATGTTGTTTCTTTTTACATGTCAAGTTCTTCATATTTACTGTAGCTCGTGTCATCCACTCAGTCGAGTATTCTTTATCTCCCCAACAGGCGGGGTGAGTGCTTCCGGATCAAAAGCAAGTCTTGTTCTGGAGAGCCCTGCCTGTTCCAGGCTGCTGCTTGTACTCTCAGCTGACAGCCAGGGGGTGCCATAGCACCGAAAATAAAAATGACACCACCCCATCTACTTCTCACTCTGGCCAGTGAGGGAGGTTAGTTCTGGGGGAGGGGGGTGAACAGACAAGCCTCAGCGCAGGCCTCTCTTCTTCTCTTCTGGTTACTGGGGCCGTCGCAGACAGGGCTCAGTCGTCACTGTCGGACAAGGTCTCATATTGCTCTGACAGTAGAGACTGCCACACGCGCTGCTGGGCCACTGGAGCTCCGGCTAGAGGCGGCTGCTGCTGCTGCTGCTGCTGCTGGCTCTGTATGGAGGGGGAGGCTATGGAGGTGGGAGGTGTGTTGCTCAGTATGCGCATGGTCAGCGGGTTGTATGGGAACTGCATGGATCCTGGTGGGAAGACAAAGTGGAACGTCACGATCATGCGTAGCCAAGTATTTCGGGTCGGAATGGTTCTGGGGGGTACAGTAGCAGGGGGCTCACCTGTGGATGAGGGTCGGTCGTCCCAGCTCCACTGGGGCTGGGCTTGTGTTTGCCTGTGATAGTCTCCCTCAGAGTGGACGGAGGACACAGAAGAGGGGCGCTCCCCTCCAGCGTAGGCCTGACCCAGGTTAGGAGATTTGGATTTACGGCTGTTGGCTTTGCCCTGCTTCTGTTTCACTGTAGATTTCAAAACGGGCAGAAAATGTACATAAGCATTATAAATATCAATGAAGGAAAAGCTGAATAATATTACAATTGGCCCAACACTGAATATAAATTGCACTTGTTAAATTTTCACAATTGTTTTTGATATTGCATAAACAGTCTAGAATAATGTTTTGTTCCCCCCAAAAAACATCTCCAGTAAGCAGAGAAATGCTGTTTGATGGGTATTGTGCAACGGCTCAATGTGCTCCACAACAGTAAAACTGGTGATCATCCAAAGCCATGAACTCCATCACCTTCTTTGTGATTCCAGTTTGCAAACTTTTTTCAATTTCAAAGATGGATGGACAGAGTGGACAAGGTGTTTTTTTGCCCCTTCTAGATAGGTTGAGCTCTTGATGCAAACTGCAATTCTATTCTCACATTCCAGCATTACAGACATTTTAACAAAAACATTCTAATACAGCTTTTTTTTGGCGAATATATAGTTGTAACTGAACATTCGGTGCATCCTTAGTGTGTACTTCTGTGTGATTTGTGCCTACCCATGCTGGGCGATGGGTTGGCCTCCTGCCGGGCATCACTGCCTGTGTTGGGTGTGTTGTTGATGGATCCTCCCTGGTGCTCCTCTGGCCTCTCCTCTATGTTGCCCATCAAGGCCTTACGGATTATATCCTCCAGGCCCAGGTTACTGGCTGGGTCACTAAACGAGTGATTCCTGGGGTTGATGCTGCCTACAAGTCAGGGCACAATGAAACATTCCATGTAAAATAGACATCGGTAGACAAGACCTGAATGAACTGCGAAGTGTATGAGCGAGTTTAACGGCTACGTACTGGAGCTGGTAACAGCAGGCAGGTTGAAAATTTCAGTGCCCGGTTGTGCATTTCCTGTAAGACAATGTGAATGTAACAAATGTAACTACCACAAATAATTTGCATGTACACCTATTACAGTAAGGCCTATCATTTTTGCATGTATGTTACTTTAAAAGAGAAAAATAGGAGATCCACTTACCTATATCAGAATCACCGACACCAGAGTTGGAGTTTAACTTCCGAAATATCTCCTGTTTTTTGGATTTCACCATTGGGGAGGTGTTCTCCAGCTTGGTGAAGAAGGCAGGCAGATAGCCAACACTCCCCGGGGACCGTGAGTCATTCCTTGAACCAGAAAGAGGGCAAAGAGTCAGTAGCCGAACAGAAAAAGGGTAACTGGGACAACAAGCTGCCGAGAGCAAAAACTTCCCCCTCACTGGGATTTAAAACTGCTGCTGACACGGGGTGGCTGGCATCTGGACAAGAAATTGATTTATAGTCAAATATTGTACTGTATCAAATGTTAGGGACAGGAGGAGGAACAGGGACCTTATTTTACAATGAGCAGTTCAGTATTTATAACAGTCCATTTTAAATCTATCCACTTCTAGCTGTTCAAGAGATGTTCCAGCTAACCATCATCCACCCCAACTGTGCAGATCCTATACCTGATCTCAGAGTTGTCCTCACGCCTCTGGGGTGGAGGCCCACCAGTGTCCTGTTTGTCCATGCCTTGGTAGCTCTGTGGCGGAGAGATGGGTTCATAATTCTCCATCGGCCTGCCGCCTCGCTCTGGAGACTTCCCAGGTCTTGTCAGGGCAAAGAGAGAGAGAGACACATGCGTTAGATGACTGGTAGCAATTTCAATACAACTTGATGATTGATTACATGTGCCACATACCTGGTTCTGGATTTGTCAGGGGCATTCTCTGGGGAAACTCTGCTTGAGGGCCTCTGATGGTGCAGGGCCTGGACCTGATTCTCAGGACTATAGCGGCTGGACACCTTGGCACGTCCTGAGGAGGACACGGTGGGCACCACACTCTGGAATGTGGCCGAAGTTGAGGAGGAAACCGGGGCAGGGTCCTGATTCCGGGCGAAGTCCTGGGTTATGATATGCTGCGTGACAGGGAATGACAAGTCAGTTTAATACATTGCTTCTCAATTATTTCCTGTCGCGCTCCCCCTATAAAAGAAGGAAACATCTCGCGCCCCCCCACACAACTATAAATAATATCATTTGTCTATAAAATTGCTGTAAGTACACCATAACACTGTAACACTGTATAAGAGAAAAAAAAGAAATAAATATGGACCAACTTACAACAAAGAATAGCTCTATTAACTGTAACAGAAAAGATTTAAAGTGCATCTGAAATTAAAAAATAAAATTGAATCCTTAATTAAACTATAAACATTTTTGACTGACCATGTCAAACCATATGATACTGAAAAATATCAGCGTGATTGGGTTGTAATGTTGTTAAGTGACGTGTTAATTTCTTTTGCTCCATGCTGTCCGCTGCTAACATTTTAGACACAGTAGCACACCGGTCTTTCCCTATCTTCCACTATAGTTACAGTGAAGCCAAGCACTACAAACACATTTTCTCGTCTTAGCTTTCAGGAGACTTTTGTTTGTCTCTTCATCTCCATCTCTCTCCGCCTGTCATGTTTTCATGGTGTCACTTGAGGGTCTGGCTACACTTCGTGTCTACACTTCATACTCACACTCTGTGCTGTATGCTCCCTGCGCACACTCTGCCAATGAACACGCTACTGCCCCCTAATGTAGTGGAGGTGCAATTGCACTTTATCTTTAGGAATATAAAAAAAATAATAAGAAAAAAAAAGCATGTTCCCCACAGTCAAACACGCCCCCCTTGACCCCCACTATTTGAGAACCACTGGTTTAATATAAGATGATGAGATTTGAGATACTGAATCTGGAATGTGCCGAATATTTCCTTCAGCATTTCTTACCGAAATGTGATCCGCCAAAGTCATGACCCGGTGAGTCTTGGGGACCTGGGAGTAGCTGTCAGCCTGGGATGAGGGGGGTGGCTGTGGTGTTTCCCCTGATGACCGGTATGAACGACTCATGTCGTAGGCCCTCATGCCGACTGGAGAAGGTTGTCCAGGGACAAACAAGTTGTTTTGGAGAGAGAGAGAGAGAGAGGCATGATGAGACGGGCACTTACACACTCTAATCCAACAGCAACTGCCCTACGTCTGCTTGCAGCTGACAGAAATAACTTCAAGTGGAGTCTGGTGACTTCACTGGTGCAAAGGAATGGTGTCTGACAGACTCGAATGACAAGACGGGGTCACTGGGTTAAGTCATGGAAGTTGTTGAATGTCAACTCCAAATCTTTGATATGAAGCACATCTTTCAAAAAAAATCTTTACACAAGCTGAAACACTATTAAAAATTATTCTTTATTTCTAATTTAATCTGTGTTCTTACCTGCTGCCTGCTGTTGCCCGTCGTCTGGTTTGTCCTGTTGGGACTGGACTGGGGAACTAGCAGGACTGATCACCTCAATGGCTCCTGCTCCAGGGTTGTCGTAGCGACTGGAGGACACTGCAAGAAGAGCACGGACAAAGATTTACTGCTATCTGCCGAGCGAAAACCAAAACATTAAGGTTGGGTCACGTTCTACTGAAAGAAAAATCGTTGGTGAAAGTGATGATGTGTCGCTGTGCATCCAACACACTCACAACTGCTAGATGAGTCAGAGCTCTGAGATCCTCGCTCCCGAGAGTCTTTGTCCGAGGCGATCTGCCGGGTAATGATGACGTCGATGAAGTTTGCGGCTGTGATGGTTGTCTTTCCACGGGTCCGAAGCTCCTCTTCGATGCGTGACTTTGAGGTTTGAGGTCCCTTGTCCTTCCCCCCGACACCAGCGCCCTCGGAGTAAGCTGGATGGGGCTTCCCCCCCGGCAGAGACATGGCACCATACGGTGACTGCATGGGACGCCTGTCTGCCTCCTGCTGCTGCTCAGAGAGGCTAGCCGCCCGCCGCGCCGCAGACATGTCGTCATCCCGTTCATGTTGCTTCTCCTTCACCTTGGCCACGTCCATCTGCGGGGCTGAGGCCGCGGCGTCCACCAGAGCAGCCAGAGCGTCAGCCGCAGTGCTGTAGCGAGAGCTACTCTGAGCGGCTGCTGTCGCTGCTGCTGAATGAGGCCTAAAGAGGGAACAAAGAGATGAGGGCATCGACCACATTTACTAAAGGATGCATTCATTAAAAGACTTGTGGTTTGTCGGTGTGAAGCAACTGAAATCTAATATCCAGATTTTTACCATACCATAAATTACAAAATAGCTGGTATGTTAAATTTTTCAATCACTAAACGGTGAATCACTAAGTGCTGTATAATTTATATTTTTCAAAACTAAGATTACTCTGTTAATACATTTACAATTTACAGTAAACTATAGATTTTTGTATTGCTGCCAAAAATGTAACCTTGTGTATTAATATAATCTGTATACACACCAAGTGTGACTGGTATGTTAAAGTAGTTCTGAATTACATTAGAGAGGTGATGACACTCTTGCCCTGGAAGATGCTCGGCCGCTGCTGAACCACTACGTCCTGGGTCCTGAGGGCAGAGGGCGACGGGGAGTGCAGATAACCCCGACTCCCTGGCCGGCCCGGCTGCTCTGGTCCACCTGATCCACACACACAAAGGAAGCAATGTAACTGTTTCTAAGCAAACTGGGAGTGAGATTTAAAAGCTTGAGGGTGGGGGAGTATAAAAAAGCAAATCACCAAAGGCAAGAAAGGAAGAAATTTATCAAGAACGTGTTTAAGAATGTGTAATTCTATGTTTTGGCAGTGATTGGTATGGAACCACAGCTGCATGTTCAGTGATGACTAACAGCGGCCTTATATAAATAGTTAACCATTTTCTCAATGTAGTGGATCAACATGGATTTCACCTACTAGAGGTTTTCACAACTCTGACCTGAAGCTCTTAAACGGCAAAAAAAAAAAAAAAAAAAAATTACAGCTCACCTCCACGCATGTATTCATTGCTTCGCTCCCGGTCCCGCTCTCGTTCTCGCATTTCGCGCTCCCTTTCCCGTTCCCTCTCCCTCTCCCTCTCCCGCTGCTCCCTTTCCTTTTCTCTCTCCTTCTCCTGGTGCTCCCGGTCACGCTCCCTTTCCCGCTCCCTCTCGGCGCTGGCAGCGGCAGCATGAGCAAGGTGGGCTTGGTGGCCTGAGGACGACAACGACAGACACCACATACATGGGGTTTATCCAAGCACCGTTCATGGGTATCGGCCTCCGTCAGTGAGCCAGAGGGCTTTGCTGACAAGTTGTGCATCTGTCGCAGCAACAGCATGATAATATTCTGTCATGGAAATATCACCATATTTACCATTTCAGACTTTTGGAGACTAGCTCAATCATGAAAAGATATAAAAATAAAAACTGTAGACTTTTCTTTAAAAAAAAGTTTTCATATGGCTTACTTTTATAAAGTTGAAACAACATATTACATTCTATAACATCGTATGTTTAGATACCATGATGACTTAGAGATAGAGAGATTTAACTATACTGCAAGCCTGAAACCTTAATAAATTAAATATCTTTTTTTTGGTACAATTAGTCCAATATTGAATAGAATTATCTTGTTGCACTGGCAGATACGGTTGCTCATTTAAGTTTTTTTCCTGACATGGATTCATTTGATTTTAGAAAATAAGACTAACAATGCCTTAAAAAAGATTAAACTGACTAAAATCAAGAAAAATAAATGAAATAACTAAAATGATCTGCCAATGATATAAGATAATTCTAGTCAAAAATTCCAATTGCCCAAAAACAGATATTTTCACTTGTTAAGATTTCCGATTTTGCCCTGTATGGACACAATTTAAAATTGACCGTTATCAGGTGAGCAAACTGTAAACATTTCCCTTCACATTTCACTCCAAAAATGTTGTGTCCCCTAAAAACGACCTTTTAAAGAGCACAATTCCTCAGTTCCTCGGACAGTTTTGTGGGAAATCCTCCCCTCGGCGTTCTCAGACTGAGGCCCAGTATGACAGCTTAGCTGTGACTGGACAGCCAGGACTGACTTCGGACACCTGGGGCCGGTGCAGGGCTGCGCTCTTACATTGCGGTGTGAGGGAACACGGAGATCGTGGCAAGGAGGATAAGGGAACACTTGGTGTAGGGATGGGGAAGGGAAGGGGTCCTCACCTGGCGGTATGGAGGTTGGGTTGAAAGCCCTAGGAGGGAAAGGGGGCTGAGCTCCAGGGAGGTAGGCGATGCGTTCCAAAGTGGGAGTACCTGTTCCCCCAGGGTGAGGCAACAGGATAGTTGGAGGCATCTGGGCTAGATCAATAATCCCTTTTACAGACAGAAGCAAAGGGCCAACGGTGAACAACAAAAACTGATCCATCAATTTCTGAATGTATGAACACCGTATACACTTGAACCCATCACCTTCATCTGTTAGTGCTCCCAAACACAGATTGATAAGTAGGCAGGGCTGCAAAGGGAGTGGAATAGTGGTCAACTTGTAAAAGGCAACCACTCAGCAAATGGAGATTTGGATGATCGTACCCAATTGATAAATTGAGTAGAAGCCGAATTAGTTGCAGCCCCAAATATAAAAAAGCAAATCAGCTAAATGTGTATAGGTCATTTGCTTCTGGGCGTCTGGAAAAGGTAGCCACTACTTCACAAGCACACAGTCTGCATACTACAGCCCCTCGCCCCTGCCAGGTGTCGCAGGTGAGAAAGGGTCAGCTGGTGGACGGCAGTACCTCGAGCTCCGGCTGCGTAAGGGATGGTGACTTGTTGTTCCCGTGGCGATAGGCCCCGGGGCATGTCGGGCCGAGGGATGACTTGCATCTGCTGGGAAGTGATATAATCGTTGAGGATGGTTTGTCTCGTGTTCTCCATGGTGTACAGCTGGTAGGTGTTGTGGTAGCCGGTCGGAGATGGCTGTCTGGGGAACATGAACGCTGTACCAGAGCATAGTAGAGGGGGGAAAAAAACAGAAACAAAATATATAAACAGAAGGCTGCAGATACTGATCACCACTCCTGACGTCAATGGCTGAAAAATATCCTGAACATGAAGTGCCTTTGAATTATAAAGCCAGAGCTGCTTTCGTCAGAGTCCTGGCTACACTGCAAAAAGCTGACACCTCAACAGGTGAAAATATCTTGTATTTTGGACAATAAGGCCAATATTGAGTAGATTATCTTATTACACTGGCAAATAATTATTATTTATTTTCTTGATTTTAGTCAATTTAATCTTTTTTAACAAAATGTTCTTTTTTCTGTAAACAGGACCAATTTGACCCTTAATCAGGAAAAAAAATAAATAAAATTATCTGCCAGTGGAATAAGATAATTCTACTCAATATTGGATTAATTAATTGTACCAGAAACAAAATTTCTTCACCTGTTAAGATTTCAGTTTTGCAGTGTACTATTGTTCTCTTATGATGGAGACAGTGTGACAGGCTGTAAACGCTGTACCAGGATCAAGCACTCTGTGGAAGGCCAAGGTGGGGTCCAGGTGTGGAGGCAGGTGGGCTCGGTAAACTTCCCCAGGAACAACAGGCCGGTGGTGGGGGTCGAAGGGGCTGTGAGAGCCAACGGGGTCACCCCCAGACACAGGAGACTTGGCTGGGATGTTGTCCCTCTGCGTTGGTGTCATGGCACTCTTTCTTTCATGCGCAGCAGCTTTTGAGCTCATACCACCTAGGTATGTAGGAGAGAGGAACACACAAAACTAAAAAAAATGTGCAGTGACTAAATGTTTTGAATTGCAATGAGAATGTAGGCTGACTGAACATGGAATAACAGACATAATAATGTTGAAATAGCACTTTTCTTCTTAAGTCCATTCTTCTGTTTGGTAAATTGAATGTTAATTAATTGTATAAATTGTGAGAAACTCATTGGTATTTTTATTCATACATAGATTTTTACTGGTTTTTACTGGCATGAACTTAATTGACTTTGACTCCCCTGGTCTAGTTATATTATGCAGCTGCTTTGTTTCTGTCATTTATATTAATGAGCCTCTTCTCTAAATGCCTGACTTGAATGGCTGTGGCTGGGCACTGACTAAAGTACAAATTCACCAAAGTCCTAACTCTTTTTAAGGCACAGATTCTGAATATCAGCTGTGTGCAGACCTTCTTCATTAAAAAAGCAATTCAAATCTCACTTTCTACAAGAGGGGACTTAATATCACCTCATGACAAACATGGAAAAAAATCTGCAATAAAAGGATGAGGATGGGGTGCTATACCCTCTTGAGCACGTCCCAGCATGGGTGATCCTCTGGATGTGGGATTGGTGCTGTAGTTGACAGGGGTCCTGCGGGCATTGGCGTCCTCATACATGCCTGGGCTGAGCTGGGATTTGCTGGCCTCCTGGTGTGTGGAGCGCAGGACAGAAGCGGTGGAGTTGACCACGGAGTGGCGCACCGCTTTGCTCTCCTCGTATTTGGCTCGTTCCATGGCCTCCAGCTGCGGTAGGCTGTGGGAAATCTTATTGGGACTGGTGATTAGGGACTTGACATTGTGCTTGATGGTAGACTGGTTCATCTGGTGAATCTGTTAAATGGAGGGAATGATTTAGATTCAGCCATCAATTGATAACTAAGATTGGTTGCTTTTACTAAGTATATATGTTGTTATTTATTCAATATATTCTGATAAACACAAACATCCAATAAATCTTACCTGAGACATGGAACCCTCAATTACCCTCCTGTCCGACAGGTCAGGGGTTTTGCAGAGGTCCTGGCCGGACTGGTCTTGTCTGGGTATTTCATGAATCGAGCGTCCCATCTCTTTGATAGTATTGACTCCCTCGTACGGCTTTCCCTTGCCAATACCTCCTTCAAAGGAGCGGATTGGTGGGCTCTCGCGCTTTATCTGTTTTCCATATTTCATTGCATCTTCATAGGTCTCTGCAGCAGTTCGAGGTGTTCCTGGAAAGATTAAAAAAAAAAAATCCCTCATTATTTACCTATGAGAAAGTGACATAGAAAAGTGGCGAACCTTTCAGTTGCTTACCTTGCATGATGGACCCAGTCATCAATGGTCTTTCCTTAGAATCCCCATGGAGTCCTTCTCTAGGCAAAGCTCTGCTAATCAGCCCTGAGAGACAAATCAGCTTAATCACTATCCTGATACAGGACAAAAAAAACGGGATAAATGCTGTATACTCATTGGCCAACGAGCGGTACCCTCGAATGGAGCTCCTTCCCTGCCCGGGTGGCCCCTGCCCATGGGTCCCTCGATCATGTCATAAGTGCGTTTGAGCTCGTGGCCAGTTCTGGGGCTGCGGGTGTTTTCCCTGGGATTCTTGATGGCTGACACATGCATTCATAATCAGGTTAGTGAAAAAATACAGTGCATGGATACACATAAATAATCCATTATTAAGGTGCTTACCATCATAGGAGACGATGTGGCCACACTTGCCTTCATAGATAACATGACCTTTAGCCAGCTGTTCTCCTCTGGCCTTGTCTGGACTGTTCAAGTCCTTGGTGATTGTGCCCTTCAGGAGATCAGCAGCAATGCTTGACTGGGGCAGGGCTGGTGTGCCCTAGTTGAGAAAAGTTTACAATTATAACTTGACACACAAATCAAAAGAACAATCCAATATATACGATTAAAATGAAAAAGTGTGTCTCCATTGTTCATTACCTGAGTGATTGATCCTCTGAAAGCTAGACCCTCGCCCACCTTAGCTGGGTTTCCTCTGCTGTCCTGTATGGATTGAACTGCAGCTCCTGGAGAGAATTGTGGAAATAGGAAAAGGAGAGTTAAGTCATGTGTTGTTTTCCCTACTCAAAAAGGTGATTTTCAAGGTGTGGTTGTTTGATGCTTCACCATCAAACAATAAGTTCTTATAAATTCAGCATACTTTGTCCAATCCACACCAAATTCCCAATGCTTCATACATGACCTGTCCTAAACACACCTGCACAGCAATATGGACTGAGTCACAGCACCCCCTACTGGCAACAGGATGTAGAGGGTGCCAAGTTCAACGTGAAAACCTGTGTCATATGGAGCAGAAATAGCTTTTGCTCTAGACTAGTGCCTCACTTTCTGTCAGTTCTGGAGACTGCAGAGATGTGCTTCAAAGGCCCAAAGGATATTTGAATATTCAACCTTCTTTTGTAATCGATATAATGTATCCCCAATTGACCTGAACAATCTCATTTGATACAGCATATATTATGCAACTCCTATGAAAAGGGCATTCTAATGCATGGTTTCTCCTTCTTTATGGGATGTGAGATGGAAGGTTGAAGTTTACTTTTCAGTCATCACAACTGGAAAAATTGCCTGCAGCCAATTTTGTATACACCATTAATGATTGTCTACTTCTTAATTGGTTTGAACACTGGTTAAAAATCCATTAAACAATAAAGGCTGGCTATACAGAATGTTATAATAGAGAAGACAGTGCTTTATAATGCCTTAGAAGTTCTTAATGTCTGCCTAACTAGACACAGTTTTACTCTTGTTATTATATCAGATTTCATTTTGTCTTATACAATAAAGTGTATTTAAGTGCCCGGCTGCTGTACTACCAGGCTTGTTGGGATCCTGTTGACGTGGCAGACCCAGAGAGATGGAGCCCACAGTGCTCTTAGTCCCATCTGGCCCGTAGACAGCGTGGGATGGCAGGTAAGTGCCAGGAGTTCCCTGAAAAAACAGGAACACATTTCCAGATCAGGTTCTTGTGTTCAAACACGGTGTCCAACTATGTTGAAAATCTTTTATGCCTTATGATAAATGGATAATAAACACATTTTTAAAAAATCTTCATTTCCCTGACTAATAAACCTTTTACAATAGATGCTTTGGGACAAGTAATTGAGCCAACTGAGTCCTGTCAAATGATTCTATTAAGGATTACAGTTTAAATCTGAGTTACAATCTTTTGGAAGCATAACTTACAAGGGATGGCATATAATAACTTAACAAACTGCATAACCATATAAATGTTTAATTGCATTACAATCTTCCTTTGATAATTGGGTACAAGTTTGGACGTTGACGGAGCAGTGTTTCGTGCGTCATGGTGTCTGTTGTGGAAAACATCACCATTAAACCCAGATGTGTTTGTTCTAAGTGAGAGTTCACATGAAACAGATTATTTCTGAAAATGCCAACCGAGGTTTGCCAAAGGTGTGGAGGGAACGGCAGTGGTGCAGAAAGGTAAGAGGACAGCTTCAGGGGGGCCGATCACTTAGGTTTTCCCATTATCTTACCTGGGAGATGGAGCCTCCTTGAATGAAGGAGGGCTTGTCCGTGGGCTTGGTGGTCGGAATGAGTGGAGGAGGAGAGGGAATGTTGGGAGGTCGACTGGGTCTGCTGAAAGTCACGCGGACTCCATCTGGCATACTCAGCTGATTGGGGGAAGGGTGAAGGACTGGTGGGAATATGAAAAAGAAGAGAATAGATAGCATTTGTTAGCCAATATATGGACATTAAATACCTGAACAGCAAGGTTATCATTACATTCTTCCCCCTAAAATGACCAAACAATTAACATCAACAGCTCACACAGTAACCTAAACCCATGTTCTAAATGTCAGATAAGACAATACAAGCCCACCCAACATTAGGGGTGCAATTAAGCTCCATTTCCCAGCATGATAAAATATTCAGCTTGACTCTGACAGATCCTATTGAGTGGTGAAGTCAGCAGAAGACCTCAGTTAATAGCCTGCCCTGAGCCTGAGGTAACTTCGACCCATGCCTGCTGTCTGTTTTATTGTCTCCTGGGAAAGCTGAGTAGCCAAAATGGATCATAATACACAAACACAGGCCGGGAGTAACCTCACTGCAGGGAGCACACCTCATGCGCTGCACTCTACAAAATCAAAAAATGTAAATGGGTGAGTGAGAGTTCCTCCCGTTGGGCATGGACGGCGTGATCCTGCTGGCACATACAGGGACAGATAAGAAAACAAGCCGCTCCATAACGAATTTATAAATACTGGTTGCTGAGAGACTGTGTGTCAAACGTTAACATTCATGCTGCGGCTCACTATCAGGGACAGACAACAACCTAATTTGGTAGGACATGTGAAATATGTTGACCCAAAGGACCCTATTTTAATTGAGCAAGTTTAACCAATTTGTAGTGTAAGGTCTAACGGCGCGGACTGTGTGAGCATCTCCATGAGCACCTGCTATTACCCTTATATATAAGGGCTGGGTGAAGGTGAATATAGATCAGCAGCTATGGTGATTAATAAATACTCTCTTAGTTGGTCAAAACCCACTGCTCCCATAGCTCTGACACTACTGTGGCAATCACAGTTAAACTTAATTAGGACAGCTTAACAACCGGAAAGCTTTTCTTCATGAAATGTCTGGAAGGTTCAGTCACACACATGAACATCCATCAACACAAAGCTGCAACCAAAGACCGATGGATGAGTTCTTTAATCGGTTAGTTACAGTCAAAACTACAGAAAGGAAGCAGATTTATTAAAGACATAATACATTTATTTTTAACCAATGCTATTTCAGTATTGGTTATGGAAAATAGGCTATGATGGAAACAGCTTACCCAATGTCTCCTTCATAAAAAACTGACCAGTCTGATGTGTGTGGAGGTGTGTGTGTGTGGTTATACTGCAGTAGCCTTGCGTCATTTTCAGGTGATTTAATGAAGATAAACAGAGAACAGCTGTATGTAACAGCACTATGCTCTAGCATGAAACTTTGCAATGACTCTTCTAAGACTATTTCTGTGAATATACTGTAAATTTAAAATCATGCTACAATAAATGCAATGTTAATGTTGAAAGAACATTTGTATTAAACATCTACAAGTGTTTAAAGGCTCATGCTTCTTTATATTTGTTATTCATAACTGCAACAGGTCATATTTTTTTGAACCTGCATTTACGTCATTGGGCCATGATTAATTACATCAAATTCAACCCCATATGTACTAATAATAACAATTGTGACTAATCCTGTCATGACAAAACATTTCTCCGGCCCTCTCACTTATTGAAATGGTAAAAACACCTGATTCGAAAAGCACCTAAATTTCTCAAATGAGGTTATCCTTTGGTAAAAAAAACAACAGACATCAACAGGCAGTGATTCATACACCACCTCGGTCTCTTTTTGGTACAAGAAAAATGCAGTACAGGGGCCAAGTTGTGCGTTACCGGTGGATGCACCAAAAATATCTGACTCATGCATTGACGTACACGCTGCAGTTATAAAATAACCAAGCTACTCTCTAGTATGTGTTTATACCAGAGAGCTGGCTCATACTTGTTTGACCTCTACTGTACTGGTACACGTGTACAAGCGCACAGACTATTTTTCCTCATGCAGGGATCCAAGGCTCCACATGACCTAAAATGCATATATCCACAATACTACCTAACTGACACAGGAAATACATAAAATGTATTTCCTGTGTCAGCTAATCATTGTCTAAATACATCCTGTAGATGCAATAACTCCTGATGCAGGTACATATACCTTTGGACAAGAGAGAATTCAGCCTACTTATCTAATGCAAAGTGCTCCAAAACACTGCGTGCTCGGAATTACAGGATAAAAGCTCCACAACATTTCTCCTCTTTACTCCATTTTTTTAATATTCAAATAACGATATCAAGAAGTAATAGCCAATAAGAGTAAAAAATAAAGATATTAAAGCATGTAAGACTCATTCATATGTAAAGTATTCTGCATCCAAATCAAACTATATTGCCTTATTGTCAAAAAGCCAATTGGGGAATCAGGTGAGTCTAATTTATATCAGCAAGGGAAGGGAGGACGGTCACAGGAAAGTCTGGGACAGAGCAGACAAGAGGGGGGAGGAGGAGGTGAAGATGTGTGCTTTTACCTGGCGGCACACTGTAGCGGGAGGCATTGGGGGCGTTGGGGTCAGGCTGGGGTGAGGCCTTGCTCAGCTCCCTGGGGGAGAGTCTGTAGGGAGAGCCTGGCCGACCAGAGAGGATCTCCTGGTCCAGAGCCAACATCATGTCATAAGGCATGTAGGGTAGGGGCTTACCTGCAGTACACAGGCATAAGGACAGAGGGAAGACAACCACTATTAAAAGAAAAACTCAATGCCACTGAGCATTGGGCTGACCTAGACCACTAACACAGCCACCGAGACACACACCCACTAAAACCTGTGTAATTAACAGCTTGGTGTCAAAGCTCAGCAGCTGGTCGACTTTTCACAGCATTTGGCTAAGGGAACTAAAAGCTTTGCAAAAAACAATCAAGCAGTAATGCAGTGTGCCTAGGGACCTAACCGCTCTACCTTCTGAAGTTGAGTGGCTGAACTCTGTTTGACTGTCCAGAAGCAGTGAGTTTTATCCTCTGACACGCTAAAGTCATACAACTCCCGAAAAAAAACACCCAAAGACGTTCCAAAAAGAGCATCGACGTGGCCTTCAGGTCAGTGTTTGCAGCAAATGTAAAACGGGGTCAGCTAGCTTCTTTGTCTTGGCTCAGGCTGAACTACTTTACGCCAGTCCAGATCACCCTCAAACATATCCTTTTTAAATAAATAAATGAATGGAGCCTAAAAAATGCATGAGCTATAAATAGTCCACTGCTCACAGCAACATGGAACAAGGTTGACGGATGAACAGGAGGGAGGGGAGATGAGGACAGGACAAGCATAGTTTTTTGTTCTCTTACCCTCTCTGTCTAGTATGGTGGGGCTGCTGAAGGGCGGTCGACGCTCCAGGTCTCCCTGATCCTGCCTCTGCTTCTCCTCCTGATGCGCAGACTCATGAGCCGCTTTGATCTGGTGCTGCAGCATGGTGAAGCCACTGATGGGGACACCACCAGGCCCGTAGGAACCAGGCACCTGGAGGAGGGAGGAGTGAATATTTCCAGATGAGTTTGGGGGAGTGAAACACTGGCCACATTTTAAATGTTAAATGCATTCTCTACACAACATAAAGTAAAAATAAAAGTTTACACAGGCCTTTTAACCTGTTACCCCCCTGCCAGTCTAAACGGATCAACCTGAAACTGACTAACCATAGGTGGGATGGTCGCTGCCCGATGCTGCAGCTGCTGGATGTTGAGCTGGGATTGCTTGGGTGACGACACCAGTACTGAGCCTGGGGGGTTAAGCAACGAGGGTCTTTCCATGGGGAATATTCTGGAAGGGAAATAAAAAAAAAAAAAAAAAAAAAAATTAAAAGTCATGTCTTGTACAACACTATTATGACGAGTTTAATTGAGAACGTGAATACAGTGATGATGGAAAAACACACCTCTGCCTTTCAGGCTCTGCGTCACCGTCCTCATCAGCACTGCAGGTGGCGCTGGAGTCATTATCTGAGTGCAGCTCCCTGTGCCTCTCGCCATGATCTCCCTTTTCTCCTTTCTCCTTGATCTCGGGCTCCATCTTGACTTGGACCTCTCCAGCCTTCATGTCCACATCCTGAGGTTCCGTTTTGGGATGGAGCGAGCCTGCATAGGAAGACATTCTAGCCCGTTCCTCCTGAGATCCGGTCTCACTCTCCGGGCTTTTCTCTTCCTTAACACAGAGCTCTCCATATGAGTGCTCGAGGGCCTTTCCATTGCTGACCTGACCTTTGTCCTGGTCTAAGAGCGGAGCATCTCCTGCAGTGTTGTCTGCCCTCTTGGAGTCACCAGACTTCGAGGAGTCGGCCTGAGAGGGGGAAGGGGCGCTCTCTGTATCAGAGCTGTTATCACCACCTGAAGAAGCACAAGACAACAGATTATAACATGTCATACAATGCAAGAGAATAGTGAGGAATTTAGGGGGAAGTCAGGTGAATTTTAACACCATCTAAATAAAAGTACATGTACAGAATCATTTAGAATGTTCCAACATATCTAAACACTAACTTCTGTAGAAAAACTTCATATGAATGTGTTTATAAATCACTGAAGACACCCCAGAGACCAATGAATTGGAAACCTACCCAGCACCATACAAGCTCAAAGTAATAACCCCAAAAAGATGCACACACTCTATAAACATTGGCTTCAGCTGGTATACAGATCTGGATAGCAGCGACACAAACTCTTACATCACCAAAATGGAAGAGAGAGTAGCAGAGATTTGATGTGGGGACAGTTAACCGATCATGCCACCAATTTTCCTTCTGGAATTCATCGTTTTCACTTTTATCTGACACACACACCTAATTACAAGATCTGCTGGATCTAATCTAGGATATTTTTTATTTCTCTAATTATCTTGCTTTATACCATTAAGATCTGCTTATGCTAAGACCAAGGCTCCCAAGATAGAAAACAACAACTTATAAAGATAAAAAACGAATCACTTGTTCTTGTTACACTCGACTCTCGACATCTCAAATTACTGGCTTGAATGCAAAGAAGTTATAAGACAATATTTACTCAGATAAATAGCACTGTATTTAAAAAAAATCATCTTTATGCGTCTATTTTCATATTGTCTAGGGCTGCAGTTGTCATGGTGATGGTAGTCCATATTTCTATGCACAAAAAAACAATCTGCAGATACATTAAGAGTATGAAACAAAGCATTACTAAACACCCAATTCACATACATCACATTAATAAAAACTGGACTACTGCCTTCTCTTGTTTTATGTGGTCTACTGTAGAATGTGTCTTATCTGAGATCCAAAGGCTGCACGTCACCAAGGCCTCTAAGGAGCAGTTTGGGTTTCCATGAGACAAGGGAGAAAGCCAAATAAACATGATAGAAAGCCCTGTGACCTCCCACTGTTGCCACTGCTATCTTGCGAACTGGAGGCTGTTTAAATTATATAGGACTCTGCTAAGCATGACACTTTTGTGACAAAGATGACATTAAATCAAACCGTTGTTATGTTATGCTATGTGTGAACTTGTTTTATATCCCAGTGCTATTAAGTGATAATCATACCACATTCATAGTCATCTATTTCTATGCGTAACACTATCTTTTCCACAGTTCTCTTCTTTCACAATGTAGTGCCAGCAAAGATAAGGGCTTCTGGAGAGGAGGGAGGCGGGCAGACAGGCGGGCTTGCTGGATCAAACAAGTGGACGAGCACTTTGTGTTCAAAGAACAGGCTTTCTTGAGTCTTCAAAGCCAAGAAGTGTTGCGTAACAGGCGCCCATGTAGTCGGAATTAGTTCATCTTGTATTCATTCTTGCATCTTTTCCTCTCCCCGCCTGCTGAATTTTCATTTGATCTTTTGCCCCCATTCATTAAAAAACTACAAGCAGACAAAAACAAGCATGTGGCCATCAACAAGTAAAATCCTAATATGACAATACTGAGGGCAATTAGGCTTCCTGGCTTTGCACTGCACGACTAAACAATAAATTCATTCTCTCCTTGCTATATAACACTTGGTAAAGAAGCTCCCCAAGCCATAGGCAAGGACAAAAAAAAAAAAAAACACTTCCTGTAAGTCCTTCAATCAGTTTGCCCTAAGAATTCTGTTCCAGATAATGAAAAGTCCAAAACAAATGAGTTTGGGCGTGTGTGGGTGTGTTTTAACAATGAGCACATGTTTCCCATTATCCATCTCTCTGACCTTCACTGTCATCTGCGTTGTCCTCCTCCTCATCCTCTTCATCCTCCTCATCCTCCTCTTCATCATCAGGTGATGCTGTGGCTAGACCTTCACCTTGAGACCTATCCGCACGAGCCCGCCGTGTGTCCTGGGAACCGGAGAGACACAGGGTGGTATCTTGCAGTCATGAATTATGGTTACGACAGTCGGAACAGAAAGCAGATGACAGCGACCAGCTCACCTGCTTATGCTGCTGCAGCAGGTTGTCCAGGTTGTGGCGCCTCTTGTAATTGAAATAGAAGTTCTTGCACTGCGCCTCACTCTTGGTGCCCACCATTTTGGCGATGGCCGTCCAGTTTCGCCCATGCTCAACTAGCCCTGGTGCAGGACAAAGAGAGGCGATCCATCACTGCAGCCCTTAAACGCTTCATAGAGTACAAATTAATGAGGCTGAAATCACTTGTCACGTCTTATCATATGAGGCTATTTTAAACTACTCAAGACTCATTAAAATAATTTCATCCACTCTACTAAAACAGGATTCGAGAGAAGGTATCAAAAAAAGAACAGCCGAGCAGTATATCAGAGTCCTAAAAACCTGGTATGACATGGATGTACTTTGACATTTTATCCTCCTTTTCTTTCCAATTATTGCGTCATGCTGTGTCAGTGCCATAACTATAAATCAAACAGATGATCTCAATGATTTTTTAATGGTCTCTATAAAAGCTCCCATGTTGGAGAAACGGAGAATTTTAGTGCTTTCTGATAACAAGGAAGGACCAGGTGTAATATACTATACAGAAAAATGAAAAAGGGAACAAGATGACACGTTTAGAAATAGCAATTTTTTTTTCTTCTGATTATTATTATTAAGGGGAAACCTTTGGTAGTGCAGCATTATACAATCACTCCATCATAATCAACACCAAGCCCAGCACGCAATCAGCTTTGATCATTATAAAACACTTGAGAAACAATTCTGCCAAGCAGCAGTGAACCAGAAGACTGACATTTACCTTTGACACTAGGGCGTCTTTGCTCTAAATCCTATGACCCCTGTGACCTCCCCTCCCTCCCAGCCCGGCTGAGATGAGGCTCACTGGCAGTTTGACAAATCACCACACAGCTAAACACAAAGCACCATTACTGCTCCTCACAGTTAGGGAACGAGGGCATTAGGACAGTTCAGACTTGAGAAACCGGCAAATTATTAAAAAAAATAAAAGTCATGATGGTCTTTTGTATCGGATGACATACAGCCATGGGGAAAAAAAGTAGGACACCCCATAAAATATTTAGTTATTATTTTTAAGAGTTATGGACAAATCAATATTTGATCTTCCGTTAAAACAATATTTATAGATAAAGGTGATGAAAATTTAACATTGTAATCATTTTTTTAAGAAAAGACGAACAATTCGAGGAGACTAGTCAAGTCTTAGGCCCTAATAGTTGGTATTGCCCCCTTTGGCTGAGACTTCTTACAACTGTCTACTAGTCTCTGATAGAGCTGGTAGATTTTGTTTTTTTCTTTTAATCGGCTGTATGATGTTTAAGGGATTTCTTGCATGCACAGAAATCATTTCAAAGCATCTCAACAAGATTATAATCTGGGTTTGCACCCTTCGAGAACTCCCCATTAATGCTTGTGAGCCACTCCTTGATGGATTTTCTGGAATGTTTTGAGTTACTGTTGTGTTGCATAGTCCACATCCGCTTCAGCTCTCATTTTTGGACAGAAGGTCTCGCATTTATCTCAAGCACCCTCTGGTACAATAAAGAATTCATAGATTCATATGATGGTGAACTGGCCAGGCCCTGCTGCAGCTAAGCAGCCCCAAACCATGACATTTCCACCCCCCATGCTTCACACTTTGAAATGAGGTTCTTGTGCTCAAATGGTGTCTTTGTTCTCCCCCTTGCACACCTCCCATGAACATCAAACTTGTGCAGTCTCTATCTGATGGTAGATGCATGTACTTCTGAGTTCAACTGTGGCAAGAGCAACCTGTAGTAGTCCTGTGATGACATTTTAAGACTGTTGCAGAATTCTTTAAGCACCTTGCAGTCTGCTCTAGGGGTGAACCAGGAAGGCCTGCTGTGCCATTTCTTTCAAATGTTCCCCACTTGTTTATTATTTCCAGGCGGTGGAATGGTTGATTTCTAATTTTTTGGATATCTTTTGAAATCTTTTATGCCTAGAAACTTCTTTCTAAAGTTGTCATGGACCTCACTTTAACATTTAAAAACAAACCAAACAAAATGCCCGAAGATTATATAGGACAGGCTCCTCAAAAATTCATCTCAGCACAGAATGTGGTGCACTTAAATCTAATTTCAGGCATTTTATGTTGTAATAAATTCGGGAATGACCTAACTGTTTCCATACAGAATTTATATTTTATTAATTAGATTTTACAAATCATTAAAAAAAAAAAAACTTTTAGTTCGATTACATCCATCTCTCAGTGTTTTAAGATGAATCAAAATAAATGTCTTTACTCATCTAGAGACAGCATACACTTTCAAATTAAAACAGACTGACACACGCACGCAGGCACAGGTTAAGCTGCTTACTTCGTCGTCAGATCTGCACATAGCCTCACACCACTAAGGCAGCTACAAAAATACAACATTCTACACTGTTGGGAGAAATTGCAAAAAGAACCTTAACTGATTATTTTTACTCGGTGCCAAATATTTCATAGCACTGCCACAAAGCATTCAACAAGGGATACATCTCATCCTAGCACCTTCACATAAATATCAAAAACTTGTCAAAAGGTTTAAATCTCTAAATCTTTATGCTTAGTTACTAAACCGTCCTGACACTTCTGGCACATGACAAATGATGAGGTGACACTCATCGCTGCAGAAGCAAATAGAATGTCACAGAAACTGAGGAATTACAAAGGCAAATGATCAAACATTTATCTTCAATCCACCCACTCCTGACAAGCACTAGAACCTCACAGAAATAACATAGAACATTATTATAACAGTATTACCATGGCAACAATCTAACAATTCATGTTGGGCAAACATCCTTGACAAAAAACCTTGACAGAGCAAAGTCGATTTTGTAATCTTGGTCTGGTTTACACAATAGTGTAAGGAATAACTCTTAAATCTCTGCAAAAAAGACTGCATTTCTAATTCTATTACTGTGTCGCTCATGGTGCTGATTCATCAGAAGCTTTACATTATAAGGGTTCCAGATTAGTTTTGGTCAAAATAATATGTGGGACAGTCTTAAATAAATAGGAGCAACCACAAAAATAGAGTGTGTGATTTTACTGTTAACAACCGGTTATCATTTTCAGGTTATTTAATAAAGGTTAACAGAGAATGGCCGTGCATAACAGCCCTGTACTCTGGTGCGGTACTTCTCAGAGGCTGCAAATTTATCATCAAACCGGTCCTATGGCCACATGCACACAATAAACACACACTGTGCATTTATTAAAGTGATAAAACAGGAAACAGGACTGTGTGTACTTAAAGATGAGGCTAAATTCTCAAATCAACTTTTTTTATATAGCACTTTAAAAGCAACCTTAGCCGCCAAAAATTGCTGTACATATCAGTCAAACACTTATTATATGAACTGTGCGTATTTAGAGAAGGAGCTGGCAGGTCGCACGACGGGGACGCACCGCACCGCAGACAAACCTGGTGTGAATATCCAGGCCTAAAGCTGCATGGTTTTAAGAAACTGAAGGAGAAGCTTTTCATACATTATGAAACAGCTGTGGACAACATATACTCTAAGAATCACCCACATTCATTTACAGATCAATGCAGACTGATTTACTTAGCTTTAAAACACATCCAATAATTCTTCCTATCGGTCTGTGGCTCCCTCCTACCTGTGCACTGTGTTCTGCACTGGTCACCAAAAAAAATAAATAAAAAACAAACCCAAAACGAGTTTCAAGGTCAAGAAACGACCACGAGAGAGACTTTAGAGACTTCTACAGATCCACTTAGAGGGGGACTGGTGTTCATGATTTTTGCATGAGCAGCCATGTGTGATGGCATGGCTTAAAAGTGATTTCTGAACCTGCTTTGTCATGTACTGTAACTACAAGATGTCGTGCAGGTCTCCTTGCAGTACGCTAATCCACAAATCATATCTGGCATAGAGGCCTGAATGCCTGAGGAGATCATAGCAGCAATGTTCTTCTGTTAAGGGAGCAAATCTCTACCCGAGAGTCCTAATTAATCCCCAGTAATCCTTTTATTTACTCTACCCAGTTTATGGGTCTAGGGGCACACATGAGAAGAGCCCAGACCAAAAGAAGCCACATAGCAAAAAAGGGGAAAGTGGGCACACCTGAATGCTGTATGAGCTGACTTTTGACTGTCCCAGTGCAGTATAACAGCAGGCAGAGGAAGCAATAAATATTTTGAAGAATTTAGGACACCACCTCTATTGGGACACCAAAGTAACTTTACTTTTTTTTCTGCAAGTCTGACAAGTGTTTGTATGTGAATAATATATAATGATCTTTGCAGGAAGCTGCAACTGCACGCTCTGTTGCTTCACGATGGCCTTAATACACATGTGTCAAACTCAGGTCCTGGAGGGCCGAGTGGGTGCAGGTTTTTGTTCCAACCAGGCAGTAACACACCTGGTTCTACTAATCAACCAATAGAGCTCTTGCTGAGGACCTTCATTAGTAGAATCAGGTGTGTAACTGCCTGGTTGGAACAAAAACCTGCACCCACTCGGCCCTCCAGGACCTGAGTTTGACACCCCTGCCTTAATAGATCGCTCCTGAAAAGCTAGCAGAGCAGCACAGCTTAACGGAAAGAAGAAGAAAAAAAACTCTCTGTAACCCCTTATGGGTCTCTGACAACTCCCAGCAAAGCATCACCACAAGTTTCTATGTGTGTTGATGCATGTGCAGACAATCATTTTTTGTGAGCTTGTAAGAAACAGGCAGGGCGAGGCAACATCAGATAATCAAAAGAGGGGGGGGGGTGCACCAAGGAAAGATCTTAAAAAGCCACAGCAATGCAGAGAACGAGAAGGAGGACAGAGAGAAAAGCAGGAGAGAAACAAAAAAAACAACAAAATGAAACATTACCTTTTTTGGCGACCTCCATCTCCTCCTCGGTCCAGCGAGAAGTTTCTCCGGTTTCACCAACACCAGCTAAATCACAAAGAATAGAGACACAGCCCCATCAGCACTGACAGAAAGAGAGCGAGAGAGAAAGATAGAGAGAGGAGGGGAGGGAGAGAGAGAGAGGGAGAGGCAGACAAATATGGAGAGTGACAGTCCTCTCTCCAGCCGTCTCCTTCTCATGGCCACTAATCTAATAATCTGTTTACATTCAGGGTCTGCTGAGACCTGCTCCCTCACTTACACTCTCGCTCTAGCTCACTCTCCTCCTCTCACGCTCATTCTCTCTTTCTCTCCCCTTCCCCACAGCTCAGAACAAGCCCTCCTCCTCTCTAATCCACAAGGGGAGGGCCTTGGTCAGCTGATGTAGCGCCAGACAGTGGAGGAGTTGAGAGCCGTGCCTCCCTCTTTGAGAAATGGCCTTGGATGGAGACAAACAGACAGATAGAACAGCCAGCCCCGAGCCCTCCCACCCCTTCTACTGTGACACTACGCATCACACACACACACACACACACACACACACACTTTTACACCCCCCCCCCCACAAAATTCACAGAAGTGCACGGTTAGCGTGGAGGGGGCCGAGTGAACTCTAGCCCACTCTACTCCATGGCACCCACTGAGACTGTGTAAACATTTGGACTAATATAGCTGCAGATGTACCCTTGACATTAACAGGAGGCTTGCCCCCAACCAGTGCCTACCCCGCCCCCAACCACCTCCAGCCTCGAAGATGAGGAGATCAATTCTCACTGTTTAGACGGCTCCTACCAAAGGTCCCCCAGCCACACAGTTCGTTATAGTTAGTTAAACAAATGTCGACTGGACTCGGCTTCCTTCTCCGGTTGCAAAACTCACATGTTCCCCCCGTGACAGTTTAGGTCCCTCGGGGGTGGTCATTAATCTCTGGCCTATGAAAACAGATGCGCCGACAGTGTAGCATCTACCTAATAACAGGAGCCCTCCTCCTATGCCTCACACACACACACACAAACAGATACATCCCCCACAGCCTTCAAGAAAGATGTAACCACCACCGTTTGCCCCTGGTTTGCCCCCACTGAATCAGCAGCTTCCTGAACTTGTCTGGCACCATTTCAATTGGGCAAGACTGAGGCTAGCTACCCTTTAGCACCTAGCCTACTTACTTCTAAGAAGCACGGCTGCTGCAGGGGTTACAACAGAGCAAGCAAACAGACACACACAAAATCCACAGTGTAGTCGCTGAGCTAAATTACAGTTGACACAGTCCTACGTAAACCGTGATATGCCCAGAACATAGCCGGGAAGGTCAGCAGGTTGAGAGGATGGAAGGGCACACTGCAGGTTAATTAATCACATTATAGGCCAGAACTTGCATAACTCTGACTGCTGGGAGGCAGAGCGAGACAGACAGCAGAGGGAGCAGGTGGTGGAGGAGCATGTGACGGCACACTTACAAAACAAGTGAATTAATGATACAGATTAGCAACACAACAGGCTTAGCGCGCAGGATGCCGGAAAACCTGAGCTGCCACCGTCAGAGTGACAGTCTTTAGAGGGTGGAAGAGTACAAGTGCGTGACTGAGTGCCATGACGACAGCTCCACCAGTGCAGCGCATTGCCATGGTGATGGACAGACTACACAGAGCTGCTTCCTGAGTGAAACGCAGTGCAGGACAGAGTCCGTCTGACACTCAACAATGGGTGGCTGAACCTCCTGAACCGACAGACCACATTCAGACCAAAAACAGCATTTTGAACCTTTACATTTTGAAGAGGGATAAAGCCAACTGATCAATGTTCCGACATGCCTCTTAAACTTGTTTTAGGTGTATTCTTGATGTGTGCCATTACATTCTTTTTGCTCATAACACACAAAAGAAACAGCAAGGCTTAGTGATGGTACTTAATTATTATGAGAGAAAAATAAGAATCTTCTGGTCTACTATAACATGGAGAACTCAAATGATATGCTAGAGAAAAAAAAGTGTGGTCACTTGACAGTAATTGTTGATGCTGATTATATAGGTTGTGGTTTGAAGGTTAAAATCAAAAATTGGACTCCATGTTAAATAAAGGCTGAATTATACCGCTGTGTCACGTCTACACAGAGCCTAAACTATAACCTACGTGTGTGCCCCAATGCAATGAAAGTAGGGCGTAGGGTATAGCGTAGGATACACAGCTATGCCACATTACACTGTAGCTGAGCATCAATGTCATGCAGAGCCATAAATCAAGGATCAAAACTGAACTTTAAATGTTTGCAATCTTTCCATCTACATAAATATATATGAATTCAGACTCACAATGTGTGTCAAAAAGGCTGTGGCAGTACACTAAAAGTGGGCTTCTAAATAAACTCAAGTGAACAGTCAACTAAAAAAGGGCTGAAAATATGAAATGAAACATTACCTCAAGACTTCAATGCATTCTTTCCTTTACAAAGTTTGTCTGTCTTACTATGTAAAGTAAGTGTGTTCTATGCTCTAAAAAATTACGTAATTTAACAGCCTCCAGATAATTCACCTTTATTAGCATCCACTGATGTGACTGGAGTCTGGGGTTTTGCAGGCTCCTTCATAGCCTTCTGTGCAGGATCAGATTTAGGGAGCTGTGGAGGATCTGGCAAGGCCGGCTCTGGGGCATGGGGAGGTGCTTCCTCAGCCGCCACAGACGCAGCCTCATTGGCCATGGAGCGTGTGGTGATCCTTCCCTTACGGCGGCCCTGGCTATTGGCAGTTTTCCTGCCACGCGGCGTGTTTTGCTCCTTTCCGTCCTCGTCCTCCCCACCGTCACACTTGTCTTTGTCCTTGCCAATGTCCCTGTGGTTTTTGAGGGAAAACACAGCTTTACAGCCAGTCGGTACAGAAAATATCTATTCCCTTTTGACTCAGCAATAAGAGGCTGCACTCTTCCTCCATGACTGAACACACAAGTATTTCAGAGTGTGTCTACAAGCAAGATGACATGCTAACATGTTTGTCATGCGAGTTGCTTTGTCTGTTAGCCAAAACACAAAACAGACGCTACTATCCCGCTCCAGATCTTTTTTGGACCATGAACACGCCATCACTTTACAAAGGGTGTCGGGATGTGATATTTTCACACTAATCTAATTTTTTGTCTTTGATACAAATTAGGTTTATAGTCACCTTAATCCTTTTGAATTGAACTAACTAAATCTAAGACATGTTAAATAACACTATCTGGGCTTCCACAATGAAACCAGAATGCAATGCAAGCTTGGTCAATTCCTTCAATTCAATGTTAACAGAGCAGTTCTAGTAAGCAAAAGCTCATCGTGCCTTTAAAGGCTTTAAAGAATATCGTTGCTATATGTAGGTTTCAAATACCAGCATGAGACATATTTCACTGAGACCCCTTTTTGCTGATATAATCAGTGTATGGGCTGAAGACTGACACCAAGAAGAATAGAATAGAACTTTGGAGTAAACAAGACACCAGGACAAATAACTATTCATAACTCACCTAGAATCCTCTTTTTCATCTTTCTCTTCCTCGTCCTTCTTCTCCTCGTCCTCTTTTTTCTCAGACTTCTCAGATTTGTCCTCTTCGTTTTTGTCCTCTGACTTGTCTTCTTGTAAGGGACGTGTTATTTGCTGGAGGCAAAACACAAAAAGGGGAAACAATCTTGTGGTTATTCTTTGAAAAGATATTAAAAAGCAATGTGTAGATTAGTGAATGCAATTAGAGTTCATTTAAAATATAAATGAAAAAAAAAATTGAAGCAGAGAATTGCCATTGAGTTGTAATCCCCAGAAGCATTTTGATGTTCTTATTTTCTAAAAAAGGGCCATATCTCATTACCGTCACCTATCTGATAACACTTATGTCAAAGTTTTCCATCCACCACATTCTGTCTCTGAGCTAAGGTTGCTTCACCCTTTACTACACTAAACTCCTCCTGACATTTGCACACATTTCCTGCTCTAGACTCCTTGCATGCTATCAAGCAGTAGTCATCTCCTAATGTGCTCTCATTGGCCCTGTGAGCCCAGAGGACCATCTAAAATGTGTACAACAGGAGATGGCCCTGAAATGTGAGCTTGACTGTTTGTAAGAATAAAGTTAGGGGAATTGCAGTATATTGCCATCTTGGTTATGAGAGACTTGCGGTTTTCAATCAGCACAATTTCCTACAAAAAAAATTAAAAAAACAAAATATAATGATTAAAGACATATTTGAGGTTATATTTTGAGGATCTTCACAGCAGCCACATAGTGTTCTGAGTTTTGTGTTGTATCTTAAAAATGGAGAAAGGCAATTTGGAATGTGGCTCGTTCTATTTGTCGCAGTAACGCCCTCAAAACAGAGGAAGGGGCTTGACCTGGACCCTCGTTAATAACTGTATACAAAAGTCGGCGAGCAAGAGTAGGAAAGGGAATGATCTCAGCGTTCTAAATTTAAAAAAGTGAAGAGGTTGGGTTATGAACTTCGGATCAAACTTGCTGCCTGGTGCCTACACAAGTTTCAGGGTGAAATCATCATTCAAACGAGAAATTTCAAAAACAGGTCCGACAGAGTGATTGAGGACAGAGCAACATTCTTTATCATCACTGCTGGCGCGGTACACCACAGAATGCTTCCTCCTGCCTGTTCCATGAAAGCGCTGTGCTGGAACAAGTCTGGCTATGCCAAGCCAAACATCCCATGCTGGTACCAGATGGGGCCAAGGAATGTGCTCCACTCAATGGTAAAGGCAAAAAAGATATGGACTGAGGCAAAGAAAGGAAAGACAGGGGTACAACCTTTAAAAAAAAAAAAAAAAGGGGGGGGGGGGTTGTGGTTGTCAATTTTACAACAAGATGCCCTGCACAAGAGCCGTCTAGTGGTACAGACATACCCAACATCTCAAAAAAACAAAAAAACAGCTTGTGAACAGTTTGACTCTCAGATAGGAGGCTGTGTTTAAGTCTCGGTCTCCTGACTTGCAGAATTAGAGGCTGCTTGAGCCAGCTCTAACCAGAGACTGCCAATAATCAGAGGGATTTTTCCTTCTAGGAGAGCTACATAACTAGCAAAATCAAATCTGGGCTATTTGAAAGAAAACTGCATGTGATGCTATCTCAAGGTTTCCAGATACACTTTCTATTAGGCCGTTAGTTTCACAGTCCTCCCTTCTTGTCTCTTGAATCATTTATAGCCAAAAGTGGAAAATTTAATTTGTGGTTGATGTTGCTTTTAAGTTGCTTATTTGTCAAGAGACTGTTGCTTACAAGATACTTTTATATTTACTTTGTGATGCTGATCAAAAGGTCTTGCCAACATTTTCCTGGCAGAGAAATATGCATGTAACAATATTTTGGAACTAGTATGATGGATTTACAGGACATGAGGCAGTTGCCCTCGGTTCTGTTGAACAAAGTCCTGCGGATTCAGAGCCCAGATTGCAGGTTGATGTATGTAGAGAGTACCACGTCAAACTTGGACTGGGACTCCAACTCTTGACTCATTTCCTGCCTGCAGCAATCTGCATGTTTTTGGCACCCGACAATTCAGAGACCTTTCTGTAGAGAAGAGCAGTCTTTTTCAGGGCAGAGTTATTCTCCCCATACTTCTCTTCAGTGAGATTCTGGTTGAGTGAGGGAGTGCTCGTGTTTGCTTTGGAGGTGGTCAGAGAGCCGTGGCATTCCTGCCTCTTCTCCCACACTGCGTAAAAAGAGTCTCTACACAGATGTTCTCCAAAAGTCAATGAGGCCCTGTGGTCGTGTAGTGTTTTTAAAACGAAGCTCTACCCTGACCTGGCTCGAATATTTTGAGAGTTTTAATTTCTCCCCTCTTTTGCTGATTCACAAGTCATGTTTGATTTAGGAAATGACAGAGCCACAAGTCAATCTTCCCTTTCCTACCACAGAACTTAGGCCACCAGAGGAATCTCTCACTCTTGCTCCGAGCAATTCCACTGCAGGACTAGGAAATGAAAAAAAAAACAACAACAACTAAATGATGACTTTGCATCACCACTATCCAGGATAGTTACCGTTGTTGCCATCATTGAATGCCACATGGCCTGAATATCTCTTTTAAATGATAAATTATTGATAAGCACATATATAAAAAGAGGAGGAGGGAAAGGAATACATTAAAATCACTGCGTTTCCCAGGAGAAGTTTTTACTGTGCATTCATTTTAGATAAAATGTGCAAAACTGCTGAGAGTAGTACTAACCTCTAAACCATCATGGTGGAATATTTTACTGTCAAAAATAACTGTAAAACAAGAGAATAATATTTGGAAGAAAAAAAAAAAAAAACGGTTGCCCTGGTTACTGGGAGCTCTGCAGAAGAAAAACTGCTCATGGTAAATGGACTGCATTTAGATAGCACTTTTTTCAGGTCTACAAACCACTCAATGCACTTTACACTACATGCCAGCATTCACCCATTCACACACACTTTTATACACTGATGGCAGAGGCTGTCGATCCACTTGCACTGTTTCTAACACTAAAACACACAATTGGCATTCATTTTGCCCAAGAACACTTTGACGTGCAGACGGGAGATTAGTGGATGACCCGCACTTCCTACTAAGCCACAGTCCCCTACCCTCATCAATGGTGCCAATGGAACCTACTTGATAAACTTTACTGGCAAGCAATTAAAAAAGGGGCACATTTCCAGATTTTGGGCCTCCACAGGAGAGAATAGAGTTTTGCATGTAATACATAAATGAGCTTGTATAATAACCTTATGCAAGCACATTCAATATATGCCTATCTGATTACACTATAAACTTTGAAGATTACACTTCTCTGTATAAATGCTCTTATTCTATTGATCTCCCATTTTGTCATTTAACCACAAAGACACACTCCAAGTCTTTCTTAAGCTTTGGTTTTTTATGAACATGTTGTGATAGCAATCAACGGGGAAACACGGCCTGCGGCACAGGTGGTTTTGTACAAGAGATGAAATACAAGTGAAGAGATCTT
This sequence comes from Eupleurogrammus muticus, assembly GCA_036785175.1. Classification (NCBI taxonomy): domain Eukaryota; kingdom Metazoa; phylum Chordata; class Actinopteri; order Scombriformes; family Trichiuridae; genus Eupleurogrammus; species Eupleurogrammus muticus. The sequence continues at coordinate 15,875,310 of JAYKQN010000007.1, read as the reverse complement.
TGTGGGAAAAGCTGGATTTTGCAGTATTGCAATTTAGGCTGTGATTTCTGCTTGACCTTCTCTCTCAGAGCAAATTATTTGTTTCACACTTAGCATTGTTTCTCCTGACATGGTTGATAAACAAATGAGCGCATCAATCCTCAGTCCCACACAAAACATATCAGAAAACTCAGAACTGAATATATGATATGTCTGTTTTAGAGCTCATTTGTATGATTGAGAATTAGCCTCAATATTGACCATTGACAACTGCAACAGCTACATCTCAATAATATGATTAAAGTGTATCCTCGTGAACCAGCACTCCAAAACATTATCACAACGTTATGCTGTATGAACTGCCAAATAAATCACAATATGCCAATCCAAAATAATCCAATTCCAAACTGGAAGAAGAAAATACTTTTTTTGTTTGAATTTGTCATACAGCCCAGGAAGGGCAATGAAATTAATGTGAAAGTAGCAGCATCAAGTAATAGCATAATCACTGTGAGACTGCACCTCCCTTAGTTCAAATACAGATAAATATGACACAATAAAAAAATAAACAGTCATTATAATGATCAGAACATGCAACACTGAATTGCAACTTAAATACTGGCAAAGCTGCATAAAAAAGAAAATAATTGTGTTAAAAATGTTTCTTTAATGCAGGAATCCTACTGTAAAGTCACAGCTTTTGTTGGGGTGGAGCTGCAAGCTCACAGATATGCAGAGTGCATTTCCTGAAATGCTTTGTCTTTGTCATAACAGAGCAGCATGGGCAAGAAGATCCTCAGTCATGTGAGACACAGCGAGTCAAGGCACAGGTTTTACTTACCAATAACCAATGAAAGTTAGCAGAGACAGTGGTGGGTGTAACCTTTGTAGGCTTCCATGAGAAGGTGGACTGTGAGTACCATATTGATGCTTATTGTTGTTCAGGTACTATATTCATTTAGCTGACATGGCAGGAATGTACTTGTACATTTGCACTAGTACTGTTATAAAGCTTTCAGTCTGTTCAAAGTGTGATATACTACACTACAGATATGACATTAAAGCCTACTTTTTTCTCTTTTAAAGTGGAGCAATACCCATCTCTATTGCATAAAATAATGCATGGCTACATATCCTCGACTTTACTGTTAAATAAAAAAACATGTCTGCCTCTGCACGTCCTAGAAAAACTACCCTAAAAAAGCTGAGTTTGACTGTCCACAATCTCAAGTAAACATGGAGGCTAAGAAATGAACTGCACAAGCAACAGAGCAATAAAAAAAATACAACACAGACAAAAAACAAGAAGATACAGGACAAGGGGGGTAAAAAAAAAAAAAAAAGGAGTGAGTGTGGTAACAGCTACAAAGCAAAGAAACTGGTTTCAAAGCTAGTGACATACCTGCAAGCTCATTTGCTGGTCATAAAAAAGCCCTTTTCTCTACTGTGAGCCACAGCTTGCTGGTGTTGCAAACGGGAGTTTAACCTCCAGTACTTCCATAGCGGTGGTAACGGTAGCAGTAGAGGGGCAGGACAGCACCATAGCAGAGCTCCTTAGAAGGGCTGCCGGGCCACGGCACCGCCGCACATATTCCGGGAAAGCGTGTCATCAGGCCGCTTAAGCCGCCCAAAGAATTGTCCATCTCACATGCACGCACTAATCTATGCAGGGTCACTCAAGGTAATCCCTGCCGAGCACTCCTCTTTGATTGGCACTCACAGCAGCACAGTGAGTTTTTTGGGCCTGTCAGATGGCTGGGCTGTACCAACTGGCTGTTTCAGAGAGGGGGGACTTTTCTCTCCCTCTCTCTTTCGCTCTCTCTCCGTCTCTCTCTCTCTCCGTCTCCCTCTCACAGGAACAGAAGAAAGAGGAAATGGAAAACGAAAAAAAAGAAAAAGGAAAAAAAAACACAACAGCACACACTCAGCGGATAAGCTGCCAGCGCTGACTGTCTCGCAGGCTCAGTTTCACTCACTCGCCCTACATTCCACTGCTCTTGCTTTTGCTCACTCTGTCCTTTTCCTTCTCTCTCTAATGACTCAACTTAACTGCAGTTAAGTCACACAAGTAGCTTGGAAATCCACTACATCCTAATGTGTATTACTTCAAATGCCACAGGAAAATAAACTGCATTGACTGCATTCTCAGCAACCATAATAAAAAAAGATCAGAAAGCAGCAACTGACCTGGACCTCAAGATAATAATAGAGATCAACTGGAGACCCTTTTTTATATTTAGGTGTCAACATGGACAAAATATCAGCATGATCATCCAATCGCACCAAATTACTTTTATCTCATATTAAATTTCAATAGTCAAAACAATATCGTGGAAGCTCTGTAACATGACAACTCAGTTGAGCAGTGCATTATGGATACTGAACCGGAATTAGCTGCAATACATACAACCTGGTATTCATCCTGGTTCATGTTCTGTATGCCTCACTTGAACATTCAAACCTACACACATAAATCTTGTTTCTTGGAGTATTGTGTAGTATTTCATCTTACTCTGGCTGTGTATGCATGTTGTAACACTACAAGTAGAGAAAAAAAACAAAAAAAAAACTATGAGGTGCGGCAAATACAGAATCGGCCAGTTCAGACATACTTATTGAGCACTGTCACAGAAATGGACAAGCACTTTCTCTCAACAGAACAAGAAATTTTATAGTCGCCTTAGTAAAATAAGAAAAAACATCTTTGTTTTCAAGATGTAATCATAAACTTCTGTGCCCTCCACCTCTTCCTATATTAAGAAGCGGTCTACAACCGACCCATTGTGTTCCTCAGTAGAAGTACTCAACACAGGGACAGAATGTCCTGTACAAGGACTGTGGCATCAATGAAGTGAGGAAAAAACATCCTTCAGAGTGGCTGATGTATTTACTGAGCTAACGCGGGGCCGTGGGACGGTGCTATGATGGGCTTTTTTAGCACTGGAGTTTTGGGCAAAGATAACAATAACAGAAGGCCCTCAACAACAATCTGTGCACAACAACACTTCTCCGCAGCCGTCACTCACAATTTTCACTCAAGAGGTCACATTCCATGTTTGACAGCGATTCAACACTCCAAAAGTAGAGAGATCTGCAATTTGTTTTAGTGTTTAACAATAAAAGTACATGTTTGTGGGGGCACATGCAGCAGACATGGCTAAAAGGATCAAGCGGATGTCATTCTCAACATTAAATAAATTACCTACTGAATCATTTCATTTTTATTTAACAAAAAACTTAAACAAGAATAATAATGAAGAAGATCTATCATTTTAGATTGAAAAACGTTGAAGATGCATTTTTTTTGCTTTCCTTTTCCTGCCTTCCTGACCTTTCATTACTTTTTGCTCTACTTTAAGAGACATAGATGGCTCTTTTAGTTCTTCAGATGTAATAACTGCTGTTGCTTAAGCACTCTATGTATATTGTATATGTATATGCATGTTTTTTTTAATCTAATCAGAATAATTACATTTTTTCCCTAAAATCATTCAGCCCTTCTATAAATCATGAATGCTTTAGCACATCTCAACCTCAGCGTATAAACTTCAACTCTACACATAAAATTTACAGGATGAAAAAGCAGGAGTTTTCCCGGTGAACTTCCTTCACAAGGTGTGAACTCTTATTTAAATACAAACATGCTCATTTTAATATTTGACAGATGCTAAATGTCTAATGCTAAATATGTCTTTGGGATAATTAAATGACAATGAAGTCCATCTGTAGCCATATTACATCAATCCAAGAGTTGCTTGCTTATACCTAAAGAAACTGTATAGAGTGCTCACTCTGCTTGGTTTGTTTCCCCTGACTCATGAACAGTGTCAGCAATGTAGGAGCCAAAGCCATAGCACTTAACACTGTAGAAAGGTGTGACATGTCTGTGATATATATATATTTATGGTAGATATACATTTGTCAAATTTAAAATGTAATCTGATGAGAAGATATGAAACAGGTGTAACAGAAAGTGTCAGAAAAACTGGAACACAACTTCTGCAAATTCAGCATGTGAAAGGATCACGCCTCAATAGTCAACTGACATTTGTTTCAATTTCAAACTGCATATAAAGACTTCCGGTTTTCTTAACATGGAGACTTGTTTTAAATTTGAATTCATTTCCTCTTTCTCCTCTTGATCTGAATGCAAAGAAGAGACAAATATTTCATTAAGACTCAGTCTTACCTGGTTCCTTCCTCTCCGTCTTCCATAGTTCCGTCTCACAAGTGTCTTGTAGTTGTGGTTCTTCTTGGTCAAGTAGTAGTATAGGACGCAGTCGGCAACGCACTGAAACACGGAATGACGTGTAAATATAGACACATGGCATAAGGCAATGTTGTTTTTTCAAAGAATTCATGTGTGTTTCTCCTTTGCATATCAAATCAAAATCAATTTTATAATTGTCTCGCAGAGCCTGAAACCACAAAACAAACTTCTTATCAACATGCAAATTTGGATATCATTATTGATATGTAGAACATGGGGGAAGGATTATGGGACGAGTGCAAGTGAAGAATTTTACATTAATGAAAAATGTAAAGGTTACATTTGACTATAAATAACAGTTACATTATCATAGCGTTAAGTTCTTAAAGCCTCAACAACATCTCATGTTTGATTGTTTAGGAGAGTATGACATTTTAACAAGTTGTTCAAACAATATCAACAGCAGGAAAAAACAAAACTAGGCAGAAACAGTAAAAATGCCAGCAGCAGATTACCTTTCTTTCTAGATATGAGGCGATCAGGCCAAAGTTCTTGGGGTGTTGGACAAACCTGCAAAGAAATGGCAGTTATTATTCCAGAACCAAAGCCAAAACTAAATATAGATCAAGTACTCAGTGGTATTAAGATCTCTAAACCATAACTGTACTACAGACTTCTTTATGTACAAATTTATTTAAAAAAAAAAGGAAAAGATACTCACTTTTCTTTAAAGATCTCCTTTTCATGTTCGGTCCACACATTCATGAACTGCCGGGCTTTGTACACCTTCATCGGGTCATCCATCAGGCCGTTCATGTTGATAAACTTCACGCGCCTCTGCTCGGTGTCGTACATCATCGGAGGGATGACGGACAGCTGTCTCATCTGTTTCTCATTGTTCTGTGGAAAGTGGCCACACATATAGAACCATCACGAATGAGTCTGAAACTTCAATACTTCCATCAGCAGGGTGTAAAAGCATAAAAGCAATTATCAAAACCGTGTCCCCTGCAATGAGAGACACTTCAGCTGGGAAATTGATTTTCAACATGGAAAAATAAACTTTCCGATCCCTTCCTTTAAGATTTCCATGTGTATGTATATATATTTATATATATTTTTTTTATTTCATAGATGATAGTAGTAAGAGAGATAGCATTTCTACGAGGACTGGGCAGCACACCGTTTCATATTGAATACCAGTGTTATTTGACTATTCATTTTTTATATAAATTCTTCATATACCCTAACACTGGTGAGTGTGTAGCATACAAAATGTATAGCTGTGTCACATTAATGGCTGTTGTAAGAAAGGGACTGTTTGTTTGTGTTTAGCGGTGAACTACCAAAAAGAGGAGCCGTGGCGGTTGTGAGGAGTACTTCGGATTTTTTTTATTTTTTTTTAAATCTGACGCTGATCAAATAACCATGACTTTGTAAATGTTGTCGGACTAAAGTTGTAGCCGCAGGTGGCAGCAAAAGGCAGTTTGCTTCACCACCTCAGCCACAAACACGTCCTAAAGTAAGAAGAATGAAAGAAACTACAAGCTGTGTAGGCCAATTTACTGCAGTAATTTCTCTCTAAATTATTAGAAAATGGGATTAACACCTAGTCATTAATGGGAAAAAACACTGTAAAATACGATGATACCAACATAATTTGGAAAAACCATGATATCAATTTTTGATCGTTCCACCGAGCTCTAACTTCGACTGAGGTTGTTGTAATCTAGGTTTGTGGTTTCACATCAACGCTGTAATAAATTTTAAATCACACTCTAGATAGTACGCACCTCCTGCTCAGAAAGGCCGTCTATGATTTCAGAAATCTCATGTTCGCTTCTTGCAATCGTTGCAGAAAGGCCCGTTCCTCTTTGTCCGACCCTGCGAACAACAAGAGACACATTGTGTTACAGATGCCGCAATGTTACAAATGTATTTTAAATGTTGCATTACATTGCACGCTGCGCAAATACAATAACAGTTTCTTACTGCTCAATCTTTTCAAAAGGAAAATACATTTTCCAAGCTTTCAGTACTTTTTCACAGTTGTTTCTTTTCCAAACAAAACCAGAGTCAATTGCTAACATGAGCAACAGGAGACGAGTTTTGGAACTGCCGAAGCTCTGTTAACAAACAGAATAATTGTGCTCATTATCGATGAATAAAAGTCTCTCTCTGACCAGTTATTACTTGTTTCCTCTTTCACAGTCTAGCAGTCTGCATAAACAGTGCTGACATGAAAACTCTTTCTTGGAGGTTTCAGTGAAAGCACAAAACGTCGGCGCCAGGAACAACCAGATGCTGGACCCTGACCCTGTCTCCCACCCAGCCCAGAAACACCCAGTCAGCCAGTGTCTCCATCTAAACTAGGCCACCGCACACCACCTAGTGTCCTCTATTTAACCGATGGTTTGCTAAATAGAAACAGGCATTTTAAAAATGGAGACAATTTTAATGTCTGGGTGTGGCTACAGTTACATTCCTTTGCTGCTTCTCTTGTCAACATTATTAATGCTTCAGAAGATTGCTGAATGTGATTTCCCTCTTGCGAGTGTTCTCGCAACATGTAGTCGATCTTTCACTGTTTTTAAAGGTTATCTAATTTAATGCAAGCAAAACAATCGAACTCCAGCATTGTAGGATTTAGGCTTCCATTTTGTCCTGTCACAAGTACAATATATATGAGATATAAGCTGAAAAATGTTCTATTCAATTAAACAGCAGCCACTGCTTTCCTTAAGTTTTTGGGACGTGGCACCCATTAAATTTAAGCAGTACAGTTAATCTCCTTCCACCAGCCAATTACATGCCACCCCCCTTTCCTGTGTAAACCATGGAGCAGAGGAGGAAGAGTATAAAGCAAAAGTGGGAAATGTACCTCCGTGCCTCTGAACAACAAGGCAATCATTGCCAAATGTATAGTCTACCACACATTAGAATGCAGCAGTGTGTATCAGTCACAGGTAAAGACTTTCACCTCTGGAAGCGCTCCTGCTGCTCCCTCTGCTTGCGGATCTCGGGAAATTGCCTTTCATAGTACTCCCGTGTTCGGCTGTCCTTGGCTTTGCGCCTGGGGTTGTTCTCCATTCGCTCCACCTTCTTCTCCCAAGCCTCCATCAGCTGGTCGTAGCGCTGGCAGATCTTCTGTTCCTGTGCACACAGCATGAGAAACGCACAACTGTATCAGGAGTGGGCGTCCATCACTACAGTAAGGGCCAACAGAGCATCCAGGCCAACACAACGTGCTACAGGGGCTGCAGGGAATATATTTCAAATTGCCAAGATCCAATGCATCACCTGCATCTTTGCTATGTTCTTAAACCACTGACCTTAATAAGGAATAACGGGTATTCATTATAGCCTATGTTGCTTTATTGTTATCAGTAATGTTTCTTATGAAGTATGGGTAGAGCTCAGCTTGTCGGAGGTGCAATAAATGTAATATGCTGCCAGGCCACTGGCTTATGGAACATATTTATATCTAACCGTCCGATTACCTTTCTCTATCTTATTGGCTATAGGTAAACACAAATGTATTTTATGAAAGTGAAACCGGTATTGTAGTGAGCATTAAAATAAAAAAGGACAACTACAGACAGGAGAGAGAAACCTGAAGTGAGATCAAATGAGTTGAGAGAGTACACGCAGTTCAGGAACTGCCTGTATTTGTTGTGGGTTTGTGTCTGTCTTTCACATTGCCTAATTCACTGTGCTGACCCAGGAACAGCCTGTTCTGATGCAACTATTCTGTTTACAAATTGCTTTCAAAAGCTCAATGCCATAACCAATATTTGGTTAAAGAAGCTTACTTTTCAATCAGCACATACAGTACAAGTCAAAAGTTTGGACTTTCTCATTCGAGTATAAGGGAAGGCGTGTCCAAACTTTTAAGTGCTACTATACATATGATTTCATATAAATAGGTAATTCTACAGGCGCAAGATCAAAAACTCTCAAAGACCTGGGGTTTTGCTGCTAAAATGAACACAGCAATTTATGATAAAAAGAAAAAAAAAGAAACAAGATAGAATCTAAGTCATTTCCAGCGGTGTGAGAGTTAAAATGTTTAGTGAAGATGTGGAAAGATTCCTGTATTGGGAGGACAATACAGCCTCGTTTCCACTCTCTGCTGTGACAGACAAACAATTCACCTTCCTCTTGGCGTGAGGCCATGCGAACTCTGCTATTGTTCGGAGTCCAAAAAGGGTCCGTCTGACCCGAACAGGGAACAGCCAGAGAAAGGTGGGGCTCACCGAGCCACCGCTATACAAAATAGAGCAAAGTGCTCCTACATGGGGTGATTCTGAAATCTATAACTCGCTGGTTACTGATAAAAAAAAGACAGTCAGACGATCACTTGCACAAATGTGTGTCATATCTGTTCTGTGATGTAGCAATGTTTATATTTCGGGGAATTATGAAAGCGGGTTTTGGCTCACATCATACTTTTAAACAGGGGAAACCGAGGCGTTTCCTGTACTGTAAATACAAAATACACAATGGCTGTCGGTCCCCCGCTTCAGTCCTGGGAAATAACTGGCATGCTAACCCTCTAAACTGAGATGGTGAACATTATACATGATGACATTAGCTAGCTTTTTTTTTTTTACAAATCATCAGAAATACCTGTAGACTAATTTCAATTAGGCAAAGGCATCTTCTGCAGATAATTAGAATACCACACTTTTTTTCTTATACCAATTGCATATCAATGCATTGCTTGTGGGTGATCTGGAATGACCATTGCTCCCTCAGTCCTCCGAGGATCAATCTCAACAAGTTCATTTCAGTTTTGCAGACAAATGGATCAAAGATGCAGATGTTCCTCCAGCAGCAGCAAGTGTGACGGGAAGCCAATAAGAGGAGGTTAAACTACAACTTAAATGCAGCGTAAGCATTGCTAAGAAATTGGTTTCACTTCAGCCTGCGATTTCTATATTTCACACTATATACATAGACCTGGTAATTACAGTACACCATTTAATGTTTAGTATTTAATAATCTGCTGACAACAGGGACATTAGAACTACAATCATGTTGCCCAGACTGTGTCAATATTCTGTACCTTTATGTAAACAGGGAAGATGCTGCGTATCAAAACCTTTAACAGAATCAATACTATTTCCCCCAGGTCAGCTGAGGTCATCCTAATGCAAACAGGCAGTTATGATATGGCCGTTACACCCATTTCTTAAAAGCAGGTACACTTACCTTTTGTTTACGAGCATGGTTCCTCCTCTTAAAAAACAGAATCAGCTTCTTCCTCATGACTTGGTTGCTAAAAGTATAAACACATATGCAGTCAAAGTATTATTTCAGCAGAGAAGATCCAGTCGGAATAAAAGCTAAAATGGAGTCAGTTCTTTAGCTATGACAAGAATGAGCTCCTGTAGGTGCCTTCAAGGTAAATTCAAGTCTTTGAAAGGTCTTTTTAAGAGCATTTATATAAAACATAAAACCTATTCCACAGCCAGAGAAAACATTTGTACAATTATATTTGTTTTACATTCGTACTAAGTCCCTATATAACATTTTTGATGTACTATCGCAGAGTAGGGAAAACTTTTGTTTATTTTTCATCAATCAATTTATACTGAAACATGTAACTTGCAGACGGTTCCTAACACGAACCATGGTGAATGACGGCAGACGCAAAGTGGAGCTGCTGCTTTTTGGTATTTCACCATTCTGATAAATCATAAAAAAGGTGAGGAAAGTTGACCAAAAGTTGCGGGATGATGAAGAGTATGATGATGTTGCAAAATGCTACACTCTTTATTTATGGGGACACTGCCTTGGTCTCTGATTGAAAGCACAAATAAAACCGAACATTAGGTTCAATAATGAGTCAACTTCACCACAGCTTTATTCGTGAGGTAAATTATCTCAGCTCACGCAAGCATAGCAACCACCCTGACAACGGCACTAAGATACCAAGGTAACTTCTTTGAGAATGAGCTTGATTATCATTTTGCTTGGAAACATCACTGATAGTGATTTTTTGCAGTGGCGTGTACAAAACAAGGGAAACTCATTTATTTACAGATGCTGATGGCTGTGGAAAGAGAACAGTGAATAATTCCTGATAAAAGACTGTCAGATGGGCCACTCTCATGGTACACGCTGATAAGGGTTCTTAGCTCCTAGACAACACCTCACCCAGACCCACGTATGCTCTTTTAGTTCCCTGCCTTTATCGTCAGTAGCACATCTCAATTGGGTAACGCAGCAATCAGATTAGACAGGTTTACGAGCTGGGCTTATCACAGCGGGGGGTCAGCGCTTCCTCCAACTGAGACGGTTCCTACGCTGTTAATGAGGTGAAGTTCTTGCACATCTTGGAACACATGCGGATACTTACGTTTTGATGTTATCATGGTACACCTTTGTGTCTGAAGGCTGATTGTACAGGGGCTAAGGAATGGAAATGAAGACACGTCGTGAATTGGTCATTAGTCTTAATCCGTCGCCAGACAAAGCCGATGGCCGAGAATGTTAGCCATGTAAGCTGTATGCCAGCAGGAATATCTAACTCGCTACTGATAATACTCATAAAGGTTCATGCAAGGACAAGTGTTATTAAACATTACATAACATACCAGCTCAACCTTAGGACCAAGTCCTTCCAGTATTTTATGGGCCTCTTCAGCTTTCTTCTAAAGAAAAAAAAAAAAAGAAGAAAAGTTTCATAAATTCATCAAAAAAAAAAAACACTATTATTTCTAGGCTATACTTATAGAAATATAATATTAATGAGATTTTTGGATTGGTTGTAGAATTAATACAATCTTTAATTATCAAAGTACTTAAATGTAGTGATGCAATGTGACACTTTTAGAGCAACTAAAATCTTCCAATTACTGACAATAATAGAAAAGTAGCAATTCACGATAAGCACCAACTCAAAATAATCTTAATATCTTAAAGCTCAGAACAAAACAAAATGGAGGCGTGCATGAACATTTTTAGATACATATCATTTCTTCTCGAAGAATGAGCTTCTGCGTTTAATATATTTGAAAACAGAGCAGCTGCACCCGCCTGAAAGAATACAAGAAATAAATAAATAAATACAAAGGGAAGAAAGAATGTTCCCACTGCAGCATAATTAAAAGGGTTGCCAGATTTCCTGGATCAGAGCAGACTGTCAACGCATTCATCAGAGTTATTCATCATTAGAAAGATGCTGAATAACCTTTTCTTTTTTTCCTTTTTTTTTTTTTTTTTAAACTTATAAGCCCCCCATCTACAGACTTTCGCAAACAACCACGGTCTAATGCTGTGGACAGAGCTGGAGTAGCTTTACGGCCTAAAGGGTTAACGGCTGACTGGGAAGGAAGGCGTGTCTCAGCACTCTCCTACCACAACACTGTCTGACGGACATGAACTACAGTGACCTCCATAAACACACACTCGCTCGCTCCCCTATTGTTCGGCTGAAATACAGATAATGAGGCCTGCCTCCGTGCTTCACTTTTGGTCATGTGTATTCTTAATTGATTAAACAAAGCTCAATAAAAATTATAGGGTAAAATAAAAACAAACATACATGCTTACTTTGTCAGACTACTGCCTTCAAAATACTCATGAAAAAACAAAAACACACCAGACATTTCACCCCTAACCCTTTCTTGTGTAAATTAACACATTGCTATGCCATAGGCCTTTTTTTGAACAGGGATGGGGATATTCTCATGGCATGACTGATTTCCCATAGCACAGCAGGATAAAATAATTCATTGATGACATATTGAGGTGTGCTGGTTTGCACAAACCACAGAAGAGCCAGTCATTTGCAGCTCTTTATGTATGCAACAGTCTACTACTGTTGTCTCTGCTTGTGCTATCCCTCCCTGCTGAACAGATAGTGCTGAATATGTTACGTAGTTGTTGGTAAATAGTCACGCTTTACGTTGCGCCAACAGTAGCACATAACTGCATTTCCTATAGCTGCTCCGCACTAAAAGCATCCTGCTGCGTCCCAGTGGACAACTTTAATTACAGAGCATCAGCCTGAAAATATTGAGTTTTATCAGCAGTAGCTTAACGCAGCGCCAGTCAGTTAACAGTAAAATTGGGCTGATGTCTAGGAAAGTACAAAGTGAATGTGGTGAAACTAAACAAAAAAAAACAATGTTTTGGTTAGAAGATACAAAAAGGACTGAGTGCTAACACACAGATGTAAAAACAGGTGCTCGAGCCGTCATGTTCGGCCAAGCTTATAAGCAGGACCACAACCTCGTGCCCCCTGCTGTGAGGCTGCAGTAAAAATGCACGAGCTCTCGGATCCACATGACTTAAGTGGGCTAACCCAGATCTAAAATATGAGGCTGCACAGAGATGGTTTAAAAAAAAAAAAAAAAAAAAAAAAAAAAAAAAAAAAACTTGCAGGAATTGTTTTGAACACAAACACGATGCCACAAGAGAACGGAGAAGAACAAATGCCTGTTCCCGGAGCGTGGCGGCGTTTGCAGCAGGCGACTAACCCTGTTCTCATCATAGATGATCTGGACGATGCTGCGGTGCTTGTGCTCCACCGGGGGAGGGGTCACTGGCTTTTCTGGCTCCATTGGCTTTGCTGCTTCCTCCTCTAGTTGTTGCTAAGAGACAACATAAAATATTTTGATCAATAGTGTACAAGACAAGACATGCATAATACACATGGGGAAATATGGGGGAAACCTTTTTTTTTTTTAAACATAAGCCAATTAATCATTTTGTATGGTCTTCATCTGTATTTATGTTCAAATAGAACACATGTTGGAAAATTAAATGTAGCTCCATTTTGCTTCAGAGCCCATACAAGAATTAGCAGATTATTCCCTACAGACTTTTCTTTTTATTACAAAAATGGAGATTCTTGGCAGTGGGGCCTCGCTGCTGCTGACAGACAAGCTGAACCGGTGAGTGTTTAGTGGGTCAATGTTTACAAGTTAAAGGTTACGTAAACCACCAGGTCACAGGGGTGAGATTAGGAGCCCCGGAAATGGCTCAGATAAATCCCTCAAAATCTTGGGAAATACAGACTGAGAAACAGATTCTCTCCCAATAAAATGAGCTTACATTCCTATCTAATGAGACGGAATTCCAAAAAAGATGGCAGCAGGAAAAACAGCCTCAAACGAGAATAAAAGCAAGCTACTTCGGATAAGAAGACGGGATGATGATAGAGCTTACAGCACTGGAAACTGAGTGGAACTGTGCAACACTCATTCGCCTCAGAGACACTGCACAGCAGATTTCTCCAGCAGATAAAGAATTATTACATTTGAGATTTTGCAAAACGAAACCATATTTTGTCAATGATATGAATTTGGATTACTGACGTGATTACAAGGTGTTACATTTGTCAACCTGACCCTACATTCTGATTGTCACGTCATCTTCTACAGCGTCGGCCTGTTATGCATTTACATCTGTGTCCATGTCACTTTATCATACTGGTTCTGAAGCTTTAATGGCAATGTAAGAAAAAAAAAAAACATTTCAGATTTAGACACTGTCAAATCTGCGCTTTCAAATTGCAATGATTTACCTTAACATAAATCAACCTCAGAATTTTTGCAAATTATATCACAGTGATTTATGATTGAACAGCATTTAATAAAAAGCAGTCATTTCTGTTCTAATTTTCCTCGCTGGTGACCTCGTGGGTTATTGCTTAATTAAAAAACAAATGGAATTGTTACTCATGCCAAGCTTTCTTACATAACATCCACCGAATTTGATGCTTGTCCAGAGACAAAAGGGTCTCTCTGCGTAACCAACCTGCTTTTTCTTCAGCTTGAAAATCTGCTGCTCCACTTTAGCGATCTCTCTGTCCACGCGGTCCATACTCTGGATCAGCTCCTCCTTGGATAGTTTGGAAGGCGAAGTGTCCTGCTCGTCCCCCATGTGTAGTGTATGGCCGCCTGAGGACGTTGACTCCACTTTGACGGTGAACTGAGACTCCTGGCAAAAATATAGGTTCAATCAGATCACAAAAGCTAAAAATGACCGATTCAGAACCGTCTTATGACATATTTATCACACTCATTTACCCGTCACTCTTTAAGGACAAAAAAGAAGTGACCGAAGAGTAAGAGGACCCACCTTTTTGACCGCCACTGAGGCTCTGAGGCTGTCCTGTACTGCATGGGGCATTGGCAGGACAATACCCCCGGCGGTCGGAGGGGTGCGTGTGATGTGGGACTCGGCAACGGTCTCCATGCGAGGGCGTTTAGACTCCAAGGCCTCATGTTCCGGCTGTGCTGAGACGGAGTGAAACTGCTGTTCGTAACCATGGTGTCTCTCTGGAGGCCTAAAGAAACATAACGGGAGTAAACAAGAACTCACTTTTACAGATGAAGTCACATCCAGCTGTCTAGATAAATGCTTCCCAAACTGTAATCTGGGGTTATACACAGTATCCCTGAGGGAGTGCAAATGGAGGGGAGAAAAAATAAATACAAAATTTTGAAATCTCTGTTCTGGATGGCAAATATTTGGATGCAGTTATCACCTTTTTGATGTTTAAACAGGAGGTCATATACTATATATATATATATATATATATATATATATATATATATATATTTGAGGTGAAGCCTCTACCTTTCAGTTCCTGGGTGGAATTCAGAGAGCAAAGATGGTCTTCTCCGTCCCTGTGGATCCTGCATGTGAGTCCGATAGTCTGGGACGGTGAAATCCTGCCGGCAAGAAGAACATACCACAACACTTTATAAAGCAATCTAATCGTGGTCATGGCCGTATGGAGGGGAAATCTGCTGACCAGAAAAGGAAATGCACCGTGAGTTAGTGCAAAGCTACCATTATACATCATGTTTACAGCAAGGAAAAACGTATACACATATACAGCAATGCACTCACCCCATCTGAAGCTACATATTATGCATCAATTTTAATAAATGAAGCTTGTTCAAACTGGCATAGCATAATAGTTCGTACTTTGCACAGTTTAGTCATGTTACTGTGACCTGAGGAGCCTTTTCCCCTCCTAATTTGCACTTTAGTAACCACATTAACTGTGTATTGGGCTGTGAGCACTAATAAGTCGTCTGAAAAACGTCTCCGATTTGTGTCCAGCTGGGGACCTTTATTGCAGCCCCCCCCAACCATCCCATTTCCTGTAAGATGTCTGCTGTACTCAATCTAATAAAGGCAACATTGCTAAAATGAAGGAAATGGGGCATTTCTTAACATTTAACAAATGCAGAATATATATATAGGACATAAGCATAACATCAGGGTCTGAATACTAAAAACTAACTGTGGTTATCCCCATCTATTCAAATAAAAAGGATCTCACAATCAACAGCAGCACATGCATGTTGCCCATGGAGCTTAGAATAAGAACATAACCGCAAAATATCAGGTCTAGACTTATCAGACAGATGAATGAAATAACACCAGATGTAATAGTGCACTGTGGAACAAGGGCTGGCTTTGAAGTGACCAAGTATCTCATCAGCCAGTGGACAATGATGAAATCCCCAGTCAGCAGCACTGCCCATAGCTGTGTAGGACTAAAATTTGTTTTGCTGATGTCAAGAAAATGTATTGAACTCTTTTTTTTTTTTTTTGTAATACTCCTAAAGTATTTTTTCAGAGTAAAGAACACATAAATGTTATCAGCACAGAATGACCTCCAAACAACCCTGACAAGCAAATGCAGTTACAGGAAACATTTCCAAACTCCAGTTTATCCTAGATTTAAGCAAACAATCCGAATGCCCAGAAATGTGCTGCCGACAATTTTCGGAGAAAGTACGATTCTAAGAAGCAAGTCATTCAAAAATGGCTGATAAACATCATCCAATCTTCAACAGTCGAAAACGCAAACATATACAACCAATAAAGAGCTGAACAAGCATGACTAAATTGCAAAATCATTAATATTAGCTTACCATGATTGATATTTCATCTTTATTGCATTCCAATTTGATGAAAAAAACCTGATAAATTCTAAAGTTTATGAAAGGCTAAGATACAAATATTCATTCAAAATTTCTTCTTTGCATGAAATTAGTATTTTGTTTGAGGTAAAACAATAATAGGACTAACCAGTCAAGCAATTTATAGCAAGTGCAGCCACATTTTCTTTTTGGAAAATGCTATTGTAGCTGCAAATGGGTTAAAAATACCAAAAGCCTTCAGCCGAAGCCACAGAACATAGACTACACAAGTCCAACACCTCTCTTTAGTTTTCACTGCGAGCTGTGAATCAATCACGAAAAACCCACAAAGGTCAAAGCTGAGCCTCAACCTGAACCCAATGCTCCAAATCACTATTAAAACTTTCCAAATTAAAATACCAGCCTGCTCCTAGGAACTAACCTCAGATTGTATCCAAAGTGAAATACACAAAATCAACAGGATACACGATAATTGTCCAAGCCCAAATAATTAAAATGAGAAAATCAGGCTTGTATCTGGATCTGGCTCACATTGTCCCTCAGGAATCACACGTTACCTCAATTCAAACCCTGACCCAGTTATGGTTAAAGTTCCCCAGGCAAATGTTTGTTTGGTGGCTTGTTCACCAAGCTGAGGTGCAAGACAAGACGTGTATTGATGCAAATGAGATAAGGAGACTTTAGCAGGGAAGTTCATGTGGGCTTCAGTCTGTGGCTCTTGTTTTGCAGGATGCTATCAGGGTCTGTGTGACTCTGCCCTGCCCGATAAAGCAGCGTGTTATCACGTCACGCAAGATTTGCTGGATCGAAATAAGGTCTCCAGGTATAGGAAGGATTACAAAACTGTATTTAACCAAAAATAATTTCAAACTAGTAGGAACCCTCATGAAACAAAATCATTTAATAAATTAAATGTCCCTGGTAGCCAAATGGTTACAGCAAATGACACATGACTCTGGCTTGGGACCTCAGTTGCATGTTACGGAGCCAATAGTTTTTATTTCTAATATTGTCCTGTCACACCTTGAACTCACTGCAGAAAAGCTCAAGCCAAAATTCATATTTCAAGATCAATGAAGCTGTCGAGCACTGGGTCAGGGGTTAGGATGATAACAATGTACTTCAAATTCTCTAATTCCAAGCCTTCTTGGGACTTTTATTCCATCACTCTCTCACTCACTTTGTGACATTTCTCCACTAGAGATGCACGGCTGGCAGTTGCAGCCACGGATTCTGCCGCTGAACTGCAGGTCAGGTGGCCGACGCAACAAAATTTATATTAATTGAATTCAGGCGGTTGTTTAATAAATATCATTACTTGCATCCAAGCACACGTTAAAATGGCCAATATGTATTGCAATGTAATCGGAGAAGATGGCAGAACATGCAAAGATATTTTCTAATAAACTTAAAAGGAAAAACTTCAAAACATAAGAAAATAAGTTGAGAGTTCCATGTGGGTCAAATTTTAAGATGTAATAAATAAAAATGACACCAATGTAGATCATGTTATTTGCAAAAGCTGCAAAGCTGTCTATATAGATGGGCACATCTGACACAGTGCATCACAAATGTGTTAAACCCAAAACCAGGCTCTCCTATGGGCTTTTGCCTTTAAATATATCTGTATCCTTTCAAGAGCATGTGATGTAGCAATGTTTATATTTCGGGGAATTATGAAAGCGGAAACTTTCTAGACTTGCATCAACAGTGCGAAAATGTGTATGATGTTTTTTCCAATGCAGAGGATGTGTCTCTACCTTCCACGACAGCTAGGTGATGCAGCCATAAAGTGGCCTCTTATTCCCCCCAAAAAAAAAAAAAAAAACACAAAGGCTTTACCTGTTGGTGGCGCGAGCCGCTGAAGGTGTACTGGACAGAATGTGACGGGTATCGGCTCTGCTCACTGCTGAAGCTCCCCTGGCTGGGGGGGTACCCCGAGCTGCTGGACATCCTGGCTCAGTACAAGAAGCTGCTGCTGCTTCACGGATTGGAGGTTTCAGCTACACCATGTTTGGAGTCACAAACCACCTGCATCAGGAGAGGAAATGTAGGTTTAATGTCACAATTCGGATATTTACATGGGATATCAGAAAATATCTTCCTACATAAGAAGAAAGTCAATGAATGGTCTTGTCATAAAATAGTGTATTTTGAGAGACCATCAGACAGAAAGTGTGCAGCTAGCGATAAACTATTGTGTGTGTTGTCTACTGAGCTTAGTGTACTGATGAGTTAGAATCCACTATGTAAACATAAGACACAACAAGGGAATGCCACAAATCTCTGATAGTACAAACAGTGCCCAACTTACGAACACAATAGGCGATGATAGGTGGTTTGTAAGCTGAAGTGTGGCTAAGTTGTTATATATTAATACATTATAATTCTTTGCCACTAGCCTCTGCTTTATCGGCCACGATAAATAAGGTTAACTTGTGCTAAAGTATCCAAGGAGGTATGAAGCCTGAGGCACTGAGATGCTCCCAGAGACACGTGCAAGAAGAAAATGGGAAGTGATGAGGGAGAGGACGTATGGAGCGGTGCTGCTCGGCATGGGATGCAGCAAAAAGAGCATTTAGAACATTTATAGACAGTCAGCAGTTGCTCATATCTACAAGTGTTCATAAGTCGTATGTCTGTATCTTGGAGGACTGCTGTATTCATGTTGTATCAAATGCCTGTAGCACTATCTGCTTGTTGCCAATGAAGGTAAAAGGATTAAAATCAATTTCAAAACACACCACAATAAACCTACTTGACCTTGCAGAGTTGTTAATTAAAGTCAGGGTTTTTAGGCTAAATGTGTATAACTGGGCATTACATTTGCTGCAACTCTAAGAAACACCAATAGTCTCTCTGTGGTTGGAAAGGAGAAAAGTGCCTAGCATATTAGCTAGAATTTGTTTTAGTATTTCAATCTAAAATATATGTATGTAATAATTAGACACCAAGTTTTCTATTTCTTTCATTCATTCATTTAAAGTTTGCTGCATAATTTGAGCGAAAATTCTTTATATACACCAAAAATTCAGATCTTCCCCAACCTTGACATAGTAGTTTAATTTATGCAGCACTATGTGCAAACATATGTAGCACAAACAAGTAACTTTTAGGTGATTCTTAAAAAACAATTCTATATACAAATTGGAACCAATCCAAAACTTAAAGACATGAATTTCTATGCTCAAATCTGAAAGAAGTGCAGCTTAGTGTGAGCTAGAACAAAGATATATTCAAGGGA
This sequence comes from Eupleurogrammus muticus, assembly GCA_036785175.1. NCBI lineage: Eukaryota > Metazoa > Chordata > Actinopteri > Scombriformes > Trichiuridae > Eupleurogrammus > Eupleurogrammus muticus. The sequence continues at coordinate 15,855,959 of JAYKQN010000007.1, read as the reverse complement.
ATTCACAATATCTTTCTAAATATTAAATGTAAATTACAAATAATTCAAAATATTTCCATTCTAATTTCAGACGTGAATTCCTATTTTTTAAATAAAGCAGATTATTAGTATTATCATTTGGTTGTGCAATTACATCTTTTATTTAAAAGGGCCTTATATCTGTTGTTTATTAAAGATGGCAGGCTATATCATTTTATAGTTAAAATACAGTATTTGTCTTGATAAGAAATGTTCCTAAACTTTCAATTAACTTCTGCTGTGCAGCTGCAGTAAAACAAAGGAGCTGTCTCTAACCACATGGCATGCCAATCAATCAAATCGGCACCGACCATGTTGGTTCAAACTTTCCTCTCATGTTGCCATTATTTCAGTATAAAATCCTTTTTTATCCAACATGATTGTGTTCCAAGTCAAATAAAACAACCACCCAATTGCATTTAAAGAAATATGTTAGCTGGGTGAAATTAAGCAAGATTATTGAGGCTGGTTAACATCATGTATGAAGAACAGGACCCAGGACAGAGCCAGGACACAGTGACACTTAAAGAAATATATACACACCAGAATCCACATTTAGAGAAACACACAGTATCTTGCATCAGTTATTATTTAGGTGTACAAAAACATGCCACTTAAATGCTGTAATTTGAAGAAGTAGAAAAAAGAGAGGATGGGTTTTTGTGCTGATTTAGAGCCATCGCTTTCCTCTTTCTCCCCCATTCTTCACAGTGCTCCCTCAAATGAATCCGTGTCCTGCTGGCGCTGTCATTTTTATTCCTGCATGACCACAGTGCCAAGACATTATGACTACGACTTCAGGGTTGGAAAAGCTTCAAATATTGCCACCATAATCAAAGGGAAGGAAGTTGTTAGTTTGTTTTGTACTCACGCTGGCAGGTTTGGTGTTCCCAGCGTTTGAGATCTACTTCCACAATTTCAACAATGCAACTAAAAATATCAGCAGTGTCTTAACTATGCAACTTTTTGAAAGTAAAAAAAATTGCAAGTCATAGTCAATGTTGCTGAAAGATGGTGAAGTTTGCTCTAGTTTTTCTAGCCTTGATTGAATTTGCAATGGTTTCCAATAGCCCTGACATAGTCTTCTCTGTGTTTATGAATATTAGGCGTCTCTTTATGCTTCCATGTGACTACACAACCATTTAGAGTCAGACTGGATTTAGTTTTACTGCATTTAACTTGCAACACAAGGAAGAGTCGCATCTCATCTACAAGGAAGACTCAATTCTCTGTAGTTAAAACTAAGTTTACATCAAATGTAAACAGATACTGGAAATGTACATTTTTTCACCATTTTTGCAAGTTGACGTTATACTATAGCTGAACGATTTTGAGCAAAAACAATTTGTGATTTTTCTTGCCAAAATTGCAATTTCGATTTCAATCTTAATTTTTTTTAAATATAGTTTCAATCGGCAAAATCCTTAAACCCTAATGCAAGAATGAAAACTAAACTCAACAATTGATAGTCCTATTTATTAACAAGAAACATGCTACACAAAGGCAACATCAAGTCCTTGAGCAACAGTAGTTATTACATGAATAACTAAAAGGAGCATCTATAAGTCTTAATATAACACAGAGCAAAAAGTCTTAACTTGAAGTAGACGGGATACAAGTGGAAAATAGTTGACAAAAATAAAACCTGTGTGAGGAAAACGGCCAAAAAAAGCAGATTTGATGCTTTTATTTCAATCTTAATAAATCCTTCAGGCCTAGTTTATAAATATAATGAACTAATCTACTAAAATTGGTACTTTTCACAAGCATGTGTTATCCTTGTTTAAAAAGTATGAACTTGATTTGTACTTTGAGGTGATGACCAAACATTTACCAGTATGGCTGGCAACAAGTGACCCGAGACACTGAAATTCCTAGGTTGGACTTCATCACCAACTTTGAGTCTACATACTTGAGTCAAGTATTATAGCCAAATTATTGTTTCTATCTTGTTTCCCGTGAATGAACAAATATATTCTGCGTTCAAGCCTGTCTCACAGCATCCTCCCTCCTTAGCAAGGCACTGGACCCCTGCAGCCGGCTGCAAAAAGCACCTCAAGTTTAAACTTTCCTCAAGGTGGTTTGAAACCATTAGCAGCAGCAGCTTGCCCTCCATCAGAGCCATGGTTTCCATTTACAGCTGGTTCAAATCACATCTCTCTGATAGAGCAAACCGCTGCTAATGGTTTCAAATCAAATCCCCCAATTTTTGATGAAGGAAAATAACCTAATGTGCTTTGTGCAAACTTTATTATTCACAACTGAGACTCAGCTGTTGATTATTTACCCAACTACCCAGAACTTCTTTCTCAATGTGTAGCCATGAAAACGTACAAAGAAATCAATTACACTAATGATTCAGTTGGCCTCCTCATAACACAGTTAAGCTGTATCCAAATTTCTCCCTTTAACATGACGCATGGATGCGTCCGGTTGGATGTGCACAGTATATAGTAAACTCACAAAGTCTACGAGTTACTTGACTTAATCTTTTGGTATTTAATTGCAATTTCCACCGGGTTTTAAGAGAAGATGCATCAGGTTATGAATATTACACTGCGTTTGATCAGCTTGCATCGTGTCACGGTTCATTTCAGATACAATGCAACGCTCTCTGATGATTTCCATGCAAACCCAGTAGCCGTGTTGCACTTTATGGTCCCACACAAAGCCTCGCAGGAAAAAGTCCTGCAGCTCCGACTTGTTATTGTTGTGTTTTAACACATTCTCACTTAAACGCAAAGGGGTTTGTATCTTATCTTGGGAGGGGGATGGGTCTACTTCCAAAACAGAGAGAGTTTGTCCGGAAATGCACCAAACATGCATGGTAACACACGCCAACTCAAAAGTGTACATGCCACTGTAGCCCCTTAAGACGAGGTTAAGATGTTGTTGTTGTCGCTAGCTGGCTAACTTAGCCCGTGTTTCACCTTTCAATTCTCAACCACGTCGCCATCTTGCAAGGGAGATTTTCAGCGTAGACCGGGGAGCGCTTGAACAGCGAGCTAATCAAACGCGTTGCTTTGCTGCATACAAACGAGTTGTACTTACCTCATATTTAGGAAATATATCGAAGGGAGAGAACGGTATCCCTGGGCAGAAATATGTGTCAGTTGTTGATTGTAAATCCGCGGGTTACGAGCTCTGGGCGACTGGGCAGACCGAAGGCTGCGCCGCATTTGTCGGTCGATGTCCTGACAGGATAAAATAAATTACACTTACTCAGTTTTACTCACAGTGTGCAGGCAGCCTTTAACCTTTAAGCATGTATGAACTAAAAAATAATGTGCACAATTTAGAAGAAAGCTGACCGGTGTGCCACTTTTCGCTCTTACCCTAAAATATTAAATGTGGGCTTGTTTATGTACCTGTAAGGATAATGCGGTGTGACAGCTAAATCGTCCCCTCAAACACTGTAATGTTTCTGTCGGTTGTTATTTTTCACTTTTCAATAAATTATTTCCAGATCTATTTATATAACATTCTCATACATGCCGCTTATATATGTAAAAAATCTGAAAATAAATATTCTGTACAATAGGAAGTTTATATGAAGTAAATTAACTTAGAGCGCGAAAGTAACTGATCCAAACACACTAATATGGGGCTAAAATTGTGCAGCTAACGCTGTTTTTTCAGATTAGTTATTTTACTTTTTAACTTATTTATGAACTGATCCGCTAACGTTAAATCAACCAAGCTGCATGCGGAACCATTAGTTCCGCAAGCGTTTGTCTTCGCACGGATTGTTTACGGTGACGGTAAAAAATAATGAGTATATATCTGGTTGCCTTCACGCTTTTATCCTATCTGATTTGGATAAAATGCATTTTGTGTCGACATCGGCGGACGCTGCTGAGGTCGTTGGGCGTCATCACGAACAGTTTACCGAGCAGCGGAGCGACGGACGGCGCTGACGTCACCGCCCTGGTCGTAACTGCGCATCCGGATGATGAATGTCTGTTCTTCGCGCCAACGCTGCTCCGCCTGGTCGAGGTGAAGGCCAGCGTGCGTCTGCTGTGCCTGTCCGAAGGTACGGAGACAAAGGCATCGCTGTTCCAATGATGCTCTGACCAAAGTTAAACACACCTACTGAGATGACATTATATATATATATATATATATATATATAAACAAGAGGCAAAACAATGTGCAGGATTTTAGTCTAGAAAAATCTGTATATACACACTGACAGATCATGGTTGGCAAGATGAGAAAATCAAAAACGTTTAGTTTTCAGAGGCATTCATCAGGTCTATATATATGAAATTATGATTCCATGCAATATGGTGCATGTGTTTTTAATTTTTTAAAAAGCCTTTTAAGAGAGTTAAACTATCTGGTAGCAAGTTTTTATGGTTACATCATGATTATAGTTTTGGCATTATCCCGTGAATGCAATTTTGAGAATTTTCATCAAATTTTTTGTGATGTTTGTCCTAAAATCAAGTAAAGATGTCTTTAACGCTTAAAAAAAAAATCTATTGAATTCTCGGCTCCAAAACTGTGTTTAATTATCACTGTGATGTGTTACCTTGATAAGATAATTTCTTTGTCGTTTTTTTCAGTTTCAGATTTTGGAGTAGGTGTAGTAAAGGAATAAGAATAAACCCCATGGGTCATTTACTTATCCTGTTGCCTGTCGGAATCTTAAAATGGACACATCTGAGATTAAGTAAACTGAAAAATTTACTATGTGCTCCTTTACGCCTTGTTTCTATCTAGCCAAAGTTGTTTTCTTCAAATTGCCATATGTCAATCACTACAAATGTGAAACAATGTTGTGAGTCTGGTTTGTCCTTGTTAGTATAGTATAGATTTGACAAGTCTAAATTCTAATTCTAGAGTCAAATTCTAAAAAAAATGCAAAATATTATTAATGTTTCCCTTAACCCTGATTCAGTAGCTAACTGATCCATATCAATTTATATCCTGAAATATAATTAACTTTTCTCATCTGTAGAACTTTGAATTTAATATAGGTCTAGATCATCTGACATTGGAGGACCATCATTACAGAGCCAAAGAAAATATTACATTTCAGAATCATGAATCAATATGACGTTACATCTACAGTTTAATTTGTCTTCTAAATATCAATCAGGAAATTACTACAATCAAGGAGCTCAGCGTAAGAAAGAACTTCTGAACAGCTGTGCCGTGTTGGGGATACCAGCCTCCAGGGTCACCATAATAAACCATAAGTAAGCAGACATTCACACATAATATACAAGTCACAGCCACATTTTATGTTAAAAGCACTAAGGTTGTGTTGCCATGTAATTATTTGACACGATTCAGATTTGTGTTTCACATGTTTATACTGTCCATGTGTATTGCTGACTCTTCTAATGATTTAATGCTTTTTGGGAAAACAAAACTTCACTTCAGGGGTCTGGCCCCACCTTTTTGCCTGTTCGACACCATCAGTCCCCTCCTCGCCACCCAGAGTCTATCAGCAAAAAGGGAAGTTAATCACAGACCCTATTCTAACATTCTGACTACAACAGAGCCGACCCAGCCTGGCCTGATGTATTACCCCTCTGTGTCACTGGGGAAATAAATGAGTAGGCTTTATTGATAGGTCTGCCCTGTGGGACCCACGGCTCCATAAAAAGTGTTAAAATTCCAGACTGACATCTATTTATACAAAATATTTATCTCTAAGTTATAGCAAAGCAATTTTTCAAATAATTTAAATAAATTAAACCCACGTTTTTTGTTTACAACTTATCTTACAAGTTAGTGGAATTGTGTTGTTCTGAGGATGTAATCCATAGTCTTCACTACTAAATTAAACTATTAATATTCATAATTAGTAGCCACTCAGCCAGTTAGCTGAAAACATTTCTTTTTAGATCCATTTAGATTTGCACCAAAGTGTCAGTCCACTTTTATAAATCAGTGTTTCTTATATTGTTAATGGTTCCCAACAATATTTTGTTGCAGAACCAAAGACATGATAAGGATTTTATTTGTTCAAATAATTTTACAACCCTAAAATACCATAAATTATGCACATAAACCACTGTAGTTCTTTCAGTGAGGCTATAAATGCCCGGATTAAGGCAAAGTTTAAGGCAAACTTCATTTTACTTTTAAAGCAGAGGAGGAGAACCGAGATCCAGACCCTCGAACTAGACTGTGGAACTCGCTCTTCCTCTGTCTACTTGTCTGTTCTGTTTTGCTTTGTTGTGTTGTTGATGCAGCTGTAAGGCTTTCAGTCTCCTGAATCTGGCTATTGGCAAGGCCATGTCACAGAAAAGGTAGTGGTAAAAGGTGATGTTGAAAAGGGAGGGGGGGGGGCTTTTTTTGTTGCATCAACCCTCCAGCTTCTCTTGAAAATGTTTAGTTTCTGAGAAGCTCCAAGTGCCTCCATGTGAGTCTCTACATGTTGGCTCACCAGGAGAGCTGCATGAACTCTGGCAGTAACCTGGAACTCACAGTAAAGTAATAAGCTGGCAGTTTGCCCAGGTTGTCTGCCCTAGAGATTGTTAGTGTGTGTGTGTGTGTGTGTGTGTGTGTGTGTGTGTGTGTGTGTGTGTGTGTGTGTGTGTGTGTGTGTGTGTGTGTGTGTGTGTGTGTGTGTGTGTGTGTGTGTGTGTGTGTGTGTGTGTGTGTGTGTGTGTGTGTGTGTGTGTGTGTGTGACTTGGGGGGTTGTGTAGGGGGCACAGACTTCACCGTTTTATCATCTTGTGCAAACAGAATATAGATGAACTTTGATCTCAGTGCTGTCTGCACTTCTGCTGAACTGGAGTGTAGCCCATTTTCCCTTTCTGTGTATTCTGTTGTTTGCCCAAAACACACACCTAATCAGCACTTTGAGAACCCCCAGCTCTGCTCACTCTCAACCACACTCGCTCTCTCTCTCTCCCTATCACCCTCTGTTCCACCCCTCCTCCCCTTGTCCATGTCTGCTGAAGCCAACTGCCAAGGACTGTGGGATATATTTTGGCACTGCCAATGTAGGTCATTCCAAATTGTTTTTTTCTCCTCTTTGTGTGTGTGTGTGTGTGTGTGTGTGTACACATGGCTAGCCACAATTTGCTCTTAACCTTCTCTGCCCAAGTATGTGCAGATGTGCATCCTTGACCTGACCTCCCTGTTTTATTTTGCTTTTTTTAAACTGGCCGTGACATTGTGCACGGAGAAAAAAAAAAAAGATGCAGTGCAGCAGTTGGTGGCCAGTTCATTGTGAACATTTTTCATATTCGCTCAAATGCACAGCAGTGGATAAATGCACAGCAGTGGATTGATACTTTAATTATAAGTTTATTGATTGCAGAAATGAGCATAAAAGTAGAATTGTAACTACCGCATCTACTACTTGAGGTTACATTTTGAGTTAAAAAAAAAAAAAAAAGACACACACAGTATTCACCGGCCTATAAATTCTACAGATAACTCAAAGTCAAAGTTACTTCTAATATCTTGACTATCCTCATGAAGATAAATGTAATAAATATATATATATATATATATATATATATATATATATATATATATATATATATATATATATATATATATATATATATATATATATATATATATATATATATATATCTCAAAATGTGTAGAGGGGGCAATAAATGTACCAAAAGTTATGTACTATTACATATAATCGTTAGGACATTTTTTGCACTATTAGCTATGTATATTTACTATAATCTCATTCATTAAGGTGATGCACTGGAGTTCTTTTTTCCTTTCAAGCTGAAGTCAACACACCTTAGAAGTCTTAGAACACGGTGTGGATAATGTTTCACAATGACCGCCTTGGTTGAGCCTCGTTCTCCCAAGATGACAGGAATAACATGTGAATTCTGTTTCTAAATAGGATTTATTCCCTTTAATGCTCACTGAATAGGACAGCTGTGTTGACAGTATCTGGGGCCCCAGTGCATGTTGGGGCCTTTGTGATCAAGCTCGATCTGAGCACGCTCTGCTGCCTCTTCACTTGCACTGGCTTGACCTCTGTCTGCTCCCTGGACTCGATTATAGCTGCTCACTGCACAAATCCAACCGTGTCACTTCTTCATTACATTATCCATCAGGATGAGCTGAAGCTTTACTTGTCCCATTTCTTTCTGATTTTTAAATAATTTCACTTCAATGTTTAAATATATCAGATTTATGTTAGTTCAAAACTTTTACAATGAAGTAAATCACAAAGTAAAAGTTTTTTACGTTCGTTAGGAATGGTGTAATTCTCTGTGGGGACATGTAATAAGAGCTCAGCATTAGTTTCTGGAAAGAAATGCCCTATTTGCTGCAGTAACACCTTATCCACCCACTGGGTTTAAATATACATCGATCAGCAGTAAAAATAGCCTGAGCTGATTTATAAGCACAAGGCAGGGTGCACTAAATAGTGGTGAGATGTTCCAGCCCTGCCACTGACCTCTGGCTGTGCTTTTATCCTAGATGCATTTGTCACCACACACTGGCCTCCACATGGTCAAACAGTAGCTTTTCCCATTTCACTGAGACTTGCGGCCATTAGCGTACTGCAATTTTGTCACATTTGTCTGCACGGCTTATTTTCAAAACAACACAAGCACAGCATCATTTCAGTAGTTAGTTTTTCATTTCCATTTATTATCACAACACCTGTGAATACTGGCAAAACCTGCAACCTCAAATTTCAATAAATTACTGCAAAACATGTCTATTTGTCCTATTAGTTGTAACTGCCTTATTACACAGCCATACTGTGGCCATACTGTCAGAGCATGTTGTGCCATCTCAGCCGTTCACAGCAGGATTTATAATGTAACTCTGTGGACAGAAGTCCAGCAGTTTCACAGGCCTGTGGTCCATGTGACCAGACTAAACAAGCTCACACACACACACACACACACACACAGAATCCCCTTACTGGGCCAAAGTTCAACAACTGCATACAGATGCCTGCAAGCAATTAGACATCCACTTGCAAAGCTACAATGGGGAGCCGGGGAGGTTACTTGAGGACATTTTGCGCCGTTGCCATGGCAAAACTGACACTCAGCCTGCATCCTGCCTCAGAAAGGTCAGGTGTCTTATATCTTTTGTTCATTTTTTCCTCCTCCCCGCAGCCTTGTGCTTAGCTATGGTTGTCAAGGCAAAATGTCTGAAATAATAAATGAATAAATACAACAGTGGGAAACCATGTAACATTAACAGCGCAGATAGGGGCGACAGTGAAGCCAAGCTGTGAACGCAGCTTGCAATTAATATTCATGCACTTTGGCCAAATTTTCACAACATCCTCAACTTTTTTTAGCAGCTTAAAGTAGACAGAATTTAATGATTGTAGACTGCATTTAACACAATTTTAGATAAGATACCTTTTCATAAAGTCATCCTGATCCAAAAAACAAAAGCACACAGCCCTTGTAGGTCACCGGTATCAGATCACTGCAGTGCATTCATTGGATGACAGACAGTTTTAAACTATCTCTGAACCCCTGACCCGCCGCCCCTCCTCCCTTTGACACAGCCGACCCCGACACCCCACCCCTTTACTCCAAAGCCTGACCCCCACATCCCCGGCAGCCAATAGATTTGTGGCCATAATCCATCACTTCCCTCTACGAGCTAAACGATCACGGGTCATTGTCTGCGACCAAGGAGAGGGGGACAACTGTTGTCTCATCCCCATGGCCAACCCCCACTTTACATACACTTACACATACATAGGCATGCACACACTGTCGCTCGCACCACCCATGTCCAAGTGTGCAACAACACGTCATGTCATTGATCTTTCTGCTTATCTCGTCGGCCCAGCGCCGCAGCAGCTTACTCCAGACTGTTGTTCAGCGGGGGGGCTGTGTAAGTCCGCTGTGCTCCAGAAATGTTAGTCTCCCTTGTTGGTGTGTTTTTCATCAACAACAAGCCGAGAAATGATAGCTAGATTGGCTCAACATGAAATGACCCACTCAAGAACTTTGTTTTATTTATGTGAACTGTATGAACCGGCCCAGCAGGATGGTTTCTCTTGAGTTAAGGGTGAAAGTTGAAGCGCCATAGAAAGCTTTTATGTTTTAAACTCACGGGAGGGGGGGGGGTTGTCTTTAATTCTTGCCAAAAGAAGGGATTCTGTGCAAGTTTAGCAGGCCAAAATATTGGTCTAGCAATATGATGTTTGACGAACACACAGTGTAGTCGCCACCCTTGACCTCCACACTACCCAGCACTTCCTCAACCCCGTTGCAAACACTACGGTTTAAGCTGCAATGCACAGATATCTGCTGATAGAGCGGGAATAAAACACAGCATAAGAAACATCCGGCAGGTTTATGTTGTGTTGTATTTTGGTTCCGGTGAGGTCACAGTGCAGACACTATCTCTTTAAAACACTGCTGTAATATTGTAACTGGGTAGATAACCAGATTTTTTTTTTTTTTTGCATCCAGGAAGCTTCCAGACGATCCCAAATCAGAATGGAGCATCTCCTTGGTCTCCTCTTTAATTGTGAAACATATAAGAGATCACTCTGTCAACATGGTAGGAACCGTGCCTTTCAAAGCTTTTCTCTCATTTCCTGATAGACACAATTTCTCTCTCATTCTGTGCACTGTTTTGTTTTGTTTTGACCATATGTTTTGGCGCTACAGCTTCTTAACTCATTATCCCAGCTTCAGTGCGTATTAATCCTTTCACCCTTTTCTTTTTTTTATTTTTTCCTTTCTGACATTTCTTTTTGTTCAATCCCAGACAGTTAACGGCAATGTTGAAAATTTAGATATGTTTTTATTTCAATCCAAAAACATCATTTAAATAATGGGAGATGATTGAGGGTTGAACTCACTGCCGGGTTCCTCTATCCTGTAGTTGCTTTTTGTTATCAAAGACGACAGACAAATAAACACGCTGTCTCCTCCCTTCCTGTCAGGCTCGCCAGAAAAAAATGCCTTGAGACCTGAAAAATTAGGCTAGACTCTCATGTCAACAACTCGATGTGAAAAGTGGCTAATTTCAGAATCCATCTTCTCTGGGTCTTGTTTTGCTGTATAACAAACACAACAGTCATTTTATAATATGAGATGTTTAGGAGATTAAATTCATGCTTAATTGCAAAGACAAAGTCATGGTAAAATAAGCCTTAACGTAGCAAATGCCAAGTCTTTAGTCAGGCACTTTTTCTTTCCCTTTGACCTGATTTTTTTTTTTTCTTTTTACTTACTTACTTCCTCTGGTGTGCATGCATGCACACAGAAAAAGGCTTTTAAATATCAGTTGTCAGCTGCCAAGCAGCTCCACAGTCAGACACAGAAACCTTTCCACTAACCCAAGAAAAATCTCTCTGTGTTTGCCTTCGCTCAATTTTAGATACCCAGATTCTGGCTTTTCACCCACACAGTGAGATATTTTGTTGTTTCAGGTGTTGACCTTCGATGGAAGAGGAGTGAGCGGCCATGCCAATCACACAGTCATCCATAAAGCTGTCAGGTATGGGCTGCATTTTCCGGCTTTGCCATCAGGAAAAACAGATTTAAAAAAAATACCACAACTTGCCCACTCCACAATCATAAAAACTCCCACCAGAAACTTGCAAAACACTTTAGACACACATCAAAATTCATCTCTCCAAAATGTTTCCCCACAAAGGCACACACACACACACACACACACACACCATGTTTTTCAGAATTGGTCTGTTACATAGCTGAGAGGTCATCCAAACGCAGTCCTCAGAGGCACTCGGCTCTGCTCCCAGAGAACAGCAGTAAATCCTGTCCCCGAAGTGGTGAGGTGGGAGGGCAGCTTTGGTTTGGAGAGGCCAACCAATCAAGTTGCATCAGACTTTTGTTGTTTGTTTGTTTGATTTTTAAGAACTGTTTTTGCAGTTTCGCCCAGTGACATGTACATCGCTGTCCCTGTATTCCACTCACGCCTTAATTTTCTGCCGTGTTAGTCCTTAACTTTCCTCCGTTTAGCTTCCCCTGCGGTTCTCTGTCAAACTGTGGGCCTCATCCGTGAATAAGACGCAAGCTCTTCAGATCACATCTCATGATTCTCATTTGGCTGGAAGCCAGAGTAGTTTCACTGTTCTACAAAAATATTGGTCTAGCATGGAGTATGATGTAGTTGCCTCACAGGAAAAAAAGCTCACAGTAAATCTGGACCCCAAAGGACTTGGCTGCAGCAGTGTGTTGGCTGACACTACTTGACTTCTTACCCGTTTGTATTAATAACATTAAAACCAAAACACTTTAATCAGATGTTGGAAATTTAAAATATAACACTGCTCATGTTTCCTTTTTTTGGTTAAAGCTGCAAACATTAATCCTGTCAATCATCTCTTATAACAGTGTTTGCATATGTGACGTTTTCAGTGGGTAAAATTTTCTTTTCTCCCCCTGCAGCCACCTCGCTTCCACTGGGCAGGTACCAGACGGTAGGTTTGCCACAGAGGAAACTTTCTATTTGCATTTGTATGTGACTTAATCATCACATGTCTTTGTGGATTTACAGGTCACCTTTAGAAGCTCTTTTAGGGGATTTTGCGGTCAAGTGATCATCAGCAGATAACTGGTTGTGCCTGATCGACTGTATCTACAAGTAAAGAATCAGAAAGATGACAGTGAATATACTCGCAGAACAAATGCTATGGCATTTTATATATTAGAGATATGAATTGCTTCAAAATCATAAAGGAGAAAAATGATTTCCTCACATTAAAAGCAGCGCCAGTTTTGCACATTTCCACAACAGAAAGCCTGAAAGTGCTGTTAAATACTGAGTCAAGACAAAGTGATTTGTTAATGTGCAGCGCCCTCTTTTGTTCAAAAGGGCGACATGAGTCTTCTGTCTCTATGCATTTCAACCTGTTGGTGGCAGCAGGACACTGGCTGGATATTTGAGACACCATTTGCAATACCAATGTTTTCCTGTCAACTATGTTTTTGTCTTCAAATGACGCTGTCGTTCCAAAAGTCCATAGTGCACACTTTGCAGCCGTAATCAAAATGTGCGACAATTAATCTCTAAATATTATGGTAGGAATTGGTCAGATTTACTCAAATTTTCACTTTGTGTTTCCTGGTTTGAAAGATTGTGTCTTATGATGATGCCCATGCAGGATATTTAAAGAGAATATAAAAAGGAAAAGTAGGACAGAGCAAGCATAACATGTTGTTGGGAACAGAAAGCTCCATAAGGTTGTTAAACATGCACGTCCACAGAGCACACCCACATTGAAGTTTGAATAGGCAGCGTGATAAGAAACAAGCACCACAGGCCTGTGTAGTTAATCATATATAAAATCTACATGCAAGCACAGGACTGTGAAGACATTATCATCTCCTGAGGCCACACACTCTTTATTTAGGACAAAATGAATTAGCCTTGGCCTCTTTAGTCTTCAGTGTGTAATTGTAAAAACAGCAGGGGTGTCATTAATCATGCTCGTAGGTTATTTATTACCAGAGAGAGGTCAGGCGTTTACACCTCCCCTGTTTTAACTAGTAGCCTCAAGAGGAATTTGGAGAGAATTAGGCTCAACATGATTGTAAATCCTATTCACCTGATCATTGCCAACAGCCTTAAGCCTCTTTTGCCTCACAAACTCACAAGTGTAATTGTAGAAAACCTCAGTAGAAAGTAGTCAAAGTCAGTGCTTGGTAATATGTGATATTTTTGTTCTGGGCTATCCAGTTTGCTCTATGTTATCTTTTAACTTCCCTACCGGACGTTCTCATATCCTTAATAACAACACAAATGCCGGAGCGGAAGAATAGCCGCTTAGAGAATGGCCTAGTTCACCGTCTGCTGCTGTAATGAACATTAACCACTAACTGTGCCACTGTCTGCTGTCCAGACTGCTGTTTGCTCTCCTTGGTGACTGTTGGCCTCCTCAGGAAATACATCTCCTTCCTGGAGCTTCCCCTCAGCTGGCTGCTGCCCTCGAGTCTTTGCTGTATTATCGACTTTGAGGGCTACAAGCAAGCCAAAGTAAGCCTCCAGATAGGCCGGTGGACAGGTCACTTTGCTGCTATCAGAGGATACATATACTTTTAGCACATTGAAACAATTGCTTCAGTAAGTCCAATATTGAGAGACAATGATCTTATTCCCAAGTTATAGAATTGTTAGCTTTTTCAAAAAAATGTTCTTGATTTTAGTCAATTTGATCTTTTTATGTTAAGAAAATGTATTGTTTTCTCAAAACAAGATCAAATTTACCCAAATCAGGAAACAATCTCGAAATAAGACCAACTATCTGCCAGTGGAATAAGATACTTCTACTCAATATTGGATTAATTGTACCAAAAAACGAGATATTTCCACCTATTAAGATTTTCATGTTTACAGTGCAGTAAAACAAGGTGTTGAGGTTTAAAATTGTGTCCCATCTTGGTCTTAAGCTCGTTTTATGTAGCGATATCTACACAAAGCATATTATGTTGACCACTATTGGCTGATCACTGAGAAAGCTGTGTTAGTGGTAATATAATCTCTCAATGAAACCCTTCTATTCTCTGCTTCTCTTAGGCTGCCATGCTTTGTCATCGCACCCAACTCCTGTGGTTCCGTTACCTGTACATTGCCTTCTCAAGGTACATGTACGTAAATACATTCCAAGTGATCCCACAGGGACCAAAGAACCTAAAGATCTATTAAAAAAAGTTTCTCATTCTGAAGCACTGATTGTGACACTACCTATCTACTTGATTACAGCAGTAACAATGATTTCAGTAATTCTTTACAAATGTGATGATACTTATTACATACCTTAGTATTTAAGTGTGTTCTATAATGATGATACAATGTTTTTGAAGTACTACTTGATGCCTTTAATGTTTCCAGACATAACACAAGAATTTGAATGTGCCTAAGGTTGTTTTTTTAATCTTCATTTTATTTTTTTCAAAAATAGTTGAAAACACTGTACAAAAGTTGTGGTATCATTGATGATTATAATAAAAGTTACACTCTTGGATCAGTGGTGTTTTGCTTCTCTCGGGTGGATGTCTGCTGCAGGTTTAGACATGTCTCTGATGCTCTGGTGAGCTTGCATGCTTTCCTCCCACTTCTCCCCGCAAAACTTCTCGACTGTGACGCTCCGAACAGTTCCTGGATCCAAACAGTGTGGTGCAATACCTGAGGAGGAGGCACCAACAAGGGCCGCTTATTGATACGTATACGAACACACGCTCTTCTCCCACACATATCGATGACAATTTGGCTTTACCGGTTTAACGCAAAATATTCTATTGAAAGGGTGGTCTCCTGATGTCACTGTTCTTTACACATACTACAAATGTAGGCTGGTTAGTTTGCAGTAAACACAACAGAAAGAGTTTGGAGTGAACACAGCAGGATGAGGAAACAAGTTTACAACACACGAGAATGATGTGACTGTCTTGTGCCAGCAGTTAGTGATCATACCGTAGCCATCAGGGTTGGAACGTGGAGAGTAGAAACTTTGAACCCCACAGGTTTTACAGAAGGTGTGTTTGGCAACGTGACTGTTGAACGTGTATGTTGTCAGATTATCTGAGCCCTGGTAAAAGCATAGGGAGTGGAAAAACAAACAGCAATTTATTTAAAACTCTCATAAGATCCATTTTAGGAAATATTTAGCTGTATGCTGAGTTTCCTACCTGCAACAGAGTGAAGTATTTTTCAGGAACAATGAAATGGTGGTTTTGTTTCTTTGTGCAAATGCTACAGCTAGAGAAATGACATGAATTGGGGGGGGGGGGCACAAAATGTTGGTGGATACTTTTTTTAAAACCCAAACTTACAAATGTAGATCTGTGCCAGGAAAAATATGTTTTTGACATAAGTCTACCAAATATTTCTAGATATAAAACAATGGCTTTGACAATCTTGTTTTTTGTAATACAAACTGATGTTATTTAAGATGAAGAATCAATGTGATTTTTTTAATGTAATTTACATACTTGCAATCGAATACATAGAGGTCTGGGGAACTCCAAACTTCAAATCTAACAGCCCCACAGTGACAGCCACCGGTATGTTTCACAAGATCCATTCTGTCGGTAAAAAGAAAATAACAAATTGTCATGATAAATGTTTATCATCTTCCTTTTTGACTATTCAGTGGCGTTAAGTCTCCCTCCTGTTATTTTGATACCAACAAGCATAGGAATGTTATTTACCTGACTCTTCAACAAGTTGTGAAACCATAGTGACGTGTTTGTTGTGAAAAGCCTTGACGTGGAGCTAGGAGTCACACCCAGAACAGTCTCAATCACCCTTCGACACTACATACAATTCCTTTTTAAACAAAGTCCATCACCGATAAGAGTCACATTTAGATTAAAAGCAGCTCGTCAAGTTACCGCCTAGTGCCTCATTCACATGTAATAATGTGGTCATTTAATTGGCTGATTTATTCAAACTTTGGTACCTCTAAGGAGTGGCACCATCAAAATGTGTTGTCTGTAACATTTTTCATTTCATGTGATAATAGGCTAGGCCTGTTTCCTGCTTAGAAGGATTGTTTGTCCTGGAACACTCTGAGACGATCCATAATTATTCCAAGCAAGAGGCCGAGCAAAGTACAGCAGTCTTGCACAAACACATTCCTCATAGGTTGAACCAGTTTAGCCAGACGCCTGGCCCTGCTGTAAAAGCTCTGACGTGGTGCTTCACGTGTTGGGTGTCATATGACAGCCTGCAGGAGGGTTGGGGAATGCTGTGACCCCAATACATAAATTAGGACTCGCCAAGCTGTATCATAGCAATGACCCACAAATAGAAACACAGCAGGCTACAGACACCTATGTGAGCTTTTTTTTCTCTTTGGTTTAATTTAGATCAAAGTCCAACACAGTCCATGTGATGGGAGCTAAAAATGGGAAGTAAAAATACTTTAATACAAAAATCAGTACTTTTCACTACCACCTTCTGTTAAGATCACTGACCTGAATCTCAGATGTTCAGTATGTTTACAGGACCGGGTCACTTCACTCATAACATATCCTTGTCTGTCTGAGTTTACAGATCAACTCTATTGTCACTGTACACAAGCTTACGGCAGTATTAAATTTGAGGGACTTTTCCAGTATTACCTGGGCGTTCACATGCATAGTTAGTGTCTCGTGTGCATGGGAACAAGATTTTTTCCTGTGATGGCTCACTTCAGGAAAAATGACTCAAGTGGTTGACAAGGAAGGGGAGAAAAAAAATGAAACTAATATTACATGGGAAACTTTTTCAAGTTCACTTTGAATGAGCATGAGCCAAAAAGCAAATGGCCTACAAGAAATGATCACATCAAATACTGTGCGGAAACAAAAGTGAAATTAGATTGAAACATGACATGTGAGTGAACAATTGATTCAGTTACCTTACTCAGGCAGAACATTTGAAGTTGGCTAAATATGTTGAAGTTTATACATAGTCCTTCTAAATACAGTCTCTCTGGCTAAACTTGTTTTGTTAAAAGGTCGGGAATATACAGTCTTTCATCATGACTCATAATGAAGGCCTGCCAGTATCAACAAATTCTGCTATCAAATTACATGTTTCTCAGTGGTGTTCAAATTATCTAAAAATACACGTCCCTGTAATTAGGAACCTGATGTGGATCGACCTATTTAACTGTGAGTAAATAAAAATAAAAGTTGTATAAAAGAGGTCATCGGTGTTATCTTCCTCTTAGTTTAATATACTTCGCCCTGTAGTCAAACAGCTGGTAACACGTGTTTATCAAACACGTTTCCGCCCGTTACAGGATTGTCTGCACATGTCTTAATATAAATGAATAGTCATTTACATAGGAGGTGTTCATATTACCGCAATAGGTGTGACATTCTCGAAAGAAGAATAGCATGTCACAAATTACTAAAAGACTTAATAGCCATAAACTGTACATGCGTTTGTATATTTTTGTAAAATATCGAATCGGTATCATAATCTTGTAGTCAGAAGCATAGCAGTCATCAAACATTACTCACTCTTACACAGCAACCAATCGCTGGCGAAACAAACAACTGCTACATCCAATCAGAGGCTCAGGAAGGTTCGCGTTGCTGTGGTGATTCGAGAAGATTCTGGAGCCAGAGCCGCAGTGTAGAAAGAGATATCATTCCGCCGCTCAGCGTATGTCGAAACATATATTTTCAAACACTCCGTTTTTCACTAAACGTTGATGTTTATGAGTAAATATGTATCTCTCATATTAATTGTGTCAGTAAACAAAATAAAAGTATGTAACGAGATAGTGTGTTACGGGCTAGTAGGGACTACTTTCGAATGCGCATGGATATGGTCCCGTGACGGTCTGCAGTTGGTATATAATACAGCGTCTGTCCGTGTTGCGGCATATCTCCAGCGGAAGTCGATAAGAAGAGACACGAATCGTTTATAGCAGAGCATTTACTGCGATTTTCATTGTAAGTATATATTTTTTCCTACTTTATGTTTTGTGATTATTATACATTATCACAAGAGTTACAATTTTATAATGTTATTCG